>CM049375.1:32828749-33428749 GCA_026937815.1 Etheostoma perlongum
TGAGACAGACTGACATAATGAGGGGAGGGCTCTGCTTCCTTTTCTTGTCTGTGGACTGGCTTTTAACGGTTCCCTGTTTAAAGGGAGGCAGTTAGAGCCTCAGCGGGGAGCGGAGATGTGCCAGTTGTGACTCCTGCTCGGCCTTCTTTCAGTATGTTATTCATGCGCCCTTTTCCACTGCCAGCCTGAGGGAGGAAGGCTGGTTACTCTGTGCCAAGTGAAGGAGGGCCAAGTGTCATTTGGAATCTAGTTCATTGTCCCTCCCTCTCCAAACGGGAAAGCTTTTGGGATGTGGAGCTGAGCATCGTCAGCTGCTGTGGACGTCATGGTGTGGCGGCAAGTGAAGCATTTCCCCACATCGCCATGGAGACAGTAGTATGTAGCAGATTAGGGAAGGACAAGACAAATCCCATCCCTTCTCTTTCCTCCTTTTCTAAGCTATTTTAAAACCCGTTGTTCAACAGTCCACCCTCAGGAGTTCTCTATCCATTCAACTGTTACTCACTTAAACCACACACACAGACACACACACACACACACACACACACCAAGCCTTTCTGTATGAAACCTTAGTTCATGTTCCACCCAGGGAAGACGAGTCATGATGAATAGGGTGACGGCCTCTAGTGAATAAGCAAACCTAAAGCATGAATGCAACTGCAGGTTCTACAGGTGGCACGTCCTAAAGTCTGAAAGGATACACTTGTAGATGAGAAACAATGAAATATTATGCAAAAAGAAAATGATCAGAAAGATATTGCATCAAACCTCCACAGCAACTGGCAAGAACTCCGTGACTACCATCATTCAATGTCTCAGAGCATATACACTAAGACACCAGGGATTAGAGACTTGTTGCTAGGAAGTCATTCTTTAAGCGATGATCCTTTCATCTTTTTATCCTGTTCATAAAGCTGCCAAAGGGCTCACCGCTGTCACTGTTGTCGTCCACCAGGATGATCTCCTTGAGCACGTGTGCGGGCGTGTGGTTGACCACGCTGTGGACGGAGCGCAGGATCACTGACAGGGCCTCGTTCACGAAGATGAAGACCACCGAGATCTGGGGAAGGTCCTCTGCGTACATCAGCTGCTTGCACCTGTGCAGATACAGTACAGTTAAGATAATTAGCCGGTGCTCAAACTAGCTGGACTTCTCATTCATTGAGAAAAACATGTATATAACTTTAAGCATTTTACTGTATATGAGCCATAAGCTGACACAACTGACTAGATATACTGTATGCCTACTCATTGGCTTTCTTGCTGAGAGATATATGAGAAGATTGATATCACTAATATCAATCTTCTCATTTGACTCTCCGCAAGATTTATGCTTTGAATCACAGCTATACAAAGAGGTTGTGTAATTATTCCAGCAATACATGTAGGAGAAGAATGTATGTATTTTCATGGTAGTAATACTTGGTAGCACCCACCATACTTGCCATTATGAAGACAGAGAATATAAGACCATATAATGTTTACAAGTCTTCTAAAAATGATGTTTATATAATTTTAATTTGCATTAGCAGATACATTTTGTAGAAAATGTAAACCTGTTTCTATCAACATAACGGGAAGTACATATTTACTCACTGCCATAACAAAATGTTTAGACTGCACATTATCACTGTCAATGTACTGTTTATCTTTTCCGAACCATGTCTAAGATGCCCTTAAACTTCTGTTAAGTTTAACAATGTCATACTTCCTGGATGGAGGAACGAAAAAAAGCCAATGTTCGTCCAGGTAAAATTGATGTTTACCCTCAGAGACCCACCATTTGTCTTTTTTAGGGGGGGGGACTGGGGATCTTTAGAGGGAGATAGCAAGTAAACATCAGTGGTATACATCATCTGAAAGCTGGGAAGCTGAAGAGTAATGAGATGCAGCCCAGCGCGGTGTGTTATCAAGTCTTTAATCTGTAACACACATTGTGTTTTGGTTAGGCAGCTGCATTGTCTTCCATTACTAATGGTCACATAGAGAAGCCAGACCCTGTCACAGTGGTAAATGCAGCAGATTTCAGGCAGCCAAAAGATAAACTGGGTTCACCCTCACCTGCTATGGGAATTCATTCAGCACAGACAAGACAGAGTGAGACTAGGGGTGCTATCTCGCACCCGGCGCAGCGCGGCGCACAGCCAGACACAACTGTCTTTGCTAGTTTCAGACCAATGCAGTTGTTAATTTCTCGTCCAACGCCCTTTTCGTTTAAATAGCAAATGCACCTGTGCCCATCTGCCCATCTGGTCTTACAGGGAGGTGTGTTCAGGTGCATTCTGGGCATTCTGGTCTTACAAGGAGGTGTGTTCAGGTGCATTCTGGGCGTGCTAGTCTTACAGGGAGGTGTGTTCAGGTGTATTCTGGGCGTTCTGGTCTTACAGGGAGGTGTGTTCGTGTGCATTCTGGGCATGCTGGTCTTACAGGGAGGTGTGTTCAGGTGCATTCTGGGCGTGCTGGTCTTACAGGGAGGTGTGTTCAGGGGCATTCTGGGCATGCTGGTCTTACAGGGAGGTGTGTTCAGGTGCATTCTGGGCGTTCTGGTCTTACAGGGAGGTGTGTTTAGGTGCATTCTGGGCATGCTGGTCTTACAGGGAGGTGTGTTCAGGTGCGTTCTGGGCGTGCTGGTCTTACAGGGAGGTGTGTTCAGGGGCATTCTGGGCATGCTGATCTTACAGGGAGGTGTGTTCAGGTGCATTCTGGTGTTCTGGTCTTACAGGGAGGTGTGTTCAGGTGCCTTCTGGGCGTTCTGGTCTTACAGGGAGGTGTGTTTGTGTGCATTCTGGGCGTGCTGGTCTTACGGGGAGGTGAGATCAGGTGCATTCTGGGCGTGCTGGTCTTACTGGGAGGTGTGTTCAGGTGCATTCTGGGCATACTGGTCTTACAGGGAGGTGTGTTTAGGTGCATTCTGGGCGTGCTGGTCTTACAGGGAGGTGTGTTCAGGTGCATTCTGGGCGTGCTGGTCTTACAGGGAGGTGTGTTCAGGTGCATTCTGGGTATGCTGGTCTTACAGGGAGGTGTGTTCAGGTGCATTCTGGGCGTGCTGGTCTTACAGGGAGGTGTGTTCAGGTGCATTCTGGGCGTGCTGGTCTTACAGGGAGGTGTGTTCAGGTGCATTCTGGGTATGCTGGTCTTACAGGGAGGTGTGTTCAGGTGCATTCTGGGCGTGCTGGTCTTACAGGGAGGTGTGTTCAGGTGCATTCTGGGCGCGATTAATCATTTTCCAATTTAGAAGAATGCGATTAGCTAATTTTGAAGACCGCCATTAATCGAATGTGAAATATTTAGTTGAATGTTTGGTGTTTGACATCAAATATTGGATTCAACATTTTGTATTCCTCTTTTCATTATTATATTATATATTAATATATATGTCATAAGATAAATGCTGGAATAATGTTACATACCACTTATTGTTGACAGAAATGTCCTATTTCCAGTGGATCTTTCTTTTATTTTGTATTACTTTATTTAGCATGATCCTAGAAGGTGCAACATGTAGCAAAAAAACAACGCAAATCCAATCTTAATCGCAATATCTGGCAGGAAAATTGCAATACGATATTTTCCCCAAAGTTGTTCAGCCCTAACCCTAACCCTAACCCTTTACTGACACAATCAGGACCCTGGCTAATGTTAGAATCACCTAAATACATGGAGATGAATAACCAAGTGTAAGGCCAAATATGATCAAAACCTGGCTAACACGCAAAAAAATCCATCTTGTGACCTGTGAGCTCTCTCACCATCCATCTCTGCCTCATTCTCTTGATCTCACACAGTACATGGACTCCATGGTAACCTATTGTAAATGTGTGTGATTGGAATCCTTCCTCATGTTGCCACTGACACAATAAAGGAAATGAACTGTACACTACCATGCCATGCAAATGAATATACATTACAGTGCATGCACTTGGTCTGTCTAAATGTCTCTCTGAGTGTCACACTCAGGGCCTGAAATTAACCCCCGACCACCCGCAAAATGCGTCTGAATTTTGCAATTGGCGGGTAATGCTATCATTCTACCTGCCACATTGCCTGGTAGCCAATGAGAATGGAGTGATTCAGAGGGTAACTATTGGTAAGCCAGGGACCCAGCGGTCCCACGTGCAGCCACTGACCAATCAGTAAATGCTGAATCAGGAGTGAGAACGGGTCAAATTCATTTCCTTGTTTCTGATATGAAGATGAGACATGTGTCACTCGAACATCTCACATTAACCAACAAAACGTACAACGAAAGCCCGTCCTGCCAACCTGGAGACATTTTAACATCAATGTACACTGTAACAGTTTTTCACTATAAAGTCGCTGAAAGTTGCTGCTGTCGGCTCTCTGCAGTGGGCGGGGCTGCTGCTCCATTCCCCCCGCGACTGATGCACACACACACACACACACACACACACACAATCACATCTGTGGATGCAAATGCAATGTACTGGATGACATAAATTGAGGACAGCTACATTATTGTAGGTGCAATGATAAGTTAAAGTCCAATAAGTCCTTCATCAAACTGTATGAATATGTGTCCCAGCCCAGGATAGGAAATTATGACTGGATAATCAAGGCACCCCCCACCCCCCACCCCATTACTACATGATGCACATGATGATGGGGCAATGTCTACGAGTAGGCTGGCATGAATAGGACAGGATATAGTTCTCATAGAGAAACAGCAATTCCTGTTTTTCACCTTTTATGAGGCAAAAAAAAAATGGCTGGTGAAAAAGGACAGTGGCAGGTGGATTTTTATATCCACCTGCCACTGTGGCATCCTGTTACTCTCCTCTGCTAATAATGTGTCAAACGCCCTGGTCACTTACAGTAAAATACAATGTTTTTTTCACAGACATACTGTGGCTTTGAAGACAAAAATAACACTGTTGACTGGACGGAAGCACTTAGCTGATTCCTATGGCAACTGTGAACACACACACAACACAAGCACACATACACACACACACACACTTTCTTTCCACGCCGCTCCAATTAACTTCCGAAGGCACCAGCTAAGAAACGCATCTGACTTGCTCCTGCCTTTGTTTCTCCATGTTTTCACATGTCTTATTCAGCAGTGCTGACTCATTATGTAGGGATAATGAGGTGGTTATTGTAATTGTGGTTGAATTATTTACAAGATATTTTGGCTGTACTGAAACACTTGTATTATTGTTTTTCATTAGAATATCAAATTGACATGAATCAACTATAGTGTAAACAAATCTATGCGTTTCGTTTAGCTTCGGTAAACCCTGCCAAACATCAGGGCCGAGTGTTGAAGACAGTGACATATTGCATTTGCCAGGTGAAATACCAGTCACGCAAGACATATTAATTAAACAATGTATTGATTTGTCAAAATGAATCAGTCTCACATGCTATCACTGATTATTAGATGTGATAGAGGCAACGAGAGAGGCTGAAATCCAGTCTTGAAAATCTGCACTCTGCATCATTTTTCTATCAAAAATTAGGGATTCTACAGAAAAGATATATTGTGCAATTGTGGTGTGCTGACTTATTTGTGCATACTGAAGGACATACAATTAAAACCTCAGCTTTATGTAACAGTGGTGATGTTTTTTGGTTTGTTTTTACCAGTTGGCTGTGTAGTCATATTTTTAGACATCAAACTTGGCAGTGTTGGTATCAAAGTCAGAATTCTGCTACCTTGAACATGGTTTGTTGAAAGAGAGCACGGTCGCTGCTCTTCCACCCTTGCTGTGAGCCATCTGAGCTCTACCGGTGCCCTGATACCCCGGTGAACTGCAATGTCAGCTTGAGTCAGCAGCATCCATGGGGTCAGGCCGCAGGAGGACGCTTACACAGCAGATGGATCCCAGCATGGCGCTAAAGTTACATCCTCCTCTCTCCACCCATCGGAACCCTCTTTGTTCCCTACAGCCGCTGGTGTGTGTGTGTGTGTGTGTGTGTGCATGCTAGCAGGTTCTCACCTTTCAACAATGAGAATTGGCGAGAGAGGAACTCGCAATTATGTAGGACGACACAACAGATGGTATCTTATTTACTCGTGAAATTACAGTATATAGTAAATTCTTTGCATAGCACCATGGAAGACAATTTTTAACTTTCCTTCTGGGCTTTACTTCACATTTTATACTTTGCACATCTTTCTAATACACCAGAACAGGTCAAGGGACTCGTGTCACATCAACATCTATTGTAAATGAATCCCCTGCAAATTGAGCTGGTTGCATTTAATATTCCTTTTCTCAGAATTTAAACTTATTCTACTCATGCATGCTATCTCACTCTGCTTTGTGTTGTCAGTTAAATTTCTGAACTTTAAAAGTTAAAAGACGACATGACATGACAGTGTTTATTCTTCTATAAATATACATATTTGTCAAGTGTACATACATTGGCATAGTATTACATACAGTGAGCATAGTATTACTGTAACCAGACAAGATTTCTTGTTAATTAGCTAGCTACCTGTTAGCAAAAGTTGACTATTTACACATCAAACAGATATGGAACAACATTATATTTTATTTGTGTTGTGTTAGTTGCAACCAGATAAATGTCTTATTTCTTATTTTTAATTTTTTAAAATATTCTGCCTGAATCAATGCAGCGGCAACAGTGCAGAGTTTAGTCCAGCTTTTAAGGTGGTTGTGATATAATACAGGTGCTTGAGAAGCGCTCATACATCTTCATTCATTTAATTTCTTACATGCCTCCTTAACTTAATATTGGCATTGATTAATGCATAGAGATAACAGTCTCACTGGCCAAGTAGGCTGGTGCTTGCTGTGCTGGACTGGGAAAGCTTAATGTCATGCACTGTTATCAATCACTTCCATTACCGCAGCCCACATGCATTGACAGCAGAGGTAATAAAAGGCAAACTAAGCCACAGAGAGTGTTTGTGATGGAGCACGCTGCGTACGTCTATCTATACTTTAAGCCCTGCTCCCGCGTTCTATTCCTAAGAGTAAATGCACAAGTGTTTTGATTGATAACCCCTCCACTGTATCATTTCAGTCCTTTCCTGTGCATTTATGCTCTCCCTCAGCAACTCCTTTGTTCCCTCTCACAGCTTCCTCTATTGCCTCCCTCAATCTGCCTTGCCAGGTCTATAAATACAATGACAAATCTGGCAGTGAGTTGGAGAGGAGAATTTTTTTGTTGCACCGCGGCACTCTTTTGCACAGACAAGACGTGGCAACTGTGCAGGACAAATGAATGTATATATATCACTCTTGTTGGGTTCTACGACTAGTGGAGACGCTGCGTTCAATGAACATCACCTGAGTTATATCTTGAAAATGTCAGAGGGGGCAAAGCCGCCTCATCACTTCTAGTTGAGATGTGGTGTGAGGCTGGATTTCAGTGTCTAGATCGTAAAGTGATATTGTAGTTTCATTGCCCTAGTTACTGGATCCAATTTGGGGCATCGCTCAGGCTTAAATTTGTACCTTTCTGTAGCAGAGGGGAAGCCTTGTAAAGCCGTAACAAGATGAGCGATCTGCTTATCTGTTTGTAATGGGCCTGAGCTCACTGGCCGGCGCTCATAATTTGACCTGGAACAAGCTTTGACAGAAACAGAGCGCCAGATTAAGATCTATTCCAATCACACCTCCCCTTTTCCCCTTCTTCCCCTCCACCAGGCTGCTGCCCCGGCTGCTCCCACAGACTTTTTACCCGCCGGCCGATCTTATTTGCTGTGAAATTTCACATTAACCTCCAATAACCCACGCATTGCAGGCAAGACTAAAGCAACTTTCCAATCCCCGAGCACTCCTCTCAGAAAGATAATCGTTCGCCTTGTCATTTCTCCATCCCCCCACCCCCCCACCCCCATCCAGGAGATAAACTCTAGCACTGGAAAGAGCAACCATTTTCAGCAGGAGCTCCTGAGACCTTACGATCCCATTCTGCAGTATCAGACGCTTAGGAGATGAGGTAACTCTGTTTCTTTAGCCTCCCGCTCTGGTTATCACCCTCCCACAAGCAGACAAACACATGCCCAAGGGTCCTTGGGCTTAAATATAGTTTCGGATTTAACTATTTTGGGCAAAATAGAATTCAAATCTTCGACAGAGTGACAATAAAGAAACAGGTGCGATCAGGAGTAAGTGAATACGAGTCCCCTTGGAGTAGGATATCTGGCAGGTAAAAAGCAGGCTTGATGCCTTGAATTGCATTTTTCTGTTTAAGAGTGACACAATACACACTTAACATCATTGTATTTGTTTTGTGGGCATCAGTAATCTTAGCAGCTCGCATGCCATTGTTGTTTTTCTCTCCACAGCAGCTTGATGAGATGTTATCATACGTAAGCCTCCCAAGGACAGCGAATGGCAGGCTCAGAGTCACCATAATATCGAGCCTACTTAAGTCCCTTGGTCTCTCAGTTGAAAATGACACTTGCAAAAGTGAAGGGCAGTAGAGAGAAATACAGGCTGGCGGGCGGTGAAAGGGGATTATAGTTTTTTGCGACCGCAATGATTATGAATTGGTTTTGCCGCAGACAGGCAGGTGTGAAAAGAGAGAGTCTAGAGAATGTGCAGCTCGTTCAGTCATGGCGATGGACTTTGCTTCCCTGAAGTCATCAAAGTCCTCTGCTCAATGACTCATGTTCAATTAAAAGCCCATTAGACAGGAAGTGACTGGATCCTGCATTTAACCTCACTTCTACAGTGCTGCATTCACCTTTTTGCCCACAGGACATACTTACGGAATCAGAAATAGAATTGAGTCTTTCATACTGTATGAGGCAGATAACTGCTTTAAACTGAGCCAAACTGGTGTGCCCCCTGAAAGTCTTCACTAGTGTCTCAACAATGCTGGCAGTAACATTGTTGTTCTTCACATATTTTCTTTCGCTTGAATTGCTTAGATGTTTCTCTTTAAAGGTCCAATGAGATGGTGCTTTTTGAATGCTTTTTACCTTAGAGGTCCCCTAATACTGTATTTGAAGTCTCGTTTATATAGACCTTAGTGGTCCCTAATACTGTATCTGAAGTCTCTTTTATATAGACCTTAGTGGTCCCCTAATACTGGATCTGAAGTCTCTTTTATATAGACCTTAGTGGTCCCCTAATACTGTATCTGAAGTCTCTTTTATATAGACCTTAGTGGTCCCCTAATACTGTATCTGAAGTCTCTTTTACATAGACCTTAGAGGTCCCCTAATACTGTATCTGGAGTCTCTTTTATATAGACCTTAGTGGTCCCTAATACTGTATCTGAAGTCTCTTTTATATAGACATTAGTGGTCCCCTAATACTGTATCTGAAATCTCTTTTATATAGACCTTAGTGGTCCCCTAATACTGTATCTGAAGTCTCTTTTATATAGACCTTAGTGGTCCCCTAATACTGTATCTGATGTCTTTTTCCCAAAATTCAGCCTTGGTGCAGAATTCCAGCCACTTGAGCCAGTCCCACAATGAGCTTTCCTTAGTATGTGCCATTTCTGTGTCTGTAGCTTTAAATACTATTGATGAGGAGAGACGGGAGGGGCGAGGTGGAGGGCTGGGGTGTGGCCTTGCTTGTTTGCAAGCCATGATGTCCCTCTCCTTGTTATGGGGGGGCCAAATTCTCTGGGCGGGCAAAGTAGAGAAAGGGGAGGTAACCTTTCCCCTTATGACCTCATAAGGAGAAGATTCCAGATTGGCCCATCTGCTATTCAGCTTTCAGCTTGAGAAAATGAAAGCATCCAGCTTTCATTTTCTCAAAGACAGAGTAGGATACCCAGGGCTCAGTTTACCATAGGCAGGCTGGGGGAACTCATATTAATGTTAAAAAAACCTTGTGAAGTGACATTTTCATGCCATGGGATATTTAAAATGCTGCTTCAGTGACGTAACTAGAAAAGGCACACACAAAAAACATATTTGCACATTTGCACTGCATTGATTTCTATTGAGCTTAAACAAATGTGCTCGATCTTTATCATAGAGTGGACCGATTAAATAGCTTTCATGGACTGAAGCTTTGTCTTGTTTGACATAACATGTCTGGTTTGCCCTCAGACACTATATAGTGTTTTTTTAATTTGGCTATAAAACGTATTCTGTAGATCAGAAACAAGTGAGGTATTATTGCCTGGACACGGAGATCAAGAAGTCTATGATCACGAGGCTGCAGAATCTTAAGGAATTTCCTTAAACCCCTCCAATCCAGAGGCACTCTCAGCTGACTTTATTAATTAGAAAGCTCCCTTTTTGCTCACGCTCCTCCTCCCGTTCCACTCTTGTTTAATTTTTCTGGGCGTGAAAAGAGCTCGGAACAAAGCAGCGTGGATGAAATGAATTGTTATCCACGCTAAAGCCCTCAGAAATCTCTCTTGGCCGTCATATTTCCTCTCAGTGTGTCTGCCTATCCCCATTGTTCTTTGACACTGTGTGATATGAACACCACTGGCAGCCATCTCCTGCACTCCAGCACTCACTCTATCACAGCTGTAGTTCACTTATTAAATATAAAAATGTATTTTAAAAGGGGCATTAAGGCTGCTCGCTGGGTGTCCACTGGGCCTCTTTCATAAAACATTGTTATTCATAATTCCTTTCATTGCAACTGTATAACATAGCTCTCCAACCATCACCATCATCTTGACTTTGTCCTTTTATGTTGGGATTAAGCGTGTCTAAAGTCATTGTCTTTTGTGTGACTCCCCATGGCCGAGGCCCCGAGATGCCCTGTAGCTAAACTGACTGTACTGTAATGAAAAGGAAGGATTAAGTGGAGTTAGGCAATAAGACAGATGAAGTAGATCAAAAGTATTAAACAGGAAGTAAGGGCAGCCTGTGCAGAGGGAGACTCGAGAGGGATCATTATGATGTGCAATGCGAATATTAGGTGAAGAAACCTCAAACACAACTAGCAGAAAAGGACAAACGCGGTACAGTATAAGTGTCTTTAAAGTTACTGTATCACAGTTTATCACAGTATTTCTCCTCAAATACTTTATGTTTAACGGTCACCCAGCTCTGTTCAAATGTCTGACTGGAGAAATATCAGATGTGGAAGAGGGTACAGTTCCTTTTGTAGTAAAAAGACAATGTCAATTTGAAAAATCTAATCTCATGGAAATGTATTTCTTGTATAATTCTGTCCAGTGGGGTCGATAAGACAACTAGCAATAAACATGCTATACATCCTGATCTCACAGAGCACAACCTCTTAACACCGCATTACATGGTGGTAATGTGTTCAAATGTTGGCACCACAGAAACAATATAGGTTCAGGCAACATAACTACTTGGTTATGTTTAGTATAATATCATGCTTCGGGTTAAAATAAGTATATTTGTTAAGTAACGTAAGTTAAAGATGCAATGTGAGTTCCTGTATGGTTTCAGCACAATTTTATTTTTATCTAAGATCAAGAAGAGATGCCTACAATTTGACAATTGTAGGCTTTTTACAGGGCTCCTAAATGCTAGAGGCACAGGCTGTGCACCAAAACACAACAAACCACGTTCCAGCCAATCACTCTCCCATACAACTCACACCCCTCAATCAACTCTGCTCCCTGCCCCCCACCTCCATTATGTGCATGCACACTAATCCCCACCCCCTCCCCCAAACATCTTGTTGGTGATTGGCTGGAGTGGTTTGTTGTATTTTGGTGCACAGCCTGTGCCTCTAGTGTTTGTTTGACATTTACGAGCCCTGTGTTGTCTCAGGATTTTTTTACAGTGTATTCAGGGGGGTGGGAGGAAGGGGAGGGACAGCTAGTGGATCAAGGTGAGAGGCCTACAATTTGAGACACAACTGAACTCGCGCTGAAACCATACAGGAACTCATAGTGCACCTTTAAGGATGTTGCGTATAAAAGTCATTGTTGACTTTTGGTTTCAAATGACCTCCTCACTGGGCAGACTTTATCACAGGCCTGCGTTGAACCAGGGAATTTGTGTATTCATCATGACAAGGATCTTAACTGACTGTCTCTGTGGTGTCGGCAGGTAAATTTAACACATTATGTGTCACGCACATCTTAAGGTAATTTCACATATTTCTGTGGGATCAGGCTGTCGCTAGCACAGGTCAAAGTGGTCCCTCAAGAGTTTCCTTAGTAAGGAGGCCCATAGGAGTAGCAATGTTTCATATTTATAAATGCACGTTTCATCAGGGACGCTGGAGCACATAGACTACTCTTTTGAACACAGCAGGGGTCACAGACAATTTCTCCAAAACCATTTCAAAATAATGCCAACTGTTATGAAATGAAAGCCAAATGTGACAGCAGTGTAATTGTTTGAATTGTGTTTGTATGCTAAAACCAATTATTATTTTCAATAGATGAATGCACTGCTCTGTAATGTCATTTTGGGTTGGTGCAAATTTACAACGTGCCATGTTTCACTGGGAAGCTGGGGGCGGCCAGTGCAAAACGAATGTCATAAACCGCCAGGTGGACAGGAATGTCCCCCGCTGGAAGCCATTAAATTAACAAGGGCAACATTTGCATTTGCAAGTCTTGAATAAAGATGAAGACATTAGGAAAATATACAGCACCTTAAAAATGAAGAGTTAAACGCTTAGTTGGGGGGTCCATGTTATATTGGTCTTAAGAGAACCATCCAGCATTCTGTCCCTGATATCTGGACAAGGCACAGCAAACTCAACAAGTCTCATTCAACAATGTGACAGTTCATTCAAAATTTACATATATTAAGAAGTAAATATCTGATTCTCTCATATTTATCCTAATAGGAACTAAACCCTGTTGATGAATTGTGGAGGAGAAGATTTACAGTCATTAGTGACTAGTAAAAGGTTAAAATAGCGTAAGTGTGCCATACTTTTTTCTGAGTCTCAGTAAATTCCAATAATCCTCAACACCACAATTAAACAGCACAGTTTATAATTTCTGGTACAACTTGTATTGAAACTCTGCTTCTATTTTGGCTCAGTAAAATCCAAAGAAATGCGATAAAGAAGAAGTAGAGGGGGAAAAAACATTGTGCGCTTGATGAAAATGCCAGTTTCCAGGAAAAGGTCTGACTGCACATTGTGCGCCTGCATAAAAATAGAGCCCATCAACTGCAGCAGGGATTAAACTGGCAAACATTGCAGTTACAAGTCTTTCAAACATCACGCAGTCCTGCCAGAGGGAAACAGGTGTAAAGCGGTAGTTGGAAGGAGAATGTACATGACAGAAAAGGAGAAGAAACAGAAGGTGGACATACTTTTTTGGCCTGTAGTCAGGGATGCTCCTGTCCAGGGAGATGCGGTCACTGAGCTGAGCGTTGTAGCCATACTCCTCGTATTTCCCTTCGGCATCATGGCTGTCCTCTCCCAGAGTGGCAGCAGCTCCCCCCTGGCCAAGGCCTCCGGGTCCCTCAACTAGCCCCATGGGCTTCGCCAAACCTGCCAAGCAAATGACATAACAGAGAGACAATCATACAGATGTACATGGCCATGGGTGGAGCCACACACACACACACACACACACACACACACACACACACACACATACACACAGAACAGGGATAGACAGGTGAGAAGAGAGGCCATGTGGAGGGGCAGCTGATTGACATTCTCTAGCAGTGCGAGGAGTCTGGTGTATGGCAGTTCCGAGACCCAGCGGGGCTCATCCACAGGGCATCATTACACTGTCTGTCACTGAAAACGTTGCTAAACATCCACATGGACACAGGTGTCACAGAGTTGAGCATAGCAGAAGCTGAGAGATGCAGTGGTGCGAGGGTACAGAGAATGTATAGTGCACAACTGTAAGCAGGGGTGGAAGTAATTATGTGTACTCTCATTACTGTAAATAAGTCAAGGTGTAATATTACTTTTACTTAAGTGCTTTTTTTTATATTAGGTATTGTACTTTGATAGTCTGGCTATCACCTGACCAAGCTCAATAGATTTGAGATTGAGCATTGTTCTGGTGTGATCAACGTGCGTAGTTCAAATGACTCTGTACGCAATTGGATAGTCCTTCAACCAATCAGACCAATGATCCAGGTGACGTAGAGGCGACAGCAGCATCAACAGGTGGCTGCGCTTTGGTGGCGTTCGGTGGCAGCTATGTTGAATGTTGAATGTAAACAACAAGCTGCTTGATTGCTTCTCTATCGTCATCATGTTAAACCCGCCAATGGCGCGCCAGGTAGGTAAGCCAGTTTGCAATTGGTTCCCGCAAAATTGTGAACTGAAGCAAGAGAATTTAACATGCAGGTTTCCAGACCAAGCTGCAGGGAGAAATCAAAGGATTTACCTAGTCTAGTACTTTTTATTTTCACCTTTTTTAATTTTTGACAGAACAGCTAGCTGAGAAAGGGGAAGACATGAAGGAAACCTGTACAGGTCAGATTTGAACCCTGGACCTCTGTGTTGAGGCATAAACCTCTCAGTACACGTGCACCTGCTCCAACACTGACCCAACCTGGCCACCCAGTCTAGTATTTGGCTACATTTCATGTTACATAGTAAGCAGCAAAGTTGCATGGAAATGTAACGAAAAACTGTGAGAAAGGAGCTGAAGAGAGTCGCCAAACCCAGCAGCTGCAACAGAGAGGAAGCTGCTGCAGGAGACAAAGCTCCATGTTCAGAGAGGAGACACTCACACACAAAATATACAAGTTCTAATTTCAGACTATCCTCCATTTTCGGCCGCATAGGTCATCTGTACAAGCAGTTTATTAAGACCCATATTACATTTGTACATTACATTGTCAGGCCAGCAAACAACTGATAAGGCGAAAAGTTCCAATAGGAAACCTTTTGACCCACATATGGTGAATTAGGTAATACAAAACTTTCCTGTTAATTTTCTTGCGTCTAAGGCTATCTATTTTTCTGACCTGACTGTATTTCTAGAGACAAAATGTTAAACATGTGAACTGTTGGATTAAAACAAGTAAACCACCCTATGTTAACTTTGGCCCCTAATGACTCAGGCTAATCATATAAGCATTATAGAAGCAGTGTGTTGCAACACTGTAACCATGAAGTGATTATTCAAACAGTGCTTGTGCCATGCAGGTCCTTTTTATCTCACAAAGAATCCCTGAGGAGAGGCCAGATTGCCGACAGTATCTGTGTGCTTGATGGTGAAGAGCCATTCAGTCATTGGACAGCCCCATCATGTTAGGCTTCTTTGGACTAATAAAACTAAGCTCTGCACCAGATTTAACGTGTCGGACTTAAAATACCTCTCTGCTCTCATTAAAATGACTCATGACTGTGATTTAACAAGCCGTCGCTTTGGTTTCGTGACAGTGACATTTTCAAAAGGGAAGGAGAAAAATTTGGTTCAGTGCCAAAAATGAGATCTCGGCTGATGGAAGAACAAATAAAGCTTGTACGGCCATTTTCAGGGTGGGGAGGAGGGGCTAAAACCTATGTATTTAATTCTTTTTTTAAGCAAGACCCTCCCCTTTGACTTTAGAAATAACACCACGTCATCCTCCCTCATTTCTCAACTCAAAACTCATTTTAAACTTAATATGTTTTTGGGAAATAATTTTACATAGCCCAAATTACATGTAAAGAGTAAAAATAGGAACATATAGGATTGGTTGTGTTATGTTGAAAGTTGCAAAAACTTAATAAAGGTTGTAAAAAAAGAAGAAGAAATTGTGGAAATAGAAAGACATTAGCAAATATAATGTATGTTTTATTATTCTGAGTATTTCAGCTGCTCTGTATTTTTGATTGACATCTACGGTTTCCCACAACTGATGTATTAGTTCTCCTTGAAAATAAAGCCTTCAGACTGGGACATGTCCTCTGCATATGGGAAAATAAACCTTTATGATCCATAGCACACAAAAAAGGCAGGTTTTTAGACTATTTTGATGTACTAAACTACATATTAGTTCTTTTGAGATCATCATGAAAAGAAATACATAAAATGTAATATCATGGAAGGATTGAATTAAAATTTCAGCAAATGAGAAAATACATAACCCGGCCCACCAAAATAAAAGACTATTGTCAGCTTTATTCATTTTTGTGACTGCCAACTTGACTATTGTTTGACTATTTAAAATTCCACAAAACTGAAGGATAATGTCACATAATTGTTATGCGAGCCAAGCTTGCAGTGTGGCCTCCACAGAAAAATGGAGCTGCGTCTGTTCTCCAAATCAACAGATGGACACACAGACAGTAAGTAAACAGCGCATACCAATGAAGAGCTCAGCTCTCAGCTTCACCCCTCCAGGAACTGCAGAGTAATCACCATATTTGGATGGCCTCAAATCCTCGGGTGCTACTGAAGATTTGTAATTGGAGCTGAATGGTTTCAAACTGGCTTCTCCCGCGAGAGGGATTTAGCATGCCCTGCACCAGCCAAGTTGGTGGCATTTTGACAAGTATGGGTGAGGTTCACGTCATGGACCACCATCTGGCATAGCCGCCCATGTCACACAATAAAACAGATACCCTCCAGAGCCGGAGACTCGAGTCTGGAGGGCCTCTTTGTCTCCGCATGAGTCTTAGAAGCAGGACAATGCCTGCCAGCTTTGTTTTCTGGTCGCTGCATCATTTTACTTCCCCATGCCTTTCACTTCCTCTGTCTGATCGGAAGGAAATTCCATTAAGGGATGAGAGACCGAAAAGTCAGATCCACTACTGTCTGCCTGAAGCACCTAAACGTACGTTAAAGAGTCTTCAGAAGCAATCTCATGATGGAGAGTTTGTATTTGCAATGTGTTTCTTTGTAGCTGCTGGCCCGATTTGATGACGAGTGGGAGGTTATTTGAGTTGGTGACATTGCTCGTCCTTTGTTTTCTCCATTTGGTCTTTTCATCTTGTGATCTTTGTGTGGAAGAAAGCAGAATTGAATATGCATACATTTGTCAAGAGCAAAATGCTTCTTATTAACAGTCATTTATGCACTTTCTGCCCACTCAAAGCTCAAGCTACATATCGTCACATGATCTGGGAGTGATCTCCTGCGGGTCAGTTCTGGAACACTACTCTCTCTGCTCTGATTAATGACACTGTACCCGTTACTGACAATGTTTTAATTCTGAATGATCACTCAGCCCTTCAGCTCTCTAAAACTCAAACACAGACAGACATGGACTTACAGAGGCCAAGAGAATGATGAAACCAACTCATGACTTGTCTATTCATACACAGACCCTTTCCTTTCTGGATGTCATCTATATGGAGTAAGGCATGGATACCCGACCCGAGCCCGAAGGGTCCCGACAGTACCCAACGGGCTGGGGCGGGTTCGGACAGATATTTAGAAATTGTGGTCGGGCTCGGTTACATCAGCGCGATTAGGCATTTGTTGTAAAAGGGTGCAGCAGCTCCTTTAAGAGAGCTCAGTGTGTGTGTGTGTGTGTGTGTGTGTGTGTGTGTGGTGGTAAGATAGAGAAAGAGGAAGCAGACGTGTAGATGCGACCGGAGACGAGTTTTGCACACAGACTGAAAGCCGAGCTCATTCATTGGCTCACCAGAAACAGGACTTTAACCCCGAGGTTATTCATTTTATAACGTCGGCCCTGAATGTAACCAGTCTCCCCTGGTTTTCTAACCATGGTCGGAAACACATAACATAAACACTATTACAACTTGTGCAATATTGATCATGTGTTGGTATTTTGTCTAGAGAAACAAATGTTTGTTGACTGTTGTGCGATTCAGTGCAAAAATGAATGGAAACACCTTAAATTGTCTAAAATCAATTTCGTATACCAATTTGATCGCAAAACAGCATGTGACATCATTACCACAGGGTTTTATTCACTTTAAAGCCGTTGGATGGAAACTTAGCTAATGTCTGTCTCTGTGTCTTGATTGTGAGCTGCAGACATTGTTTGTGCTGTTGCGTTCATGTTGTGTGTCCCTCCTCCCCGTCTTTCCTCTCTGTGTTTTGGTGTAGATTGTAGAAAAGGTGCACTGTGCCTTCATCGGTATGTGTAGAGTATTTTTCTATTTACTGTCATTTAGACCAATGTCTATCAATGGCAAAAAAAATCCACAACAAAAAACAGCAAAATGCTTCTTCTACACAGCAACATTTTGTTTTCCAAAAACGGAATGGATGCTTTTAATACATTTCTTGAAAGGAAGAATTGGGCCGTGTACATCTGTGGGCAGGGCATAACACTGCGGAGATTAAGAGCTCTATTCCCACAGCGACTGCATCAGTTAAATATGTATGTTCACATGATCCTGTGAGGCACTTTGTATAAAAGCATCCAGCAAGTTGGCTGTTATGTTCTGGTCCGAAAAAGATGACAATGACTAAAGGCCCATGCTGCTCATTGTTGTAGTGCTGTGACTAAGACAGCTACAAATGCAAAGCCATTCTCCGAAAGAGCACCTTAGCTCTTTCATCACCTCACAGTCTGCTTCTTCCACGCATGCTTCTTTCCCATCCAAGACATGATGGTGATCCTTGCGAAATCAGGTGTCAATTTAAATCTCATTGTGCCTGAGTCTACATCTGTCTCAGTGCTCCTTCCTCACATCCATTTGTCCAAATCCCTCTGACATGATACATGAAACCCATAACATCTATGAATTATACAGCAATCTTCAGAATGTGTCTGATTTGGCCTTTAAAAAGACAGAGTCTTAAATTCAGAGACGGGCCCATTTTTGATGAATGATTTAAGAGCAAGAGTGGATATACGCGCGTCCAAAGTTCTGAATATTGATGGGGAGGGGAGGTTGGGAGATTTCTTCTAGAAGAGGAAAATAACTCGATCTAGAGAGGCTTATAGCCTTCAAAGGCCAAAACAAATCTATGAAATATTAAGAGATGGGAGAGGAGCAGCATTAATTCTCGCACTGCCACTCATAACAGCAGCAGGCATGTCAGGAAGATAACAACTCTGATTTGAAAATTGGTAGCATGAGACCCCCAAATTTTCTCAAAACAATGGATTGTTATCCTTGTGCAAAATGTAAACCCCGTGGGAGCACAACAAATATGGAGCTGCTATCTGTATCTGTTCATTTCACACACATTAGCTGCATTCTGTTGTTGGGAATTATCTACTGCCTCCCTTTTCCCAAGTCCAATTATTCTCCTCACATGTGTATAAGTTAAGCTGTTCACAGATGGTACAAAATAACATCATGTTTAAAATATAGACCTTAATTATTCAAATAAAACAGTAGTATGCTATTGTGCCATGTTGCTTAAAAAAGAATTAAGCATATGGGAGGATATCAACAAAAACAAAGTTTTTACAAAGAAAATGAGTAAGCCACTTACAAAATGAGTCTCACTTGGTCATTCAATTCATTATCCTGTATATATACTGTCAAGAGGTTTTTTGTCTTTGTGCCAGGCTTAAATATTGCATCATGAGGTGGAAATAGCATCTGTGAAGAATTTGTCAAACTTTATTCTGCATTGCACAACAAATGTTGTACAATTGATTATCATTATTATGCATTAAACATACCAAATATCAAATGTATTGCCTGTATTTCTTCTTCTACATCAACACAGGCCTTTCAAGGCGTGCTGCTTCTGTGACAAAAACGCCTTTGAACTAAGAGGCAAGAACCAGTTCTAACTTTTTTGTGTGATTTCTATGCCAAATTCTGTCTGAAAGTTGATCTGGTTATAGGTCAATTTAGCATACTGTATAAATTCTATTGCCATTTGCATCTGTTGAGAATGCATAATCTGTTCATATCTGAATAATGTATTTGTATTTGGTTGCATCCTTAGTACTGTGTAACGGTGCGGTGTAAACATTTCCAAACACTGTTCCATTTTGTTGAAATTCTCAAAAAAAAAAAAAAAAAAAACATGAATAAACAATCAGAGGCAATTAAAAGCCATCATCAATTATCCAGGCTGGCATGCGGGCCCCGTTGTCCCTTCTTCATTGGGTGTTATCATTAAATGTTGGTAATGTAATCACTGCATGACTGTAGGCCAACAGTGTAAAGATGAATGCTCACTCCATCTGAGATTGCCATTATTGTCTGTGGCTGACTGCTGATTGTCAGGTTAGCTGCTGAATTCATTATCATGATTCCTCAAGGCTGTGCAGAACTGATTCCTATCTGACTCTGAAACTGTTTTGGCGACCAGAGCCTCATCTGCATATCATTATTGGAATATATATTTCATCAGGCTTTCGCCGTGCTTCTCTGCATCCGCCTCCATTACACACCGCACAACAACATATAGGCGCGCACCGTGATGTGTATCATTGAGATACAGTCAGAGCATCAAGTGTGTGTCAGCCTGAAAGAGAGAGAGTGTGACATTTCTCATTTCTCATCAAGTCTTCGCCCCAGCAGGCTTAGCATATAAACAGCGTTGGTTTCTTTGCCATAATTGGGCATTATAGATAAGAAGCATATCTGGTGCTGCAGCTGGGCCTGTGAGGCTGCCATCCCGTCAGCACCTATGCACTGGGAGAAGGCCGGGAGTGACATGCATGGCTGATGACTACAGCCTCACTAGGACCGTGAGCTGAGGGACAACAGCCGAGCTCAAGCTATGAAACATCCATCCAGGAGTGAACTAAGTAGAAGCACATACTCTTTCTCATAGCAATATCTGTTTATTAAGAAGCTAATCTTTTAGAGCATGTCTGCTTCGAGTGATAAAATAGTAGAAAAAGAGATTGAAGGCAATGAAATGAAGGTCAGGTAGTTTAATCTGAGTCTAATCATATTTACAGTCAACCTGACCATGAGACCATCAGAATGAAAATTATACACAATGTTTTTTTTATTTATTAGATGTTTATGTACTAGCCTATTATTATCTTAGTCTTGCAATATACTGTATATACATAAATATATACAGTAGATATAGTATACGGTATATACAGTATTTTTATGTACTGTATATATACTGTTTATAAATAACCATATATAAATTATATGTAAAATTATATTTCTCAATTGCACAAATCCTTCATTAGAACATTTGAAAAACACACTTAAGAGAATCCAGATATTTAAATATTGTAATTACAGGAAACACAGTTTTTAAGGTGCATAATCTCCACCTCCAACATTTTAAAAAGACAGAATTCTGCACACAAAATGACAGTATAAGTTATCAGAACATAAAGTAAATATACACTATAATATAGTAATTTAGCAAAATTCTGCAATTTTGAATTTTGTGGAGTTTTCTCCGCATAAAGGGGGTCTCGCCCTGGGTGTAATTCAGTGTAAAACCGCCACTGATGGCTGATCCTGTTTGTTGTTAGTGTTCATTTAGGCCAGTCAGACTCAGCAGGCTTTAGCAGGTAAGTAGTGGCGAGAAGGTATTTGCTTCTTCTAATGCATTACTTAGGGTCAAATCACAGCTTGTTAACAGGCTTAAAACCCCCCTCATCTGATAATCCAATGACGGTGGCTTCCACAGAAGAGCAGTGCTGCTGATAACCATCATGTTGCTCATTTCTGGCCAGAATGGGCCGCTGATAAAGCTTGACCATTGTTTTCTTGTTGGGAGCTTGGTGACCATCCATCAGGCAACTATAAAAAAGGAATTTAGCAACATGTTTATGTCCTTCAAATCTAATTGAACCTTGCTGCAGCTTCCATGGCATGTCATTGGTAGGCAATAAACAACAGAGGAAATGGGCAATTGCTTCATAACGCTGCCGGACATGGTAATAGTTATTGGTGCGCTGAGTCCTCCTCTCACCATAGTTATTCCCAATGGCCACAGAATACAATTTGTGGTCGGTGCACAATTTAGAAAAATGGCTAGCGACCCGGGATATGAGGATATGATTAAGTACGCCATTAAAGATCTCAAGACAAATCATGGAGGGACTGTGACAGCCCGCGAACGTCACCAGCCTGTGTTCAGTCCTGGGTACACATTGCAAATGTCAAAGAACAAATACGTACCCGCAATTAATTCCTTTTACTGTTTCACACTTGTATTGGGTGGAAAGAGAAATGTGCCTGTAGAGCGTATTTGCAAGTTGTAAATTTAAATTTGTCAGGCTCAGGTTGAACAATGAATTCAGCTATTTGTATTGTGAAGCTCAATTGGAAATATAGTTCAGGCTGACACCAAATGGAATTATTACGGAATCTATTGAATTCATTTACCTGGGTTCAAGATGCTTTATTCGCTTGCATTCTTATGTTAACTGGAAAGGCAGGCAACTGTGCCAGCTTTGCACTTACTTCATTGCTTGTTCCTCTCTTCAGCCCATTATTGACTCTTACGCTCCCCACTTGTGTCCCAGCTATTCTTGGACTTAACTGTGCTTCAAGGTTGTTGTTTTTTAGAATAATCTTTGAAAATGATATGATGTTATCTAACATAAAACAAATGAATCTAAATGCAACTCTTTTGACTGTATATGGAGCCATCAAGGAAGTGGATTCCCTTCAAGCAACGCTCAAAAAAAGACAATTCAGATACACCAGAAGGGTCACGGCGAATAATTTCAGGAGACTACTTTTGCGCTACCTCACAATATGTTTTGCGTTACTTCACAAAGCTTTTCTTCTTCCATTCCGTATGAGCCATGAGTCTATTTCCAATCAGCTGCCAGGCACAATGAATCAGCTCATTGCATTTTACTTTGAGCTGGGAAATATGCTGATATACACCTACAGCTCAAAGGGCACATTCATATCTCATAATCAATAGCCTGTTTCTTAATGTATAAAAAAGAGAATGTGCAATGTCAGAGGTTTGCATGATGTGGAGATGAACAAACCCTGAATCATCAGAGAATCTGCAGCCCCTAGTAGTGTTACAAAGAGAGAATGTTAATTCAGGGACACAAACCTAAAAATACAGCGTGCACTTCGGTTACAATCAAGTATGGCTACAACCCTTCCAGTCACCTATATGTTCATTTTCTACCTGTAATGGTCTATATTCCTGTACAGTGTGGGACAAATCCATTTAATCACATCAAATTGCCATCAACAACTACATCACGGTCTGATTTCTGCCTATGGGCTATAAGGGACGTGTAGTAGTGACCAGATGTGACCTGATGTGGTTTGACTTAGTTTCCAGAAGTAATCTATGCTCTAATGAGCAACAACATATGAACGTGAAACTTAAATAAAGGCCAAATGAATGTATTGTCTTCTGAGATCTCAAGGTTTTGTCTGACTTAAGGCTATGCCTGATATGGCATTACATTCTTATAACAACAGCCTGCTGTCTAATTAAGCTATTGTCTACAATTTTCTAGAATGTCATCTACTGTAACACATCTGGGCTCTAATAGCATTGTATTTGATTTCATATTAGATCTTAGGTGGTGTCTAAATAGGTTATACCTGTATGTGTTTGTTTACTGTCTGATAAAGAACATATAACATAACATACATATTTGTCTAATTTGATACAACCATAGAATTAAATGGACACAAGCTACGACTTAGCAAAACATGAGCGGAGCCTCTATAAAGCTCCGAGGAGAGCTGCAGATTCTCTGGTAAGTCGAACAGTGTTGGTTCATCGTCACATGCGACACACGCCCTTTATCTTTTCATTCATTTAAGAGACAGGTATTGATTACAGTACAGATTTAGATAACAACTTGAGCAGTGTATCAGTATCCCTAACCCAAAGTAAAATTCAACAAGCTGATCCATATTGTGGCATTGTGCTGGGCAGCTGAGTGGGAATAGAAGAAGAAAAGTAATGCGGGGTAACGCAAAAGTAGTCCCCTTGTTCAGTAGGTAACTTTTGTAAAAATGTATTTTTTACATATTTGTTAAAACTGTCACTATGCCCTGACAGTAGAATACGAGACAGATAATCTGTGAAAAAATTAAGCTCCTATGGCTCCTCCCTGTGTCCCTGATGCCATTTGGCAGAAATGCACCGCTCCCGATCAAAACAGCCAATCAGAGCCAGGAGGAGGGTCTTAGCAGTGTCAATCACTCTCGTGTACGCGCTGCTCATACCCCTCCCCCTCCCCCCTCCCCCTTCACCCCGCACAGCGCTTACCGTGTTCAAGCTCAAGATTACCCGTGTGCTGCAGCTGTGCTAATCACGGAGAAACAACTTTTCAGGAAAACTGCCAATTTCTCGAGTGACACCTGCTCAGAAAGCAAAGACGGGCAAACAGAAGAAGACCGATGACGAAAAGCGAGCTAAAAGAAAGAATTAAACCGAGCCGAAATAAAACGAGGGTCGACATCGGAGGTTTTTCAGAGGTGGAGGGAGCTACGCCTCCTGAAAGGATTCAACACGGATTCAGAGCTAGCCACATTTCTGCTTGACATGTAAGTATCCCTGCTTGATTTGTTTCATTTATTAACAACTAGCTACACAACTAAGCTAGCGATGGTTACAGTATCGCTGGTGATAGCGCTAATCTCATGTTACTCTGTAGCTTGTTGCTAGCTAAGTCTAACAGTTAGCTTGTTAGCTTGTAGCACGGCAGGAATGTTGTAGCTAACTCGTTCACCCTCAGTATAAGCAATATTGTTTCGATACCTACATTTAGTAAGCCTAAATGTGTTTTTGTCGATCATAATTAAATGCAGCTATGGTGAAACTACTTTAATTGTGCGCTGTCCCTGCCCCTGTGTCTTCCCCCTCAGGATTGTAGCTAAATCAAATGACACACATTGTTTATGCTCCTCCAACAGGTCAGACATGGCCCAGACACAGAGGCACGTGAAGGAATCGTCTTTCAGTCCAAATCAAGATGTTCAGTATTTCCTTGTGTGTACTTTGCAAAAAAAAGCTGATTTATTTTACCCATATGCAAAATAAAACCTAAGACATATTTCTAAGATGTTGTTATTCCTTGGCTTAGTGAGCTTCCTCAGTGATTCATCATTCCTACTGAAAGTTTAGTGTTTTAAATTGATCCAAAAGGTAATTCAGTAATGTACTGTGTAAAGTGCTGCTTTTGTTCTCACAAATGAGCGATTACATAAACATTTTTAATCCCTTTTTTATTGAAAAATATTTCCAAAACTTTTAATAGAAATATTTTAAATAAGCAATTTTTTTTTACATAAAGTTTTAAAAGCACAGCACACAACAGCTATACCCTCCTCAGAATAAAGCCCCTGTATTGTGTGGAAAGCATCGGTGGCCCTGCTTACTAGCCTGCGCGTTCACGGCAGGCTCGAGGACCTGTGGAGGGGGGGGCTGCAGCGCAGCAGAGAGCAAGGGGGAGGAGCCTGTAAGATGTGCTTGTTCAAATTTTTAGGCTAAGTCCACGTTTCCTCAAAACTACCTACTGCAGCTTTAAAAAATCTTGCCGTGACCCTTCCGGGGCTCCGTAAACTTAAACAAATAAAACACCTCTGCAAATTCATATTTTAAAGTCCACCTACTCAAAATTGGCATGGGCCAAATAGATGCTATGCATATACATAGCTAGGACGACCCATTGCATAATCTTACATATAAATATTTAGTAATTAGATAAGTCGTTGTTTTTCCTCCAGTCCTGAAAGACTTGCAGGCAAAATGTGTGTTTTATCCCACAGCAGTGATACCGTGTGGGGCTGCATTGTCTCTACAAGAGGCAGAGAGGATGCATTGTCCTGTTTGAGAGGCAATGCATGCTGGCTGGATGCCAGATGCCAAGCATAACGCAGAGTGACAGAGTGACCCTCAAATAGCTGCCGAAGAGCTGGAGTAATAACAAGATCATGCAGAAACAGTCCACTGTTGTACTGTTTGGGGGCCAAAAGCTGTGAAGCATCTTACGCTACTGACTGTTGAGCAAGATGTCAAATGAACTGCCAGGAAAAGGTTTTCTAGATCTTTCTAACATTACAGTACATCCAGTTAGAATGAGATACTGTATATTCAACAATAAAAGGGCCATCTCTACAGCCGATATTTCCAACACTGGGCAACTCACAACACATTCTAGATTAATAAATAGCATTAAAGGTAAGAAGTAAATATGAGTTTTTGATTTGGAGGTGATTTTTCCCTTTAAAGCAGTATTAAGATAGCTGTAGTCTGGATATGTGCAACATTACCTGGAACCTCTGAGCAACAATACACGCTGAAAATTTCAAGTTTTGAGAAAAGTTTGGATCATGCAACAAAATTTTTTTGGTGAATAATTGTTAAGATTTAAAAAAGCACTTACTCTCTCACTGGGACATTTTGGGACTGATTGGCGGAGATTTGCTATGGACATAATGCAAACGGAGATACACTGGTAAGAGTAAATGACGCTTAACCATATACCCAGCTAATATCAATAGTTCATGTTACTATATTGTGTGAAAATGTTCCACCAAAACCAGTTCTTTCCGAGACTATTTTGAAGAGCCACGCTCGCAGGCCAGGCAGCCTCGACACACTACCAGCCCACCGCATCTGGGTGCCAGTGCGACCATTTCTAACCATTTAAACAACTGCTATAGTAGGGTTTAAATCAAACTTGTGACAACAATAGTGACAAGTAATGCATTTTAATAAAAATGAAGCAGAACACATGCAGAAGACAACGGAATAACTGTTAAACACGTTTATTTCGGATCAGATCGGCAGCTGATTTGACACATGAGACTCCAGGATTAATCTTAGCCTGGCTGTTAGCCTGCTCTGGACCAGGCTAACCGCAAAGAATAAATCTCCATGGTTACTTGGCTGGATTTAATTAAACCTAGTTTTGTGCAACCAAGTCAAAGCAAAATTCATCCAGGATAACTTGAATATCTCGGCTTAATCCCTTATCCTGGTTTCGTGCAACAGGCCCCAGGAGTGTATGCTCCTGTAGAGATAGGTCTGGTAATGCGAAACTAAGATATCTGTGACCTCTACTGGTGACCAGCATTAATACACCAACACAAGCTGAACCTGCCCCCTCCTACACAGTCCCCATCCCTAACAGTCTCGATTCAGCCAGAGAGGTAGTAGCATGGTATTTATCCAGATAATAAAGTCACACTTTCCCCAGGAGAACAGCAAGCTATAGTGAAGAGAAAGCGACATTACTGATAGATTAGAAAATCAATCAGTAACAACACGCTCAGGAGTAACATCCCACCATGTTGATTTCTCATTATTTTGGCTTGGGGACAAGAGGTTTGGGTTTTTGCAGTCACTGGTTCAAAAACACATCCCTCATTCATTCAAACTTTTATTTAACCAGGATTAAAAAAACTCATTAAGATTAAATACATATACACACTTTCACTCATTATATTCAAACAACAATGTCATCATAAATATAACATAATAGGTTGGAGATCTAACAACCACTGAGTCATTGCTACTAATCAACAAGCCAATCAACCCTTCCTGCACATGCATTAGGATCTGTTTGTGCTGTCTTGTAGTACAGCATTTCTGTGGCTCTCTGTAGATTTCTGAAGCATGCCACCAAAGCAGTGTGAGCCTCAACATCCTGTGAGTGAGCACGGTGTTACTGTTAGTGTTATTGTTTTGAGTTAGATTCCCATTTTCTGGTTGTTTTTCCATTTCCTATTTTATTTTGAAGGGTTTCTGTTCCCCCTTTGTGATTACCTGTCCCGGCCCTAACGTGTTGTACCAGGGTCTCATTGTCTCCCCTGTCTTGTGTATTTAAGTTCAGTCTTCCTCTTACCCCAGTGCGAGATCATCAGTGTCCAGTTATTCTGAGTTCCTGTTGTTTCCCCTGGATTTTGACCATTGCCTGTATCTTTGGACTTCCCTTTGATGTGGACACTGTTGCTGTAAGTTTATTAAAGGTCCCACAGCATGAACATGTCATGTTAGGAGGTTGTTTAACATTAATATGAGTTCCCCAGCCTGCCTATGGTCCCCCAGTGGCTAGAAATGGTGATAGGTGTAAACCGAGCCCTGGGTATCCTGCTCTGCCTTTGAGAAAATGAAATCTCAGATGGGCTGATCTGGAATCTTCCCCTTATGATGTCATAAGGGGAAAGGTTACCTCTGCTTTGCCGGCCCATTGCTCAAACGTGCAAAGTGGCAGTTGGTCAAGGCCATCATGGGCATCATCGTTTGTTATCACTACCATAGATATGAGTAATTCAGTCCTTGTTGTGTTGTAACGTGTGTATCTTTATTGTGCAAATATTACAACAAGTTGATATAAAAAATGAATGGCGATGCATTTTTTAAACGGCCCAGGGCGTAATGTACTTTTAATTCCATGTGTTTGTTCATATTATTTGTGATTTGTTTTACAAATCTAGTCATTTTTCATTAAAATTTTTATTTAACATAAATTAAAAAAAAATCAGTTGCACTTTTGATAAGAGGACACATGTTGTTTTGCAAAATTTATATAAATAAAGAATATTTTTCAGTCATTTGTCTGCAGCTCACTCTGTTAAAATATTGTATTGGGAATCGTGTGTTGATATATCATTAAATCCCTTAGTTATTAAACTGCGATGTAACTACTGTCTCTTTATTCATCATAATGAGTTAGAAACTTGGAATAGCTCATGGAAACTGTATCCAGGCATCTGTATGAATGAAGTCTTGAACATCAGTTGTTGTTGTGTAGCTTTCCCACAGGAGACAAGGGACATGAATAAGACAGCCATATGTAACCTGATTTTAAAGGTTGCTGTTCTGCTGAGGAGACCAAATCTGCTCCACAGACTAATGGCCGTGTAATGAAATACAAGTCTGTCATTCCGTTACAGAGCCATTACATTAGACTCTCCTTCAAAACTCAGACAGCTTGTTAAATCTAATGTGTTTCACCAGCAGTGCCTCCAGTCAAATGAGCTGCAGCTGACATACAGAGTGGGATTCTATGCAGAACTACGGACATCAACACTTAATGCATAAGTTTATGGGAAGTTTACAACAAGGCAATTATGGGTTAGGGGTCTGGTAGACTGTTAAAGCTACAGTCCAGTAAAGTCTATCAACACAGACGGCTGTCTACATCAGCACATAGACCAAGTACTGTATTGCACTGAAATGCATCACCCTGCTTCATTAGCTACTTAACAAGTAGGGTTAGTGCTTTGGAGGGGTTGACAGGCTTTATCAAAGAAATGAAGCTAAGGGCTAACAGGAAAATATGCATGAGTCATGCTTCACACCAGTGGATGCAGCCTGTACACCTTTGGGATTCTGTGCCTGTCAGTTTGGCCAAGCAAGCCATAACAAAGGCCCGGTAATAATAATGTATACTTTATTAATCCCACAAGGGGAAATTACAATTTACACACAGGACTGAATTACACACACACACTCAGTACCTATACATGCACTAAATGGAGAAGTGTCAGAGTGTGTGTGTGTGGGGGGGAGGGAGGGGGGGGGGGCTGCCCATGGAAAAGCACCCCAAGCAGTTGAGGGTTCAGTGCCTTGCTCAAGAGCACATTGGCAATGCCCAGGAGGAGAACTGGCATACTTTTGGTCCCATACTTTGTACTTTGTACTTTGAACCAGCGACCCTCTGCCCCCCCCCCCCCAATTCATAAAGTGTTTAGTCCCATTATTTGCTTCTTTACGATGATTCTGTCCCACTAAGACACAGATTTTGCTATTAACATAATCAATCCGGTTCCTACCGTTCAACTGATTGTAGACCACATCCTCCAGCCTCTCCAGCCTTTGGAGAATAGACTGCCTGTCCACCAAGTTGGAAACTTTGCCATTCCTGGCTCGCAGCCTCTGGTCAGACACACGCCCTAACTGGATGAGCTCTTCGGATCGGTCCTGGATCCTGCAGTAGACCGAGAACAGGATAATCCCCACAAACACAAAAATGTTGACGGTCAGCAAAGTTTTGATTTTGCGTGCCACAGCCATGAAAGAGAAGGTTGGTCCGGCTGACACAGTCAAGCCCAGCAGCTGTCCATGTGTGGTGGCCTGCTTTACCACCTTGCCGTGTGTTTCAGGAGAAGGTTTTTCTGCACGTGGGGGGGGGAGATAGAAGGTCAACTCGTGGAGACCCGAGGACCTGACGGATCCGTTCAGCACCACGGACAGCTCTCGAAGCTGCGCTCACTTCTTAGCGGGGCATCGCATCATAGGGAGCCCGAGATGGGGATGGCTGCTGGCGGGCACGGCGCTCGGCTCCCGCCGGGGAGCGGTGCTTCTTTTTATGGAGCTTCACTAGCCGAGAAACAGGCGCTCTGTCGTCGTTTGGGCTACATATCACACGCGACACATGCCGCCAGGGAAGGCATTTATCCTCTCCAACAGCCCACGGCACTTGCAAAACACCTTCCCTTCGCAACGTGATAAGTAGCCAGTTCCTTAGCCCCAATATGTCTCGTCCGTCTTACAGGAGATACACTGCAATAACCGCTCGCATCAAAGCATCCTCCTGCTACATCTCCCTTTCCAAGTGCGTTGTGCTCACTCGATCCGTCCCGTCTAACCCAATGAGCTTATGTCCAGAGAATGTGTGCTAGTTTCTAAAACAAGGCGGCGTTGCTCTCCCTCTTTCTCTCTTTTTTCTCTCTTTTCCCCTCAGTCGCTCTGTTTTTTGTGTTTCGTCAGTCCATTGTTGTTTCCCTTGTCGGTGCAGGGTAGGAGGATGAGTTGAGAGCAGATTTGCCCTCAGATGCGGCGGGAGAGATGCAGCCGGGCTTTTGCATGATGTCTCTCTCCTCCCAGCCCCTCCGCTCTCTGCCAGGGGAGGAAGAGCCGAGCCGCCGCTGCGTCCTGACGTCCACAGGCTCGATCATGAATATTCACGAGCTGTGCTGGGCTCGCAGGATCAAATAAACAGCACGCCTCTGGAAGCGGCTAATACTTCCACTTCGTAGAGCAGTCTTCTCCCCGCGTCAGTTAGTCAACTGTGATAATGCATGCGTGCATGTGTTAACAGATTTTTGCTATTTGATGCGTAATGCGAAGGTTAACAGTTCCCATCTCACCTCTGACGCCACTGCAAGCCGTAGTGCTCCCCAACCGTGTTGCATATAGAATGTATTTGTTATGCAACCGGCCCATCTTCCATACATGCATGGTCTACCCCTGGAGTGTAGGGAATGAACCATCATTGCATTAATCGCATGCTTGGAGGGAGCTTCAACTCCATCACATGAGAACTTACTAACATAACCTATTTCTAATGTCCAAAGCCATTGGGAAAAGATGATGATCTGAACCACTTTCAGAACAGAAGTTCAACTTTTCAACAGAACATCCACCTCCCATGCAGCTTTTTTGCCTTTGACTGGTCTCTGTAAAGAACAGCAGAAACCCCCACAGCTAAAAGTAATATCTCTTAACCCTCCTGTTGTCCTCGGGTCAAATTTGACCGCTTTAAAAAAATGTCTTAATCCGAAATATGGGTTTCTTTGGACCACAAAAAATGAATTGGATTCAATTCAACTCTCTTTGCAAATATACTTGATCACTTTCATTCCTTTGATCTTAACTAATAGTCAAAATAATTCTTAATTTCTGCTTTTTTCACTCAAATATTAAGTATAATTCTATATATATTGAGGGTTATTGACCATGAAGTACTGTAAAACTAGTGGTAGTAAGGTGGTGTTATTGAAAACAAAAAAAAGTCTGAAAAAGGAATGAAAATGTCAAGTTTTTTGTCCGTTTTGGACCCGGGAGGACAACACAAGGGTTAAGGACATGGGAAGTATTAGACCGCAGCCGCGCAGTAATGAGCCCAGCCATCGGCAGCCACTTCTAATCACTTCCTCCTCACAACTCAACATACTGTAACCTCCCTCCTGCCATTACAAATCTTCTCATCTCCAATTTCAAATGAATTCTGGCTCAAGTAAATCACATACAAAGAGATATCTCCCTGTGTACTTTAACTTGAATAGGCAAACCCAGACATGGCACAGGCTTCCCAGAGCACTTTGATGCCACTTTACACCAACCAGAGCGCCTCAATTGTTTGCTGCTCCACTCTAATCAGACAGTGGCTGAAACTGTAAAAAAAAAACGTTATAGATTGCACAGTTCTTTGTCAGAGGACGTCTGTTCGAACATAAGTATTCCCTCTTCAAATGCTCTGCTGGTTGACGTCTTCAAGATGAAATCAATTCTGCTTTCCTGTGAGCGGATTTAAGAGTTTTTTTAAAATCCTCTTAGAAATCAGTTTCAGAGCTGTAGAGAAGTGGTGCACTGTGGCGTTGAGTGTGCTCTATGAAGTGCATGACCTCATCATTTATTATCACACATTACCATGCTGAAGAGCACTGAGAGCTGCTGTGGTCCACATATTCATCAAAGTCCATGCAATCCTACGTATGGTTGAATATGTTGTTTTTATGTTGAACTGTACAAAATAACACCATATTGGTCATTCTATTCTCTGTGTTGCGATGTCCTATCATCATCCCTTTATTATTTCAATGATTGTAGCCCATGTGCTTTTTATCCAGCCATGCAGGATTCCTGCTGCACATGAGCCCTGTCACCAAAGGTGTCGATTTAGCACAAGGTCTGCAGAAACACACAGACTGTTGGGAAATCACGGTTACAGCCACCTCAGCCACCATGCAGGCCTCGGCACAGCTGCTTATACAGCAGCTACAGAACGACTGCCACCTACGCTTCTCTATAAGACTCTCTGAAGACTTCTGGTTTCTGCATTCATCACCCCGCAGCAGGCCCCTGTGACTGCAGACAGTGGCACTCAAGTGTTTTAACCACATTAACCTGGGTCACTGCCAGCTGCACCTTAGTCATTCCACTCAGTGTTTCTATATAAGCCACTTGAACATTTTCAGTGGGAAGACGCGGCTGGATGGAACTGTGTGCATCTGAACTGCTGTGCTATCCACAGCCATGTTCTCACCAGCTCTCTGCTCGCAGGAAACATAAAGTAGTAGCTTCCACAATGACTATCCTGCAAACAATGTATGTCAGTCAAAATGTGTGTGTGAATCAGTTTGCTATGTTCTGTATTTAGTAGTGTATTAATAATGTCAACAAATGCACCTAAAGTGTTTTCTTTTTGTATCATGATTCCATTTTCCATCCCTTTCTGTAGTTATTGTTTCTTATTATTGAAACGAAGAAACAAAGGCATTTAAAGATAACTCTGAAACACTCTTTTATCCTCTAAGCCTAGAGGAAACTTACAGTGTGAGTAGTTTACAAACCAAGTACATCCATCTTCTCAGCAGTTGTATTGGGTAAACCAATTGGAGGCAAAGTAAGGCAAAGTAGGGCAGGGCATGCATAGATAGATAGATAGATAGATAGATAGATAGATAGATAGATAGATAGATAGATACTTAATTTATCCCGATAACACAACAAACACATACACACATATATCACACATACATAAGAATAAAAATTAAAATCACTCACAGAAATGCAATGGCCATGATAAGGTGAGATATTATGGTAGACTCTGTGTAGTGGTGATAGTGAAAAATTGAACAGTGCAGTAGATCATGATTAAATATGAACTATGAATATAAAATATAAACACAATAACCAAACTGACCTAAACTGACTGATTGAATAAGAATGAGAACAATATGTAACAGGGAATAAGTTATAAGATATAGATGTTATGACCACAGTCCAGATTGTGTAGGAGGGCTAATACAGTCAATAAGACAGTTAACACTTTACTATCCTAATGAATTCAAATTTGCGTCCTGCACCTTGGCTTACTGTACAAGCTGGCAAACATCCGCTGTCGAAAACGTGCTAATTTAATTTTGCAGAATAGATATCAAATAAGCTAATCAGGTAGCACATTTGGCATCTTAAATACGTCCAGACAGTTAGATGGGTTTGTTTACATGCTAAAGGTCCTGGTCTTTAGTCTTCAATTCTTACCCTAACCCTAACCAGTCTCAATCCTCATGCCTAAACCTAACCCAGCCAACGAAGGCATTGAGTAGTAGCCAATCAGAGGCAGAGTAGGGTGGGTCATGCCTTAGCCAGCCTAGGAAATACAAATTTGCATATGGGACAAAACATGGGTCCATCTCTTTTTGGGTCATGTCTCAGAACATTGTACCAAATAAGATAAAATGAAAAACAAATTCAGTACATCTCCATTTTTATTACTGAATTAATATTTTCCAAAGCTGGTAAACTTGTTAGCAAACAGTTGCCTGTTTACACATAGCAGATATGGGGCAACAGTAGCATTGATTTGGATTCATGTTTCAGGAGACTTGATAAGTAGCAGCTAAATCCACCACTAGGTCCACGAGCTAGATGCTAACTTTTGCTGGTAAAAGGTTCCGTAGTGTTGAGTAAGTGCACAGTCAGGTAATAATTCACTATAAGCGACACCTTTTGATCTATTGTTATTCTAAAAAAAATAATATTGATAAGCGCAGTTTTAATATGTGATATGAGATGATATTAAAGATGATACTAGCATGGTCTGAGATCTCAAAGTATATTTCCAGATGACATGCAATGACTACCGTACCTCATCTTGTCTAACTGTGTTGGGTGTGCCTCAAGTGTGCAAACCTTCTATTTTATTTTAGTTATTTTATTTTTATTTTATTTTTAATTACTTTTAAATTATTTTTTTTAATTACCTTTTTCTTTTTTTGTTAAGAAGTTGTGGGTGGGCTAAAAGGAGGTCTTTATTCTTTACTTAATGTCTGTCTTCTTCTATACTGTATGTGCCCTTCGAAAGAAAAGTTTAATAAAGATGTTATATAAAAAAGATGATACTGACTACTGTAAATGCCAAGGTAAGTGCTCTGTGGGGACCGTTTAGTTTGCTACACTCCAGGGATTTTGGTACACTGTGCATTCTCTTCCGCTGAAGCTGCTCTTCACTATTTGGTTCACAAGAGGCCAACATGGCCGGGCAGAGTGAATGTGTTCAGACAAGATGCTATTAAGCAAGGACAGCCAGAAGGCAACAGATCACACACATCCCCTGCATTGCAGGAATACATTTAACAGCAGAGTGCACAATCCAAATAACTTCTCTTTAGCCTTTGTTGTGTTTGGGATTTTTTTGGCGTGTTAGTAGCTAGGTCAGTAGGGAGTTGGGTTGCTGGTTCAAGTCCCCATACGGACCAAAGTATGGTGGTGGACTGGTAGCTGGAGAGGTGCCAGTTCACCAAAGTGCTCTTGAGCAAGGCACCGAACCCCCAACTGCTCTGGGTGCCTTTCCCTTTAGTGCATGTATAGGACCTGAGCATGTGTGGGTAATTCGGGCCTGTGTGTAATAACAACAGAGTGTTCATTGTAATTTCCCCATGCGGGATTAATAAAGTATACATTATTATTAACATTTTATCCAGATTTCAACCAAACACAAGCCAGCTTTTGTGCCTTTGCCTTTCTTCTACAGTAGAATATAACATATACTACTGGATGTGTTGATAGAATTTAATGAGAGATAGACCTTGTGATGTCTTTAAAAGTAAAATTAGTTTGTATTCAGCAAAATACGTCTTGATACCACAACGGAAAATATGCAATATTTAAAAAAAAGAAATCATTAAAGCGTGTTCATTATTAAACATTCGCAAGGTTGTTTTGTCCTTAGAGAAAGAATTGTAGCCTCCGTTTGTTTTTCACACCGCCTAATATGGCATAAACAGCAACGATCTAACTCACCACATGTCACATCAAGGTCGGTGTGTGACCACTGTGATAAGGAAAGAAACCAGCAACTGACAAATCTGATGGAGCAGGAAGAGCGGTACTGACGTAGCTGAGCAAATCATCCATGTTAGTCCCTAATCAGCTGAAACGCAGACTCGATGTGACGCTTTCAGAATAAAGCACCCACACCAAGAAGCTTGTTGGTCACTAATGTAGTGCTGTCTGCTAGACTGAGAGAGCTAAGTTCATACATTATAACTTCGCTCCCCCCCAGGCGAACAGCTAAGTCCCAGTTCTGTCTTCGTTAACTTAGCTCATTCACATTTCACCTCCAGCCACCTCTCCCTGCTCTGCTACGGGAGCTGTTGAGTTGCCTCATGTCTTAACTGAATTAGAATAATAACCCTGCAGACTGGAATATGTGGTGTTCCGCCCTGGGCATGTTTTTAGTTTTTGTACAACATAGATGGAAGCAACAATGGGGGCCAGCATCTGAATGGTTATCAGAGCTGGGGCCTCATTAAGACACAATGTGCTTCTTGACCTTGGTGTGCTTTTTGTACCCATAATGCATCCCTCAGTGGCATCACAATCACAAACGCAAAGTGATTTTTTTTCTCAAGTGGGGACACGGCCACTATTGATGTTAATGAGACAGAGACGGAGACAGTAGCAGCATGGGTTGGGTACACATGGTGTCTCACAAAACAGCGACTGGATTGATCAGTGTAAGAACTATCAAACATTAAGCAGGGGGCTGAGTGCATCGAATATAAAATGTCTCAATGAATGATTTGATTTATCAATATGTACATAAGCCTGGATTCTGAATGTGTTTGTTTTAATGGAGATGAGCTCTCCAGACGCCCCAAATGTTTCTTGATTTATGGCAGAAGCAATTACATCTTGCCAGTATACCCATGCTTGATGGGCGAATCGGTGCAGGTAATTAAAAAAGAATAATGAAACAGGGAGCCAAGGGAATGAATCCCTGCATCTAAAAAATCTAATCAAAGATAAATGGACTATCCATATTATCTCGTCATTATGCCAAAAAGATTATTGTTTTAAATCCCCGTGTGCCCAGCTATGGACTCCTTCTCAAACAAAAGCCATTACTCTGCTGACACCTCCGACTTGTTTGCAGACTGATTGATATTCCGTAGCTTGTAAGCTTTCCGCCAGTTTATGTTTTCAATTTCTGGGGGAGACAATGGATGCAGATATTTCATACTGAGAAGAAAAACAGCTATTGATGGATTTACAAAATAATACTGAAATTTGATTTTTAAAAAGCACATATTTGAGCTCAGCCAAATATGAGAGGCCGCCAGTCTGTCTTACACACACTATCATAATCTTGCATATACACCACTATACTCATACACACACACTACTATAACTCTTTTACATGTATGTATGAGAGGGTACAAAGGCACACCCTCACACACATGCACACACACACACATAAATACATGGAGCTCTATGCGTTGGCTAATTCAATTGGCACATTAAAGTCCATTGAGGGAATTGTTGTTAGGATTTCTATACAGTCAACACTGAACCCTTTAAAGTGGAATCAGCTGTAATTACAAGCTTCTGCTCAGTTCTCTACTCTGTTTGGTACTCCCATAGCATACCGCTGCTGCAGAGACAACAAAAAAAACCTGAATCCTCCTGGAATTTAGAAAATTTGATTTACAGTTTTTACCCATTGCTTACACACTAAAAAACAAATGGTCAGACCAAAGCCTCAATACCTAAACGTCTTGTAGGGTACCTTAAACACAGTGTAACCATATCTTAAACACATTGTCAACGTTGCACTTTGTCTGATTTCTGTAACACTTAATGTGAAACAATACACACTTTTTCTTACATTAAAGGAAACAGGAATAACAGGATATCTCCTGTTATCATTGGGAAAACACTTATATACATACTTATTATATACTTACAGTATATACATCTGAAAAGAATTACACAGAAAACAGAACACCAATCGGTCTGAGCCTTAGCACTAACAAGCCTCAGGTAAGCCATTTTGAGAACTTTGCAAGCACGGAGGCAATGAGGGTCAGAGTAAGAGGAGGACGAAGAGGGAGAGGAGTCGGACGTGGAAGAGGACGAGGACAAACACGAGGACCAGTGTGGAGACGTGTGTCAGATGGAATCAGGGCTACTCTGGTGGACTGGGTGATAATTCATGGCCTGTCCATGAGGGAGGCTGGGCAGAGAGTCTGTAATAAGAAAAAATCCGATGAGACCAAACATATTTCCTTTGAGTTGATAATCATGAAATTCCATCGAATTTTATTGGTCTTCTTGTTCTTTTTTTTTTTCATTCTATTGCATTTTTCATTCGATATCACTTAATTTGCATAAAACCGTGTGGATGGAAACATAGCTAGAATAGTTGCTGTATGTGTTTTCTGTAACACTATTCAGTAACTATTTATTTTCTGTTACATAGAGTTCTGGAGGGATTATATCTCCAACCTGGCCTGGGAACGCCTCGGGACCCCCAAGTCGGAGCTGGTTAATGTGGCTCGGGAAAGGGAAGTTTGGGGTCCCCTGCTGGAGCTGCTGCCCCCATGACCCGACATCGGATAAGCAGATGAAGATGGATGGATGGAGACCAGAGCAGCCCAGGTGTGTTGTCATCTGGGATAATGTGTTTCCACTGGGCTCCTCTGGTCCGAGATTGGTTCAACAACCATAACCATTTCACACTTTTATACCTGCCCCCTACATCCCCTTTCTAAATGCAATTGTGAATTCTTTTTAGCGTGGCGGTGGAAAGTATATGATCAGCAGCCACACGCCCGCATGCCTCTTCTGCAAGCAATGGACAACGCATGCAGACATTGAGTTGGGATCAGTCCATGGATGGATTGGGCACATGGATTAGGACATTGCCTGGGATGTTGATGAGGTCTTGTGGCCAGGATCTGAACTGAAGGCGGGATCCATACACACATACACACACAAAATGTATGTTTTTTTCCCCCAATAGCAATTTATTCAGTAAGTTTTTTTTTACTTTTTGTTACTAAATTTGATGATTTGTGATTCTATTTTTCTTTATTTCTGTAAGAATGTTTTTTTTTCTCTTCTTTGATCACTGCATAAATTCTACTTTTGAATTTTACAGAAGATAGAGTCTGAGAAAATGACAATAAAAATAGAAACACAAAGACTGCAAAAAGCCCATCAGGGTGTTGCTGGAAATATGAATTATTCAGTGTGAGTAGTTGAAATGGTGCTTGTGTGTATGGCTTTATTGCAAGAATTTCATTTTTAGAAAGGAGTGTTACGTTTTGATCGCAGTGTTTCATTTTGGCATAGATGTGAGTTGTTAATCTCTAAGTGCTGATTGGCTTGTGTGTAGCGTTTTGACATAATGAGCCAAATTCTGCAAAAAATGTCTAAGCAATAGGCTAAAACTGTAAGTCCTGTATATAATTTCCAAAATGGTGTAAATGCAAAAACAGCATTGCTTTATTTAACCCTTTTGTGGTGTTCATATTTTTTTTGTGATCATTTTTTTTTTTTTTTTTTATATATTCACACAAACAATTACAAAGAATACACTGAATGGAATGCGTCCCACAGCCAAAAAACTACAGAGAGGAAAGCTGGAAGGGAGGGAGACAAAATGAGATATGCAGAAACAGATACAAACCCACACACAAACAGACACACACACAAACAGACACAAGACAAGGGACCAATCACATGCGCAGGTTGAGGTCCGGGCTGTAGCACAAGGCTAGAGCCCAGACCTCAATGGGCCCAGGGTGCTTTCCTGGCGCTCCATGTACAGTATGTCAAACACAGCCCGTTTTTGTGTTCTGGAGAGCTGAAGGGCTGACAGATCATACAGAATCAAAACATTGACAGTAGCAGGCACAGTAACATTAATCAAGGGGTAAATTTGGGATGCAATGTTGTTCCGGAACTGACCAACAGGAGAGCACTCCCAAATGGGTGGTGTTCATACACAACCAATGTTCCCGGGTCTGGTGGACCCACCACAGTATTAGGCTTTTAAATCAATAGACATACAGTTTATATAAAACTACTTGACAGATGTTTACAGATAATTACATATGCTATATACATAATTTATGGTTCATATGTTCCATTTAACCTTGTGAGATCACATTTATGTTCATATGATCATTTTAATTTTTTGTGAGAAAACAAGGAATTTATTAAAAAGAAAAGTATAAAAAATATAAAAAGATTTTTTTAACATTATTGGTGCTTATTTCTACTTAATCAGAACAGGTGAAAGTGCTTGAAATGTAACCATTTTGTACATTTGTGTGAGAATAGATGGTGCAGTAATACTTATAGTTTCATACCACCTGTAATACACTCGGGTCAAGTAGACCCAAACACATCATATGTAATAGTTATGTATAGGGGGGGTGTACCGTGTGCAGTCATTGAAAATAATTTTATTTTGATGTTCTTCACAGAAAATGAGCCAAGGCTGATGAGTTTGAGTTAGAAGAAATAATAAATAGCATTAAAACGAGTCCCACACACCTGAACAACACACAACAGTTAACTTACAAATACATTTTTAAAGAAGTGCTGAGTAGTATAAGAAGGCATAAAGACTGAACTAGCATACCATATTTATGATGTAATATACTGCAGTATTAGCATGCTTAAAAAGTGAAAAGAGGAACTTGTCGTCCTTAAAGTTTATAGCTCGACAGTTTGTTGCTTTCTTGTTGAATGTTACATGAGATGATTGATATTACTTTAGCTCCATATGTAGCACACACAGAGTGGTATCAATTATCTAACTCTCAGCAACAATAAAAATAGATTATTTCCCAAAATAACACCTATTACTTTGAGGAGAATTTGTAGCTTTGTTGTATTTGAATCTCATTTCCAGTGAGGTTCCAGACAGAACCTATTATATACATACAGGTTGGAGTCGAACTTGCGACCGCTGCGTCAAGGTGTAAACCTCTAGATATGGGCGCCAGCTCTACCAGGTGAGCTACCCAGGTGCCCTTTTTAAGTTTTAATGGTTTTCCTGTAAAAGAGTCATGTTCACACACAACCAATTTTGATAATATATATATATATATATATATATATATATATATATATATATATATATATATATATATATATATATATATATATATATATACAATGAGGAAAATAAGTATTTGAACACCCTGTTATATTGCAAGGTCTCCCACTTAGAAATCATGGAGGGGTCTGAAATTGTCATCGTAGGTCCACTGTGAGAGACATAATCTCAAAACAAAATCCAGAAATCACGATGTATTATTTTTTTAACTATTTATTTGTATGATACAGCTGCAAATAAGTATTTGAACACCTGTCTATCAGCTAGAATTCTGACCCTCAAAGACCTGTTAGTCTGCCTTCAAAATGTCCACCTCCACTCCATTTATTATCCTAAATTAGATGCACCTGTTTGAGGTCGTTAGCTGCATAAAGACACCTGTCCACCCCATACAATCAGTAAGAATCCAACTACTAACATGGCCAAGACCAAAGAGTTGTCCAAAGACACTAGAGACAAAATTGTACACCTCCACAAGGCTGGAAAGGGCTACTGGGAAAAAAGGTCCACTGTTGGAGCAATCATTAGAACATGGAAGAAGCTAAACATGACTGTCAATCTCCCTCGGATTGGGGCTCCATGCAAGATCTCACCTCGTGGGGTCTCAATGATCCTAAGAAAGGTGAGAAATCAGCCCAGAACTACACGGGAGGAGCTGGTCAATGACCTGAAAAGAGCTGGGACCACCGTTTCCAAGGTTACTGTTGGTAATACACTAGGACGTCATGGTTTGAAATCATGCATGGCACGGAAGGTTCCCCTGCTTAAACCAGCACATTTCAAGGCCCATCTTAAGTTTGCCAATGACCATTTGGATGATCCAGAGGAGTCTTGGGAGAAAGTCATGTGGTCAGATGAGACCAAAATAGAACTTTTTGGTCATAATTCCACTAACCGTGTTTGGAGGAAGAAGAATGATGAGGACCATCCCAAGAACACCATCCCTACTGTGAAGCATGGGGGGGGGTAGCATCATGCTTTGGGGGTGTTTTTCTGCACATGGGACAGGGCGACTGCACTGCCATGTATTGCGAGATTTTGGGCAACAACCTCCTTCCCTCAGTTAGAGCATTGAAGATGGGTCGAGGCTGGGTCTTCCAACATGACAATGACCCAAAGCACACAGCCAGGAGAACTAAGGAGGGCTCTGGAAGAAGCAGATCAAGGTTCTGGTGTGGCCTAGCCAGTCTCCAGACCTAAACCCAATAGAGAATCTTTGGAGGGAGCTCAAACTCCATGTTTCTCAGCGACAGCCCAGAAACCTGACTGATCTAGAGAAGATCTGTGTGGAGGAGTGGGCCAAAATCCCTTCTGCAGTGTGTCAAACCTGGTGAAAAACTACAGGAAACGTTTGACCTCTGGAACTGCAAACAAAAGCTACCAAATATTAACATTGATTTTCTTAGGTGTTCAAATACTTATTTGCATCTGTATCATACAAATAAATAGTTAAAAAATCATACATTGTGATTTTTTTTAGATTATGTCTCTCACAGTGGACATGCACCTACGATGACAATTTCAGACCCCTCCATGATTTCTAAGTGGGAGAACTTGCAAAATAGCAGGGTGTTCAAATACTTATTTTCCTATTCCCTTGGACCCCTCGAAAATGAGATGATACATCTCAAGGGGTTTATCCTAATAATAAACTAATTATAAGATATACATTACAAATGCATTTAGTACATAAGGTAAGCATGTTACACAAGTTAGCTTACATAAATAATAAGTCACCGTTCTTTGGTCATGGCCACTGTTTCTTTGAGCCATCCATCATCCATCCTGAACTTTTCCCTCTGCAGATTTTGATTAGAAACGTTTTTGTGAAAAAGCAACCGTAATCTGGGAGAAGAATGTTTCCCTCGAAACAGAGAATATGGGAACGTAATTTTGAGAAGACATAGCTGCTTTAAGTGAAGACACTCCTCAAAACATACAGTACGAGCCCACTGACGCCCTCGCTCTCCTCACAAACACACTAATCCCTGCAGCCAGTGTTCACTCACTAAAGAACAAAGTCATTGTTGGCAGCGGGGATCAAAGCCTGCAGATGGCCAGGCTGGATCGGAGCAGAACAACACGCTGATCATTGTTAAGCTAACGTCACCGCCCGAAAACCAGCCCGGATCTAAGCATTCGCTAGCTGGGTAAAGATATCATGCTTTACATCCCCTCACTGCCAGGGAGAAAAGCATGTTGTGTGGTCAGAATAGGTTTGATATGTAAGCATTCTGCCATTTGCTAGGAAAGAAAAAAGTAGAAAGGGTGTGTGTGTGTGTGTGTGGGGGGGGGTCATCAAAGCATGCACAATGGGTCCATCCTTTTAAAGGCCACTTTTGCTCTATTGTAATTAAAGATAGAGAAGCATGCTAGCAGTATGTCTCCCACAGAAAATAATTACATGGTTCTGCCAGTGAAGAGGAGGGTGGGTGTAGAGAAGAAGGAGGGAGGGGGGTGGGGGGGCTGTGCAGTGGCTGAGGTGTGCGTGGTGGAAGGGGAAGCCACTGGGGATTGCAGCAGCTGAGGTTGAAGCAGGTGCAGGGGACTGTGGGTCATCACTTGTCTTCGCACTACTCTCCATTTAAAATCTCAACACACACACAGACACACTCAGACACACACACACATACACATACACACTCCCTGATGGCTGATTACAGAGAAAAAGAAGTTGGAGGTCGGGTGTGTGTGTGTGTGTGTGTGTGTGTGGAGGGTCATCCCCCCAGAGGATAGTCAGTGTGTAATGTTTGAGCGAGAGGTAGGATGAAATTATGCTCCACCAGTTAAAGATGTATTCATCATCACATTCTGCAGCTGGGAAACAGAATTCAGTTTTGTTTTTTTTGATTTTCTAAGCACTATCAGTGAGCAGGAATTTGTCTATTTGGCAACAACAACATCATGGAGAATCACAACACACACTGAAGCTAATTTTGTGTGTTTTTTGCGTTGATTTGTCATTTGATGTCTTTGGAGCATACCAAGATAGTGGGCCATGACAGTACCCATAATGAGAATGCATCCGGATAGTAATCCATGATGGAACCAGCGAGGCAGTGGAGCAAGATGGTGATCCATCAGGCAGACACCATCCAGCCAGGATCAGTACAGATTAGAGCTTGTGCATTCCACGTTGCAAACTAAACACAAAACTAAGTGCAAAAACACACACAATAAATAGTATAGCTAAGGCTTGCCTACTTATTATACTACCACTTTGTTGAGATTTGTTCTGTTATATATGATATGATAGTATATGGAATGTAATTTCTTGATGTAGGACCAAAAGGTTTATGTGTGCTCCTGTAATACATGTAGCATACATGTGCCCTTCACATTAGTTTGACATTTTGGGAGAACACATTATTTTCTTGCAGAGGGTTAGATGAGCATATGAATACACCTCTTGTCTGTGTGCTAGATAAGCTACAGCCACATACAATATCAAATGATCTTATTTAAATTAGTTGGGATACATGGTTAAACATAATTTGCTTACCAGTGTATCGCTGTGTGTACTTCATCCACAGCCATCCCCACCAATCGGTCCCAAAACGTCCCAGTTAGATAGTAGATGCTGTAAATATATTCTTTGTAAATCTTTACAATCATTCACCAAGAGAACTAAGCAGGCATATTGTTACACAATGCACATTTTCTTCAAAACTTGCCATTTTCAGAGTTTGAAGTTTGTTGTTGTTGCCTGTATGGAAGGGATTTTGAGAATACATTAGAGTGGAAGGAGAGGGACATCATCAAGCTTTATCCTGGAAATGTACCTCCGTTGATCCAGACTAGGTGTAACCAGACTTAAAAAATGACAAACCACATTTTTGCAGGGTTTACATGCTGGACTATTTTTTGCGTAGGAGCAGTGACTTTCTGAAATCCCCCACTGGTTTCCCAGCAACCCCAGAAAGGACAAGACTTCAAGAAGGTGCTCGGGGGTGAATTTGATACTTCTTACTTGACACAGCCAGGCTAGCTTGTTCTCTCTGTCTCCAGTCCTTATGCTGAGCTAGGCCAAGCCTACCAGTGGCTGGCTGTAGAAATATATTTACTGGGCGGATGTAAGAGGGATATTTTAATATGCACATTTCTAAAAAAATTCAAACTATGGCCTTAAATGCCTCCCTCGAGGCACATCTATACGAATAAAATGGCCGTTGAAGGCAATAAAAGGAGGACAAAGGTCTAGTACATGCAGGTACGTAAGTTAATAATGTCACATGACCTCTTGAATAAAAACTGCTTTTAGTCACTCGAAGCACCATTAAAATAAATGTCATTAAAGCATTTTTAAGTGGAAAGTCTAACTTTCTTTTGTCATGAAAATCTAATCTTTTGTTTCTGATATACACAGCACCGAAATAGGGTTTAGATGAAAGGGAAAGAGGGAAACAGATCTTGAGAATGTAAAAAAGAAAATCACAAAGGATCTTCCCTGGTGTTGAGTCATTTCCTATACTGTCCTTTGTTATGGATAATCCTGATGGAATGAAAGCACTACTGGGGTTTCAGATTGATTTTCATTACATTGAAACTCAAATAACAGTCCTCTGTTGTCCCGTTTTTTTTATCCAGCATGACAAAGCGTGTTTGAATTATAGATTAGCGATGGGGTGAAAATGAACAAACAAATCTTGTTTTTGTCGAACGTCAAGAGTGCTCATGAATTCCCAGACTTCTTCCAGTCATACTGCCCCACGCACTCGCTGTCATCGTACGTTTCTGCTCACGCTGCCTGCGCAGTGATGGCCTTGAAATCCAGACCCAAATCAATAGGGTCTGGAATCGAGTAATGAAAGTTGTCGATCACCAAGCATGGTATTTGAAAATCTCACTGCACGCAAATGGATAACACTGCAACCAATCACAGCAAAACACGGGCTGACGTTGGTGCAGCTCGCCTCTGGACCGCCTATATCAGATACACCGATGTGATTGGTGCAGCTCAGCTACAAGGGCATAGTTAATGAGCAGCATTACTCAGTGCCAGAGTGACTCGCAGAGCAAATTCAAATTGTGCTCTCATGAGAACTCTGGATTTACTGTCCCAAACAAGGACATCAACGAGTGACAGGATTAGAGACAGCCTTGCAAATTATCAATGAACAGGATCAAATGTACCATTCTCCCAAACTGGGAGTCTACCTAAATTCAAGGGAGATGCTTGCATTCCTTTTAATGCATTGAAACATTAAAATGTATGTCGGGAAAGGCACATGTCCTATACAGGTTATCACAGAGAAACAGATGCCATATTTTGCAAAAATTCTCAATTCTCAAAAGGTGCAACTCAATATGCATCACCCCTCACTGTTACAGATTGGTTGCCTACTCCATTTTTTAGCCGTGGCATCTATTTAATGCAGAAGAGTAACAAAGTCAATTGAAAGTTAATTCCAATGTGTTTGATTAATGGGCACTGGAGGATGCACTCTAATCTCTGCACTGTTCAACTGTTCCATTTCAAGCCACACAGGTAATTATTCCCTGCTTTATCCTAGAGTAAATGTTTTAGGGGAACCTTACCCTCCCCTGACAGAGGTCGTCTTGTTTCTAGGCATCTTCCAAACGATGTATGGTAGGTAATATGCTGGTGGTGTAGAGTGATTTTTATTCCACCATAATTATACAAATGGGAGCAAATGTGGTACTGAAAAATGTGAATTCATTTTAGTTGTCAACATAGTCTGCAGGTGTTTCTGGATCTTAGGGCCCTATTTTAACGAGCTAGGCCTGCCGCAGGTGTAGGGCATATCCAAATCCACTTTTGCTAGATTTTGCTTACAATCTCATCCGACAAACATACATAATAACTTGATGTGGAGGTATTATAGAGAGTACTATCCCAGGGTGGTGTCAGGCAACATGAAACAGTAATTCATTCACATACACAAGACACATTTGCATTCTTATCACATTCATTCATCTTACGTCACATATACATGTCATTACATTAGCACATTTGGAAGAGACCAGAGGGTCTCATGCTTTCTCAGGGTTATTGTTTCATGCACACCTGACTTCCAATGGAATCATCCTTACCTGTCTAAACAAAACCAACTGTCCTGATGAAATGCACCTACCAGGTTAGATATGACTTCGGTGTCTCCACGTGGTCTGAATTGCAAGATGCTGTAATGAGAAAGGAACCCAAAGGAACATGAGTTAAATAAAATATGTTAATGTTAGAGATATTGTAACCAAAGAAGCACATCTATGGATTGAGAGCTGAGTTTGGTGTGCAAATCTGCATCTTGTGTTGTCAGGGATGTATTTTAGATGCGTCCACATCCTCTAGGGTGTCCAATCTCAGCTCTCCAACAGAGCCATGTCTTTTTTTTTTTTTTGCTAATCCTGTCTGCATCCCTGTCCTTGATGTTTCCACCCCCGGCACTCGACTGCAACGAACAGAGTGCCAGGCCAGCACTGATTGGTGGAGCATGTTGAGTTGAGTGTTCATGAGCCTGCTGAAGAAGAATTCATGAGGAGCCTTGCACTAGCTCGATGGCCATAGGAGCGAGTTACCTGAATCCTGATTTATGCAATCTTTTGGTTTGTAAATGCAATTTAAAATGATAAAGAAACACTCTGAACCCTAAGGTCATTTTTACAGTTCATTGTCTGTCTGGATTCATTTTATAAAAACGCTTGTAAAACATCAACCCTGTTGTCTACAGTCAAGATATGAACATCATTTCTTTCAGGACAAACTGGGTTATTAGAATATTTGGGCTGCATTGAGGTCACTTGAATGTTAAAAATGGTTGTAGGACCTTAAAGACAAATAAATAAATAAAACGGAACATGAATCTTCCAGATACGTATTGATATCACAGACACATAAGTAAAACCTCTAAAACACTTCTCATATGTCTTGACACTGTGAAGAAATAATCATTATAACCTATACAATTGACAAAATATATAAATTTTTCAAAGAAAGTCCAGACGCTTTTGCCCTCATGACATTTACTTATGTCAATAATCAACATAATAATGTCATATTTATTGATATTACACCCACAGCAATGCTACACAAGCATTTGTGTTGTCTAAAACAGTCCTCCTTTATGCAAAAAATAAACATAATAAACAATATAACTCATATAAAGCACATACTATTTACATTTCTTCAAAAAAGGCCCAAATATAAGCCAAATCTGAAACCAGTGATGCCACTTTTCTCTGTCAAACAGTAGATGTCTATCTTGTCTGCTATGTATCTTTGATCACATACTAGACTAGTTTGATTGGAGGGATCTATCTTTCCCACTGAACTCTTTGGTCACGTTGTCTCCCATATATGGGCATACTGCTGCATTCATTGCACAGAGCTAGCGGCAGGAATTAACAAAAACGTGATGAATTATTGTTATGGACGTCAAGTGGATAAAACTTGGATGTAACAGTTTGGATTTAATGATCAACGACCCTGTTAAGGGGCACAAGTTCCAGGCAGGATAGAACATTACCTGTAGAGGCTAGAAAGACCCCGGAGACACCTCTGTAACCGCTAACTTGTTAGCTTTTATCTGCAACAATCGGTGAGTTTCTATATTTTATGGTTATTAGATGATTAAACTATGAATTAGAGGTGCTGTTTTTCCTCGTGGACGAGCCTCCCGGGTCCACAGCTTTAGTGCTTAACTTTTTGACATCAATGAACGTCGGTTACTGTCAAGTCATCGCTAAATGAGTTGCTACAAAGCTAATTAAGACGATCAGCTCCACACAGCTCTCTGAGATAGATAGATAGATAGATAGATAGATAGATAGATAGATAGATAGATAGATAGATAGATAGATAGATAGATATGTAGATAGATATCCCCCAAAAAAGGGAAATTATGGTGTTACAGCAGCACACGTACATCAATCAACACAACACTGACTATAAATGAAATACTAGGATAAAATATACATACATACAATATACATTAAATAATAATAGGAATAAAATATAACAACAAATATTTGAATATACAAGATGGGGGGAAAAAAGTGCAACTGCTTAAATAGTATGCTAAAATGTAAATAAACCAATTGTGCAGGTTGAACTTAATGCAGTGTTAGTATAATACGTAGTATAGTGCTGTATTGTGGTGTCTAAAAGTCTTATCTAGCTAGCACCCAGTCAGTGATGACTCTGTTCAGAAGATTTGGGCGTCCGGGGATGGGGGGGGATGCGGTCACGGTAGGCTTGCATCACGTGGACGCACCGACAGTTTTGTTGTCATTACTTAGAATTACTCATGGGGGCACTATGGCTTTAACTGATCTTTTTTTCTTTAGCCATACATAGTGATTAAATCGAAGTGGAGATAATTGAGTGAGTGCACTTTGAAGTTCAAATGGACCTCTGGGGGAAGGATTAGGTCAGATTGGCTTTGGCTTTACTTAACAAACATCTCTTCAAAAAGACTCTGTTAGAGTGCTTGTGCCTGGTCCACACCGCTAACCTTCCTGCATGACTCTTTCCATTAAGCCCACCGCCTGCTTTCATTGCATGAAGCTTGAGTGGCTTCAATAGAGAATGTAAGTATAATAAATTATTTCATAAATTGGACAAAACAAGGCTATCATTTTGACACAGACATGATGGGAGTCCATTTACCATTTTTCTAAAATCACATAGCTATCAACATATTACAATAGATTTAAAGATTGCCACTAATTCTATTTCCTTGAGTTGTTACTGATGCTGCTGCAGTGTGTGTTAATAGCACTCCTACTGTAGTCTGTCACACCAGGACACAAATGCATCTAAAACACATTCACAATGAGCTTTCACTTCCATAATAAAGCAATATACGTAGATCACTGTGATGCATGCCTAAAACATGACATTGGGTACATTCATTAGCATTATGCACATGCAGGCTTTGTCCTGTTTTATTACATTGTGCACATGCTGGAAAGCTGTAGAAAGCTTTAAATGACCTCCTAGCACAACAAATAGATCACTGCCAAGGCGCTGCTACCTCTCTGTGGAGGAGTGCAGGGTGTTTAGAGGGTAATTGTTTGCTGCTACCACTGTGAGCAAACAGAGTACTTTAGAAAGCAGAGCAGTAGATAATGTAGGCTTTTAAACTCAAAAGAAATGCCTCCTATTCTGTGATATGTTTTCCCTTTAGCAAATGTAACATTAATGCACGGGTAGCTTAGTTTGAATTTGATTACCTTTTAAATGTATCTCTAGAATAAAGCTTGATTACTTTCGGTGTGTAGCACTCTGGTTAGATTCACGTATCATAGGGAGATAACCACCATAAGGAAATAATTTGATCTAATCTCAGAATGATTTCTCTCATGAAAAATAATAAATAAAAATGCATTTTTATCTAATTTCCAATTAATATTTTTTTAATTTTAAATATCACTTAATGTTTTGTTGGGTATTTGTGAAATTCATCTTATTGAGTGTAATTCATTTATCCTATACTATTGTTTCCTGCGGAGATGTTGCTACTGCACTGCGACTCTTTTGTGCCTCCTGCGTTGCCGTAGCTTCCGGTTTCGCTTCACAATAACGTCCCGTATTGCTGAGGTGCAGATAATGTTGTGAACAAGGGAAACCGACCACTGATGTGATGTTGTCTTCTGCAGAAAAATAAATTCAGGAAAAACGTTGGCAGAAGTGGTTGCATTTCATACCCTGTCCACATCCGGTACATAAATACAATAATAATAATCAGATATTGCACATTTGTATTTGCAGAAAGACTGCGATTGCACCATTATTTATTAGTGTTCAGTTCTTGTATGGCACATGGGTAACAACTGCTCATAACCAACCTGTACCCCAGAGGGCAGCAGGGTAAAAAGGTGATTTGCTATATTCATTTAAAGTACTTTATCTAGAATTAATTAATTAAACCTAATACCAATTCTAACTATTGGTAATGTCCAGTTTATATTGCCAAGAACCAGGGCTTTAACTCTCTTGAAAAGTCTTGAAACACAAATGTAGCCCCTTCTTTGAATTTTCTGTTGTGAGTTGCCCTGATCTTGATCTTGGCACCTGGTCAAACAAGGTGCTACAACAGGCATGTCAGTAATAATTAAGTGACACACTGTAGTTCAAACTGAAGGTGTCTTTTTATTTTGCCACTTCCCCCTCAGACCAGGTCAAACGTGTGAGGTGCACTTGTGTTCCATGTTTTTTTTGTGGCTCAAGTGATGCAGTATGGCAATCTGACTTTAATATAAACCCCTCAAGCAGAATCCTAATACAAAGAAATGTGAGTGTATTGATGGGGACTGTCTATAAATTTCAGGGTTGGTGGGTGTTCCCTGGCTGTGGCCTGCAGCCAGTTGACTCATCCCTTACTGTCAAAAAACCCTCTCTTTCTTTCTTTGGACAGTGCATATTCTGGGACCCAAAAAATAACATAACCTATTGTGTTAACTCGTCCCAAGCTAACAGAAGATTCTGTATTCTGCATTTGCTTGTGTTGATGCTGCACCTCCCACACAAGGACACCAGTTTTCCTTTTGGATGAGCTTTTGTGACAGATCTGCTCTTCTCTAAGGGAATCATCACAACACTGTGATGCAGGGACATTTTGATAGGTATTGTATTTGCAGTGCACCACCCACACTGTGCATGCACCAAAATGAGTGTCCTACATGTTGGCATTCACTGCTTGTTCTTTACATGGAATAGTCTTGTGACATTGTAAATTTCCCCTGTGCTCATAATACACATACAGACGTCTAATTCTAAAGTTTAAAATGCAGCTTTTAAGAATACTTTTAGCACTGCAAACAGTGAACACACATGGGATAAAATAGTAGTGGATGTGGAACTAAATTGAACTACCCTGAAGCTTTACTGTGTTGCAAAATAGCATTAAGCAGAACTGCCTGTTAGTGAACCAACTGCTTTTAAATCCTTTGCAGGTTTTCATAAAAAACGACAGTGTTATGTATGACGTAGAATTCAGGCATTATTTAGTGGTGAAAATTTTGAGCTATGTGCATTGAGATTTTATCCACTTTGTTGATGCATGTATTGAGCATTTGATTAGGCAAGCTGTACTAAAGTCAGTCACATAAATGTTACAAAATAACAGTATCAAAATGTCCAGGTGGAGAGTTGAGCAGCATGTGCTGGGTTTCCTTAGGAGAAAACATTCAGAGTACATGGCAGGTCTGTAATGTCCCCGATAGACCCCCCCCCCCAAACGGCACCAAGGTAAGCAATTGAAGCTGCTGCCCTCTCAAGCTGATTGAGTAAAGCTCATTATCTTCAACTGTCACAGTGAATCCATTTCATCAGTGCAACAGCTCTCTATATGAACTGTCGCAACTCATCTCGTCCAATTGAATTTCACCCTGACCCTTTTTATCGCTGACAACATTGATGTCGCCGCAGTCTCTTTTAAGCAGATTAACTTAACATTCTCATGGAACCTGCTATGTAATCCTTGCTGTGGCCAGTGTTGATCAACTGATTGCATAGAGTAAATAAAGCCAAGAACCTCACATTGGGACAGTGGCTGTCAGCGTCTAAAGGGACAAAAACGGTCTATGCAGTGTTTGTATAATGTACTGGGGAGAGCAGCAGCTACAGTACATGGGGTTTAGCGAGTAGTATGTAAGGCAGAAATTACACGCAGGGAGATTGGTCCTGTTATTCCTGCGTGTCACGGAAGAATAAGCCCACCCATGACCTTTTCTTTAACATAACAGCGTCAAAAGGGACGCCAATAGTCCAGACCAAGCGCCTTTTAGATAAAACGCAAAAGGGACGCCAATTTTATTTTCTCTGCTCCTCTTCATAGTCATCAGACTCACAAATCCTTATAGAACTGGTTCAGGTTTGAATTGCACCAGCTCTCAATTATGCTGTTATCACACTGAGCTCCTCTCTCCTCTTCCTTTCCATCTGTGTGCATCCATGTCCCAGACATACTTGTTACTAACTTAGCTCTGGGTAGCTTATTTTCCGGAGCCCTTATGTTTTCTGTTGCCCAGCAGTTTTCCTTGTTTAGGTTGGCACCTAAATCATGGTTACAGCTGTCGCCGTGGTCCAGCTATGCCATGTTACATCCTGCTACGCTCTACAGGGACTTGCTACACCCTGCTATGCTCTGCAGCGCCCTGTTACACCCTGTTATGCTCTGCAGCGCCCTGTTACACCCTGCTATGCTCTGCAGGGCCCTGTTACACCTTGCTATGCTTTGCAGGGCTCTGTTACAACCTGTTATGCTCTGCAGGGCCCTGTTACACCTTGCTATGCTTTGCAGGGCTCTGTTACACCCTGTTATGCTCTGCAGGGCCCTGTTACACTCTGCTATGCTCTACAGGGTCCTGCTACGACATGCTACACCTTGCTATGCTCTACAGGGCCCTGCTACACCATGAACTACAACAACTACTATTTCTAGTCATAGTTCCATCATCTTTATTGTGACAATTATTGTCACTGTTCATCGCACCCCCAACCGGCATCGTCAGACCCCGCCCACCAAGAGCCTGGGTCTGTCCCAGGTTTCTCCCTACGAGATGGGAGTGAGAATGTGTTGCCTAAGAAATATGACCTTTTTTTTTAACATTTGAAGCATGAATAAAAATTGCTATGAGAGTATTCTTGTACTCATGTCACGTAGAGAAGCTACAAGTGTGCATATAATTTTAGCTATAGCAATTTTTATTTTGCATGCTATCTCTGATACATTGTATAAAACGTGTCCATTCTTCCTTTTACCCTGGAAGTGCCAGGCATCCATGCATCTATCCATCTCTTTCCGAGGGTTCTCATCATGTCTCCAAGCTATAAGAGATATATTAAGTCTCCAGTGTGTTCTGGGTTTTTCTTAAGGTCTCCTCCCAGTATGATGTGCCCTGAATATTTTCACAGAAAAAGGCATCCAGGAGGCATCTTAATCAGATGCCCAAGCCACCTGACCTGGCGTTTTTTTAATTGAAAGGAGCAGGACCTTTACTTTGAACAATACCTTACTAACTGAGATACTCCCACATACTTAATGACACAACATGACATTTAGAAATGAAATACATTTTGCATATTTGTAGCCCAGATGTTTCACTGTGTGGCCATATGGTAAGAGTGGGAATGTACAGTAAGTTGACAGTTTCACTTCCACCCTCCTCGTCACTACCATATGGCTCAACCACAACACCTTCACGCCTCCGGTGACTGTTCCCATCTGCCTTTCTGCCTGTCTCACACTATATCTTACTCTCTATCCTGAACAAAAGAAATACTGAGATACTTAAACTTTACTCCCACAACTCACTTCTAATGCAATTCCTGAGGGGCAATTGTTATTATGGCCATATATTTAAAGGGCTGACCACCAAAGTGGACACAATCGTGTTCACAACACAACCGCAGCAGGGTTTTGTAGACACTGAGAATATAATTGACTCAATGCAGAGAGTGCAGACACAACTCTTGGTCTGATTAGGGACCAATGGACCAAACTTAATCCCCATGTAACCATGGTAGCCACAATTTAAATCCACAATTACAATACAGAGTAGATGCCCGGTCAGACCAGAAAGCTTTGAGGACATAGTTTATCCACTTGATCTCACAAAATAGGCCGTGCTACGACCTTTTCATAAATCTAGACATTACAAGGAGGAGTTATATGTGAAAACACAAATGTCTGATTCAGTTGGTTTAGACATTAAACTTAAATTAAGACTTCACCAGCTCCGTAGTATAAAGTATGTGTAATGTCTGATTGAGCCCACGTGTGAATAGAGCATGACATTGACTAGATAGTTCCAGCGTTTCTATCATGTGGCTGGCACAACACTGGAAGAATACAAATATCCAGGGTGCAATTTGCGGGGGGGGGGGGGTTCATATCCCTGCCTCTGCTGAATTATTTGTATTCCCTGTGGGGACAGAATGTATTCCCCCATCAAAGTAATCAATGATGCTTTAGCAATAGACCATATATTATACCTAAAATAGAAGTAACACCACGTTCTGCTGCTTCATGTTGAGTCACTTTCCATTGAATATTGAAGTTCATAAATAAGTGTATTGGCATGCCAGCCGTGTGGCTTTATAGCCATGGTATCGACAGTGGGATTTAATTCTTTTATTTTGTTGTGCCTGATCAAAAAACTGCTGCTCTCACAAGGGCAATGGCACTGATAATCTCCTGTCTTGTGCTACATGTTTGAAAGGGCAACTCCAAACATTGTCTGGAGTTCATACTGTGTGAGAAAATGACTCTCAGTACTTTAAGACATATGGACTCCTGGTAGCTGGTTAACTACTGTAGCTAATGAGCTACCAGCTAACACAGTCCCACTCACATAAAGCTCTCCAAACCTCTTTCTATTTTCTCTGTATTAAGTAATTTACTCACCTCTGGCTGAAGAGCTATTATTTAGCAAGAACATATTGTCCCATTAGCATGGTCGCTAATGAAACAATAAAATCCCACAGTTTATTTGGACCATAGACTCCTGACTCCTATTTGTGGAGCAGTTTGTACTCTGACAGAGAAGCGTGTATCAAAGTGAATGGTATAACACAGCTAAAAAGCTATACTAACTTCCTCTGCTTTGAACTCTCTAGCTCTCTGGTCCCTCAAAAGTCAACGTTGACAAGCCGGCTTGCTTTAGGCCAAAGGGGCAAATTTGCATGTTGAAGTTCACCGAAGATTAACTGCAAGGAAAAACACTGATTGCAGAGATTCCATTGAACTGAATTGTTTTTTGTCTGTGAAATGTTGTAAATAGTGACGTGACCTTTTTCAGGTGCACTTAGTATTCAGGAGACAGCAGATGTAATGTGATTTGTATTAGTGAATATAACAGTTTAAATGGATGAGCTGCGTCCTTGGCCACAGGTACAAGTAAGTTGAAACGCTGCTTTTATAGCATAATGAACAAATAAATATTGATCTGTGGACTAGAGTGCCGCCAAGGGCAAAAAGCAGCCTGTGTTCCCCATCGAGTATCACAGCCTGCATAGAGGTGGCTGTCCTTGCTTGTCACAGTGACACTGCCTTTACAGGAATGTGCTGAGAACGCGTGGGTGTCAGCTGCCAAGACATTTGTCAAACTAAATCCAAGATTAATTTACACTTTGATAAAGACATTCCCCTGCAGTGCTCAGAATGATGCAAAGAGGCAGCTCAGGTCGCCGTGAAATTCATGCACCATGATTTAAATTAGGAAAAAAATATGACAGCATTCAGACTTTATTTCATACATTACTGTGTTAAATAGCAACCATCTACCTGGCTCGCGAGTCCAAAGAAAGCAATGTGATTGGTGTCATTATGGTTATGGATTTTTGTAAAGTTACTGATCTACATTGAAGTATATTATTAGAGTACACAGCCTTATGCTCTGTATCTGACCAAACAGAGACTGGTAGCATTAGTAGAGAATACATAAAGAAAAGCATCCTCAGATTCCTTGATAGCTGTGGAAGAAATGCCCCCTTTGGGCTTGCTAATGAGTTTAACTTGAGTGCACAGCCATTTTTTTCCCTCTTTGCACTTATTAATTTTATGCAAATGGATATTTCACAACAGAGGCCCCTGTGAATAAGAACACAGCATGCTTTCTACAATTCCATTTTGCTGTTATCACATAGAAACATCCGGAGTGTGTTTACTGGCTGTCCATATGTTACTTGGCATGCAGTGCTGTATAGCCAGGAAGCATGAGCTATAGATGGACAGCCAGTTGGTCTTCATAGCTTCCCTGCAGGCTGGCTCAATTCTGCCAAAGCCAAAACCTTACTTTGTGCCAAAGACAAGTTTTGACAGAATAGCAGTTGCATTTCCCTTCAACTTTAACGATTTTGATGTATTTTTTTTTATTTTAAAGCATGTCTAGGTGCTATACAAATACAGTGAAAGTATCAAAACTCTCAATCCACTGAGAAATACACACACAACACACAACTGTGCCTTTAAACAAGCTGTCAGGACTTACGAACGGTTGTCACATTACATGTATACCATATATAGGTATAAGTGCCTATACAGTGCTGGTACAGTCATTTACCTGCTGCAATGATGGTGCAGAGACTTGGACAGCGCAGACACGGAAGACCCAAAAACACTGACCAATTAGAGCAGACTGGGCTTTTTTGGGAGTGGGACTTAAAGAGACATGCTAAAATGGGCCGTTTCAGACAGAGATATTCAGACACATACGTATTCAGACAGACATGAGAAAAAAAATGTTTCTTTCAACATTAACGCCTGTAAACCCCAAAATACAACCTAAAAATTAGCATAAAATGGGAGCTTTAAGAATGTCTCAAACTGGCCGAATCCAGATCGCTGCAGGCCCACAGAGCTGAACATGACCCTTCATGGGCTAATAATCACCAGGTCATTTATGCCTCTTAAAAAGGTAAATCAATGTCGTTTATTTTACCAGCGTAGATTGTGTCTATCTCTCTTGTAAAGCCTGCGAGCAATAGAGAGGCCGTGGCTCTGGAGGGCAAGATCAATAGCCCAGGAAAGCCATTGGATTGATCTAAGCCTCTGTGTTGTGCTGGGCTTTTGATTGGTTTGTTTTATGGGTTTAGCTGGAGAAGGGGTTGTAAAATAAAAGCTCCAAGCTGCTAAATATTACAGGGAAAGGCAGCGATAAAAACATAAAGCTTTAGAGTGCAGATTCTGCTGTGGATGGCAGGTGTCCACTCAGCACCCTGGGGGGTTCACACAGCACCATTCACGCATGAGACAAAATGAAAGCCATCAGCAACAATCCAGAGGAGATTACATCCATTGAAACTAATGCTATTGATTGCCAAGGAATGTTTTACCACACACGCATATTTACAATGTTGCCTCAGGCATAAAAACACTGCTACCCTTGTGGAGTTTGTCCTACGGATAATGACTGTGGTCACGATAGAGGTACAGCTGTGAGAAGAGTTATTCCTATTTGTCATGCTTGTCTCTTTCTTTCTCTTTCTCTTTCCTGAGCTATACTTACATTATTCTTGTTCTACATCCCTTATATATGATGCAGTAGACGAGCAGAGCTCGTAACTTACCACCAATTTGTAGAGATAGAACAAATTCCTACTAGCTCTATTGTCTTGTACATTTATGTACACTTATTTATGACTTTGTTCGAAGCCATACAGCACAGTAGCATAAATAATGAATTGATTATTGCAACCAGAGTCTGCGCAGTAGTTATCGGGCGGTATTGGAGCTGTCAAGCCATCCATGTTTATATACAGTCTATGGCACTAATACAATAGTAGTTCAATACATTAGCTTAGCTGATCTCAACTGGGATCTAAGTTGCTGTCCTGTGAAAAACAAGTTTTCATGAGCTAATAAACCCTGTGACACAGCATATTTTACAATCCAGCGCATTTTTAGAGTGGTATGTACAAATGTAGCTTTAAAAGTAGCTTGGAGTAGGTTAACGTCCAACCACCAAATTTGGGGAAACACTGGACATGGATGTGTAATATGTAATGTAATATATGTAACAGAAAGAAAAAGGGAGAAGCCAGGTGTAATTCTCACTGATACCATGTCTCCTTGTACAAAGGCATGTCCTGACAAGTCCTCCCAGTCATGATAAGAGAGATTTTACCTTCACCAAGTAACTGGGGACTAGAGCTGCAGTTCAGACTTTTCAACTCCCACTACTAAAAGAAGAGCAATTATTTATTTAATCATTTTCACAATCAATGTATTATCATGGATGCTATCACAGCCAGTTCACAGCTGGCAGCAGTAGCTAAGTGCAGCACTTAAAGACAATGCCATACCGCCTCCATTCTACCAGTTCAGCCTCTTTTGTGTTTAGGGTTAAAGTAGATACTACCACATTGATACTTTCAGATTTAAATCACGTGTCAAGCTCAATCCACTACTTTGACAGATGGAGAGAAAAATGCTATTGATTGTTAGGTTTCCTTTTGACTTCACGTTACAAAGATAAAACTAAATCACCTATTTGACTTCATAATCAAAGGTTTACCGTTTTGAACAGATAATCTCTCTCTTTCTTCAAAGTTCTAAACGCCTCCTTACCTTACATGCTGACTAACTGTGAACGCACACACACACACACACACACACACACACACACACACACACACACTATCTCTCTTTGTCCCTTATTCTGTCAGGCCCATTCGGGTACAGTAGACCTCACATTTCCCTTTGTTGGTCTGTAGGTACCTGACACACACACACACACACACACACAGTACAAGAGTAACGTGACCTGAAAAAACACATGGAGCAAATAAAGCAATAAAATCAGTGATGTTGTTGAGATGAGCAAAATGCTGTCTTATCTAAATTAGATATCCTTGGATATCCCTCATTGCCTCTCAAGTCATGTTCTTGTATAACATGCACGTTTTTCATAATGTCTATAATAATATTTAGCATGAATTTACGTCTTAAAGATCCTAAAAGAGCCTAAAACTGATTAAATACAGTTTAGTTTGGCATCCCTCCACAACACCCCTGCAGATGATAGACAGCAGACCATCCATATGCCTCTAAAAATATACTCCCACAGGATAAATGGGCAGCCTTGGACATGCTGTTGGACTTTGTTCAGTGGTGTGAGAATTCATTTTTGCAGCTTAGCATTAGGACGTGTTGATCGATTTCAGATGCCAATGTTGTTGAGGGCCAAGTTGTGGAGCAGCTTGACAAAAACAAATACCTAGACATGTTTGTTGATGACAAATTGAGTTTTGACCACAAGACAGAAGATCTGAGGTAAGGGACACCACATATTGTTTATATTACATAAACTCAGACACTCTCCAGTCAATATCAGTGTTAGACTAATTTTTTATTGAGCCCAGCAAGCTGTGAATTTAAAACCAAGAGTAAAAAAATAGCTGCCCAAAATCAGCTGCATTGCCTCATTTAACCCAGTCACTTTGTGCATCATTTATGGAAAATATACACAGGCCTTCAATCATTGCAATTAAAAACAGAAGACTAATACATTCAGACAGTCATTTACATTTAGTAATCTTTATTTTGTATGTGATGTGTGGAAAACAAGTATAGAGGGGATGTTATAAATGTGGTTGTCATCTTCAGATCATAAATTCAATCTATCCACCACTTTATTCACCAAATATGTAACAAAACAACGACATGACAACAGAACTGTTAAATATGTGGAGTGGGAACAGTTGGACACATATTCCATTTATTGCCTTATAAAAGTATTTTATCATTTTTAATTAGAAAATTGATAAGATTATATATGGAGGTGACACATTTTCACATATTTACCTTTTATCTTGAAAATCCAACAGATATTGTTTTAACAGACAGATTTGCCAATAAACCGCAATATTTCATCACTACCATTTAGTAGTGTTTGCTTTCTTCGGAGGCACAGTTTTTTTGTTCTTTTGAGAAAATAAATAACTTTCAGCTGAAGAAAATAAATCGGAACAGGCGCTTGTCATTTCTTTTTTTACTTGATTTGTTAAACATCATGTCTCATTATGGAAGTGATGGTAGAACTTGTGAACCTAAATAAACATCACATTGAATGTGTGGGAATTATGAATAAAGTTTACGAGTACTTTCAACAAGGTGTAGGCAGGTAGTGCACCTCAGAGTGTATGAATGTTACTTAGTCTTTGTGCAATCAAAAGCATTCTTTTAATACAAATGAAGTAAAATTAAGAAAGACAACACTGATTTAGATTCTGGATGTTCTCGAGATGGTAAATGTTTTTAAGAAGTATTTTCACACTGACAACATTGCAGTCAAAGCTAAAATAGTGACTTTAACATGGTTGGTTATCAAGTTACTGGATCATGTCAATAGGCACTTCCTGTGACCGGAACAATATCTTTTACATAAATATTACTGATATTTTAACATTAAGTTAGTTCTAGTCCTTCAAGTTCTACTTCTGGGATTGCTCTGTTGTTGTTGAAAATCTGCCGGATTTCACTCATTTCTGCGGGATGTCCGTCCCCGTCCTTTGTCTTTGTGTTGTCGTTCTAACCTATGGTGGATTTCTGAGGGCTATGGTTACCTGGTCCTCAGATCTCTGCAGGGTAAATCCAGACAGCTAGCTAGACTATCTGTCCAATCTGAGGACTATGGTTACCTGGTCCTCAGATCTCTGCAGGGTAAATCCAGACAGCTAGCTAGACTATCTGTCCAATCTGAGGACTATGGTTACCTGGTCCTCAGATCTCTGCAGGGTAAATCCAGACAGCTAGCTAGACTATCTGTCCAATCTGAGTTTTCTGTTGACAACTAAAACTACTTTTGCACATATACATGTTCTGCCAAAACAAGTTTCTTCCCGAGACTATTAGTCCCGCCCAAAATGATTGTGATTGGTTTAAAGAAATGCCAATAAACCAGAGCAGGTTTTCCTACCATTTCCAAATGCTGTGTGGACTTGCCAGTCTGGCAAAGTGAGACTGAGTAAGTGCATTAATAATAATAATGTATCTTTTATTAGTCCCACAAGGGGAAATTACAATTTACACACAAGACTGAACTACACACACATGCTCAGTACCTATACATGCACTAATTGAGAGTTGTCAGAGTGGGGGGGCTGCCCATGGAAAGGCACCCCAAGCAGTTGGGGGCTCGGTGCCTTGCTCAAGAGCACCTTGGCAGTGCCCAGGAGGTGAACTGGCACCTCTCCAGCTACCAGTCCACCACCATACTTTGGTCCGTATGTGGACTTGAACCAGCAACTTTCCGGTTCCATACGCAACTCCCTACGAACTGAGCACCCCTATTCTGTTGTGGTCTGCTGTCCTCCCCCCTACCGTTGGCCTACTTTTCCTGTTTTGCTGTGTCTATCTGGCTGGCTGTGAGGGCATACCTGCCTAGGGGGCGTGGTTACCATCACCTGTTCCATCATCTGCTCGGCTGTTACCCATCATCTCATCACCTCCTGACGTACTTAAGCCCACCACGTCGGCGCCAGATCGTTACTTACTCATTCGTGGTAACTTGGCTCTCAGTTTCCGTTATCTTGATCACGCCAGCATTTACTCTCGTGTTTGTTTCATGTTCTCGTGTTTACCGTGTCTTTTCTGCCTCTCCGCACAGATTCCCCCAAGCTGCTTTCCGCCATCCCTCCGACCTGCCACCTGTTTATTTGGACTTGCCACTACAAACATTAAAACCACTTTTCCGTTATCCTGTCGTTGTATCTCTGTGTTCTGGGTCTCACCTCACACAACACATTCGGTATATTTCAGATCCATTTCAATTTCTTTGATTCAATTCAGTGATTATTTTTTTTACATCCAAAGCCAGCTTTTTAAAAATTCTTGCCTTCTACAACATCTTCACATATATATTACACTATAGTGCAAAATATCATTGTTATGGCAAATAAGCTATGGTTTGGGTATGGAAAAGGTTAGGCAACTAGAAAACATGTATCTTCACTTTTATTTATATTACTAAATCATGTGTATGTACTGTATGTCCATTCCAGGGAATATCAATCATTTTGGTGTTGGGTTGTTTTGATAAAAGATCTCTTTATACCCATAAATCATGTTTTTCTACTGTGCAGTCAGTCAAAGGAATATCAATCTGACTAATGTTGGTTTATTCATGTTTAGAATGGCTTTGAGCTGTTTTTACAAATGAACTCTTGGATTGATGTAAGGATTGATAACTAGCTAAATGTTAATTGCAGGCTTGTGCCAGGATGAGGCCAACTTCAGTATCATGGTTGGATGAGTGAGTGGTCTACTACACATGCAACCACCACCCTTGCTTTCACTTCCTGTGTTTGGCACTGAAAGTTGCTATTGGACATGAATCCAAAGGTGTGGAATTGTCCAATATGGACACACATTCTTGGAGGGATACTGCTGCTTCTTCAGCTGTTTTTCTATTGTGGTGGAAAAGCCTCTGAAACAGCAGCTAAAGCTGGACTTGTGCAGGTCAAGCAGGGTTTTTTGCCATTTTTATGAAATTAAGGTGTTGCGTAAATTCCTATTCTATGTTTTAAGAAGGGTCATTATTGGTCTAATACTCTGTACCAAGGCTGCTATGGTGTACATAATGTTAAATCAGGTCTGTGCATATTATAGTAATAATAATAATTTTAATAACTTTTATGTGTAACTTAAATAAGCTGTTATTATAACAAAGCAGCCGACTAATGTGCAATTGCCTGATTCATCCTTTTCAGTCCATTATGAATTACTTTGCATTAGTGTGTGTGTGTGTGTGTGTGTGTGTGTGTGTGTGTGTGTGTGTGTGTGTGTGTGTGTGTGTGTGTGTGTGTGTGTGTGTGTGTGTGTGTGTGTGTGTGTGTGTGTGTGTGTGTGTGTGTGTGTGTGTGTGCGTGTGTTGTGTGTGTGTGTGTGTGTGTGTGTGGAGACCAGTTTGTCATATTTCTTGCAGGTGTTCCATTCATTCAAGTAAAATATATCGACATGCTAAGACACAATAAATCACTGGGGTAATCATAGAAAGTGATGAAATGGGTAAATCAAGGCACATCTAATCAATACCAACTCCAAAGAATGATTTTTTTTTTTGCTTTTGCTTTTGGGGGAAACATATCATTTTGGGTCGTGGAATCTATTATGTGTGTGACATGAAAAATAGATATTATTTACCCCCTGTGGCCTCTGTGGACTTATTATTAATAACGGTGCACAGTGCAGGAATGTGAAAATACAGTATGTGTGAAAGTTAAGGACTAAAAACTTGGCTTGCATAGGTACATTATCTATTCTTTAAATCCCAAATTTTCAGCTCTAACAGAAATTTCTGCTGTGCAGTATAAACCACAACATGATACTTTATCCTGCTGCATGCTCTCTTCACCAAGCCATATAAAGCATAACTGAACAAAACTCATGTTTTTCAATCAGCATGCTGCCAGATCTCACCTTGTACCATCTGACAAACTATAATAAAAACAGCTCTGCAATTCCTCTTGGGTGGCGAAAGAAAAACGCAGCATTCAGCCTCTTCCTCTTGAAGTAATATTACAACTTCTACAATGACAGATTTTTAATATCATTTGAATGTCAATGGGTTCCTTTAGATCCCTTTTTCACACTCCTGCAGTGGCTGCTTTCTTCTCATGATAAAAATTCTCTTCTTGGAAAATGACATGTATTTCAGTAGTCTCTTGGTGTCCCTATAGTCAGGGAATGCTTTCAGCAGCCACGGGCGCAAGAGTGGGGGTGTGAGTGGCTGTCACACAGGCTGCTGTGTCAGAGAGGCCTAGGAGTCTTAAAGCGCGAGACAGTTCTCTCATTTGGGATTGACAGACCACTGCTCCGGGGAACACATGTCTGTGCATGTGCAGGCACACGTAGCCTATGGCAAATCAATAGCATACAGGTATACATAGCCTATAGACACACAGAAGCACACACACATTGGTGCACACACCGACCCGACGCTGGGGCCACCAAATGAAAGATAACATGTCTGACAGGTGTAGACAGATGGTGACAAACAAAATGGACCCTTAACAGCAGCCTGGCGGTGTGAGACAGGATGTTTGGCCACAGGTCGGCAAAGAAACAGGAACTAATGTTGACATTTTAGCCGTAACTTACTGACTCAAATTCATCAGTTTTATAAATGTCCCAATATGCTTCAGCCCCTACTATTATTTCAATATCCCTACTAAAACGGAATAAAACATGTTTAGTTCTGCATTTGGTTCTTTATTCAAATAACATTTTAAATCATTTATCATCATCATCAGTTGTGGATGAAATACTCATATCTTTAAAACTAAAAGAAATATAAGTAAAGTAAGTAAAATACATTTTATTTCTCGACACTCAAGGACACCGTACAGGGTATACATACATAAGACATTTCAAAAACAGCAAAAAATACTATACAAAAAGAGCAACAGAAAAAGGCAGAGCAATAGACATTGAAGTGGAATAGGAGGCTGTTTTAAACAGATGTGTTTTGAGTTATGATTTGAAATGGGGGATGAATCGATGTTTCTAAGTTGGGGTGGTGATGAATTCCAGAGAAGGGTAGGGTGGAGCACTGCCTATTGTGTGTTCATCTGATCGAACCACTCTTTGCAGGGCCTTGCGTTCCTGTTTGCTGCTCTTGTAGTAGCAGGCAGTGACATTCCCTATCTGGACGCTCTCATTGATGCAGGAGTAGAAAGTATTTGAGAGGACCCCTGATTTCCTCAGGAATCTGAGGGGACTGTCTTTGCCTTGCCTTTCTCACCACTGAGTTAGTATGCAGCACCCAGAGATCAGACCCTCTGTGATGTGGACACCAAGGCACTTGAAGATGTCCACTCCATCCAGCAAAATTGATGATGGTGTTGGGAGTCAAAGGCGGCACACACAGCACAGTCGTGGGTGCACGTGTGCTTGTGCACGCGTGTGTGTGTCAGGGGACTCAAAAAACAGCCCTAGGGTGCTCTGGTGTTGGGTGGAAGAGGTGTATGCGCCCACCCTTACCAACTGTCAGGAAGACAAGGATTCCGATGCACATTGAGGTGTTTAATCCCTTTTGAGCTTTGTGACGAGTTTGGAAGAAACTATCGTGTTAAAGTTAAACACTGAACTGTAGTTAATGAGCAGCAATGTCACATAGCTTCCTTTTCTGGAAGGATGTGTGCTATGGTGTCTTCTGCTAATCAGTTGGGATGGTAGGCGGACTGTAGTGGGTCCACTGCTGTACAATTAATTGCAATTTTATTGAAATCCCAATATGGACTAGTGCAATATCCAAAATCGCAGGTTAAAGGCAAACCAAACCATTCTGAATGACGTAGTGTGGTGCTGCAGAAACATCCAGCCTACAAATCATATCCTACACACTAAAGAAAAATATCTTTGTGGGGTGACCTCTAGCTCACCAAGTAGAGTGGGCCCCCCATGTAGGCTGAGTAATTTAAATTTAAAAATAAAACAGCAGGTTCAAATCCGACCTGCGGCCCTTTGCCCCCACCCGCTCCCCAATTTCCTGTCTATCTGCTGTCAATATCGAATGAAGGGAAAAGCCCCAAAAAGTGTTCTTAAAAACAAAATGAAAATCTTTGTTTGGTACAGATCCTCACAAAAATAACACTATAATCATTTTCATTTTAATAATGATCATATCTCCAATATTGTGAATCATATCTCAATCGCACTGTCAGTCAAAATAATTGATATTAGATATTTTGCTCATATCATGCAGCCCTATTTGAGAACCTGCCCATTGATATCGTCAGGTCCTGCTGCCTTCTTCGTGTTCACACCCTTGAAAGTCGTCGTGACGTCATTCTCAGAAGGGGAGGTGGGTGTAAGCGGTGCACCCACCATCCATAAACCTCTGCTTCAGCTGTTTTTGCTTTCTGGCTGCTGATTCCCCCAAAGCGAGAATAAAATGAGTTTAGCTCTCTTGTTACCAAATTACCTTCTCAATTTAACACTTTAAAATCCACATGAACCACTCTTCACGTTGGCATGAATTGGACCCACCGCACAGCACTTATTTAAAAAAGAATGCTACACTTTTAAAGCCTGTGTTGCTCCTGTTGCTGCAGAATGAATATAGGGGAAACACAATAGATATTTGGCATTATTTTCGGCAGTATGATTTTCTGGCCCAGAGGGGGTTCTTGTGGCCCGCCAGGCATGTTCAATTGTAGAGGAAATGCTGAGTATTCTGTTACGCCTACTACCAATCTTGGAATTGCCCAGCTCTGTAATTGCAATATATCAACTAAAAATGAGTAATCTCTTTACTTGTCCAAAATGGTTGTGACAATGACAGATTTTATAAAGTAGATAAATGGAGTGTATTAAGGATTGTGGAATTTATAATTGGAAAGGCAAAAAGTGTTGTCCATTGTAATTTCCTGTTTGTCAGAATAAGTATTTGCACCTGCATGGTATAGATTATAGACCATTGCTGAAGACTTGAAAGGCTTTTCTATGACTTTTTTTTAATAGGACAGCGATAGCGTATTTAGAGCAGAGATTAAAGATGTGATTTTTTTTGTTGTTGAACTTGCATTTGAAAAAATTGCTTTATCCTGCGTAAAATGGCCTTCTCGAAGGATATAGATTTTTTTCTGTACCACTCCTTGAAGAAAGCATCTTCTAAAAACTGGCAGTACATTTGGGAGTTGATTTTAAGTCCATCTTCAATGTGAAAACGTCCAGCTAGCTCATCCTTAATAATAGCAGCCCATACCAGTACCCGACCTCCACCTTGCTGGCGTCTGACTCAAAGTGGAGCTCTGTGCCAATTCGAGTTTTAGCCACGGGCCCATCCATCTGCTCCGTCAAGAGTCAATCTCATTTCATCTGTCCATAAAACCTTTGAAGAATCTGTCTTTTTACCAGCCTTGGCCCAGTCTTTATATTTCAACTTCTGAGTCTTGTTAAGTTGTGGTTGTGTTTCAGCCTTTCTTACCTGGGCCGTGTCTCTGAGCACTAAACACCTTGAACCTCTGGACTCGTCAGGTAGTTTGCATTTCTGGAATATGGTGTCTTTTTTTTCTCCACATGTTTGTTTGCAACCCTGTTGCAAACCCTGTTGTATTTATTTGCGAAAAAAAACATTTGATTGTTCGGTGATCACGCCTCAATATCTCAGTGCTGCATTCCTCTGAAAAGCATTTCACAATTTTTGACTTTACAGAGTCTGTTAAATCTCCTTTTTGCCTATTTTGTTTGTTTGTCTCAGGCTGTACCACCTAGTGTCATCCAGCGTCTCTCCTGAGCTAGCTGCAACAGCCTGAAGTGTGTAAAGTAAGACCACATCATCTCCAGACTCCATCTGGAACTTTTAAACAAAGTAATCCAATCGGCTCTAAAACAGCATCTCTGTTCTCTGCAGAGACAAACTAAATCACCTGATTAATGCAACATTATCACGTCTCCTGGACATTTTTCACCACAGAAAGCTGCTGCCTGCCTGGCTAAAGCTAATATAGTATTATATAGCATATATTGCCCAAGGCCACTGAGAGGCGAGGGGCTGCTCCTCAGAACAGAAGACTGTTTTAGCGGCCACAAGAGAGAAATACCTTGCTCGCTCGCTCGCTCGCTCGCTGGACAATACCGGCATCTTTTCTACAGAAAGTCTTTGTCTTTTCTACAGAAAGTCTTTGTCTTTTCTACAGAAAGTCTTTGTCTTTTCTACAGAAAGTCGGCAGATGTGTCACTAAAAAAGAAACTTGCTAAGGGGGTCTTAAAAAATGCTAAATCTAGCGACAAAGCTGCTAATTTGGCAACACTTAGTGCTGCTATCTCTGACACAGATTAGGTGTCCCTGAAGAACCCACGTATCTAACAGTAGTTCTGCATTAATTTAGTTAATTTATTTATTTTTACACCGTTTATTAATGTACCAAACCGTGACACCCTTACCGTTTCGGTTCAATACGAATACATGAACTGTTCCACCCCTAGTAGCCAGGGAGTTGAAGTAGTTTGGGGGAAAAATGAGAAAGGTATTTATGATGTCTGACATTTATTTTTAATAAGTTAAGTGTCTTTAGAGAAAGAAATATTTCAGTTATTACTAATATCTGTGGTTTGACAATACACAATAGTTTAATAGTTTATTGATTAATAAACTTTTCTGAAAATGGAGAAATATGCCCATAGCTTCCCAAAGCCCAAGGTAAATTCTCAATTGTCTCGTGTTGTCTGAAAGTCCTCACACTGGAGAAGCTGGAATCAGAGAATAATTAGTTTTTTTACAATAGTTAATCCCTCAAAATAGTTGCTAATGATTTTATAAAATATTTTAAAAAAATTTGTGGCAACAGCCGTATTCTTTTTTTCTGTCATCCGCAAGGCAGCATCCATCTATCTCCTTGTCTCAGTGCACCTCACTGTCCCTTCCCACTAACTGTCATAGGCAGGCAGGCTGCCAGTCCACATGGACCACCATGCTGATGCACACACCCCCGCTTATTGATTTGGCAGAGAAATTGTGTTTTCTAACCCTTTTGGGGGGCTGACTGTAGAAGCCGCTACTGGATTAGAGGTGGCAGAGGGTTGTGTGAGTAAGAAATGAATGCCGATTTCCTGCTCTGTTCCTGTGCGTCTGAGGGAAGGATTCTTTTTCAAGATTAAAACGAGGGTGTCTCTCATGATTTGCTGCCTATGAATGGCATAATTCAAGGTTCAGGCCATGCTAGCTAAGGGTTAAAGAATCAATTTGTGTAAGGGTTAAGATGCTATTTGATTTGGAATCTCAAGGGCATGCTACAGGGCTCGCTCCATCTCCTCTGCACATTACCCAGAGTGAATCAGCGTGTCATTGTGCCTCACAAAGATAGGAAAGGATAAAAACCCTGAAAGAGACAAATAAAGAGGAAGAAACTGAGATGGGAGAGGGATTGCAGGATCTACAATAGGCTTCAGTAATGGCGCCGGGCTTGCAATTGTAAATCCATTCACGTTAGAATTCAATCACCACAAAACTCTTGAGCTCATAGAGGACGATAGAAAGGAGAGTGAGAGAAAAGTTTTCTGTTATCTTACTATTACTGAACCATTAAAATAAAGTGAGTGTTGTTGTTTTTTTTCCCAGTGTCCTGCTGGCCCGGCCTCAAGTGTCCAGAAGTGATGGGCTGTCGGGGTCAGAGTAGGTGTTGAAAGAGAGCTGGCTGGGAGGTGTGTGGGTGGGTGACCCAGGGCAGATGTGCCCGTGTTAAGGAAAGGTCAGTCGAATTACAGAAAAGTCCTGTTACACCTGACTGCTTCAACCTTCCCCCACCTCAACCCCACCTGAGCCCTTCATGGCCTCATGAATGGCTGAGCAGTGCACCATGGGAGGATAGTATTGTTGCAGGTGGCAGGCAGCCTGGTTTTCATAGACAGTTTGAGGTGTTACCAAAGCAAGGGGGGCACACACAATGACACATGCCTAAAGTATGCGGGGGGGAATCAATACAGCATAGTATCGCAATATTTTCAGTGGCAATACTGCATTAATACACAGGCGCAAAGTATGGATCTTTTATTATATATGTGTTGGTCAGTTTGTCTGCTTGACAATCCCATTTTGCAGCAATAACATTGAAGTGAGATAAACTGAGAAATGTTTATTTTTAGATGAAACAGATGTTGACAAAGCTTCCTTTTGGGGATGTCATTTGAAATTGGGAAAAATTTGAAGTTGGGAAAAAAGGTTATAAATTGCAATATATTAAAATATGCTCAAAATCGCAATAATATCATATCATGATGATATTGGATCGTTTCCTCCCCCCCCAACATACAGGTGTATACATATTGTCCAATATTTACAAAAAGTCTATGTGTCAGTTAACCAAAACCCATATTGTTCATTAAACATAATCAAGGTAAAATGTTCAATAAAAAATAGATTTTAGGTCCTATCGTCTAGCCCTGTGCATGCATGTGCAACACATATCCATAACTACTTGGTAAATGGGTTTTACAGTGCAGTTGAAGTAAAACTCATATCCATATGGTGTATATTGTTGTTTTCCTAGAATTTAATAGAAGTTTGTTAAATTTAAAAAGTTGCCACTACTTTTCATCGTGTTTATGGCGTTCCGGTACATGAAGTGGGATAGAGTCCAGATCAGCTTTCAGTCCCAGGATTTACATTTTATCATATCTCAGTTTGTGTGCAGTTGGAAGAATGTCTCTCAGTTGCATCAGTACTCTTTGTACTGAATGCGTGGCTCTCAAAGCTCAACACCATGAGTAATTACTCGGATCCGCTCAGAATGAAATTAATTAACAATAATAAAAATAAGCAGTTTCTCTAAACACAGCAACCATTAAAGGAGTGAGAAAGAAATCCGCAGCAAAACCATGAGAAGAGATTAAAAAAACAAGGCCAGGAACATGAAAGCAATGCATCAAAGCAAGGTTAGGAGAGATTGTTACATGAAAGGAAGTGGACTAAAGAGTGTGTCCTTAGCTACAGGGATGTGGCAGACAATACATCCACTAAACCACTTTACTTCCTTTTTTAAATAAGAATCTTCTACCTTTTTTCTCCAGGCATTTATAACTCCTAACTGCTTGAGTTCAGAGTTGTTAAACCTCATGTCATCCTTGGGTCAAAATGACCCATTTTTCTATATCAATGTTCTTTTTAATTCCCCAAAATAACATGATTGATTCCACACAACGCTCTTTGCCAAGTACAAATCTCTACTTTCATTCATTTTGGGGCGTCTTATTCAATTTTATAGCATTGTAAAACAAATGGAAGTGGTTTTGAAATAGTATTGAGTAAAAGTTGACATATTCCAGTCTGTGATTATCATCAACATCCATTCCTTTAATTTTAGTCTCAATAATTCCTACTTTCTGCTTTTCTAACTCAAACATTAGGTATAATTTCCTATAACTGTAAAACTAAAGTTAATAAGTTAGTGTTACGTAGTGCGGAAAATGTAAAAAAAAAAAAAAGTTCAAAACATTGATAAAAAGCATCAACAAAAGTGTTGATTTTCAATTTTGACAGGAAGACAACACAAGGGTTAAACCTAAACTGATTTTGTTGATATTTCTGGTGATTTTTTTTAATATACAGTATATTTCTAGTTGTTTACCCTACCACCACATCCCTGAGTAGACCCCAAAATCCAATTAAGTAAAATATATGTAACGTAATTAATTATACACAAAGTTAGGATCGTCGATCGTCTCATCGCTGCTTTTTGCAGATGATGTGGTCCTGATGGCGTCATCGGTCTGTGACCTTCAGCACTCACTGGACCGGTTCGCCGCCGAGTGTGAAGCGGCTGGGATGAGGATCAGCACCTCTAAATCTGAGGCCATGGTTCTCAGCAGGAAACCGATGGAGTGCTTTCTTCAGGTGGGGAGTGAGTCCTTACCCCAAGTGACGGAGTTTAAGTACCTTGGGGTCTTGTTCGCGAGTGAGGGGACCATGGAGCGTGAGATTGGTCGGAGAATCGGAGCAGCCGGTGCGGTATTACATTCTGTGTATCGCACCGTTGTGACAAAAAGAGAGCTGAGCCAGAAGGCAAAGCTCTCGATCTATCGGGCAATTTTCGTTCCTACCCTCACCTATGGTCATGAAGGCTGGGTCATGACCGAAAGAACGAGATCCAGGGTACAAGCGGCCGAAATGGGTTTCCTCAGGAGGGGGCTGGCGTCTCCCTTAGAGATAGGGTGAAGCTCAGTCATCCGAGAGGAGCTCGGAGTAGAGCCGCTGCTCCTTCGCGTCGAAAGGAGCCAGTTGAGGTGGTTCGGGCATCTGGTAAGGATGCCTCCTGGACGCCTCCCTAGGGAGGTGGTCCAGGCACGTCCACCTGGGAGGAGGCCTTGGGGAAGACCCAGGACTAGGTGGAGAGATTATATCTCCAACCTGGCCTGGGAACGCCTCGGGATCCCCCAGTCGGAGCTGGTTGATGTGGCTCGGGAAAGGGAAGTTTGGGGTCCCCTACTGGAGCTGCTGCCCCCCGCGACCCGACTCCGGATAAGCGGATGAAGATGGACAAAGTTAGGATGTACGTTTTGACTTTATGTAGTTTAGGGCTGACGTCTTCTGGTCGGTTGGTTGGTCGTTAAGCTCTTGTCCGACCTGGTGTTACTTTCATTCGACCGCGAGTCCACTAGAGTACTTTTTCCAGCTGAAAACGACAGGTGCTCTTCTGTTGGTTGCGTCTCGCTGACTCTACAGGGAGGCAAAAATATAAACACGGGGTAATGTAGTAGAGGTAATGCTTTGGATTAAGGGACGGCTGAAGGAAGTAGGAAGAGAAGAAAAATATGATGTGATATGATATGATCTGAATGGTGAAAGCAGTCGCGGTGCTGTTGACGTTACACTTCCTGTGAGACAAGCAGGCACAACAGTGGTTTTATGCCCTGGGGACTGACTGACAGGCTGAGGTTGTAAGGCAGGGCAACTTTATTTCTTAGCTCATTTCAGCAACAAGGCAATTCAAAGTGTTTTACATAAAGTTAAAAATAGTCATGTAAACAAAACAGGCTAAAATAGAATAGTATACAAAAATAAAAGTGCAGTGTAAGAAATGAATAATTATTTGATTTAATTGGTTGTAGGGAGGGGTTTCTTTTTTGTATATTTTGTTATTGTGGAAAATGTTTCAAATAAATAGCATAATGTTCGAAGCAAATAAGATACATAGGTCTGGTGTTAATTTTACAACTGAAATATTTTTTTTGTTATCTGAGTGAAAGTACCAAAAAAAGCTACCGCTGGGTACCGGAATCAAATTTCAGGTATTGGTATTGGTACCGATAAAAATGTGATCGGTACCCAACCCTAGAGGACACACAACGCCACCAGGTAGAGGGCACTCAGTGCACCGTGGCCGGTCTGAATTCATTTAGTGGTTTCCCCCACTGATTGGTGTGAAGCGCAGGTAGAATTTCAGTTGAGCAAGAAGCTTTTTTGGTTGCCTAAAGCCCTAATTCAATGGTAGAACAAGTATTCAGATATTTTACTTGGGTAAAAGAAGCAATACTAGTGCAAAATTATAAATACTTTGGTACAGGTATAAATCCTGCATTCATCCAAATACCATTATACACAAAGACCCATGTCTGAATGATATATTACAATACTGGATTCTAATTCGTAATCCATGATTGTGTCCATCACTTTGATGTTGCAGCTGGTAAAGGTGGGTCTAATTTTACTTTATATACAGGTAGATTAACCTATCACATATACAGTATGTATTGGTTAATTTATATATTGTTTTAATAACATAAATCTGCAAATTACTACTAATTAAAGCTGTCAAATATATGCAGCAGAGTTAAAAAGTACAATATTTGCCTGCAAAATGTTGTGGAGTAGTAAAATTATAGAGTAGCGTAAAATGGAATTCAGTCCAATGTGAACAAGCAGTGATTATATAGTTTATTGTCATTTGAAGCAACAGAAATGTCGCAATTCTTTTCTTTATTTTTAATGTAAGATAAGTTTTTGGAAATTGCACACTTTTATTTTAGAGGACAGCAAAATATATGAAAGGGGAATGACAATGAATCAAACCCCAGGCCACTGCAGTAAGGACTGAGCCTCTGTTGGGGCACGCGCTCAACCAGGTGAGCTATCAGGGCGCCCGGAAATATAGCTATTAAAATCTTCACAAATGTCGGATGTTTTGGCAAATCTCTGATAAAAATGCTTGATTTTTATCAGAGATTTGATGATCTGGCTGATTGTATTTTACTGGCCGACGTAACCTTTTACCGCTGTAAAAGATCTCTTATGTTTTTGATAAATATTTTTTGGTCTATTGCAAATTTAGTCTAGGTAATTAATGGAAAAAAAACTGCATACTTTACCTACACTATAGCAGTTACAGGTAAAGTATGCAGTTGCATTGAGTTTATTCAGTGTTACTATAGCCAAGCATTTAGGTTGTATTGATATTATTTGATTATTAAAAGTCCGTCAGGCCGACCTTTGACCATTAAACTGTTTTCACTCGCCATTGATATGCAAAGCTGTTGGCACAAAACATCAACATCTAATCTGTTTTATTTATCCCCAAAGAGAGACTGGCATAATTCTTGCAGTTTTCAATTGGCACCAGAAGAGCAAATGAAAGCAAGCGTTTTCAATATGCTGCCATTGTCCATGTATTGCACTGTTGTCAAACTAGTCTATTGATGAATTCTTATGCTTACTAAATAGAATACCAACTGGAGTGTGCCAAATCTGCTTGTCCTCAGCGTTAGAAGAGGCAGCTAGGACAGACGTATTCTTTTAATTAATACCAAATGGGGCACGTGGGTTTATAGAGTCCTGAATGTCACCACAGATCGATAAAATGAAGGACTAGCATTTACCATAGTATTAAGTCACTTGTTCATGGATACTTCTCTTCAATCTCTGCAACTGTTATTATTCTGTCACTACTTATCTGCTCCATAAATTACATCTCTGCAGGTCAACAGGGCCACCGCCTTTAACCGTACAACACAATGCCTCAGACCCGTTTTATTAGTCTAATAAATGGACATAGTACAGTTCTGCTAAGGCATATTTTCCCTTTGTTACCCATGCAGCAGTGTATTTGGTTCCAACTGTCACACCACGAGGCAATTTCAAATTAGTACATGTTGGAAACTGCACCACAGCCTGGTACCAGCACAGAGGATCAAGATGTAAGGGTAATGCTGGAGTGTTGCTAACATATAGTACAAAAAATAGTAACTGCTTAATATCCCACTGTAAAACTGTAACCGGTGGGACAAGAGGCTGATAGTTTTCATTATTTAATCAGTATGCTGATCTCCTCCCTAACCAAATTCTGAGAGAAGATGTTCTCTGCCATAGCAGCTACGCTTTGTGGAGGTTGGCTTACCCCCTTGGGTTTGACAGAGAACCAAGCGCCATCATTATTCGTTGTGCTTTCCAGTCTATACTGGTAATAAACAATGCATGCAACATGTAGATAAGACCAAATAACTTGTGACACAGTGAGTAATTCTGTATGAGATGGCACATTTTTAGTCACATCCCCCTATCTTCATGTCTGTATGTTCTCCTATACAGAGTCCCATACAGCTGCCCAAAAGAACAGCTTTTTCTCCAGAGGCTTCACCTTCCTTAGAGGAATAGTTCACCCCAAGATCCAAAATACTTAATTTTTCCATAACTGTAGTGCTATGTCTATCTAGATTCTAGATGTTGGTGTGGGTTGCCCAGTGTTAGATATATTGGCTGTGAAACTTATTGCTTGTATTTTAGTTTATAGCTAAGAGATATTATGCTAGCTCACCTGAGCTAAGGTTACAGCTCAGACGGGGAAGAGGCCATTAATCTTTCCATCTCACGCTGTCACAAGCACAAGCCTCTCGTCCATGAGTATGCTTCTTTCTGCGCGGTGATACTGTTGCCGGGTGTAGTTTGTTGGAAAGAAAATAGATCTTAGATGAAACTACTCACAACCAGGTCTCTAGAGTATCTAGAGTAACTGGGTCATGATTCCTGGAAAGTGTTATCGAGTTTTTTAAACAAATTGTATTTTCGGCTTCTTGAGCACCACAAGACAAATGCCATTTATTTTAATTTACAGTCAATTTCTCCAATACTAGCCAATTTACACAATCTAGATTGATACATGGCACTACAGCTGAGAGGATAGATATGTATTTAGGTGTCAACTGTCCCTTTCATTCCCTCATCATAACTGTCACCCAGGCAATTCACCTTTGCTGCACTATGCACCCCATCCATATACATCACCAAGGATCACCATGTTACCGACAGCACTGCTAAACTACCATTAGTTGCATGTTATTGCTGCCTTGGGCTTTCTCTGCAGAGTGCTGCTTTGATTTCCATATTGCTGCTAGGGGTGGTTATCACAAAAGGCTCCACAATACCATATTATTACAATGACATATGTCATAATATTGTGGCAATTTAAAAAGAAATTGCAATATTCTGCTGTGTATATTGCTATTTACCTTTTTTCCAACGTCATATTTTTTTCAAACTTTGTATTATGTCCCTGCAGGAAAACCTTGTCAACATCTGTTTTATCTAAAGATAATTTTCTCTGTTCATCTCACTTCAGTTTTATTCTAGTGGACTGAAAAAGCAATTTTTATTACCAAAAAATGTAATTCTCATCTCATCATCTCATCATCTCAACACTAGGCCTCCCTGCATTGACACAGTATTGCCAGAAAATATTGCAATACTATGCTGTATTCCCTATTATGTTACACTCATTTCTTATTCACTTTTCTTTCATTCTGACACGGACGGCTACAGACTTAATTTCTCCACTGATAATAAAGGAATCTTGGGTTTGTGTGTGCCAGGCTGAGTTGCGTTGATTCTCTCCTTACCTGACTCCTTAAGGCTCTGACACATCAACCCGACGGCTGACCATCAGTGGAAAAAGCAGTCGGACTGATCAGTCGGCTCCTGCCTCGGAACAAAGATGTAATAGGTCTCCATACAGCAGGCGGCGCTAATCTGTATTGTCGCCCCCAAAAAAAAACGGAAATGAGGAACAACTCTTTAGACCTAGTAAACACACAGCACGCTGTCGTCAGTCATTGTTTTCTTTAGAGAGTGTTGATAGTAGTCAAGAACGATTGTTATTAGAAAATATGATGGCTAGTAATGGGAAGATACTGGCGTTTTCAGCTTTTCTCGTGCACTGATTCGCTAGTCAAAGGCTAGCACTCCACCATATTGGCCATTGAGTCCGGCTGCCCACTGGCCAAGTCAACAAGTCAAATCGGCCAAAATGAAGTCCGACGGCTCCTCACACTGACAACGGCACGGAGCACACCGAACAGACTTTCCGATGGCCGATAATCGGGTTGGTGTGTCAGAGCCTTTACTGCTCTCTCTGTGTTTCCTCCTACCCTCCATCTGACAACCCCTTGCAAAACATCGACTACTTTTTCTGTTTCTGGCCACCGGAAAAAATGCTTAGAGTGCAGCCTCACTCAGGGGTGAGTGAAAGTTGGTGTACTGCAGACAGTCACCTGGGAAGACTTTGTGTTTCTTTGCACCACAGTGAAAGCCACAGGCTTGTTCTGGTCAGATGTCACCCTAGTCCACAGAGTGACACAAAGTGGGATCTGGCATTTGCCTCCTCAGATCAGAGGGTTCTGTGATCCTCCACTCACTCTGACACACACAACCTGACCCATAAAATAATACATGATTGTGCAAATCCACACATACAGGAATCTCACGCAAATATGTAAATGCCTCAACCAGCAGCACCATAACCAGAGTTGATCCCCTGACTTTTCCTTTGGTGGATGTCTTTTTTTAGTGAAATATTGGCCTATTACAAACAGTATGGTAACAAATATAAGCTCAATATAAGCATTAGATTAGATTCTGCTCACAACACATTAAGTACCATTACAACAAAGTGCAGTTCAGTATCTAGCCAAATGGCAAAAATGCTAGCAAAAGTACAGCCTTACAAGCCACTAGCTTGGCTGTGTAGACTCAAAATGGTTTAATCTGTAACATTTTAGTTTTTCTTAGGTGAACAGTAATGATAGGCATAAACAGTTGAGACCATACAGGAGAAACTGTACCCTTACATAGCCTATTGTCAGTAGGGTTGGGAACCTGAAATTCAGTTCCCGGTACCCAACAATACTTTTTTCAGAACTTTCCCTCTGTAATTACGAAAAAATGATTTCAGTTGTAAAAATAATTCCAAACCTACCCCCCAAAAAAAAAAAAAGACATGAAAGGGAAGAGAGAGGGGGGAATGACATGCAGATGCAGCAAAGGGTCGTAGGTCGGAGTTGAACCCTGGCCCGCCGCGTCGAGGAGTAAACCCCCCCACATGGGAACCCGCTCCACCAACTGAGTTATACAGGCGCCGTGTGTGTGTGTGACCTCCGTTCTCTGTCAATATGCAGAGAGGACAGATAAAATTGCATTTACTCTCAGGTACCGAAATTTGGCACCGTTTGATTTTACACAAACTAGTAATAGACCGATTTTATCAGCCAAACGATATTTGCATTTTAACGCTGCTGCGTTCGCCGATAGTTCTTTCCCCGGCATTATTTCCTGACAGGCGTCAACAGGCAGCTCTGTGTTGCTGGAGACGCTGCAGTTCACATGCAGACCATGCACTGCCCCTCCCCCACTAGCACCACGGCAGTCTTAAATTACAAATCAAGCGCTTTATTTCAATGGCTACTTTTCAGGTTTATTGTTTTCTTAAATTATTTAAATGTGTTGACACAGGAAATTTAGTGATGACCTGATTATATCTGTCTTATAATATGTCAGCAAGTAACGCATCATCAAGGCTGTGTTGTAGATGTTAATGCACAGTTAACCATATGTAGTGGACCCATCCATATGATGCACATTGTACACATCATTTGGGTGATATGAATGTAAGATGATTGCAGAAATGACACTGATCTGTATTTTTGGTTATTTTTAAATAAATGGCAGAACAGATTCCAAAAACAAAGCCAGTGTGGCAGGGTTTACATTTTTATGATGTAAATCGAGGGAGCAAAAGCAGCATCGGCTCCAAATATTGGCTAAAGAAAATTAGCAGCCCATATTGGTCATTGGCTAAGGCTGATGAAAAAAAAATCCATATCGGTCAATCCCTAACATAACTCTGTTACCGATTTGGTCGATACCGGTAAAAGTATCGGGTTCGCCATCCAACCCTAATTGTTAGTAGTATCTTTTCACAAACAACACTGTCCTCACAAAACTACTAGTCTGTTAAGAATCGGCCTTCACACCAAATACACACACATTCAGTTTTTTCTCCCCTCCCCTGTCCTGTCCTCCTCTTTCCTCTCCTCCCTTCTCTTTCCTCTCCCCAAACCCATCAGCTCACTGTAAGCCCTTCTCCAGCATGGAGCCAAAGAGTTCAGTGATGCCAAGCTGAGTCCCTTAATAGCACCACAGCTCTCTTGCCTGTTCCCAGAGCCAATCCTGCTGTGAATGACTACTAATATGATGGTGGGCCCTGCCGAGACATGGAGTCCATTTCCTGTATGACTAAAAGAGACTGGTCAGATGTTGGCTGGTCAGATTAGTCCTACCTGTTGTGAACAATGTCACATGGAAAAGACATGCCAGTATATCTCTGTGGATAGTATCATTCATCATTGGCACAAAATGACTTTGCATTTGAAACTATTCAAGAGGACAGAGCTTTGAGTGAGCAACCAATATTAAAGAAAGAAATTTAAAAGAAGAGCACTAAAAAGGTTTTTGCATTGTGAAGTCTTGGCACTAGCTGTCTTTGTCACATCTCTGCTATAATAAACTAGCTTCTTCATTCATTGAACGAATACAGTATTGTCAGCAGCACAGTACACAGTATTATGTTGGCCTACATTCAAATTGCTCAAGCTAGTCATGCTCGTAATGTTTGTCAGCTGAATATCTTTGCAAAGGGAAAATGTAACCTGCATCAAAGCTTTCCTTTAATTTAATATCTTAGAGGTTTTTGTTCTATAAAAAAGACCAAATCCATGTTAGCAATCCTGATATACTGCAGTGTTTCCACTGCATGGTATCTACTCCACTCTAATCGCCTTTTTTGATTTTCCATTATGATAAAAAGTCCCTGGTACCTGCTAACAGGTACTGTTTCTACTATCCCCTTGTGGTTCCAAGCGAGCTGAGGCGATACCAAGAGATGACTTGGGGGGGGGGGTAAATAGTTTATCCAGCGTTTTTTTTCTGCCTCCAGCTTCATAAGAAACTAATCTGCCTTCTGGCTGTGGAATCAAAAACACCTTCGACGTTCTGTGTGTGTCACGTCAGGTCACGGCAGTTTGCTGCTATGACGACCAGCCACATTCGCCTCACGCAAGAGGTGGTACTAATCTGCAATGGAAAAAGGAGGACGGGGGCGCCGCGGTCGAGTCAAGTAGGTACCATTAATGGAAAAACACCATGACAGTGTATCCCCTTGGGAGCATGAATTTTCTCACCATGTTTCATTGCAATCGGCCTTCTGGATTACATATTTTGCTTGTGCACAGAGGAAAGGTCAGGGGGTCACTAAAACATCAGAAATTAGCTTTTGGAGTTACCATGGTGCACCAAAACCTTTTCTCAAGAGGTCACAATAGTGCTGCCATGGGGGGCTGTGGCTTATTACAGTGTCAGGGTTTGATCACCGGTTCCTCCTGTCCACATGTTGAAGTGTCCTTAAGCAAGACTGTGTGTGTGTGTGTGTGTGTGTGTGTGTGTGTGTGAGACTACATAAATTAAGTCTATGTAAGTATAGTCTATTAAATAAAGAGTCTTCAAAATCATTTGTTAATCCCTTTTTATCGGCCATGAATTTTCATTTCACAACCAATAGAATTTTAAAGCTTAATAAAAATGAACTTTTCCCTAGTGGAAAAACCCACCATGAACCCCACTGCATTGTACACTTGGCACCAAAATAGTAATGAGTATGAACTCAAAGTTCTTCTCTATAGTAATCATATCGGCATTGAGAACCTCTGCTATGACGGTGGTTTCTCCTTCACCACAGCGAGATAAGCTGCTTTTATTTTACAGTATATCGACTCAGGGTCAGGTTCAGACTGTAAAACCTGAAATATAGCCTGCCTCAACTTTCCTTTGGGACTTCTAACACATTTAAAAGAACATTATTATTATGTCTCTCCATAGAGAGACTCACTGTCTTGTTATGGTCAGCATGTGAACCCTGTTTGTTCTGAGAAGACATAGGATTAGGGATCGGCCGATATGGATTTTTTAGTGCCGGTACTGTTTTATTTTTTTCTTTCTCATTCTTAGCTGATGAACGATACAGGCTGCCGATTTTCTTGAGCCAATATTTTTACATCATAAAAATCTCAAACCTGCCACACTGGCTTTGTTTTCAGAATCTGCTCTGCCATTTATTTAAAAATAATAACTAAAAACACAGATCAGTGGCACTTCTGCAATCATCTTACATTCCTCTGACCCTATTCCTATGTGTACAATGTGCATCATATGGATGGGTGCACTGCATATGGTTACCTGTACATCAACATCTACAACACAGCCTTGATATGCATTGCTTGCTGACATATTATATTATTATTATTATATTTTTATATCAAGACAGATATAATCAGGTCATCACTAAATGTCCTTTGTCAACAACTTAAGAAAACAATAAACCTGAAAATCGGTCTATCACTAGTTTGTGTAAAAATCAAATTGGGCCAGATTTTGGTACCTGAGAGTAAACACAATTTTTATCTGTCCTCTCTGCATATTGACAGAGTGTCCAAAGTCCAACACACACACACACACACACACGCACACGCACACGCGCACAGAGGTGCAGATGGAACAAACGTCAGCTCTGCAGTTAGGTTGACATTCGTCAACACATTTTAATAATTTAAGAAAACAATACACCTGAAAAGTAGCCATTGAAATAAAGCACTTGATTTGTAATTTAAGACTGCCGTGGTGCTAGTGGGGGAGGGGCAGTGCACAGTCTGCACGTGAACTGCAAAAATCTATTGGTGAACGCAGCAGCCGTAAGCAGTAACAATGCAAATATCGCCCGATATATCAGCCGCCCAATTAAATCGGTCTATCACTACATAGGATGTTGGTTATTGTTGCTAAATCTTGCCTATGGGCAGCTACAATATAACACTAACCTCCATATAGGAGCACTGAGGCCAAACATCTGCCTCCATGCCCTCCCCCTCTCTCCATATCTTCCTGTAAAGCAGAGCTGCGTGGTGATGGATAAGGCTGACATGCCTTGCAGGCTCTGCGAAGGCTGATGAATTCCCCTCTCGTCCTCTGATCTGACCCCAGGCTCAGCATGAACTACTACATCTCCACAGCCCGGAGTGCTACAGCCCTCCCCACAGGAACACGTAGCCCTGTGGTCAGTACACAATGCACCTTCTGAAGAATGTGGAAACATACTTGTTTAAATCAAAGTTTTGTTTTAAAACCGTCTCTTAACCTTCAGGCAGTCACTCTTCAGATCAAAACTCAGACCTTGCAGAGTATTTTTTTCATTGTTGGACTGTGGCAGATAAGCAGTGAGTGTTTTAACTTTTCTCTTGCTTTTCTTAAATGGCAGAGTACTATGCCCCTGGACTAGGTAATGTCAAAACCGTAAATGCTTCAGAAAACACAACTTAATAGCCTTGCATTGTTCAACAAAGTTCAGTGTTGCCAACATTATTTAATCAAAGTACACAGGGATGTTAACTAGGTCTGCACAATTAATAGTAATTTTATTGAAATTGTAATATGGACTCATGCAATATCAAAATCACTGAGAGGCACAATTTTTGTTAAATGCTAAATATGTGTCAAATCATTCCATTTGGGGCAGTGGTGGCCTAAAGGTTAGAGATGTGAGCTTGTGACCAGGAGGTTGTTGGTTCAATCCCCAGGATAAAAGCTGCGTAGGGAGAGTGAAAGAGCAGTGCTTGTCCTCCCTCATCACCACCACTGAGCTGCCTTTGAGCAAGGCCCTTAACCCCAACTGCTCCAGTGGAGCTGCTCAGTGGGTGCAGCCTGTGGGTGTACTGGGCAGCTTCCAGGTACCAATGTGGAACTGTGTGAACGTGATCAGGGCAAAAGGGAGGATGCCTCTCAGTGAACCTTTCCTGAATAAATAAAGGTAAAATAAACTCTAAATAAAATGATGTGTGTGCAGAGATGTCCCGGCCTACAAATCGTACTTTACCCTAATACTATCAGTTAAACGGTTAAAAATGATATTATTAAAATGTGTCCATGCAGATGCATGCATCATCCATGGACCGTGGAAAGTGTCTGAGCCTCGCAGACGGGTGGATTGGGACTCAGTTGCCTGCTTGTTGGTTAAAGGTTAATGAGCTATTGGTTTTTAAATCAAGTGTCTTCAAAAAGGATAGTGTAGCTTTATATACATGCACATCTAAGTAAGAAATAACAAAGACATCTTGTACAATACATTTTAACTTAGGTGCATACACCATTTATTGTTTTAGTCCTGAATATTATGGTATTTTTCCCATCCTTTTATAGCACTGTTTTTATATACAGCACTCCCCCAAGCTAAACTTCTCCTTTCTTTTGGGGCCACAGAATAACCTCCCTGGTTTTATAGGTGTCTTTTTAATTAGCCACTAATGAAGACGGAGTGGAAATGGTTCCACTCATCAATTGTGCACATAATCATATCAGGGCTTTTTATAGTGAGAAGCAGAAGGGAGGCGGAGATGAGACAGAGGACGACCACATGCAACCCGACGCGTGTTAAAGCCCATTAGCTGTCACACGCTGCATTCAAGGGCTTCTCTTCAACTCCAACTGGCACATTCAACAATCAGAAGTACAACTAGCATCTCATTGGGAAACCAGAACTGAATCGATCCCGTAATAGAAGAGAGTATTTTTATTTTGTTGTATTTTTGTGATGCTGACCTGCCTTCCATGCTCACTACCGGTTAAATGTAATGTCTCAGCTATCAGGAAATCCAGATTTTTCCAGCCATGTCTTGTAAGGTCATTGATGTGGAGCCCACGTTTTAATGCAATATTTCAGACAGCGGCTGCAGGCAGCCATGCTCAGCAGTCTGCCTGTTGCTGCATGATGATAGATCCCACACAGCCGCAGAGAACAGTGAAGTGGCTGATGTTAGGATGACTGATACACAGCATGGATAGATGCTGCCCCCTGCTGACCCTGCCTGACATTTTCTTTCTTATTTTTGTGTGCTTTTGTATGCTGTTAACATCACTTGTATTTAAAACCTGCTTTCATCAGTGACATTTCTGGGGGCAGAGGGGAAATAACTGTTTTTGTATAAGATATTTAGTCAGTTTAGTCACCCACAGCCTTACTTTCACCTGGGTATACAGATGAGATGTGACCAAAGTATTATCCACTTTGATTTAGCAAGGATTTTCATGGTAAACGTGGCCAAAACAAATAATGAGGTAAACTTATTTTAGAGAAATCCCCGTGAGATAAAACATTCAGATTTCCAACTGTTCTGAACGCTCCAGTTTCAACAGCTTGTTTCTACTCTCGGCCAAGTGTTACGTAACTCTAAACCGGCCTTCTATGATTGGTCATCTGCTCCAGGTAGGCAGGACTGGGGTCCTTCAGTATATTCAGAATAGTTGCCCTTTAATCTTCTACAGCAGTTTTCCGGTTTACAGCATAACGGAGAGCTAAGATTGAGGCAAAACTTACCAGAAATATGTTACTTTCTCTGTGAGGAATGAGGGCAAATTACCCACTTCCAGCTTTAATTTGATATATATATATATATATATATATATATATATATATATATATATAATTTACATCCATATTGTTTGTAGAGTTGTAGCCCTATAAAATGGGGTCAATGTGTTATTTGAAATGCTGCCGTAGAAAACCAAAGACATAAATGAAATGGAATTGTCAAATGCTTTTAGACTGCTGTTTTCCCATATCTAAGGAACATCTGATCCCAATCGGAGAGTTTTGTTTTATCTCTTGTCTTTTGATGGTCTCTCATCTAATAATTTCTAACCATATCAGTATTATAGCAATATCACTCACTAGTCAGAATTAAGTTTGATCGGAACTAAGCACAAATAGGGAGGATGCAGTACTGCTCATTTTGTTATACAGATATGCTAACAAAGCTCATAACAATAAGTGCATTTATGATTTCAAGACTTCTTTGCTTTTTTACCTCTAGTGTACTTCCGTGTTCTTGTGTTTGACTGTATTTACCTTCATCATTACTTTATTGGTAAGCAGAGTACTATTGGCATAATTTGATTTGGTCTGGCAGTGTTCATTTATTTATTTCTTAATAGCTTTTCATTGTCTATTAATTTCCATAGATAGTTTTATTGTCTGTCCCAAAGCAGTGACAGAAATTCTTCATTGAGAAGGCTCATTAAAAACACATTTAAAACATTCAAAACAGCAGCTTTCCAGTGTCTGTTGTTCGGAGGGGTTAACGCAGAGGGAATAAAGCTTTTGGGGGCCGGTGGAACTTTGCCCTGTTTGCCTGATGGTAGAAACAAGAGTGGTGGAGGGGGTGAGAGGGGGTGAGAGGGGGTGAGAGGGGGTGGGAGGGGTCCTCTGTGACACGGAGGCTTTCCTCATCACACAGCGATTGGACAGTTTAGATATGGGGGGGTTAAGGTAAACTGGTGATCTTACCGCAGTGGTGTATCATGCCGGAGGGTTTTGTTGTGTTTGTGGTGAGTAGGTTGTTAAAGGTGAGAATGGATGTAATACGGTTTAGTGCCTGAGGAACCCCCTAAAAAATAATAAACAGAATTTTCTTTTTTAATGTGTTAAACAGAGCTGCCACAACAGCTCCTGCAGTGAGTGCAGTAGTGCAGTCAAAGTTGTGTAACCAAACTACCACTTGAGGTCAGTGTTTTGTTAAAAACGGTTGGAGTGCAATTTAATTGAACTAATGTATCAGTCAGGTATATGCAATGTATATAATAATGGATTTATAGCTGTGGGAACCCAGCCAACTGAGGGGTTTTCTGTGAGGTTCCATCACACCTGCCGGAGTTCTCTTTAGCAAGGCCTCTATTGACTTTATAGGCTATATATATTTGCTCTAAAAACTGATTTCTTTTTTAGGAGCTAAGATTTACGACATTGATGATGATGACAGAAACAAAGTTTGCCAATTCTTTGGATAACAAATTAGTTATTTAAGTCATTCTTCCAGCTAACTCCCCGCCGCCCCCCCACCCCCCCTCCCCCAATTCTCTGGTTCTAGCTTCTCCAATGTGAATTTTGAAAATTCAAAATGATTGAATTTTGGACAGTTGGTTGGACAAAATAAGACATCATCTTAGACTTTAGGGAATTGTTATTAGCATTGTCACTATCTTATGTCATTTTACATACCAAACACTCATCAATAAAGTAATTGTTGGATTAATTGATAATTAAATCAAATGTTAGTTGCGGTGCTAGATTTAGTATTTCCAACTACAACATTAAGTAAGATGTGACTTTTAAAAGCCTTATCTGTAACATTAGGGCTCTTTCATTGGTCTTCAGTACATGGATAGAAAATGACGGCTGCACATTCAGTTTGATCTTTACTAAAATACAAAAAGATCAAATGATAATGATACCAATATTAAGTGAATACTAAACATAACATTCAGATTCTATTCATGTGACATAGCCCATTCCATACTCACATAAAATGCTGTTTTATTATGGGTGGCCCCAGACCAAGAAAAACAAACCTTAATGCTGATGTGCTCATTGAGCTTCACAGAGTCACATCAATTCCACATAAGTTGAAATTCCAACAGATGGAGCTGAGTTGAATAGAATCACCAAATGTTAAGTCTTTAAAACAAAACTAGCAAAACGTATGAGCGTCTTGCAGATGACAGACTGCAAGGTTGTTTTTCAGGATCATTAAATTGCCCTGGAAGTATCTGCTGCAACCCCAATACACCACCTCCAAGTCCACCCAGCCCCCCCCGCTCATTCCACCCACGACCAAGCATGCAGCAGCAGAAGTGCATTATTTAGTGTCATGTACAATTGTGGCACGATCTGCCTGTATGTCTGATGTTGAATTTGACACTGCAATCTGAATGTCAAATGTTTATATAATATTAGGTTTGTGAAGCTGTGCATTCCTCTCTGTGTTACATTGAATAGCTATTGGCTTAATTCACTGGGAAAGAAAAGATGATTTACATGCCAGTGAGGTGAGGATTTTTCATTTAGCCTTTGGGAGAGGTCCAGTTATGGCTCGCTCGCTTGCAATGCTAATATGGCTGGGCTCATCCTGGGCTGTAGCTGCTGAGTTCATCTGCTTTTTGTCAAGCTTTTGCTGTGTTGTGCATGTGCTAACACAGGCCTAGATTAACATTTTGGGATGGTGGAAATTCCCTCTTGTGCATTTTGTAGGCTGGCTGTACATTAGAGAGTGAAATTTTTTTGGTACGGGTGTCAATTTCACTGTTGGTAACGTGATAGGGACGGAATAGAGAATAGAAATCAAAGGGAGCGGGATGGAGAAATGTGTGCTTGGAGTGTGAGAAGATCTCCGTTAGGAATTATGTAATGAAATTACCTAGGCCAGCAGGTAATGCATGTTACCAAAGCCTGCAGGTAATGCATGTTACCAAAGCCTGCAGGTAATGCATGTTACTTAGGTCTGCATGTAATGCATGTTACCTAGGCCTGCAGGTAATGCATGTTATCTAGACCTGCAGGTAATGCATGTTACCAAAGCCTGCAGGTAATGCATGTTACCTAGGTCTGCAGGTAATGCATGTTACCTAGGTCTGCAGGTAATGCATGTTACCTAGGTCTGCATGTAATGCATGTTACCAAAGCCTGCAGGTAATACATGTTACCTAGGCCTGCAGGTAATGCATGTTACTTAGGTCTGCAGGTAATGCATGTTACCTAGGCCTGCAGGTAATGCATGTTACCAAAGCCTGCAGGTAATGCATGTTACCTAGGTCTGCAGGTAATGCATGTATAGTGTAGCCTAAATCTCCAAGGTAACCTCAGTGACTTATACAGAATTGCATCAGAGTCCAAAAACTGGGAACCCTCGGCAGTGACACGAGGCTGCAGAGGGACCGGCTGGTGTTCAGAGGCCTTCACTTGATCTTTTAAATTAGAGGGGTTTAGTGACATTACTTTGATATTGCAGTATACTCTTGTGGCCTGTGATTGCGGTGTGTCCTCACATCCACGCTTCATGTTCGGCTCATATTAGCCCCTGCTGCTAACACACAGGGACACATGCATACATAGCATTAGCAACCACACAAACACAGGGAGCGGCTCAGCCACAGCCACAGGATGTTTTCTTCCCAGTCAGAGATGATTTCCTGGAAGCCTAAGCGGCTGGGCAGCATCTGTGCAGTGTAACAGGACTTTATAGGACATCAGGGAGAGAGAGACATGCTCGACTTGTTCTTCCTGACGCTACTTTTGCCGCGGTTCAATTGCAATCGTGACTGCAGAGAGATGGCACGGAAACACAAACAAGAGGCCACTCATGATTTGCTGGCATGATGAGGTCGGCCGCACAATGTAGTCAGCAGCTGTGGTCCTCCTTGAGTTTGGATAGTGTTCAGCAGCAGGGGCGACAACGGTCACAGCCAAATCAGTGTTGGGTATGCTGAAAAGAGAGCTGAAGCAAGAAACCCAAAACTGTTCTACATTTCCAGCACACACATTTTACCTTTTGCATTTAAAGTGTTTATACAAGGCTTTTATTTAAAGAAACCTACCTGGAAATCTTCTAAGTAACTTGATCAACAGCATCACAAGCAAACTGTAATAAGGAGCGCAACGTTCAGGGCCCCATTACCCAGACATAGTATCCCCATCTTAAGGTACACATGTTGCACCCATTTTATGTGCATATACACTTAGTTTGAATACCTTCTTTTTATTGTGCATTCTGCTCTACTCACCAGTATGCATTTTTTCTATGCAGACTATTGTTATTCTTAACAGTCATACAGCCACAGTGGCAGTCTTACACCGGAAACCACATTCGTCATAGAATCAGGAAGTGGAAAGCAGCTCCCAGCTTCCTCTCACTGGTTTTATTGTCTGTCTCAGAGAGGAAGTGGCTCAGACATACAGTTTGTTGCTGCTGCATAGGAACTAGGCCTACACGAAAAATATGAATCACAATTTTTTTTAGCTTAGAATTGATATCACGATTCTCTGCCACCATTTTTTTCTCACCAAGTGTAATGTTTATTGCACACATGAACCATGACAAAACAAAACAAAACAAATTAGCAGTACCAAATATAGATTTTCTTTTGGCACCTATAGCACATTGGTCATCACCACAGCCTGAAACATAGAGGCTCCAGTGAAGAGAAGGGAGAGCATTGGGAGTACTTTAAAGCCTATTTGATACAGTCTGTTTAAGCTCACAGAAGAAAGTAGTGTTTGTGATGCAGTCAGCTCGTAAAATTAAATGAGAATTGAAGTCATTAAAAAAAACTTATTTTAAAATGTAATTGCGAACAGGGTGAATAAAAATTGCGATTTTATAATGATTAAGACCTAAGTGGGGACTAGATGCCGCACTGCTAATCCATCTAAGTGAGCTGGATAATCTTTTCTAATAATAATAACTTATCCTTTATTAGTCCCACAAGTGGAAATTACACTTTACACTCTGTTCTTATTACACACATTACACACAGGCTTGAATTACACACACATGCACAGTACCTATCTATACATGCACTAATGGAGAGATGTCATAATGGGGAACCACCGACCCTACTACTGCACCCCCCCACCTTTATAAAAATTGTAAAATGTTGTTGGACTAGTTTGGATGAGATGTGTTATCTAGTCTGAAGTAAGCAAGACTGTCGGATTTCAAGTAGATGTACACAGTAATATTAACAAAAAATATTTTTTAATATGACCAGACAAGTGACAAGATTCATGGCAGTTTGAGATGCACCTCAAGTTTTGCTTTAAATCTCCATAAACATGTAATTTGTCTAGCCTTATTCCTCAAATAAAGGTTTCCCGCACTAGTAGCAAGAAAGATAGCAAGTCAAAAAACCCTTTCAACTTTTCAGAAGCCACCGTTGCACATGTTAGTAACTGAATTCATGATGGGTCAGCAGAACCAGAGCAATTCATGTTTTATTCTTCTTTTGTCATCCTACCTCCTTGGTTGAGCCAAATTAGGCTAAATGACAAATAATCTAGTTTCAGGCATAGAACGATGCTGCCTACAGTACCGAGTCAGTCTGTAACAACTCACCTGGTTTGACAGTCTGGCTATCACCAGACCAAGCCAAGCTCAATAGATTTGAGACTGAGCATCTGGATAAGAGGCGTGACCAACAGGCGTAGTTCAAATGACTCTGTACACAATTGGATAGTCCTTCAACCAATCAGACCAACGATCCGGGTGACGTGGAGGTTGGTTGCCGCAAAATTGTGAACAGAAGCGGGAGAATTAAACGTGCAGGTTTCCAGACCGAGCTGCAGGGCCAAGTCAAATCACTTACCCAGTCTGTTGGTTTGAGTCAGAAAGTATTTCCCAGTCCTACTGATATTTGCCTTTTTATGGTTTATTTTGCAGTGTTGAGGCCAGTGTGTTCACTACATTTTGTCCCCAATCTGCAGGAGCTATAATGATAAGCCGTGTGCCTCCCTAAAAGGAAGTACAGTGTGCTACTTTAAGAACTTTCAGTTGCAGATTGGAGTTGCTTATACATTGGTTGTACTGTACTATAATGTTTTTTATCAGCATTTGTACTTTTAGATTAGCAGGCTATCTAACTTCAAACTTTTGTCTTTTTTATTGTCTCTGTCAAATGTAACCAAGACAGAACATTAGATTAATTGAACCCATGAAATTATTTTTTGCCTAAAGGAAATGTGGTAGAAATCTGAAAATCACCAGATTTCATTACAGTATTTGTAAACGCACAACCTTTCTATTCTTTTGTATTCTGTTGTATTTTATTATTTTATCGCACCATATATTTTCCCTTGTATTGCATTCATTTAATTCTGTTCTCCCATAGTGAACATTTGCCATTGCATAACGTTGCTTTTATTCCTCTGCACATCTCTGTCATGGAGCAAAGAGGATTGAACAGCAGCAATTTGAGCTTAAAGGGGCCACGGCAAAGCTGAGCATATAGAGTCATCACAGTACCAATGAATCTCTGTCCTCCGCCGGCCCTCGCAGACGGGGCGCGGCAGAGTGGAAAGGACAGCTCTTTTCGACTAGAACACCACTGTGTAGTGGGAAGCATGGCCTCCCACAATCCACTACAACTCCATTACTTAGCCAAGAGTTCTCTGGGACGACGTCTCCAAACAGCATGTAGACATTCTCATTCCAACCCTATAAACCCGCGGAGGGGAGTCATCAGGACACAGAGACATTTACAATGGCCTCGCCCTGGGCCACAGACAGTTATAGATCCCTTTACCTTTTCAAGAGCAATTTCACCGCAAATAGGATTAAAACTAATGGCGTTTGACACCACCAGGTCCAGCACATTGAATCCATCGGGTTTTATTGCGCTGACATTTCAAAAGGTTGGCCTGTGTGTGCGGCAGGGGGGCGAGGAGATGAGGAGCTGGCTGACATATAGAGGACCCTTGGGACCCAGGCTTTTACAGCCAGCTCTGGAGATGCTACCCCTCCACGCCTGTTCCGCCACCCAACCAGTTCCATTACAGAAACTTTTATGGCCATTAACACCCATAGACTACAAATCATAACACTCCAGTGAACATTTTCCACTAATTTACAGATGGAAGATGTTGTTTTTCTTCTTTGTTCCACAGGCCATGATATTGGGGTTGAGATCAGGAAATGATGAGAGACTTCAAAGATGACGAGTCCAAAGATTTCAGATCATTTGCAACTTTATTCAAACAGACTTCAAACAAACTTTTATGACACAGTGAGCCGCCTCTGTACACACACGGATGTCTATACACAAGTGACCCATGACCACAGTTTTTTATAGTCTTCTTGTCCTGCACCGGTCAGTTAATCTATTTCCGTGAGACAGGGATACCTTGTTTAAAACAACACTTCTACTAGTTTCACACATTTCGATCTATTCCTGCAACCTAGTGTCCACTTCACGCTGACCCTGTCCTGAGAATAGTTAAATACATTTGAACACTCATGCATAAATACCAACCCATCAGGCCGGGCCCCTTGGCGTGACCATGCTCTGAATGCGTTAGCAGTCCCGTCCGTGGAATAATGTTCCTTATCTCAGTTGTTGGCAAAGTAATATTCTCCCTGTGTGATCTGTCTACTTCATGAAGGTAAATTAAACCAGGGAATGATTTTACTCCTTTGCCGTTTTTAATTTCAATTTGTTTAAACAACATTCTTCAAGGTCAGTAACTGAACACCCGTGTATGGAATCTAAATGCAGTTTGTTGCCACGGGGATCCTGCGCTATTAAAATGTGCTCATTTAGTAGCATAGTACAGTACATGAGCTGAATAACAATTTTAGAGTTGGCCACTTCATGCTCTGACTGCGTGTTCCCTTTTGAACTTGTCTCTGTGCTTTATCTAGTTGATTTGGTTTTCTAACCAAAGCACGATAAAAAAAACGACAAAACCAAACCACCTCACACTGTGATGTTGCATCAGCTATTTAAATACAGTTTGTCTATGCAAATGACCTCCACATTTAGTCTCTCCTTGCTCTATTGAAATAGGATTCTCTCTTTCATGTCCAAAAGCTTGATTCTGTGAGCTTTAACACAATAAATCCACGAAGTCTTGAGTGTATGTAGATATAGATCCATTACAAGAGGCTGTAAAGGAATGAAGATACTAGTACCACTTGACAACAAATTCAGCTGAACAGGATGTACAGTATAGTGTAGAAATGATTTTCTTAATTGTTGGCCATGTTTGTTGTAAAACATGAATTGCAAGGCCGTTGTCTTTGTTGGGATGTCCAAGCTGAAAAAGGGGCAGAAATCATCAGCTGAGATTGAAAACCTAATTAAATTTGCATTCAGCTTTGGGTTCTCCCATTGAACTCTGTAAACACCACTTTTCAGAAATCATTACTTTGGCACACTAAACACTTGGCACCCCCGAGAACAAAGCGAGTCGCAAAAACAGGAATACATTAGCAACTGAAATGAGATCATAAGCAGCATTTGCGAGGTGGCTGTGAAATCACAAAGCAAGGATGAAATATCTCCGCCTGTGGAGTGCAGAGCTGGCAGTTAGCCGCTGTGAATGATTGAACTAATATTTGGAGTTGTTAGTTCTGCTACATTTTCTGTGAGAACGAGCAGTCTGGCAGGTCCAGGACGACATAGTTAAATGCTGCTGCTGGGATCTCACAACCAGAGGCTTTTGAAAAAATATAAAAGTGATGAAAATCACTTGAAAATCACTCGTGTTTTCAAGAGACAAGTTTTGCTTTTACATTTCAGACAGGGTTCAGTGCAGGTCTCAATATAAAATGGTTTTGGTCAAAGTATTGTTGCAGCTTCTGTGCTGCACCCCAAATGCGTCTTCAATCTAAAGGGTCAGTACAACTAAACTATTAAAAAAACAACTACATTTCAACTTTAGTGGCTGAAATTGTTTGTAAAATGTCTGCCTCCATTTTAATACTTCTATTACCTCTTTGTGTTTTCCTTACCTCTTGTCTCTTTTGCTGCTGTAACGTGACCTTCCCTCCGGGGATCAAAAAAGTGGTATCTTATCTCATCTTTTAATGAATGTGAATAGAATTTTGGGGTGCCCACATCATTGAAAAATGCCTTTAAAAATATTAACAGAAGCTTCTTCCAGAATAAGTGTCCCAGTTTCTCTAGATCATCCACCAACCTTCCAGTCAATGGCTTTCATAGGGACTATTTCTAAGGTAGAAAGTAGTTCTGGCAAAAACTGGTAACTGTGAGTTTTATTGATCATCCAAAGTTACCAGAACCCTGTTTCTGGAAAGACCTGTCGCTGTTAATTTGTTTTCATGCAATTGTCACGAAATTTCTGTTCGTTGAGCACCACAGACAGAACTCTTTTAGAATATTTCAAATCCTGGCAAATAAAACCAATGTCTGCATGATTCAATACCATCAGGATTAAGTAAGCTTTTTAAAGTTTTGGGTAACTGACCTTTTTAAAAGCCCATCAGCTATAACACTCAGCTCTACAGGATAGTGGTGGTTCTCTGAAGATGCCAAAATAGTCACTGGACCAGCTGGGAGAACCTATCAAAGTAGATGGGTGAAGTCTGCTTCAGTTTCTCAGAATCCACACAATTTGTAAAAATGTATTGTAAGTGCCCTGTAAAACAAGCTAAGCCAAACACTAAACTCTAGTGTAGTTAGTATAATATACTAATTCTAGTATAGAAAGACTGTTTAGATAATCTAGACTATCTAGAAATTTACCAAGTGTTTCTCACCCAACAAGACTTCAGTTCATACTCAATCACATGTGGTTTTCACCTCACTAATGTAGCATAAGCATCTGAATAATGACATGTAATTGGTTGCATATACAACTTTGCTTCTCTTTGAGATGTGGTAATGAAAATGTGAATTGCCTCAGGAACCAAATGATTAGTAGGTAGGAGAGAGACAGGCTTCACACTGCTATAGCAGAGTGCCTCTTGCAGACTCACACTGAGGTAGCAGTTAAGGCTTTTAAGCCATTTTGCTATTAGTTTATAAGTGCCATTAAGAGGCTCTTCTGAGATTTGGCTGCAAGCAAACGCGCTCGCTTTGCGGGAAATATGTGAAAACATGTTGGCGTCTCATCACCAGAAGAGGCCCGATGGCTCCCTCATGGCTGCACACTGCAGGCTCTTCAGAGATGCCTTGACGTGAAAGAGGAGTCCTAATCCCTACGTAATGACGAGGACTAAACGCAGCCCTGTGCATCGTCATTTGCTGCAGCTCTGCAAATACCACGCAGCTGTCTAATGGCATCTTGGCAATGGCAACACTCCAGCCAGAGGATGTATGGGGGCCGTGCAAGCACCATTTACCATGCTCTCGTATGGAAAACTATGGCTGCCGCTCTTCCCCCGTGTACGGACACTTTCCTGTTTCATCTAGCATAGAGGAGTGGTGCTGCTGGTAATTCATGCAGCACGACTGGGAGAACAAATGTTCTCATTCAGCAGCACCCACAGGGAGCTTTGTTTCAACTCTGGTGGTTTCAGACCAGAGGAGGGTGTAGTTAGTGAGACGGACACCAGGTGGCAGTCCAAGTCTTCTCTCTCCAGGCCCCCCCACCTACATCCCAAACGGTGATGTAATCCTTTTCAGACCATTATATCACATGGCACAAACAGGCTCTTTGCTCCTCTCCATGTGGATACACTTTGAATCCAGCGATTGCTGATACCATTGTTGTGGTTATCTCCTGCTCCTCGGTGGTTATCTCATATTCATAAGAAGCCTCCCAGTGTCTCTTTAATGAAATCAAAGTCAGAGCTGATTCTGCAGTGTGGAGCTGAGGCGAGCTCTCCCATCTGGCCACATATCCACTGACGCTGCTCTCTCATGGATTTTAAATATGGCGTTGACCTTAACAGTAATAAAAAGCCATTCTCACAGCACTAATCCTCTCTTCTCCAGTCTCACTAGCTCTTAACCTTTTCTGCCACAGAATAAGTGAACTGAGCTGTGAAGATGTGCATATGTAACCCCACCTCATTCCCCCCACCCCCTGTAAAATCAGCGCCTCATAATATTGGCTCAGCGCAGACAGATTACGGCAGGAGGAGAGCATCTGCTGGAAGGAGAAACAATATGACTGCTTCCTCCCCGGGGAGCAGTGGTTGTAAAAGACAATCAGAAAGAGAGAGAGGGATGGAAACAACCAGGCTTTCTTGAAGAAACATGTACACATTAAACCACAAGTCCCGCGGGAGAGTATGGAGAGTGACAGAAGGGATATCTTTTTTCCACAGGATTGTCAGTCTGTGTTCTTATTTGTCTGCCATTTATTTACCCCACGATGACAATCAAACAATAATGTTTTAATCCCTTCTAATTTGATATGACAGGGATGTGAAGAATAGGAAAAATGGCTACAAAGTAGCTGCAATAAAGGACGTAACTTTGGATTTTGATTACAAATTTACCAATCATGCCTGTGCTCACCAAACTCAAATCAAGTAAGAACATGAATACTGATGAGTGAAGACATTTTTTGTAGGAAGGGGCGAGAAATGATGTTTCATTAGAGGTCAAGGTTCAGAAGTTCCAGTTTCTACTTTGCCTGGTATGGTGGGAGGAAGTTATGAGGCTCCTAATGGAGCATTCTGTCAGAGCCGCAGCTGATGCAGTTCACACGCTTTTTACTACTATTGTCTTATCTGTGAGTGGAAGTATCGGTATGAATGTGTTTGATCAAAGTCACTAGGAGTTAACAAAATGTGGAGAAAAATGAGCTGAAAGCAACATGTACAAGATGTCTGTGCATCAAAACACTGTGTGATCTGAGACTGTAGAACAGAAGGCCTACAGTAGATCCTCGACTTGTACCTAGTGTTAATTTTGAGGATGTGACTTGTGGTTTTCACCTCCTGAAACTAAGGAAATCCTCTCTCGTTCACACTGACAGATGATGGCTGTCTGACGGCTAACAGACCACTTCACATTTTTGACCAAATATGAGGATATTGCACTCTGGGATTGACACCATTCTCACTTCTCCTGCCTACTTCCTGCTACTTCAAGATTTGACTGGAAACAGTCCAGTGCTGTAGTGAATAGCTGTGTGTTTGCGTGTCTGGCAAAGGTTCTTAATATTCATCCATTATTATTTTTGCTCAAAAAATTCTTTGTAAAAGATATTGCCTTCAGTAGATGAGAAATGTAACACATGTGCAAATGTTCTTCCAAAACAAGTTCTTCCCCAAGACAATTTAGCCGAGCCTCCGCCACTGCGTCCAGAGTTTAGTGCCACTCAAGACAATGTGATTGGTTTAAAGGTCCCATGGCATGAAAATTTCTTTTTTAATATAACATTAATATGAGTTCCCCAGCCTGCCTATGGTCCCCCAGTGGCTAGAAATGGTGATAGGTGTAAACCGAGCCCTGGGTATCCTGCTCTGCCTTTGAGAAAATGAAAGCTCAGATGGGCCGATCTGGAATCTTGCCCCTTATGAGGTCATAAGGGGAAAGGTTACCTCCCCTTTCTCTGCTTTGCCCACCCAGAGAATTTAGCCCACCCATGAGGGAGAGACATCATTGCTTTCAAACGAGCAAAGTGGCAGTTGGTCAAGGCCACATCCTCACCCTCACCTTTGCCTTTGTTGTCTCCTAGTTTTCGTATGATATCATACGTTTTAGTGTGCATAACTTTTCATACGATATTCTACGAATCCGTTCATGAGAATGCGTCGTGTAGTCTGACCAAATCTAAAGATAAGTCTGGTAATGTGAGATCACTGGTCGTATTTCCCCACTGCATGGAAGCCACTCTTGAATGCTGTCAGAGTTTACGGGCTCTGTTTTGCATTTTACTGGATTTGGGAAGTTTACACTCCAGCAACCCCAGCCCATCTCCAGGAAAGTTACTTTTGGCAAACACAGCTAGTTGTAGAGAAAAGGCTGTTAAAAATGTATGTAAGTGACATAGCAGTCTGCTTTTACATTTTTCCTTGTTATACCAGGACCAACTAGCTCAACACTGCAGCACATGAACAGTGCGGCTCCTTAGTTCCATTTCTTCTACATGGATCATGATGTGAGGCCGACTTTTTGCTTGGGAGATGAAGCTTTGGCCTCGATCAGATGTATTAAATACATTTCCATTAAAAGATGCACATTCAATAATCACATTTTATTTAAGCTTGTATTGTCAAGGGAGTTAAACCCTAAAAGTGAATGTAAGGGGAATCCAAGTCTGTGTAAAGCAAGCAGTACTAAGACAGTTATTAGGTCTCAGTTTTCATTACAAATCAAGCAGTTTGAAACTCTTTCTTTACTCAACAAATTATGCAGCATTTTAATTCTTGGCATTTCAGAGCTATGATGAATTCATGTCTGCCTATTCCTAAACTTTTAAGTATAATTTGCAGAATGTTAAATCCCTGTGTGTTTGAAGAGTAAAAAAACCTCCCTCTTTATATAAACCCTCCCTCTTTTATATCGGTGCCTGTGTATCAATGGCTTTTCCTCTCTGTGGGACTCACCACCCACAAAGGTTAATGAGCTTAAACACAGCTCCGAGTGAGCTTATTAAACAGACCACAGAGACTGCAGAGGGAGAGGAAGGAATGAAACTAGTGTAGAGGGGGATTGTTGCTGTCACTGTAGGCCACTGGGAAGATTTCACTGTGTTGGTGGAAGTGATCAACAATCCAGCCATGATTAATTTTTTTTCTGACGTAAAGACAGAATTAACTGGCATTTCTTAGTGAGGACATCTGCCATTTAAGGAGGAATCATTCATAAGTAGGCAGGTTGGACCATCACAAATAAGAGTAACTCAGGCCAGCCTACATTTCTCCCCTGACTCTGGTGTTCCTGTCATTGTAGTAGTGGATGCAGGAAGTGGAGGTGGAACGCATGGCAGCAACCGGAGAGGCCCCCTCAGTCAGACTCTCCATTAGTGCATGTATAGGTCCTGGGCATCTGTGTGTATTTCGAGACTGTGTGTTATATGTGTAATAATTAACATGGTGAAAACATTGAATTTCCCCTTGCGGGATCATAAGGTAGGTCTCAGTCTTTTATGTGGCAGACCTATGTTGCTTACTTTCAAAACTACTCAGTTGGAAGTTAATGGGACAAAAACATGGTTTATTGGTTGGATTCTACATAGAGAACCACTCAAATATGTATACAATTCTCAACATGAATCAGGCCGTATCATTTATCTGTATACGTCTTAGTCCTTAAAGGGAGAGATACACAGACAGCATGATGGGTCCTATTTTACCCACTGAACTGTTATTCAACCATGACAAGGTAAACTCAGTTTTTGCATTCTATCACCCCTTTAAAACAGCTCTAATGAATGCTTCACTTTTAAATACTATATATGTGTGTGAGAGAGAGAGAGAGAGATCCATTATCTCTTATTGTCTTAAAATATTTGCATAAACATCAGCAAACTATAGCACTATGAATGTGGAACATGCATTGATTCAGGTCCTGGCATATATCCTATAATTGGACATGGATTTTGAGCAATTAGCAGTGAAAGAGGCTGCAACCTATTTTAAATCCACTTTTATTTAAGATTATTTTTTGGGCTTTTTCCGCCTTTAATTTTTTTGACAGGACAACTAGGGGGGAGAAAGGGGGGAGAGAGGGGGAAGACATGCAGGAAATTGTCAGAAACCCACACTATAAATCCACTTTGAACCAGGCTTGGAGAGGCTTGTGATCTAATTATTATTCTATAGGATGAAGATGAATAAGTCCTTTATCAAACTGTATGAATATGTCCCAGGATAGGAAACTACCTAACAATGCTAAGATCAATGAGACACTGACAGACATGTTCATATTTAATTCATTCAATAAATTATCATTTTTTGTCTTAAATCCACCAGCCATTTTCATATAATACCAACATTTGCAGCATCCTGTCTTTTTGGTAAGGTTACTAGGAAAATTCCCCAAATTGTTCTCCCCAAAACAAGTTTCCTTTTTATTTTTAATGACTATACCAAAAAAATATCAACTTTTTTTGCAACTTCCTTTGTCTCCCTGCAACTTCATTGCAACAAACATAGAAAAAACATTCCACTGAAACCGTAATAATTTATAACGATGCCCAACCCTAGTGTCAAGCAATTTCCACTTGTCTGACTGTTCACTGCGGGGTTTTCACAGATAAAAAACACTTTATTAGTTCACTGGCTTCTTAGAGACAAAATCAACATAACTACAGTATCACAAAATGTCAGGACGGTCATCGTTTTCATTTTCTCCTAATTACATTGGAAAATACACATTTATTTTAAAAACAGCAGATTGTCTTACAGATTCTCATCATTAATTGATGCTTTTCCTCACATGCTGCAGAATTTGTGAACTTTGAGTCCCTTTTTAAGTAATTAATAAAACAGACTGTGTTTACATTGCAAATTAAATTTTTCTCTGAGCTGTTTTGACCTGGAATTTTAATCTGATAGAGAGGTGCAGAATGTTTCGATATTTGATGGGTAATTACTAACAGTACTGGTTACTAACTGATTGATTATGGGATGTCCTAAGCCCGAATCCTCATGCATCATTAGGCCCAGTTGCTAGCTGAGAGGCTTTCATACCTTCCCAGAGAAAAAAGGATGCAGTACTGCAAAATACAGTATTTTGTGGTATTGGAACAAATCATCAGTTATCACTAGTTTTAGCACTTAACATACTGTATCCATTCTCAAAAACAATACTGGTTGAACTATAAAGTGCATAATCCTAAAAACCAGGACCTCACAATGCCACTGACAGCAGACTAGATGCACAGTTTAACCCTTGTGTTCCCGTCTTCCCGTCATAATTGAAAATCGATACTTTTGATGACGCTTTTTATCGGTTATTCAATTTTTTTCACTTTTTTGACACTATGTAACACTAACTTATTAACTTTAGTTTTACAGTTATTTTTGGAATTTATGGCCAATAAACCTCATTTATAAGAAATTATACCTAATTTTTCAGTTATAAAAGCAGAAATTAGGAATTATTTAGACTAAAATTAAAGGAATGGATGTTGATGATAATCACATACTGGAATATGTCAACTTTTACTCAATACTATTTCAAAAACACTTGCTATAGTATGGCCTATAGTATGACATGTTATGTAAAAAGACCATTGATATAGGAAAACGGGTCAATTTGACACCGAGGACAACATGAGGGTTAAGAGTTTTATGAAACTTGGAGAAATCAAAGGCATCATAGAACACACATTTGCTACATACACATTTGGAGCAGAGATGACGAGGGAAAATGGCGGAGTGGAGAACGTTTAAGTTGAGTGAGAACCTTACACATGTATTAGTGATCACTCCAACATGAGCACAAAGAGCTTTTCATGACTTCATATTCCAGGCATGCTCCAGTGGGCGGAAAACAAGGAGGAGTCCAACCAGGGTGCAATCAATACCGGAGCTTTTATATGTTGGTGGGTTTTTGTAGGGTAGTAACCTCTTTATGGATTCATCAGCTGTTGCTGCAAAGGACAAGTCTCCTGTTGGTCTGTCCACACAGTGGGACAAAGACAGTGAGTACTTTGTACATGCACACCAATATTCCACTATTATTCGAAATATGACAACATTCCAATTTGATACAGGTCACGTAATTGGCATATTCCGGTTGGATATTCGGGAAAAAAAGCCTTTTATTATTCTGGTTTTAGAAACATTCCTTGGACATGCATACAGCACATTCGCAATATGTGTCTCAATCGGAGGTTTTGCTGCAGTTTACGGCCTCTTGTCTATTTACGGGTTATGGTCAGCTCTGTGTGTTGCTATGGTTACTGTACACAAACCAACCAGCCTAGAGTTTGCAGGGCTGCAGTCCAACAAGTCCGCCACCGCTGGTAAACCTTTGGGAATATTAGTGGAATTTTCACCTTCATTAGCCATGTAAACAACTTAGTTGGATATATATATATATATATATATATATATATATATATATATATATATATATATATATATATATATATATATATATATATATATATATTATATATATATTCGGAATAAGGGCAAAATACAAAATATTATGTGCATGTAAACAGTGAAACAGAAGTGATAAGGAAGAGGAGGAAGAACAAGAGTATTGCTAAAAGAAGCAGCACTACCCAGCTCTACTGCAAACATCAGCACTTATTCAGGGTTCAATTCCGAGGTGGTCCGAGGAGAGTCCTATTTCAAGTCTCCTCTGACAGACTTACGATGTCGACAGCGGAGGTATTTCACTCACAGACTGAAGTTGGATGTTGACTTTGCAGTAGAGGGAGCTGTTAACAACCATCGACATAAGGACCACAGACTCAAGGAATCGCTCCCTGGAAAGCTGCACTTAGCTCCACTTGCCTATTTTTCAAGAGCAGACTGTATTCTGTCATCTATAAATTTCCCCATAAAAGAGCTGTGTGTGTGTGTGTGTGTGTGTGTGTGTGTGTGTGTGTGTGTGTGTGTGTGTGTGTGTGTGTGTGTGTGTGTGTGTGCGCGCTTTGGCATTTGCAGTTACTACGCAATGCATTCCTTTAACATACAGGGTAATATATTCATAGGTCTGTTTTACACTCATGCATGACACAGTACAGATCCTCTGGGCTTCCATTTATTAAGACCTGCTGAACACACATTTACACACACTGTAGCATGTTCTGTAAACTGCCAGGAGAGCTCTACCAGCATTCATGTATGGTCCAAAGAAAGCTTGTGCTTTTGTTACTGTTAAAGCTACGGGGAGAGGAGAGTTACAAGTTCTCCAGACTCTGTGGGGATGAAAGAGGCTGTCGTGAAAGCACCAACAGGACCTCATCCATCGTAAAAGCAGGGAGGAGGTGAATCACCAATGCAAAAAGGTTCCATCTGCAAGCATAGCTCCAACAAACCTTGGTTTCCATTTTGCTGTCATTTTCCACAATACTGATTGGGTTTGGCCCAAATCCTGTCGAGCTGTAGTCCTGCGTGCCAAGACTAGCAGTTCTATTTTAATACTTACTCTGCTGTGTACACAGTATAGTTTTCCCTTTGATTCCTGAGCCTTTTGGTAAGGTTACTATAGGAAAACTCAGCCCTGAGTTTCCTTTTTATTTTTAAAGAATCATATCAACAACAAAAAAATCACAACTTTTTTCGGCAATTTTCACAGTCTCTCACAACTTCATTACAAAAGACATCGCAACTTTTATCAATTTTTTTTTTTAATTTAGTTTTTTTACAAAAACTCCCTCAAAATCAGGCATTTTGGGCCGCGACAGAAAAGGAGAGAGAGACTCTCCTCCAGCGCGCTTTGGAGGAGAGTCTGGCAAAGCGAGACTAATAAGGGCACACCGGACACATTTTTGTTATGTTTAGTACTGTTTTGAGTGAATACCATGTCAAGGTTGTTCTGTTCAACATTTATTAAAGTGAGTGAGGATGAGAGGTTTGGTCTGCCTGCAGCTTGCAGCCTGTTTTCTAATCCGGTGTTTCCACTTAACAACTTGGCTCTCCAAGCAGAGGAGTTGAGGTGCATTTGCTACCCTCATTATTTAGCCACAATTCCCCCAAAAGGTTATTACAAGCCGCAGGAAGGATGATTATGAAAATATGTTATTGTAGGGCAGGAAAGCCCTTAGGTCCTGTCAGTCAGTAGCAGGCCTGATGTGGTGCCGGCTGGAGCGCTACTCTGGGCCCACAGCTGGGACTTGCCTGTTGGCAGGGTGTGTGTGTGTGCATGTTTTTTGGTGTGTGTATTCTTAGTGCTTGTGTTAGTGTTAACTGTTTCTCCTGAGTGTATTTATACATAAGTTTGTGTGTGGCTACATGAATTGGGTGAATTCTATATTGTTGTTTGTGAGTGTGAGCTCTAATTTGGGTTGAAGTTATTCCAGAGAGAGGAGCCAGCTGATTGGCTGCTTCCGTGCTGACATCATCACAGGCTCTGAAGAGCAACAAGCTTGCCAGGCTTTGTCTGTGACTGCGGCTCAGTCTACAGTGTGTAATGTGCCAGTGTACAGCACCCAGTCAACAAACACTGGGCTTATATTATATTGCACAATGAAGGAACTCAGGGAGGGGGCTACAAAGGGCCTGTGTGCCCATCTGCACATTGCACTTTTACTTATTCGAACATTCCTGAGAGCAGAGCTGCTCTAGAGGCAGAACTGATTTAATAGCATTGGTGGAGTTGAGTTTCAGTGGGAGGAGCCAACAAGTGATTTTTCAGAGGGATAGGGATTAAAGGATAAATCTGGCATCATTCTTTATATTTCTTTTTGACAACAAATCCCTTTAAAAGACTGGCACAGCTAAAGCTTAGATAATATCTCAATACGAAATTGAGTTGTGTTTCTTTTCTTTTCTATATGAGGCATGAAATGTTTTAATATTGTCTGATTTAATATCCGTTTTGGACCCCAGGAAGACTAGCTTGTCGTCTAGGCGACAGCTAATGGGGATCCTTATAATAACAACAACAAAAAAAACATGTCAACTGTAGACGTAAATTTGAAAATGGGTCACATATCCATAATTTCTAAGTCTGAGCTGTAGTTTTTAGCAAACATTACTCATACAGGTATAAATAGTGCTGTTTTGGGGGACTTTTCCAGCCTCAGATTACTAGCATGAAGGAACTATAATGAAGGAACATGTCACCCATTGCTCAAAGAAATCCAATAATTCAGGTTTTTATCCTATCAAGTCATTGCCAGACTTATTCTTTAAATGGTAGCAATCCTGTTTTTTTTTGTAGTTCTCTCAGATAGCGAATAGCCTTCCACTGTACTAAAGATTGTGGACAAGGAATGCTTTTGTTACTCATCAGGAAACTCAATCTTAAAGGACTTAGCTACTACAGAGTGGCTTGATCTCCAAAGGTCAGCTTGGCTGTCTGACATTCTCGCACTGCGATTCTTTTCCTTTGGCAATTACAGTTCAACTTAACCGATGAGATTACTTCTGCCTCGGAAATAGCTTTGTCTGTGAGATCTTTGGAGAACAACTCGGCTCTGAAAAACATTTTATGATATGAAATTATTTTTAGCTTTCATGCTGTTCAGTTTAGCTCAGAATATGTTTGTGGTTGTACACACGGCACCATCTGTTTGCGTTGCGTCAGACATCCTGTCGTCTCTTGGGAACGTGGTTGCATGTCTCTGCATCCAAACAGATTCCTACACATTTGTTGTAAGTAGTGATAAAACTTTTTTTTTTCTTTTTAAATGACTTTGATTCTCATTTAATTTTACAAGCCGACTGCATCACAAATGCTACTACCTTCTTTTGTGAGTTTGAAGAGAGTTCCTCTCTGTCTACAGGCTGTGGTGATGTGCTATAGGAGCCAAAAAAAACCTATGTTGGGTACTGCTAATTTGTTTTTTGTCATGGTCAAAACAAAATCGTGGCAGAGAATTGTGATATCAATACTAAGCATAAAAAAATCACGATTCATATTTTTTCCCTGAATTGTGCAGGCCTTGACTTGTAATTTTAAAAAAACAAAAAAACAGCCATACAGCTAATAACTCAAGAAGACACAGATGGACTGACGGTCTTCATCCCCCAAATTAAAGAAATGTAGCTAGCGTAAATTCTTTCAGGAAGACCTAACTATTAAATGATGCACTCCTAAATCAATTCAGCTGTTATCCTGATAAATGTATATTTTATCAAGCGTGTATAACTGTTTTTAAAAGATTCATATAGCAATGGAGTCTAATTCCCAAAGACCCCCAAAGATGTACATTTTATTTGAGCTGTACAATAAACCTAATTTGCATATCTGCACACATGTCCTCCGGATTGAAATGTTGGTAATTCAGTGCTAGCATACACAAGGCCGTATCATTCTCCATGCAGAAAGAGATTTTAATGTTTGGCAAAATATGATGTAAACAGAAACCAAGATGACACAACAATCATCAGATACTCAAAAGTACTTGTACCGATGGGTTGCGGTTGTTTTAAACGGAATGTCAAGCCTCATGACTTCTTCTTACAACTCTAATTTGCTACGTAAGTAATCTGCTACTGTGCCTGGGTGCCAAGTGAGATGATTGCGCGGCCGTAATGATTTGTTCCCATCGCACAGGCTTGTTAAAAAACGGCAGTAAAAACCCAGTGAGTGATGTAAGAGCAGATGTAGCTGCATGGTTTTTCAGAACAACAATCTCATTCGCCTCTTGCAGACATCACTCTTACTGTTGTTTTTATTATGTTTCCCTCCATCCCGTCTTTCTTCTGTGTATGTGTGTGTTTTGTTTTAATTTATTTTTTGGGGTTCTGGGACAAGCTCTTGTGCTATGTGCATAGGTTTGTAATTTTTAAATAAAAACATTTGATCACAAAAAAAACAATCTCATTCGCCTGTTGGTTATTTCTGTTCAGGTTTATTATTCCTTGTACGTTGTCACAATATGTCAAGCCTGTCTTTTAAGGTCCTGCTGTCACTGTGCCAGATGTGCGACTTAATGTTGTTGCTGTTGTCACATCACACGTCTCACAAAGACAAATGTGCGTACACTTTATTCTCCTGACAGCCATATTGACTTTGCAAACGATACATTTCTCTTTGCAGATTTGGCTTATTACATTCTAATGAAATCCATTTTTTTTTCTAAATGAGTGTGTTTGTGTTGGCATTTTTTCAATCATATCTCTTGCAGCAACAGACTACAGAAAGTGGCTATTTTGCCACGTTTGTGTGTGATGCGCGTGGTTTGCGTTGTTGTCGTTGCCGTGGCTGCTGCTTGATGATAAACCTCTGGCACTGAGCTGCTGTCAGTCAGACAGACAAGCCTCTGCCCTGGTCACTGCTGCCTCATGCCATCTGGGGAGGACAGGGACATGCCAATGGGAGGACACAGGATAAGGTTACACACACACTGGCCTAGTGTTTGACTGCCTGACTGACTTTCTGTCTCAGGGCTGCATCAGCACATATACAATCCAATGCAGTGTGTGGTGTCTGAGCTAGATCAGTAAGACGATGAGTCTGCAGCCACGCTAGCGCTCTGTGAGCCTGTACCTAATGCACAGCAGTGCTTGAGCTAAATGCTAATCTCAGCGTGGCAGCATGCTCACAATGGCAAAGCTAGCATGCTGATGTTTAGCAGGTGAAAGGTTTTTTCATGTGTACGCCATCTTTATTTAGCATGTGAGCATGCTAACATTAGCTGAGTAGCACAAAAGCACAGATGAGGGTAGTGGAAATGCCATTAGTTCTGCAAGTAATAAAAAGTACTGGGAAAATAAGAAGTGTGACCTGATGATGGCGCTAGACAAAACCTTAAGGCATCCTCAAATTTACAATTCATCCCAAGAGGAACAATGTATGTACAAAATTTCATGGCAATACATCCAATAGTTTGAACAACCGACAGACAAACCTTTCCATTCCTTTGTTTTCTGTTAAAGCTTAGCCTGGTGGATAGGTTTTGTTCTTAGGACAAGCCAGACTAACCAACACATGTGAATAAAATATTTTCCACATGTTTTTTATCAAACTTGACCAAAATGGATCTCAGTGGCTCCGATGAATGTCGCGGTTTGGTTTGGGCTGTGTACAGTTGACTGTGATCTGTAGGAAGTTAAAACATTAAAGCAGTAGGGACCAATACAGTAAGCCATGTCCTAATGACTAATTAGGCTTTGAACAACTCCATCTGTGATAATCTACAAAGTTTCCACTAATGCGAACCATATGGAGCCATAACTCCTGGCTGAGATACTTATTTTGGCCTGCATGTTTGCTGACAGAATACCACAGTATTGACAAGACACTCCACAGTCCAGCCCCTCCACATCCACACTTCTCAGATCATTATGCAGCCGCTCATGTAAACAGGCTCGTCTATGTAGATAGACTGCACAGGCACCGCCGAGCTGACCTCAGATCTGTCATTAAACAGACCCCCCTCCCCTGCCCCAAAAAGCCAAACCCCCACCTCCACTTAATTATGCACGTGGGCTGAGCAATCAGTCTCCCTGTATGCTACTGTACACTCTATAGTGCTGCTTCCTTGAGCTTGCAAGCTGATTATGGAGCTTTGGCATTCCAAGCACTTTGAATTATTTAAATCTCTGTTAAACCCGACGTACATATATATCAATGGAAGGAATGGATTAGGGGTTGACATGTTTTTCCTCTGGTTTTGCCCCCCACTTGTCTCTTCCTCCAAACCTGACAAACACTCCACACAAGTCATAACACAGCGCTTTTCAAGTAAATGGCAATTTTCTAATTCCCTATTGAAGCATGTTCCACAGTGGATGTTGCTTTTAGCCGTATTGGGGTTGAGATTAAGCCGTTGGATTTAAGGATTGTTTTTTTCTCAGTTTGTAGGAAGGTCCAGTTTGAGACATGGAGAGGGCTTTTGTGCATCCTAAAGGGCCCACCCTGGAGAACAGGGCTTGTCCAAGGGAGGCCTTCATGTGGGTGGGCTGTGGAAAGGTGATGGATCTCCTTTTCACACAAAACCCCAGAGGAAAGCACACAATCAATATCCTGCTGTCGGCCTCCAGTGCCAATAAATGAAAACAGGGTGGTGTAAAGAGATGAATAAATAAGGGAGGGCACGTTTTTCACATAAGGGGTGGGATTGAACACAAAACTGAGCAGATACTGCATTTAGAAAGACTATAATAGTCTCTCCGTCTCTCAGCGGGACGCTTGCAGCAAATTTATGTTTGCAGTGAACACATTTTTTCACAGGGCAGAAAACAAGCAGTATTTATTCTATAAAGTGCAAGCTGGCTCAGATTTGTATAAATGTTTCAATTAAGCTTTATGAAAATTGATGGTGTAACATCCCCCCCAATCCTTCTGTCTGCAGGTTTGCTGCGCTTGACAGCTGCCGCTTAGGTGTCAAGATCGAGTGTTAAATTTGTAAATGGGTCTTTTTCCTGTCAACTGACATGAAATTACAGTTGGGGGGGTAATAGAACAGAGGAGCTGTCTGTCAAATGGGAAAGAGAAGGAGAAAGAGGCCAGAGGAGAGCAACATGCCCATCAGGGTGGATGAGTGACAGCGGATGAAAGAAGCTCTTCAATCCACTCTCAGGCTGCCACAGAAATGAATTCACATCACCTCAATTGCACCATTACTGGAGAGAGAGCAAAGGGAAGGCTTTTTATGCTTTTTATGTAGTCATGGGAAACCACAAGTAGGTCTTGCTGTGTTTTACTTATCCTTAAGTGCGTCCTAATGATGATAATGCCGCATGTCTACTCATTTGTATGACTAAGCTAATCCTATAAGTGAGATATTCCTTGTGGCAAACATAAGTCTGGCAATCAGTGAAATCACACACTTGCACTCAGTATCCGCACTCCAGTTATGACTGCCTATGTGTGGCTGTCAAATGCTAACAAAAAGATAGTTGCAGCAAACCAATAGCGGTTGATGGGATTTTCCAACATTTTGCACATTATACTATTCTTCCAGCGGTCTGCCACACCTGCTGACATTCAGAAGCACAGTGTGAACATGCACAAGTTATTTGGTGTCTGTCGCCTCTATTAGAAGTCCCAATTCCAGCACATAAAATGAAGTCATTTCTCTGCCGTCGTTGGCACACTGCCCGAAACCTCCGACGCTTTTCTGCCCTTTTCTGCCACGGAGTCCTGACAAGTGACAGGTGATCTATGGCTGTTTGTAGTCAGGGATCTAAATCAGAAACGAGCTTAGCGGCGGCTCGCAAAATGAGAATTGATAATCGAATGATGCTGAATGAGGGGGCCTGTCAGTACATTGTAAGGGAACTGACGGATTTAGTTAAAGGAGAAGGAAGGCATGGCGGATGAATCTTGGCAGAATAGAGAATTGCTCAGTGCAGAGAGAGAAGCTGATCCCCCTGCAGCTATTTCTGATGCTCCGAGTGTTTACATGTTGGTACTGTTCTAGACGAGTAACCGAAGGGGGACTGAGCATATTATGATCAGGCCTTTATGAAACACAGCAGGATAGGTTCATTCATTGTTAACATAACCACGTGGCCTGTGGTTTGTCTTTAAGTGTAGGCTGACAGTGATGGTGAGAAAAAGGGACGCAGACAAACAGAGTGAAGAGATTTCATGTGAGCAAGTTCAAGATTAGTGTTCATTTTGTCACCTATTTTTAATTTAGTCTTGTGCCAAATGTCCTTGTTAGTTTTAGTCATATTTAGTCATTCACATATGTTTTTTTGTTAGTCAAGTTTTATGGCGTTTTTCCACTGCTGGTAACAGCTCGACTCGCCTCAACTCTACTTGTTTCTACTCGACTCGACGCGTTCTGCGTCCGTTTTCAGTTCAGACGTCGACATGACTGTTGTTCTCCGACACAAACTGGTAAGTTAAGTTTCCTGGTAACGTTAGCTAACATTTGCTTGTGTTCAGGTCACAGTCAGTATTTACTATACGCTATATAAAGTACATGAACTTTAGCATCCATGATCACACACCAGAACATGTCTGCTGTGTACCGTTTGTGTTTCAGAGCATTCACACCGCAGACCGCCTGGTGGGCGTTGGATGTCCGACTGGTGAAATCTCTGATTCTGACCTGCTGCGCTTCGTATAATCTTCATGAGAGTCATGGCTTATGACAATGACTGGGATGCATCTGGGCCAGCAGAGCCGTGGGGGACACTGTCACAGGGTGCAGAGGAAGAAGACCGGGATATACGGGAGGGTTTGATGCGCTACTTGAAGAGTTAAATAAAAACTTTTCTTTGATATATTGTCTTGTTTTTTAAAGTAACAGTGTGCAATATTGGAAATGACATGCAAAAGCCCCTAATATATAGCCCTTAATATTGAATAGTTGAAAAGTGAGAATAGTGCAGAGAGTAGATAATCTGTCGGTGTCTGGCTAGATTTTCTTTTTTAAATGTCCCATTTGTTCCGGACACTGTAGTGCATTCGGCACGTGCTTGCGGCCGGGGATCAGTTATATGCAAATATCAATAAAATGTGTTTTTAAAAAGAGATGTAAAAAAAATGTCCTTAAAGCTCAGATAGTTAATCTACAGGAAATCTTCTTGTTGCATTTGTTTTCAGAGTTTGTGTGCTTTTCTTTTAGCATTGTTTCTGAATTTGCAGCGCGTTTGTGTATTAACTTGCTTGTCTTTCGTCTATTTGCATGTGTTCCATGAAGTTACAGTGCATTTGGCCCCCGTTGGCCACCGTACAATCAGGTGCCAAAATGAACACCGCATTCAGACCACTCTCATTACATACGTCGTGGATGTTTGTCTCATGATGTCCTCCCTTTTTTATTTTCTGCTGGTTGTAAAGCTGATGAGATCCGATGACGACACCCACAACTATCTCATGTTGCATTACAACACCCAGAAGACACTCATGACTCATGACACACCGCAGATATTATGACTTCCAAGGTGATGTGATAGGACAGCTTTTCATGCTACAGATATTTCAGCATGTCTCACAGTGTCTCTGTAGTGTCATACTAGCTGCACTATTAAAGGTTTGCAGCAGCCAGGGAACTGATTGGAGGCTTTGTGTGCAGCTTTGTGAAATCACATTTGAACCTCTATTGAAATATTGCTCATGATCGTTGTGGGTTTTCTTTTCTCCCAAATCTGTCAGAGATCTAATCCCTCAATATCACTTTACTGGTTCCCAAAGTTTTTTTTGTTTTTTTTGTCGGAGAACCCCTCATTGAGGTCAGAAAATTCCCCATGAAAAGTGCATTTATTGTGTTTGAAAGTTTACGGCCTCAAAAAACCTCACTTTGTGAGGTTTTTTAATATTAATATGCGTTCCCCCAGCCAAATGGTGATAGGTGTAAACCGAGCCCTGGGTATCCTGCTCTGCCTTTGAGAAAATGAAAGCTCAGATGGGCCGATCTGGAATCTTGCCCCTTATGAGGTCATGATACCACTAAGGTCTACATAAAAGCATCCAAAAGCACCATGTCACAGGACCTTGAAGGTCTCAGCAGAGCAGAAACAATGGTCCTTCTAGCTGATACGTAGACTTCTCATGTAGAGGCAGTGTGCTGTTGTACTGTATGCAGTCCAAAAGCAGCTGGAAGCAGTTATGCATTTCTCAATCCCTCAGATAGAATAACACTTATTTAGTTCAGTTTGGGCTTCTACAGAGTCCACATTTTGTTTAAATCAAGATTTCTTTTTTAAATTTTTAAATCAGACTTCACTTGTATCATGAATGTAAAGTACAGTATAATGCGCCTACATATACTGTATATCTTTTTTTTTATTTTTTTTTAAGAAATTTTCAAAAAATGAGAAAACAGATTACAGTGTCAGTGGTTGACTGGCTTCATTATAGATACACATGTTCAACTTCCGTAATACAGTTTAGCGCTGCAACTAACAATCTTTCTTTTCTTTTTTGGGGCATTTTTGGCCTTTTTGATAGGACAGCAAAAGACATGAAAGGAGAGGGGGGGATGATTATTAACAAAAATCTTAGTGTGTAAATATTTTGTGAAAGCACCAATAGTCAACACTACAATATTGTTGTGGTCTTGATATCGAGATATTTGGTCAAAACTATCGTGACATTTGATTTTCTCCCTGATTATCGCCCTGCCCTAACACAACAGTCTAGTGTTTGAGTGTGCGTGTCATCCCGCTGTGCCGGCCCTGTTATTACTTCCTCTGCCGGCTTAACGGCAGAACAGCTCTGTCCCACCCACTCCGTTTCCAAACCTTTTTTATTGTAACGGTGAGGCGGAATAACGGCACAACATTCCCACCTTAAACAGGCTGGTGAAAGGGGCATGTCATTGGCTTAAATCACTGTGGCTTTACAACAACAGTCTTTTAATTTGAATTAAAATACTTTCAATTACATTTTATTTATAGTATCAAATCATAACAAAAGTTATCTCAAGACACTTTACAGATAGAGTAGGGTAAGACCACACTCTATAATTTACAAGGACCCAACAGTTCTAGTAGTTCCCCCAAAAGTAAGAATTTAGTGTGACAGTGGCGAGGAAAAACTCCTTTTTAGGAAGAATCCTGGGACAGACCCAGGCTCGTGGGAAGGCGGGGTCTGTCCCGGTTGGGGGGCTGTGATAGTCACAAATGCTATACTATGACATTTTTATTACTTTTTTCAATTATTGACATTTTTTGACATTCTGTACTATTTGGTTTCAAACCCTGTGCCTTCTTGTTGTGAGGCCCCAGTCTTAACTTTTTGGCCACATACTTTTAATATTGTTCAGCTAAAACTACTTAAAACTCCCAGGCTACATGAAGAGAACGAGCCCTTTCATACAGAGCTCTAGGAGGAAACCTTTGTAGTAGTATTATTACTTCTTTTATTGCTACTTGAAGTGCAGTTACCATTTCAAACATTACAGGTATTACAGCTATTTAAACCTTAAGAGTTGCAATACTCCCCAACTGTCATTGAAGCAGTTGAAAGCAGTGATTAAAGAAAGAAGAAAAAAAGCTGTAATTGTGTAAAACCTTTTCCTGAATAGGTAGAATGAGGAATGAAGTCTTTATTAATGCCTGTAAAGTAAGGCCATGGATTCATCTTATAGATATAATCTTCATATGAAGTGGTACCCAAGACAGTTATAATGTCCAATGCAGAGCAGTTCAGTGTCATTATCTTCCCCATCATTCCCCATCCCTGAAGTCGCTGCCCTTATCAGGTGGCTGGATCCGGTCCTGTCCGCCTCTGCAGTGTCCTTAACAGCAGCCCTGTGAGCACCCGATCAATCCACCCGGGCTAGGAGGCTACCCTGCTAATGGCTAATGAAAGGTGTAATTACAGCAGGTCAGAGAAGGCATTTAGACACAGAGGAGAGAGACACTGACGAGTTCATTTAGATCATTAGAACCAAAATGTGCCTGCCTCGATAGACTACAAGTCACCCGCATCATCCTCATGATCTTCCTTTGTTTCTATTAAAGTGGGTGGGTGGCATTCGATGGTGCAGTGGATTGTAGAATTATGAGCGGAGAAAGGTGAGTTGATTTAATTAAAGGGAGTCGAGAGTAGAACAGAATTAAAAAGAGGAGAATTTGAAAACATTTAGGAGTCATGATACTTGATGATACAGGACCAAAACTTTTGATACACCGTGAAAAAGAGCATTTGTCTCCAATTAATGTTTTACACTGCTGATATTGTTATAGACCTGCCTCTTGACATTCAAGTTTTCATATAATTGTTTGTCACTTCACACAGTGGCTTCAAATTCTAATGCGGCTAATAGCAAGACAACCTTGCCTCTGAGGGCTCCTGCAAATAGACCTGCAGCTGTATTTTTAGCTATTGGCTATTAATACTTCCAGCTAATTCATTTCAGCTCTCCAGGCACCTACCAAGGCCTCTCAATTATGGATGAGGGGAAAGTCATTGGATTCTCAGCGTTGAGAGGTAGTGACAGGAGGCTCTCTGCAGACGCATGACAAACAGGCGGACAGCTGAAGGGCGGGCAGCAGGATGGAGGATCTGTGGCGTGGTTATAAAAAGCCATTATTTTTCAATAATTATTACGGAATAGAAAAACTGCCTCACTTAAGAAGGTTGCTTTTTATTATCAAGACAATGCTACTGCAGTAAGTATGGATGACACACGGACAGCAGGTGGGTGTAAGACAGCAGACTACTAGGGTTGGGTACCATTCCATTTGTTGTTGTACTGATGTAATTTGGTCTGTACCCAAAAACGTACAGAGTTCGATACCCAACCTTACAGACTACAGTGGTTGTCAGTGAGGGGGTCAAATGGGCCCATTAGTACTATATATTATATTATATATTATATTATATTATATTATATTATATTATATTATTAGACATATTATTCACTCATACATTTGTTGGGAATACAATGAAGAATTGAGACATTTCATTGTATGGGGTGGACAGGTGTCTCTATGCAGCTAACGTCCTCAAACAGGTGCATCTAATTTAGGATAATAAATGGAGTGGAGGTGGACATTTTGAAGGCAGACTAACAGGTCTTTGAGGGTCAGAATTCTAGCTGATAGACAGGTGTTCAAATACTTATTTGCAACTGTGTCATACAAATAAATAGTTAAAAAATCATACATTGTGATTTCTGAATTTTTTTTTTAGATTATGTCTCTCACAGTGGACATGCACCTACGAGGACAATTTCAGACCCTCCATGATTTCTAAGTGGGAGAACTTGCAAAATAGCAGCGTGTTCAAATACTTATTTCCTCACTGTATATACAGTTGCAGAAAATTATATTACACATGCTGAATTCTTTTCCTGATATCGTGTAACAACAAAGCGTGCAGCTTGTTGCATTCTGTCTGGTTTTGATGAATATTTAAGCCTTCAGACTTCATAGCACAGTTTTGTTACTGTAACTTCAAACCAAATCAGAGGGGGGTTATATATACCCTATATTCACTTTCATCTCCTCTGCTTTATGAGGCATACAAAGGCAAAAGAAAAGAGCATGGCACACTAAGAACAGAATAACAGTGCTCTTCTCCCTCCTGCAAAGAGGCGGCCGCAGATGAACCATGTTACATTTTTCAGAAAGACTAAATCCTTCTGAACAGTTTTTTAGCTGGGCTCCTTCTGGTTCGCCACCAACATATTCATTACTCTTGGGAGTGACAAGGGGAGCATGGCGGTAAATTGGGTTTAGCTCCTGACCTTTGGGGTTTGATTAATGGGCTCTCTGTTCTGCAGCTCTATAGCAGAGGTCTAGGGAGCTGCTGGGGGTTGAAGGGGTGAAGTGACAGGCTAAGCAACCCGGCACAAACCCATACATCCTCCATCCATTTTTTTCATCTCCAAATCTAAGGGCCGGACCTACTCAAGAGTTACCGACCCCATCTGAAGGATTGCTTTTAGAATTCATCAAACTGGCCCACAAGCCTTTGGTAGTATTTTCACACACCTATCTCAGCTTGTAATCTATGATGACATGTTTCAGAATAATTATTTCCCTGGCATGGTTCCATTATTTTGAGAGACAAATGGAATAACAGACCTCAATGGCTGTTCAAGCAGTTTGATGGACACAGATTATTTTTATATTACACATTGTGAGCTTGATCACCATTTAATAATAGGTTATTTACTGTAAACAGATGTACTTTTATTTTTTTCTCTAGGTGTTCACACACACACACACACATAACAACACACATATAATACATTTTAAGGTAATGTTACTTGTTTTTAAGGCATTACATGGATTGGCCCCTTTATACGGTTTATTGCTGATCTCCTTACCCTACATCACTCTTCCAGGAACCTAAGATCATCTAATCACTTCCTTTTAGATATTTCACAGTCTCGGAGGAAAACAAGGGGCGTTGTGGCCCCGAGACTCTGGAACAAACTTCCATTCATATTAGGTCCTCCTCTACTGCCGAGATCTTTCAGTCTTGACTTAAAACACATTTTTATTCTTTGACGTATGATGTAGTTTAGGGACATTTGTATTGAAGTGTGTAGCTTGTATGATGCTCATTGTGTCTATATTCTTATTGTCTTTCTTTGTTGTTATAACATATTATAACTGTGTACAGCACTTCGGCCAGCCTAGGTTGGTTTTAAATGTGCTCTATAAATAAATTGACTTGACACGACACACATACACACCAGACTTTGACTGGCGCAAAAATGTGATTAGCAATGGTCCAATTTCCAAATCGAATCCACCTGACAGCCTAAAACAGAAAAAGGCAGCGGGCGTCCTTAAATAACCCTGCTTGGCTTCAAATTGTATCTGCCACACATAAGGGATCAGAGACCAAGAGACAGATAATCGGGTTTGCTTCCTCTGCCCTCCTATTATGACAAATTAAAGAGGTCTGGAAGCCATATTTTCCCAGCAGCGTGTTCTTAGCTTGTCATTAGCTAACAGACTGACAAATTGATTAGTATTGATCGCAGCCAAAGCCTTGTAGTAGCCTGTCTTGCATGTGGTATTCTATAAGGACCTGGAGGCAAGGTCATAACGTGTTCAGAGAAGGACGGGGAAGGGGGGGAATCTAAGAAACGATGTCATGGACTATCAGAAGCTGTAAAGCTAAGTAAGTGAGAAAAAGATGCAGTTTAGTACAGTACAAAAGAGAGAATAGAGGAATGCTCTAGTGATGCATACTAGGGCTGGAACTAATGGTTATTTTAATATTCGATTAATCTGTTGATTATTTTCTTGATTAATCGATTAGTTGTTTGGTGTATACAATGTCAGAAAATGGTGAAAAATGTGGATCAGTGTTTCCCAAACACCCAAGATGACGTCCTAAAATGTCTCGTTTTGTCCACGTCTCAAAGATATTCAGTTTCCTGTCCAAGAGGAGAGACGTAACTAGAACATATTCACATTAAACAAGCTGGAATCAAATAATTTTTACTTTTGTCTTAAAGAAATGACTCAAACCGACTAATCGATTATCAAAATAGCTGGCAATTAATTTAAAAGACAACTAATCGATTAATGATTTGTGCAGTTCTAATGCATACACCTTAATGTATATACTAATCATCATTTTCCCCATGAAAAGATGGAACAAATAATTTTAGTTGAGCTGTTATCTTGATGCCACATCTAGTATTTCACTTCTTCTGTGAACAGCCCCTGCACAGAGCGCATCATTATCACAGTCGTTTTTTGGACAATTCCGTCACTCCTTGCAGTCTCTTGTTTTGGTCAGGCATGCCGAAATGAAACTACCATCCATTGGACTGTAGCGGCAGAGTGAATGGTCCAGTGGACGGTTGCCTTTCTGCATCACACTTTGTGGATGAGATTGTTTTGAGCTGTTGGATCGTTTTACATGAAGCGCATCAAGCACAAGAACAAGAATGCATAATGAGAAACAACCGTCGAGTCAGGTGTACAAGTCTCATATGCATGGTAGAAAATATGTGTTAGGAACAGCACATTAGCATCAGCATCATGTGCCTCAAGAGCCTGCTAGTTGAAAAAAAATGAGGACCAAAGCCTAACCTGCCCTTTTTCCTTCAAAGACAAGTCATTTTTTTTCTCGGTCTGTTGCCTTAAACTTCAAGCGGTGTTATGAACAGCGGTTTAGTGGTGGGTGGGTATACTCTGACAGTCTCCACCCTCCCACTGATATGTTTTCATGCCTCCTCAATGTGCACTTTACTTGAGTATTTCCATTTCATGCTACTTTATACTTTTGCTCCACCGCATTTCAAAGGGAACTATTTGGCTTTTACTCCACTACATTTATTCAACAGCTTTTGTACATTGAAAACATACACAAGTTTAAAGAGCTGACGGGATAACACTTCACTGGTGTACAATTTTTGTGACAAATAAAATTGATTGATTGATGCTGAAATTGTCGTGGTCAAAACAATCCTGGTGAAACGCTAATATCACGACAATCATCAAACATTCCTTATTTACTTCTAGTCTCCCAGACCATGTTTTTATGGATTTATAAAACCTAACTAAACTGTATATTGCATTTGTGTTAAACTTAACATAAACTCTGTCAACAAAAGCCAGTTGGGTATTTAAAGTTTAGGACAATTGATTGGTAATTACGGCGACTGCATCATTGTAGCGGTGCCTCTTACATTCTATTCACGGTGCACCTATTCACTGTCTCTTAAGCTCTTAACGTTATTCAGAGTTTCCTCTTGTTCAGTCCCGTAAAATGAAGGCCGTCTCTCTCTCTCTCTCACATAAAGTTACAACTCAGCACTGCTGAGTGTGTGTCCTCTGAAAACAGCTGCAGTCACTTTAATGACGGCAATAGAAGTTTTTGGCCGTTATCATCAGTATATTACCAAGGTATATAGTAAAAGAGGTATACTGGCACGCCTTTAATGCTTTAGTGTGTTTTATGTGTAGTTGTGGCTGGCTAGCTTCTAGTGTTTTAACCATAGACTGTATATACGTATATATATTCAATATACATACAGTCTATGCTTTTAACTAAACTCATCCATTTCATCCCACTGCATGAAGCATTCAGGTTAGGGAGCAACAGCAAGGGAAGGAACTACTGTCATTAAAGCCTGTTTAACATGAATGCCTGCAGCCTCCCTCTGTAATATGTGCTCTGATACATACCTCTGGCTGTCTTTAGGCAGGTATACTGTAAATCCTCCTGCCCAGAGTTGGTGTATGTACACAGCTATACCTACACGTTACACCACAGCAGTGTTTTCAGGCTATTATGTTGCTGCTGTTGTGGTTCACTGCCAATTCTCGAGTGCATTTTCTAGATATCCCAATTACATATGGCTGTTTATAGGGGCTATCAGCATGCACTGTATGAAGACAAGCGGATAGATAATACAAATGTGCACATCCGCTATTGTGGTCAGTGTAACTAATGGTGTTATTCTGCAGAATGCCTCTTCAGATTGAATTCTTACTAAGTTATTGGGCAGTAGATGCTCCTCACAGATGTATTGACGGAATAAGCAGCCCAAGTTAGCCCCAGATAGTTTGTTGTCCAGTGGGAGATACGCTCAGACAACACATTCTCCAGTAAACAGCAGAAATAGCAGCGCTGGCTTGTTGCAGGTGCAGCTTTCATCGAGCTCATGATGAGCCATGTTAAAAAAATGGAAGCCTTTTGGACCAGGTTGGGCTTAGATTTTTTTTCCTCCAGGTTGTCATGGTAACAGCAGCAGCAGGGCATTTTAGGACGCCATCACTGGCCAGAAAAAAAAAACATCTCCAGGGCTTGTTTTAATAGAAGAGCCCAGAATGGGAATATTAGGAACACAAAACACACAAGAAAGCAGAAGGCCATAGTGTCGCTGAACTACGTAAGAATGGCCATCATTACCATTTACGACACACAATGGGAGTTTTATGAGTGTGTGCTACACTGTTGTGTGTAAGAGAGAGTCACAGAGAGGTAGAGGCAGTAGAGGAAATGATAATGACAAGGAATCTGGTAATTCAATTCTAGATTAGAATTAGCCAATGCTATTGTGCTATATTTGAGTCATGGAAAACTAAAAAACATTGTTTCACAAATTATGATTAAAAAAATTCTTTGAAATTCTTAATCATTCTTAATAGTAATTTACAATACATTTAAGAAAATGCCACTTTACATTCATTCAGTATTTTTTGCACACAATCTGTTGTTTGTCTGTTGGTTTGCTTTTTATTGGGGAAACACTGCTGCTGTAATAGGTGACTTTCCCCACTGTGGGATAAATAAAGTATTATGTAATCTAATCTCTCTAATCTTAATCATTTTTTTCAGTTAAATTTATTTTGACAATACACCAAGTACTCCGAGCCCCACAGACCTAGATCAGAGGGTAATCTGGACCAAGTTCTCATCTCAGTCCTCGCATACAGTTTCTGATTCAGAGCTAAAAAGTAGCAGCTACATGTACAAACCTCTTTTTTTTTTTGCATTTTAGTAATATTTTAATGCAGATCACTTTGAGGACTAATTAGCATTGCATCAAGGGAAAATGTAACATTCTCTACAGTTACATAATTAGTCAGTTAACAGCATATCTGGTTGCAGAGAGAACAATTCAGATGAGATGCAAAATGAGCCTATTAACAAATGTAAAAGATTATAGAGTAGTTAAAATACAATTGAGCCACCTACTTTGCTACTGATAGACAATAAAAGAATCATAGCCTTTCAGCTCATGAAATTGAATTATTCTACAAAACAGTTTTCACATCTTAAGCCATAGTGGTTTAGTTCTAGGGTTGACCACTTTGGTCCAGACTAAACTCAACTATTGAATGGTTTACCATGAAATTGGGCACAGGTAGCCACGGTGACCAAAGGATGAATCATGCTGACATTGGTGATCCCCTGACATTACCTCACCACCATGACGCTGACACTTTAGTTCTTTCCTCAAATGTCTCAACAACTGTTGGATGAAGTGCCATGACATTTTGTAAGTACAGCCTCAAAGAGTCACCAGCGTGTAGTGTAGCCTCTTTGGAAACAAAAGAAAGTTGGTCAGATATAATACTTTATAAGACATATAAGTACAAATATTCAAGGTTATTTACCTAAGTAACAGAAAGCTGTTGACATGACATTTACCTCAGGGAGACCTGAGGTAAATATCCATGAACGTTACTACGAAGTAGTGTGAAAAATGGGAAAAGGGAGTGTCAGTGGTGTTCAAGTGTTGCAGTGCAGTTTTGGTGTCAATGACGACGTTTACATGCTCTGAAAAAGACGATACTCTGACTGAGCTGTCTAAATGGCTAATGAAAGTGAATATTCCACTAATATTCCCGTTTACATATAGCCATGCAAAATACGACTTTGTGGCGGTGGAGGACTTCCCACTTTCATTCCTTCAACCGGCTTCTTGAAAAGGTTGTCATAGCGATGTGTGCACATATCCAAATGAATATCCCTGTTGAAACATCCCTGTTGAAATCCAAATCTTTGATAATGTTTAAAAGTAGCTGTGTTTCTCCTTCTTATCGGGTCTGCAGCAGGTCTTAAACTGCAGTAAAAACCATGATTGAGACGCATATTCCAAATGCGCTGTATGCATGTCCAAGGAATGTTTCTAAAACCAGAATAATTCAATTAAATTTTATTTATAGTATCAATTCATAACAAGAGTTATCTCGAGACATTTTACAGATAGAGTAGGTCTAGACCATACTCCAGAATTTACAAGGACCCAACAGTTTCCTCCAGAGCAAGCAACAGTGCGACAGTGGCGAGGAAAAACTTCCTTTTAGGCAAAAACCTGGGACAGAACCAGGCTCTTGGTAGGCGGTGTCTGACGACCGGTTGGGGTTAGAATGAAGAGTGGCAATAACAGTCACAAAATAAAAAATAGTAGTTTGTAGTAGTTATTTGTAGTAGTTCATGGCATAGTAGGGCACTGTGCGGCATCACAAGGCACAGCAGGGCACAGCAGGACGTGGCAGGATGTAGCAGGGCACAGCAGGACGTGGCAGGGCACAGCAGGACGTGGCAGGATGTAGCAGGGCACAGCAGGACGTGGCAGGATGTAGCAGGGCACAGCAGGACGTGTAGCGGGACCATGGCGACAGCTGCAACCATGATTTTGGAGCCTCCCTGATCCGAGGAAACATGCTGGGAGAAAAAGAACATAAGGACTCCGGGGAATGACTCCCCAGAGCTAGGTTAGTAACAAGCATTTCTGGGACATGGATGCACATAAATTGAAAGATAGAAAGATAGAAAGATAGAGGAGAGAGGAGCTTGGTGTGTTGAAGAAAGTCCCCCAGCTGTCTAAAACTATTACAGCATAACTAAGAGAGACAGGGTAAAGAGAGGAGCCTGGTCAGGCTAGAACTCTCCCCAACCGGATCGGGCTGTATGCCCTGCCTCCCTCTAGTTTTATTATAATCTTGATTATATGATAGATAGATCTGACAACTATGACGAGAAGCAGGTGGGCCGGGTTAGGCGGACGCTGCGACTCCTCACTCCCTAACAATATTCAATTCTATGGCCTAACTATAAGCTTTATCAAAGAGGAAAGTCTTAAGCCTACTCTTAAATGTGGAGACGGTGTCTGCCTCCTGAACCCAAACTGGAACCTGGTTCCACAGGAGTGGAGCCTGATAGCTGAACGCTCTAGTCCCCGAACCCAAACTGGAACCTGGTTCCACAGGAGAGGAGCCTGATAGCTGAACGCTCTGGCTCCCGTTCTACTTTTAGAGACTCTAGGAACCACAAGTAATCCTGCATTCTGGGAGCGTAGTGCTCTTATAGGGTTGTAAGGTACTATGAGCTCTTTGATTCTCTCTGAGAATAATACAGGTCTTTGAGGGTCAGAATTGTAGCTGAAAGACAGGTGTTCAAATACTTATTTGTAGCTGTATCATACAAATAAATAGTGAAAAAAATCATACATTGTGATTTCTGGATATTTTTTTTCTTAGATTATGTCTCTCACAGTGGACATGCACCTACGATGACAATTTCAGACCCCTCCATGATTTCTAAGTGGGAGAACTTGCAAAATAGCAGGGTGTTCAAATACTTATTTTCCTCACTGTATATTCGGAATAATAGTGTGCATGTCAGTGCCTACCAAGTGCAAGTGCATCCTGTGCTGCTTTTATTACATAAACAAATCTAATTTGAAAGCTTATGGGCCGCTCTTTATGTTATGTTTGTCAACTTGACTTTGATTTAATTTCCCAATATATTTCATTCTGCAATATAACACATAGTTGGCTGTGCCGTCAGTGATTGTCAGCACAACATAAAACTTCAGGTGTCAGGAACCTCCTTCTCATTGTCCCAGGAATTTGCTGCCAAATTCTTTTTGGCTTCAAGCCAAATATTACTGAATAGTGTCCTACATTGCTCTCCTTAGACTAGAGACACACTGTGACTTAAGCAGTAATCTGTTTCCCTTACAAAAGAACAGAAAAGTGATTTTACAGGTCATGATTAAAGCCAGGCCTCCCACACCGATAATGTTTTCCTCTCTGTTTTCAGCTGTGCTTCTGATCTCAAAATAGCTTAAAACCACACCACAACACTCTGTTTGCTCTTGCTACGCACCACTGATAATGGAGAAACTGTAGCTCTCAATGTTAAAAGATGACCACCAACCCAGTAGAAATGGGAATCTAGGCTCGGTCTCAAGCCACATCACAATAGAAAACGAGTGTAATCCTAGACTGTGAATCCTTATCATCAAAATATTTACTGAGAAGTAAGAGAAATGGACCTGAAGTGCATACCAGTCATGTCCACTGCAGACTGAGCACTGATCCAATCTCTTTAACAGCATCAACTAAAAGGATGTAGCAACGCAGAATGGGAGTATGAGATGACAATACAGTACATAAAGCATGTAATAGGGCTGCACAATCAATTTGATCAAAATCGCAATATGGACAAGTGCAATATCCAAATCGCAGTGAGGCGCAATATTTGTTAAAGGCAAAATATGTCTCTAACTACAAATTGTATCCTACAGATCCTTGCAAAAATGATAGTATGATCATTTAATTTTTTTTAAATTGTAATACTTTTGAATTAAAATAAGTGTTTCAAAAATGATCAATCCATCCATTGTTTTGAATAATATTGCAATTACAATATCAGTCAAAATAATCACCATTATATATTATCTCCATATTGTGCAGCCCTAGCATGTACTGTGCTTGGAAATGCATAGCGTGCATACATTTATACAATAAGAACCATTCTAAAACACTGACCTTAAAGCTTGTTTGGAAAATAAAAATCCACTGCAAAATTAAGATTTCTTCTTTCTCTGAAATTGTTCATCTGACAGTTTGAAGAAGTCTCCGCTGAGCTGAGCAGCAGATATTGGAATGATGATGTCCTTTAGAGACTAATCTGGGAGCTGTTAGCGCGACAGTAAGGATGGAGAACCCTTCAGCGGCCGTGGTGATTTTACTGATGCACAGGGACAGTTTCTGGTTCACAGCTGAACACCTGGCATTCAAATAAAGCTCATTCAACTGTAAAAATGTTACAAGTTCGCAGAGTCAGTCGCTTATTCGTCTCAAAACATCGATTAAAACTATCCAGTTCAGAATGAGAGCTGTCCTCTTTTGTACAAATTGACTATACTGTCCTAAATCACTGATGTAGAACAATATAGATTATGTCTAACCTTTCCTTTTTAGCTCACCACAATTACAGTTCTATTCCACAGACTTAGCCTAGAAATGTGAGGCAAAGGCCAATAGTTTGTAGCAACCTACAGAAAGGCCACTCACTGTAAATGGTGTGGAAAAAGGAAGATGTTCACAATATCCCAGACATCACCAGCATGACCACAGAGGGGAGGAAAGCTGTGCAGGGCTGACACATTGGAACAGCTGCAGCGAGTGTGCCAGTATTCAGTATTTAAACCGCTGCAGCTATGTTTTAAATCCTAACATTATGCTGGGTTGTACATTTTTATTTCATCTGGAGCTCTGAGCCATATGGCTGAATAAATGTTTGCAGACATACATTTTATCACAGCATTTTGATATAGTAGGAAAAAGCTCAAGTGTGACTAATAACATTAACAATGGCTCTGTTCAATTTAAGTTTCCAAGGAAAGTCATAACAGTGCAACACTGAGCCAGCATGCGCATGAAAAAGCTGAAAAGCATCATTACTTTAATCATTTACACCTGTGCTTTCCTGTGACCTGTCATGATGTCTTCTGTGGGAAAGAGGCATGTAATGCATAAAATATTAAAACATGAAATATTTTAATTTATCCGGTATCCTTCATTTGGACAACCTAATTTTACATACCTATAATAATATATTACCAAATTCCAATACCAAATAGGATTCCACTAAACATCATTTTACAAATAGTTTTTGTTGCATTCTCATATTTAGTAACCTAGGCCAATCAGCCAGCGTTTCAGATGTTGATGTGACATACAGCTTATAAAAACCTTACTAACAACTTTTAAAACTAGGTGTGCCTGATTCTGTGACTGCATGCTCCGTTTCTCACCTAAACGTATTTCAATACTGATTTTGGTGGATAGTTTTGGATAAAGTGGACAATTTTCCCACATGTGCCATGTTCAGTTCATTTTGATACCTGAGTGAGAGAAGAAGAAAAAAACAGTCAAACAACATGTTTGCAATTTTGATAATTATAATTCATGGCATCAAGGCGTGACAATTCTCATCCTGACCTGTTTGGCTGCACATACAGCCACTCGCAAAGCCCATGCTTAAAAGAGGAAAAAGATAGAAAGCCAATTATGAAAATATACTAAAATGAGAAAATCTGCTTTAAATAATGGGACAAACTGCTCCTGGGCAGCTGCTCAGTTTATGCTTCTACAATCTGCTTAGCAACAGAAATGATTCCATGTTATATAGTCACCATGTTACCCCCAGTTTGTTTTCTCAGCGTGGCCTTGCATGATGCTGGCGGATGCTGGATGCTCGAGGTTACAGAGTTGTCAATCAAGGGGCCTGATATAGGGACATTGACTCTATGCACTTCTAAGCTGGCATTCTACAACAGTAGGGGAGTCAATCACACCTGCCTCCAGTTCCCTACATACAATCTGACTAAAAGACAGATTGAATAAGCATCAGCCAGCACAGAGACAGGCAAATGGAAACACCAACACTGTAGAGATTATAGAGAGTGCTTACTACAGTTTGACTGATGATAATTTTCCAAGTATTTGACATGAATGAAAAAGTTGATATGGGCTAAGTGAAGATATCCACCTTCTACACAGATTACAGTTTTCTCCCATCCCAGAATGCTGTGTGGGCTAGCCAGACCTTGCTTCACAGCGCTGTGGAGGAAGGTCTGGCAATGAGACTAGGCGCAGAGCAATGCGCTACCATGGAGTTGTCTCCACCGCTCTCTACTCATAGGACAATGGCACAGCCAGCGCCGTATGTCCTTCTTTTCAGCCTTATGTCCGTCCCCTTCCTCTTTCTCTGTGTTGGCATTCTAAGCTCTGGTGGATCAGATCTCTGCAGGGTAAATCCAGACAGCTAGCTAGACTATCTGTCCAATCTGAGGACTATGGTTACCTGGTCCTCAGATCTCTGCAGGGTAAATCCAGACAGCTAGCTAGACTAACTGTCCAATCAGAGGACTATGGTTACCTGGTCCTCAGATCTCTGCAGGGTAAATCCAGACAGCTAGCTAGACTATCTGTCCAATCTGAGGACTATGGTTACCTGGTCCTCAGATCTCTGCAGGGTAAATCCAGACAGCTAGCTAGACTATCTGTCCAATCTGAGGACTATGGTTACCTGGTCCTCAGATCTCTGCAGGGTAAATCCAGACAGCTAGCTAGACTATCTGTCCAATCAGAGGACTATGGTTACCTGGTCCTCAGATCTCTGCAGGGTAAATCCAGACAGCTAGCTAGACTATCTGTCCAATATGAGTTTTCTGTTACACGACTAAAACTACTTTTGAATGTACACGTTCCACCAAAACAAGTTCCTTCCCGAGACTATTTAGCAGCGGCACCATGGCTCCGTCCAGCACTTAGCGCCGCCCCATTACGATTGTGATTGGTTTAAAGAAATGCCAATACACCACTAGCAGGCACACACACTGTACTGTACTGTTAATATGTAATAATGACAGTTGGAAAGGTATACAGTATTTACAGATTTTACACACATAAATACACATAGGACATGGGGCAATCAGTGAGTGTCCTGAGCAGGTAGACGTGCCAGCCAGAGAAGAGCCTCGCTGAGGATAAATAAGTGAATGTCCCCAGAGACTTTCCAAGGTTACCCAGAGAACTCAGTCGGTGTCACAGCTTTTAGCTGAGACCAGCTGCTGCTGCTTGGACAATATCTGGACCAAACTCTGCCTGCAAAGCAAGCTGCCAACCAGGCTCTCTCTCTCTCTCTCTCTCGTACTTTCTTGCTCGCTCTCTCGCTCTCTGTGTGGCACTTTTTCTTTTTCCACAGCTAAACAAACATTTCTGTAGAGTCAGTTCCCAGACTCATTACCTCCAATCCTGTTGGTCTCTATGGGTCAGCAGCTTAAATCTCAGTGGCTCATTGGTAACACATTCTCCATAGCACATACTTTATCTGCCTAGTTTGATAGTTAAAAATAAGGGCATAAAGCAGTCTAGGGCATACTTACAAATTATTAATAAGCACTGAACCAGCAATTTGCAAGTCATGTTTGAGTGCCTGTAAATACTGAGTGAGCGTTGCCCTTTGAATTGTCTCTAGTTGGACATGTGTGAGTAAAAGATTGACTGACCTCCTTAAAGCTGCCTCCAGTCATTTCTTTGAACCACTTCATTAAGCAAGAAGTACAGTAACACTTTCTCTCTATCCTGTGTCTATAACGCATTATAGAAGGTTTTACCAAAAGTACTTCTATATTGACTAAAATAAATAGTCAGTGATGAATAAATCATCACTGATGTGTTTATCTGTCATTTTTCACTTCTGTTTTTCACCACAAACCTAATATACATACTGTATAAGATAAGCACTGCATCATTTCAGCTCAGTTAACCTTTATTATTCACTCCAATCAAATTAGCCTCAAAGGCTTCCCCCCCGCCATAATAAGCCGTCATTTCCATATGGGCCAGAGGCCATCTCGCACCAAACGAAGGCTGGTACAGACACTTGGGGAAGGAAAGTATGAAGAAGAAGAAGAGAGGCGCTGCGTCCTCCGGCAATTAGCGAGGACCCTTCTGCTGCTCTGGATGGGGATGTTATGACAGCACTTGATAAGACATTGCCACCACACAGAGCTATTCACCAGTAAGACACGTCCCTGTGGGCATGTACTCCACCAAGACAATCAGCTGGGGGCTCATTTTCCTTATTTATCGTCAACACAACAGTTGTGGGTGTGAGAGCGCGTTGTCCCCCTTAGGGGATTAGTGGGTGATGAAGTAATAAGTAATACAAAAACATCAGCATCGATTAGTCCTCTTGTTGCTGATCTTCTCGTCTCCAGGTGTGTGTGTGTGTGTGTGTGTGTGTGTATGCACAACAGTAATGTGGGCACATCCTTCTCTCCATGATATTTCTGTACCATGGCGTTCTGAGTAACTGCACCCAGGAGAACGCCGATTTACAGCCTCATTCAACTGTGCTGAGCTCCAGTTAAACATCATTCAAACCGCCAACATAGCAAAAAGGGATTCTGTACGTGGACGCCTCTGTATTGAATAGATTGCCTCCCAGATTTAAATAGAAGAGAAAACAAAAAAAGTTTTTTGCAAATTATTTACATATAAATATACTTCTACTCTATACTTCTGCTTTTCACCTGTATTTTCCAGCCATTTGTATCCAAAATATGATTTATTTCTTTTTTTCCTGCTGCACAGTCCCATGTTGAGTGTTCACTGGTGACACGGTCAAAAATGTTCCCATAACTCATGAAAATGAAATAATATATTCTGTTTTTGTCAGCACAGTATATACATAAGTGTATATGTTTCTTATTGCATTATTGTGTCTCCTTCCTTCCCACCAACCAACCTGACATATGGTATTGAAATTGGCAACAGGTAACTGTTTAGCCTCAAACAGCTTCATTTCTTAGCGTAGTGCTTTTTCTTCAGTGGCGTCAATAAGTGCTTATTTTGTGACTTTTGATGATAATCCTACATTTTTGCGACTTATTTGGAACTGTCTTGAACATGTGTGGCATTCTTGCTCTAAGAGTGTTTTATGAATTGAATAGAATAGAATACGTTTTATTGTCATTGGACAGCACCGGTCCAACAAACTAAGTACCATTATATCGGCAAAAGACAAAGAATAAAAACCGAACATATAATAAATACAGTAATAAAAAAGTCAGATATTGCACATTTAAAATTGCAGAAAAACTGCTATTGCACAGTTATTTGTTAGTGTTACTTCCTTTATGGTACATGGGAAAAAAACTGTTCATAAGTCTTGATGGGCCTTCATGGAAATATTATTCTTAGGACGAAATAATTGTTATACATCAAAACCATGAGTTTTCAGAAATTATGTTCCTTAGGTCAAACACATTGCCTCCATTCCTCTTTAATTAATAATAATAATAATAATAATAATAATAATAACAATAATAATAATAATAATAATCTTTATTTGTAGAGCACTTTTCAAAAGTGCACAAGTTACAAAGTGCTTTAACAAGTGAACAGACAATAATACCCAAGAGACAATAATACAAAAAGATAAAAGCATGAAAACATTGAAAAGACTAAAATACAGATAAATATAAAATTAGTAAAAGCACACCATATGTAACTGGACAGAACGAGGAGACATAGTTGTTTACAGACACTCAAAACGTCCTATTTGACAGGTAGGATGAAAACCATTCTAGGGCAGTACCAGAGACCCCCCCCACACACACATGATGTTGGGATCAGTGGTGTCAAAAGCAGCGCTAAGGTCCAGGTCCAGGACTACAAGGACTGAACATTAAAAGGTCATTGGTGACTTTAAGCAGGGCAGTCTCAGTGCTGTGGTACTTCCTAAAACCAGACTGAAACTTTTCTAATATTTTGTTATTTTCCAGTACAGTGAGCAGCTGTTTGGACACAATTCTTTCTAGAATCTTTGCAATAAAAGGCAGTTTTTAAATTGGTCTAAAATTATGTGGGAGGGAGGGATCTAAACCAGGTTTCTTTAAATGTGGGTTCACGCAAGCCGTTTTAAAATAATCAGGGACACAACCAGTAGATAGGGAGCTGTTAAAAATAGAGATCAAATGGGGCCCAACAGAATCTATTACTTTCAGTAAAAATGTTGTAGGTATTACATCAAGTGGGCTGGAGGACACTCTCATTTGTGATGATGTTTTTAAAAGCTCAGACAAGTCGATGGGATAAAACTGGTTAAAACTCTCTTGTTTCTGGTGAGGAACCTCTGAGTAAGAGGCCGCGGGGGTAATAGAGGCTCTGATTGACACCACCTTATTGGTAAGATAAGATAACAACAATTCACAGTCATCATTACTTCCAGCTGAGGCACAAGGAGGGGTTGGGTTTACCAGCTGATCCCACCGTCTTAAACAGAAACCTGTTTGTGTTTATGTGTAGTAATGAGTTCAGAAAAATAGTGTGTTCTCGCATCCTTAACCATGTTATTGTAGTTAATTAATAAATCCTTCAGACTGAGCTAATGGACTTGGAGACTGGATTTTTTCCATCTGCGCTCTGCTTTCCTGCATTTTTCAGGCTAATTTATCCAGGGTTGCTTACTAGCTTTAGACGTAGGCCTAACCTTTACCTGGGTGTCAGCACAACATGTCAAAGGGCATGTGTTTGCCCTTTGACATGTGTATATATTTGTGTGTGTGTGTGTGGGGGGGTGGGTGGGTGTAAACGTCCACCAGCCCCTCTTACGAGGCTCTCTCTCTCTCACGGCAAGGCCATACTAACGGGCACACAGACACACACATACTACGTCTGGTTAAATCCAAAACGGCAGATCGACCCAAATGGCCGTGTTTCTGTTTCCCCGCGGCCCTCTTTGATGTTAATGTCCCTATGAATTATTTATCTGTGTGTTCTCTTTGCCTTCTCCTCGTGCTCTCTGAAGGAATGAATCAAAAGAGCGAGGCACACAGAGAACAGACAGGAGGATTTATCATGGGGAGTATTGTTTACCACACTGACCTCCAGGCCCTGCTATATACTCATATCTGTGCTTTGCAATCAAACAACCGCCTGTTCTCACAGGGCTGAAACAGACACGCACAACACACAATGCACTGTTTCTTTTTTTGGTGAGAAAAAAAAGGACCTCTATTGTTTTTGCCTTTGGCTAATATTTCCGCATACATGATCATTCAGAGGACACAATGTATCTATTGTGTAATGATTATGGATTAGGTGGAGAAGATCTACTTTCTTCTGTCTTCCATCAATTGAATTTTTTTTATAAATGCTTTATGGTTGACACTCAAGGGCTGAGATAACCATCGGAAGCCATTGTAATAAAATAAAGCAGCAGATTAACCCAAGTACCTGACCACAGAAACATGCACACATCGGTACATTGTCCCCATTTGGCCTTTTCTGTCAATGAAAGCAACATGATACATGAGCTGTTGATGAAATAATTATCATCAGCCTTGTACCCTGTTGTACACAATTGCAGGAAAAAAGAGGAAATGGAGTTTTCTTACTATTTGTGTCTCTGGAACAGATTTCAGACTTTATATCATGACCTAAGTATTGCAGAGAATGTACCTGCATTAATTCCATCACTGCATTTTTACAAAGATAAATGTGTATATGAAGATAAACCCGCTAAAGGAAGTCAATAGAGTCCTTTCCCATTGCCTATTATTTTTTCTTTATGGTGTGTCACGTTCAACATCACAAACACACCGAACAACAGGGTTAGTCAACAGTAGCCATCAGCTCGGAGGCTTGTGACATTACGGTGGTTGCTTCTTTTGTAATATTTGTTACTAATTGACTAATTTGGCACAATGTCCAAGCGCTGATTGTGCGGCGATGGATGGGATGTGCCAGGTTGCCAGCAGAGTGGAGGAGAATAGCTGCTTATCATCTTGTGTCTTGGCCTCCTTTCCACAGCTCGAGCTCAGACCAGCCAATCCCCACAGTCTAATTGGCCTACTTTAACACTTACCTTCCAGTGGTAGCCACTGTGCTGCTGTGTGTGCAGTTCAGCTCCTGTGGGACATTGCTCAATGACGCTAGATCCCTAAATGAGGCTTCTAGATGAGACACTGATCTCTGCATCAAAACATCTACCTCACTTCTTTACCTATAGTAGCTCTTCTGTAGTGTTTATGAAAGTATTGGGTACATATGGATATTCATCTTCTTGTTGTACCCTCTCTACCCTCACTGTTGCTTGTTTCTGTCATGAATAATTTCCAGAAAGTCTTAGGTTTTATGCAGGTATTTAGCATCCACCAAGGAATCTCATAAGATGTGAACACTGTATTTATGAATGAAGTATAGCTTTAGGACAGACAGAAAAAGATGGTGTGTGTGTGTGTGTGTGTGTGTGTGTGTGTGTGTGTGTGTGTGTGTGTGTGTGTGTGTGTGTGTGTGTGTCATGCTGCCAGCTGCAGCTCAGGATCAGCTACATGGCAGCAGTAATTGGTCTGGCCCGTTTTGATTTGGGCTTCTAGTATTTTTAGTCATGTATCACGCTTGTCTCCCGACATCATGAAGTAGATCTATCTTACAGCTCCCACATCGGCTTGTGAAATTCTTACTGAAAGCTTTTCTGTCCTCAGATGTGAGAGAATCATCGCTGTTACAGAGCTGCATTTATTTTAAAAATGCCAAATGACTCACCAGCAATCCTGAGGTCATTAAAAAAGAATTATCATTCTGACATATTGAAATACAAAACGCAAATGCAAGAATTTTTAGTCTGAATTATCTTTACATACTATTGACATTATTGCCATGCAATTTGGTACGTACACACAATGTATCCAAATGACTTTGGTGATTCCCTGAGTTGAAGTTGAGATTTGAGGATGTGATCCAACTATCAACCTCAGCTGTATTTGTTTTGTAAAGTCAATTAGCAAATGTTGGCATAATAACACACCAAACTAAGATGGTGTACATGCTAAACATTAGCATGTTAGCACTGTCATATTAAGTATGCTTGCATCCTGACATTAGCATTAAGCTAAGAGCTTTTTTTAATTAGATTAGTTGACAATAGAAAATAGAATATCGTCAGTCGTAACTCAAGAGTGAAAAATGTGTTATATTTGTTGAAGACTGCATTTCTATTGCAATCAGTATCCATAAGCAAATATGACGATTACCAGAAGTCCCTGCACACATCAGTTAGCTGGCTAAAACAGCAGTTAGTGAAAGTAGATGTGGTTCATTAGAACATATGGCAGCAGACTGGTCATTTTCAAACACTAGCTTGGCCCTGGCTCACCCCGTGACATTATTTGTCCCCACAGAAAGCCACACTGGAGTTAGGTCAAAGACCAGGCCTGGTGCCTGGGGCCAAATTGAATTACTATGATTGCCTAGTCTTTTATAATTAATTTGCAAAGGGCTTAAGGGCTGTAATAGCTGTGAGGAGCACAGGCTTGAAGGACAAACACTAATTAAAAGTTGCCAAGGATCAGGAGTATGCCATGGTGCGGGATGACTTATCTGTTAGAAAGAGCTGATTATAATTCTGCACCGGGCCTCCACCAGCTCTGCTATCATGAGAGTTCACATTTCCCTCCATAGAATCCGGTATGTATTATGAGTCAGGCTTAAAAGACTTACTAAATGTAAGCAGGGCACAGGGCCACTGTAGTGCATGACCCCCAACGCTGCTGTGGAATGAGCTTGCATGTGTGATTATCTCATCTGTCAGGATGCTGGGAATGTGTCATTTAGAACACAAGCCTGCGTTTTACTAGGGCTGGGTATCGGTTAAAAATATTCAATACTGGTACTGATACAATGACTGCGATACCAGTGCCTAAACAATACTTTTTTTCAATACAAATTTTGTAAAAGAAATTACTACACCACATAACGGCACAAATCTTATTTATTTTTCAGTGTCTCAGTGTGTAAAGTCGATTTTTTTTTTGCTCGTCTCTGCAACGTTAGACAGCCAATCACAGACACTAGTAGATGTTGGTAGAAGCATGCTGTGTGCTTTTGGGTCACTGACGCTGATGATCTTTACTCCTTAGGTATTGCAATTGAGTATTGAATGATGAGGCAATTTGGTCAGTGCCTGAAAAGTATTGAATTCGGTACCCAGCCTCACTTTTTCACAGGCATTTAGTAAATGCTCTTGTGCTACTGCAATAAACCCAGAGGAGAATTTACAATTAACAATCAATTAACAATTAACATTCCTGGATCACCTTAAAGCCAAATAAAAAGGAGGAGTGTCAAACCAAGATGACTCTTGTGAGATCCAACGGTCATGTAGGCCTGCAACTAACAATCGTTTTCATTGTTGATTATTTTCTCCATTTGGTTTATAAAATGTTATAAAATGGTGAAATATGTGGATCAATGTTTTCAAAAGCCCAAGATGACATCCTTGGATGTCTTGCTTGTCCACAACTTACATATACTCAGTTTATTTAATGTGATAGTTGACAGCTAATCGATTAATGGAGTAATCTTTGCAGCCTTCCTGCCATGTCCCGGGTTATCTAGTATGACAGAGAAGAGATGGATGGAATAACAAGACTGAGCTGAGGCTTAATGTTGAGTCATATTTGTATTTAAGATAGATGGCATCAATGCAGGTCAAAATAAATGAGACTATCTACGAGTTATACCTTTGCTGCTGGTGTATTCCTATTAGAAAATGCCATTATTCTGATTTTTAGGCTCACAATTTGTCTGTTTGTCTGTCTGTCGAATTTCCCCTTGTGGATCAATAAAGTATCATGTGATTGCAGTAGACATACAATAAAAAATGAAAAAAATATCTTTGGAATTCTGTAAGTCGATTTTGAATCGTTAGAGCTTGAATTGCGATTTAAATACAAATTGATTATTTTGCACAACCCTAATTTCTATGAAGTCCGGAGGATGTTAAGGTTTAGGCCAGCTGTTGGTCCAGTGAATTGTTCCCATGTTTATTCTTTGTGTGACTCAGTCTCAGAGCTCAGTTATAAAATATAACTTACATCTTCACTGCAGGAACAGATTGCCAAGCTAATGAAAAACTCCCACGGCAGTCTAGATTAACTTCATCCAGGGTTTTGTGGAAGACAAGTCCTCAATTGCTTTTCTGCCGCTGGCACTCTTTCTCTCTCTATTTCCTCTTCTCTCCTTTCCCTCTGTGTTCACCTGTAGAGTAGTGGCGGCTGTCTCCAAGGGGGAAGAAAGCTTATTGAGTCAATTGGAGCAAAGAGGAAATTAACAACCACTGGCTGGCTGGTTTTATTGTTTAGTTTGGAGACAAATGGGGCTATATCCTTGCTGGAGGAGGGAGTGAGGGCTTTCCCTGGGCTCTCTCTGAATTGCTTTGTGTTTTTATACACATTGCTTCCCTTGTTCAGCTGTTTACCTCTATCGTTAATTGCTGAAGTTTCTTTTAGTGCAAACCAGAGGCAGAGCAAACCTTTTTTGGGGCATTTTCGGCCTTGATTTTTGACAGGACAGCTAAAGACATGAAATGGGAGAGGGGGGGGATGACATGCAGCAAAGAGCCGCATGTTGGAGTCGAATTCTGGCCCGCTGCGTCGAGGCGTAAACCTACACATGGTCGCCTGCTCTACCAAGTTATTTCCTAACGATAATTTGTATTGCTGATTATTGTGTAGATTATTATCTCAATTAATCAATTAGTTGATTGGTCTATAAAATGTCTTAAAATGGTGAACAATGTCCATCAGTGTTTCCCAAAGCCCAAGATGACGTCCTCAAATGTCTCATGGAGGAAGGAGGGAAGACATATTCACATATTCACAAACATATTTGCCATACAATGGCAAAATATGTTGATAACTATTCTAAATGAAGTATTGTGGTGCTGCAGAGACGTCTACAAATCCTATCCTACAGACTCCAAAAAAAATATTTTGTTGGTACAAATCCTATCAACAATCACACTATAATCATTTTAATTTCTTCCAATGTTAATAAGTTTCATTGAGAATAATGATACAAAAACAATCATTCACTCCAATATCGTGACTCATATCGCAATTGCGATATCAGTCCAAGAAATTGCAATTAGATAGTGTCGTCATATCATGCAGCCCTAGTTGAGATGGGGATGGAAAATACCTTTTAGGAACCATTTTACACCCATCAGCAACTAGTCATTGCCCGTCTGAACAACGTTGTTGTTGTGGCAGTAGGAACTGGAGTCACAAGGTCCAATACCGAAAACAGGAGTGTTAGCAGCGATGTCTTAGTGTAGAGCTGTCCTTGTCCCCTTGACACACTCTTCCTCACACAGTTATGATGCTATTGTATTATTCTATGTTGAGAATTTAGCTGTTCAACACAATATCTTTGACATCCCTTATATTTTTATTTTACAGAATGACATTGCGTTTGCTCGCTTGATTTGTGCACACAAGTTGTTAATATTACTCTTAAATGTCAGTTGACTAATCATGAGGAAACGGGGTGTATGTCTTCTGTGGGGGGCTCTGGCGGGGGGGGGCTTCAGCAATAATGAGAAAATAAGTCTTCATTAGTCATCTGTTAGAATAAATCATCAACAATCCAGTCAGGCAAAATATATATTAAGTTAATCCTTATTAATAAGAGTTAATCCTTATTCAGTTGGGCAAATAGTAGGAAGAGTTAGATCTAGAACATGGTTTTCTCATTCTGTCTTTATCTTCAGATGTTATACTGGTATTTACTCAGTTGCTGTAGATTGATACCTACTGCATAGCTAATAAACTAGCAAGTGCTCACAGCAGCCCTGCAATAAATCATATCTTCAGGAGGGTTAAAATGTTCCCTTTTGTTGGAGAGAGCTGCTGGTGTTTCTATATTTCCAATTCACCATCAGTCTTACTCATGTTATCCTGCCAAAGAAGAAAAGTGATTTTGAATAAGATGGCAATAACTCTAGAATCCGGTCTTGAACATAATCAACTCATCACAACGTGTAGCAGCTTCTGCTGTGCTGATCAAATCGTGGTGCTTCAATGTATTTCTCTCAGTAGACTCCTGCCACAGAGTAAAATCAGCACCACTGAGACATTTATCATTTACCAGCCTGCTGTTGACATGTTGGTTAACATGTCTTTCATCAATGTCCCTTATTCAATGTCATCACTGTCATCCTAACAAGAAGAGGCGTCAGCCACAGGAAGGCTTGTTCGCGGCGTAATTGACTGAAGCGAGTTGAGATCATCTGAGGCTAACTACACTTTCTCACAATGAGGTTTTGATGAGCTCAAATCAATGGTGGGCAGGGGGAGAGGGCTGCATGTAGCGCTCATTAATTCAATCTTCATACATCCCAGATGCTTGAGTCAGAATACGAGGAACAGGACGGCTATTGATCATTCTCTGGCGTTCGGCCAGACAACACAGCCAGTCTGCATTTTCAGTATTAGAAAAAAAAGTAATGATTCTCTTCTCAGTGTTCCATCTAAACAGCATTATACATTTGTATCATCTGCAGGCCTGGTTGGATCTAACTTGAAGTAGAAACTTCACCGTAGGAATTGAAATGATTTGCATAACTTAAGGGAAGAGAAGCATTCACATTACTGTAAAATGGGTTTAGAAATTTGGAAAGACCATAATTTAGATCTTGTTTGTGCTCTCTAAATAGCATGCAGATCATTTTGCAGGCAGAGAGCCAAACCAGAAAGGCACAGATACTCTCTCTGTTAGCAGCGCACAGGACGACTTCATTTTAGAAATGCTACGTATTTTCTTTGCCTTGAATCCTTACTTGAAGTTCCTTATTTTTTAGCATTAAAATAAAGGGCTTCCAGTCTGTAAAGACATTAGCACTGTCTTACCCACAACAATAGAGTGTCTTTCTGTCCACAGTGAGTGAATCTTTCTGTTGTACAATAATCTGGCTCCTTAAGGCTCTCCTCACTCTGCACAACGCAATGCCAGTGAGTGGAACTGTTTAATTTACACAGGGCGCTTAGATAATATTTACATAAGCAGTGTTGAAAAGAAACCTTGCAAGCCCTAAGGCTGTTAACGGTAATTATGCTTCATAAACCCATGCCCTTCCCTTGCCAAACACACTTACGGGCCCTGCAGCTCTTATTTGAAGTTTGCGAGCTTCATCACAAAGAGGGGAACCGTGTAGATATACCGATTAAGAGTCAGCAACATCCACCCACTTACCAGCTTAAAAGAAGACAGTGGTACTGGGTGTTTCCAGGCTCATCAAAGCCTGGCTGTGCGATGAATGGTGTGATCCATTGTCTGAGTGATGGGATGTGACAGCGCAGATACAGACTGTCATTAACATGCCTTCCATCCTGGATTACCAGTGAGTAATAGTAATAGGAGACTGCTCCTCTGGAAGCAAGCCAAGATCAAATGACTTGCCCACCCCTACAACATCCTTCACTCTTTGTTTATTTGCATTGGGAGTAATGACTGGGAGACGGCTCCTTGCCCATTACAGTTCAGGTTTTTGTACATGAAGTGTGAAAGTCATGGCTCCTTTAAAAGCTGGATGTATTGTTCCTCTTGGATTCAACTCACACAAAAAAACACCTTTTTTGTTTCATGTGGTACATAAAACCCTGTTTCTTCTGGGGGCAAAAACTGAAAGTTCAACTGAAGACCTCGTGACTGAGTGGATTAAGGTGCACATCACGTGACCAAGACATAGCGCCAGCATTTTTTTAAGTAAAACTGTACTTTGGACGTTTTGCAGGTAATAAAAAGAATAATAATAATTCGGGGTGGGAATCTCTTGGCACCTTTTGATTCTGATTCAGAGACCAGCGATTCGATTCTAAACCGATTATCGATGCATCTCGATGCAACAATTTTTTTATGTACATTTCCATGCATGATTTTAAAAAAATATACCGCTAATCCCTTCCCAGACAAAGCTTAGATCTTGACATATACAGTATTTATCATACACAAGTTGCAATGAAATGTTTTGTCTACTGGGGTTTTTATTAGAGCTGGGCAATATATCGATATTGTGATATGAAACTAGATATCCTCTTAGATTTTGGATATCGTAATATTGTAACATGGCATAAGTGTTGTCTTTTCCTGATTTAAAGGCTGCATTACACTAAAGTGATGTCATTTCCTGATCTTAACAGACTGTTGTAACTGTTCTATTATTTACCACTTAGTCATTATATCCACATTACTGATTATTATTTATCAAAAAGCTTAATGTGTAAATATTTTGTGAAAGCACCAACAGTCAACACTACAATATCATTGCAATATCGATATTGAGGTATTTGGTCAAAAATATCATGGTATTAGATTTTCTCCATATCTTAGCGGTCCGTCCTGTTGTTTTTGCTGTCGCGTGGCGTTTCATTTCCCCGTTGTTGCGTCCCCCAGAGACCACGGATCATGTCCCGGCGTGAGTTGTTGCGTCCCCCAGAGCAGCCCAGTGTCATGGCAGTTTGATAAATGGTCACGTTTGAAAATTGTGACATGCACACAAACCAATAAATCAAAATTAAGAGACCATTTCACAAAGTGGTGTGAGAACAGGTTGCAATAACATATTAAAAAGAAACAACATGTTGGAAATAAATTGATGTGCTTGCATTAATAGACATTTCTTTTTTAAGCTCTGTTTTAAGAAGTGATTTAGAAGCTGTCTGCAAGTCCCAGACCCCCGGAGAGTTCTAGAGCTGAAGGGCCTTGCATGCAGTAGCCTGGTTACCTTTAGGTTTGACCTGGCTCGTATCAATTCTGCAATATAAATGAACCATGAAGTGCTTAAAGTTGTCAGTAAAATAATCTAGAGGAAACTAGTAAAGAGAGGCGAAAACAGGGCTGATATGATGCCGCTGCGTTTTGTACCATCTGAAGGCGTAGGGTGGTCTTTTGTATGTATTGATTGAGATAAAGATGAAATAAAAGCATGAAAAGCTTTCTCAAGATCAGGTTGACAGAGAAGAACAAGATTTTGCCTGTGGGGACTATGAATGTTTGTACCAAATTCCACGGCAATCCATCCTACAGCTGTCAAGTTATTTCATCCTGAACCACATACTTCAACCTGCTGATGGTGCTCGAAGTAAGGTCACAGGATCACTAAGTCATGAGGATTCCCCAGGATCTGGGGGGTCATGAATGTCTGAACAATTTCATCCATGGGTGCGCGCTACTGATAGCTCTATGTACATAACATCCAAGAAGGAAAGGGTCTATGTATGGATTGACAGGTCATGAGGTTTCCAAATAGTTGCTATTTTTTCAGCACCCTGTTAAAGAACAGTACAGTACGATTCCAAGCCATGAGCCACTAACACTGTATATACTGTCTATGCGAGCTGATGAATAGGCAGGGAAGGCTCTTATCAGGGGCAGCTGTGAGAGTCATTTATCAGTGGAGAATAAAGGAAGCGAGAGGAGATGATTGGGGCAGTCGGTGATGCTCCACAGTATAATAGGCCTACATATTCTCAGTGTCCTGGAATAACTCTGGATCTCCATCTCTGTCACTGCTGGCATTGTGCAATACTTGCAGAACAGGTATTAAAAGCCAAGAATCTGCCATTCCAAAATATGTTTAGCAACTCCAGGGATAGTGTGTGAAAAGGGTAATTATGAAATTTGCAATGTGTTAGTTTGTTGATGGGATAATAAATATTGTCTAAATTCAGAGACTGAATAACATTCAGGTCATTTTAGTTGTGAAGTAAAGTATATCAGGATTATATAAGGAATCTATCTTGAACACATTCACAACTTAGAAAATTGACTTAGGACTTACTAAGATGCATATGATATATCTGAACATTATAATCAGCAGTGAACGTAATGGATCTTACTAGCGTGTTTATACTGCAGGCATTTTATTTTAGTTTAACAAGGACCACATAAAATATAGATTTTGAATACAATTTTTAGCCACTCTGGCTTTCATTAAGCAGTTTCTAATTGTTGAACAATCAATCAAGGATCATAGTTTTCTTCCAAATACATGTTTATACCATTGCGGTGATGATTTCATCCAAGACCACTTAGTATAAATAAATTAAATATAAGTGTTCCATATACACATTGAATGTCATTCATTCATTCATTCATTCATTCATTCATTCATCAATAGGGATATAACGCTGACCGGTGTAACAGTAGACCATGATAAAAATGTTGACAATAACAATTACCGTTTTCATTTAAAATATCATTGTTCTCACGATGGATTACCACGGTGTGGACACCATGTGTTAAATCTTTCCCAGCTTCATCAGAGTGCCGCGCAGGCGCACTGTATGGCATATTTTGGTTATTATAAGAATGGCAAAGGACAGTTGATTGAAGATAGTTATCCTGTCTGCAGAAGGTGCAGGAAAGAAGTTGCTGCTAAAGGCGTTAAACACACTTTTAAAAATGTCGCGATAATACAGACAACCGTGATCATTTTGGTCACTATAACCGTGAGGTTACATTTTCACGTTACATCCCTAATATCAGGTGCTGAGTGAGTGAGGGTGTGAGGCCACATGGGCTCAGATAGGTATAAATGGGATTGGGACAGCACTTCGACGACGACGTTTAATAGCTAACTACTAACTAATAATTAAAAATATGTTGCTGACACTTGCTGGTTTGGGAATTTTCATTTTAAGTGTGTTGCTTTCCACACGGCCCAGGAGACAGCTGGTTGATTACACATTTATTCTACTAGCTGGACAACGGGTCCGCTCCGTGGTCGTTTGGCATGCTGTTGTTTACCTTTGTAATTTCTGGATTTCCCCATGGTCTTCATTGTAAACGTCACAACGCTTTGAACTGTGGGTAATTCCCTTTGGTGAAGTCTGCATCGATGCAGACTCACAGCAAAGGGCTCAGTAAGTGTGTACTCAAACCCTCACGCCCTTTGAAATTCCACATTGGGACAACCCTAAGCCCTTATGAAGTTTTGGGATTGGACTGTGATGAACACCCTGAACACAATTTCTACCTGACTCAGCAGTGACTCAGAACCTTTCTGGTGGTAAACCCACAGTCTGACAAGGCCCTGTCCCTTCAGCTCAGTGTGCAGCTTCAGCACTGAGCCCCATTTCTCCATCTGCTTTTGGAACAATGCCACCATCACGTCCCCAGTGATCCCAGAGACACGATCATGAGCTTTTCCTGCACCTTCTGGTTTGGCGTCAGCTGTCGATCCAGCTGCTCTCTTGTGACTAATTTTCTAGGCATGCATCTCCATTCACCTGCTCTGCGGCCTCCTATACATAATCCTATTATTGTCTTTATTTATACTTCTTTGGCATCTTCTCAACAGGCGATAATAGGATGTTAAACCGTTGCCATTCTATTGATTTACAACAATTAAGGTCCATTGAGAGCACTTAACATGTATGGGTGATTTGGATTTAGACATGCATACAACTGTTAAAAACAGGTGTGTGATTGATGAACCATGCATTAGGTTAAAGCCTTAATTAGTTCCAGTGTGCAGATGTGCTTACAAGTGTACACACATTTCAAGGAGACCTATCAATGGTATTCTTGTCCTAAAGAGAATTAAAATCCCAACTCAGTGTTTGTGCCCCTCAGTACATGCAGTATGAGGCTGTACAATGCTGCAGATGTGTCCTCATATTTACTCTCCTCTGAACTGTATTAGATCCCAAAGCTTCTTAAAAGTGAACTAGCTGCCAGTCATGAGTTATTGCCTGAGATGAGAACGGACACTTTTGCTGCATATAAAATGGGAACAGTCCGTTTTAAATTTGATGGATTAGGGCTTCAGACTAATAATGATATCTGTCTGTGTGACAGCTGAATTATTGACTTGTAATTTGAAATGTGTTGCTCACAACAACACAATGGGAGACAAGATGCCAAAGGCTTATTTCTCTTGTTTGGTTTTGCTTTGATTAGTTCATGCTTTATAGCTGCAATAAACCAATTCACATTGGAGGCTCCAAAAGACAGCAAAAGTAATGCTTGAATTTTGAGGACATCTGTGTAAGGGAATCCGTTGAGAGCATCAACCCAGCTGCTGTGTGATGCGTCAAGGTTACTAAAGAGATCAGAGAACACTTCCAAAATAATAAAATGGAAATGTCCTTATACAAGGCATATAGCATTTTGCCCTGATGCAGCTAAAGAACATATTGTTACATGGATCTCCAAGTGAGACTATTAGACTTGTATTTTCCTCTAGTTTGCTTAATAAACCCTCCTCAGCCATATGATTTAGTGGTGCGAAGCCACACAGGCAGTCTATCTCAACGCCATTAATCAAGTTCCTATGCACTAGCAAGGAAGCTATAAGTGCTCACTTAGGCCTCTCCTATAGGAGGCTAAGAGCTCTGGGAACGGGTTCTTTAAAAGGTTCATGTGTGCAATAAGCATTACATTCATGAGAAACAAATCATGGCAGAGGATCGTGATATTGATTCTAAGCTAAAAAAATCATTTTGGGCATTATTTAGAGGTTCTCTCCAAGGCAAAATACATATCAAAACATATACATCCTCTTTCTCTTCGTCTTTTCCCGGACACAATGACACAATGCATTGAGATAATCGCGGTGGCCCCTCGGAGGAACAGCCCGTCTGAAGGGGGCGGCTTTCACAGAGGCATCAGCGACATGCAAACAGCTCTGTCAACACAGGAGCGTCTCGGCTGGGGAAGCAATATAAATATGCAAAAAGTGACATTGCTTTATGGCCCAGTGTTTCCTAAGCTCTTTTACTGATATACTGAGCCCTGATACAAATATATATAGACAATATTTAACCCTCCGAGAAATACATTCTTGAAGTTAAAGAATCTTGAAGAATCACAAGAAACTAAAACCAAGCGCTTGTTTAAGTGTGTAGAGTGTTTTTCTAGTCTGTTCCTCTTGGGTCACGAGTTAGCCAGAGCCAGCGAGCTACCTGGAGCCACGACAGTCCCAAACACTGTGGCAGGTGTGCATCTAGTGTAACTATTAGGGATGTAACGATACACTCGAATCACGGTTCGATACCATTCACGATATATAGTTCACGATAGGATTAACAGAATGAAATGACTGAAAAATATTTCTTTATTTATGTAAACTGTGCTAAACAGCAGAGGTGTCTTCTTATTAAAAGTGCAACTGAAATAGGATTTTATCTTAAATAACAAAAAAATAAAGAGATCCTTGTTTATTGCTAAGGCTATATGGTTACATTAAAATCCATCCATCCATCCATCATTATACATTAAAGTGATTTAATTTAAATGTAATAGCAATAAGTTGTAATAACTTCTTCACCAGTCATTTGCTGTTAAACGACAAAAAGAAGAAACATTAGATGGCAGAAGGGTTACAACAACATTGAACGCAATGCAAGCTTACGGAGCTGGACCCACATTGAAATCCATTTCTAACCGACCTGCCATGCATCGTTACATCCTTAGTAACTATTCATATTGTGGTGTTTGAGACTGTCGGGACTCAAGACAGCTAATGCAGCAGCTATCATCGTTCATTTTTGCTTAAGAATAACCTTTTTGTGCTTTAATAATAATGTATTTTCAGGATGTAGCCTAAGTTAGACATTTCACACATGCAAAAGAAAAATTCTAATTGTAAATAGATGTAAATAATTGAATGTATCATACTATGCAAATGCATACTGTACTGACAACTGTGCAAATATTTCACTAGACTCTAATTACTAAGCACTAATTGGTTTTTGGATATTTTTCTGTTTCCTTTAGTTGTTCAGCATTTTAAAAGCAGTGTTTGGCAAAAAGACATTACTTGGTAGTGCATTACATCAGGTCACATATTTTCAGTTACAAGTAGACCTAGTGTAAGAACTTGAATTGTAAAAACACAGGCTCCCCCCCAGTTAACGCTCCATTACTTATGCTAACATAAGCCAACTTATGCTAAGCAAACAAAGTTTGCTATCTCGGGATGGGATGGCAAAATATTTAATGTGATCATGAGGAAATAGCTTGTAATCTTGAGATAAGATAATTACATTGTGATTATGAGAAGAACAAGGTTGAGGAAATCTGTGCAACCATGACAGCTCTTGTCTTCTGCAGTTTTGAAAGGTTTCTTGTAATTGTGTTATTAAAAAAAAGCGAAGAACAATGGATCAAAGCAGAATTAATATAGGATTTTCCAGTTAAAAAGTCATACCCTATGCATAACTTGTATGATGTGTGCTTGTGTGAGTTACCATTTATTAATGTTGGTCTCTGAAAGAATTTACAAATGGCTGTTTAAAAGCCAACACACTGCTGCAGGAGTGTCTGTGAATGATGCCTGCAGCACTTAGGTTAAGTATTCTTCTGTAGTGTGTTGTCTCTGAGGAGGTCGGGGGCAGAATATTTAGTGCTTTTGTGTTTTCTACAGCTCTGTATTTCAAGGAGGCAGGTCAGCCATCCTGTTTTCTCTATTATTCATCTGAGAAAAAAAGCTCATATCTGTATACACATTGGTGAAACCAATGCCTGGAAGCTTCCAATACAACATGTGGGTTTATGTGTGAATCAAGGAAAGAGTGCTCCTCGCTGTTTTACTTTCTGCAATTATATTTTAGAATCAGGCTAGAGGAATCAAACCAATAACCTTCTGATCAGGTAACTACTTGGTTTATGAATGATGGGGAATGTCAGATCTTTGTTTGAAGGGATTCCTCAGCCTTTTATTTGGAACCCAGACACTATCAATGGTATTAGTCCTAATCAGCCATGGATCAGTAACAGCTCTGCATCATAAATACAATATGAACACTACGAAAGACAAAGTATCAGCATCAGGGGTGATTCTAGGATCCAACCTTTAGGGGGGGCTCTGCCCCCAAGGAGCAAATGACATTGATATAGTGCATGCAAAAGTGTTAACCCCCCCGCTAAATAAGACAAGTTTGCAACTCTAACTTCAAGCACTAAAATTGAAAATTTTATTATTATAATTTTTAAGGTTGCTGAGATGAAATGAGCTTGAGCCCCCCTAAAATCGCACATGATCTGCATCCATTTACAACACAGCCCGACAACCCGCAGCAGTTCCAGAGGCTGGATATCGGCCCACGAGGTTCAAGCTATTGTAGAGCAGCATATTTAATGTCCCTTCATCTTTTTTCACCACATTGGATGCTCCTTCTTTCTTCAATTACACATCATTACTATTTCTCATTAAAACCACATACTGAGTAAATGATTGTTCTGCTTTCATAAACTCGCTCTGTGACCTTTTCTGACTGGCAGAGACAACATTGGCTCTAACATCACTTCTAATTCACTTTTTCATAGTAATGAGATAGTGTTTCTCTACCATCCAAAGCCCTATCATAATAAAGCGCTCACAAATAACATTACAAGGGACAATCAATAAAACGGCAAGTGCAGATAAGGGAGAAAATAAATAAAGGCAGAGAGGCAACCAAGAAATTGTAATTAAAAGGGAAACTGGTGTATAAAAGGTATTTAAAAGCCTCACAATTCATTAAAGGTGACTTGCCACACGTACCTCTTTACTTTGTGGTAATGTCTGAAGTTCTACAATGGACTCTGTAACTTGGTTACCATGGTTACCTTGTTTCAAGCCATTCTAGCGTGGTATAGAAAGCCTGCAGGAAGACTCAGCTCCATTTGGGCCAGTTCTCATTAATATTCAACCAGCTAAGCTGCTGGACTCTGATTGGCTAACAGCTAGCCAATGAGAGCCTGGCTATCAGCATCCTTTACCCAGCTCATGAATAGTAATGAGCTCAGGCAACATGACATCAGACTGACCAGCTGTTGTGATTGGTCTGATTTCTCCTCTTAGTTCTTTTCAGTGGCTAGAGCTGACAGAGGAGGTAGCACTTCATCTTCACATTCACCACATAACACACACACACACACACACACACACACATATGGACCTGACATATTTCAAACAATGCAAGTAAAAACAGTTTTGTGTGGCAGGGCACCTTTAAGGTGATAATAACTAATGCAATGTATAGCTACTGTATGAGTTAGACCGTGAACAACCATGTTAAGCTTAAAACTAAAAGACATCTTCATGTTTCAGAACATGTAGATCTGGAGCTGGAAATGCTCCTCTTTTGTTAGTACCAGCACTTCACAAGGTTTTCATTCATCATAGTCATACTGTTGGTCATGTCTGAGACACTAGACCTCACTTTAGATCATTTGCAATGTTTCATGCCTACTGCATATCAGCTTGTGTGTGGTTGTAGTTTCCCTTTTTTGGGTTAACCCTGTGCACTTATTTGCATTATTTATTCAGAATAATTTGCATGCATTTGACTGACTTTTGACCAACTTCTTTATTTTTTGTTTGGTGTGTGCATTATGAGACTTTCATGCTACCATAATAATTTCTGGTTTGGATAAAACATAATACAATGATTTGCAAATCCTATATAACCTTTATTTAATACCAAAAGATATAGACATGTAATGTCCAAACTGATTAATTATTGTTTTGTTTTTTTGCAATTTGTTGGCCAAAAACGGGACAGGGGTCACAAAAGATTGGGAAAGTTGAGGAAAACCAACATTGAATGACCGTGACCTCAGGTGGCCCTGCATTACAAACCAACATCATTATGTAAAGGATATTACCATGTGGGCTCAGGAACACTTTGGAAAGTCATTGGCAGCTACCACAGTTTGTTGCTACATCTACGGGTGCAAGTTTAAAGCAAAACGCCATACATCAACACCCAGAAACGTCACAGGCTTCTCTGGGCCCGAGCTCATCTGATATGCATCCGAAAAGTGGAAGAGTTGGCTGTGGTCTGACTAGTCCATATTTCAAAATCATTTACCAGCAGTGGAGGACTTGTTGGACTGTGCAAACACAGCGTCGCTCTTTCATTTCTTCAACCGGCTTCTTGAAAAGGTCTTTTGGCTGAAAACTGTTGGCTGGTTGGTTTGTTTGCAACCATAGCAACGCACAGAGCTGACCATAAGCCATATACAGGCAAGAGGCCGTAAACTTGGCACAAACTGCAATAAAAACCCTGATTGAGACGCATATTCTGAATGCGCAGTATACATGTCCAAAGAATATCTCTAAAACTTGAATAATACCGGAATGTCCCACATGTCTTAATCAGAAAATGCTATATTTAGAATATCCAATCGGAATATGCTGTGTACATAAACTGTATCAAACTCGGAATGTTGTCATATTCGGAATAATAGTGGAATATTGGTGTGCAGGTAAATTTTTTACACAACCTCTTCATTGGAATTGGGGTTCGTATTACAGTTTGCTTTCAGATTATCATCAACTACAACTAAATATCCAAATCTTATTTAATCTCAACTGATTATCTGATGGACTACAATGTCACTCACCCACTCTGTGCCCTTATGGTCAGTAGTTTTAAAAAAGGCAGATAGAGGAGCTGGATTTGGGACGGAGGGAGGAAGAACGTCAGCACCGTGTCAGTCAGAGGGAGAAGGGACCGGGTGAGCTGGGATTCCGGTCGCCAGTAATAATAGATGTGCTAAATTCCTTGCTGTCACTTGTCCTCAGCGCTCTGAATCATCATATCAATCATTATTATTGCTATGATCACAAATCTGCTCTGACGGAGCTGAGGAAGATTCCTCATGGCCTTCTTTCTCACTCATGCTCTCAGAGTGCTAGGACTCTGCAGGCTGAAGCTCCCCAGCTGATTACTCATTACATCAACAAGGTTTAATTTACGGGGTAGTTCCGGTGGCGCCGGAGGTTCCTCCAGATGTGTCTCATTTTTGCCGTTGGCATTCTAAACTCTGGTCGATTCGGGAAACATCCTCCAAGCTACAATCGTTTTTTTCTCATCACAAACTCTACAGCCATTTTTATCCCTGGGCTCACCTCCCTACGTACACATGTTCCACCAAATCATGTTCCATCCTGAGGCAATTTTGCAGAAGCATTGTTGCTGCGTCCAGCGCTTAGGGCCTCCCAAGACGATTGTGATTGGTTAAAACAAATGCCAATATACCGGAGCATGTTTTTCTCCCATCCCAGAATGCTGTGTGGACTAGCCAGACGGTCTGGCAAAGCTAAGAGATTGGAGGAAAGAAGAGTCCAACATAACAAACTATTGGCCAAGAGAAGAAAGAAATACTGACCTCCTCAGTTTCCTCTCTCTCTGTCTCACAAGTGGCGTCTGAAAGTCACTGATTTCTCTCTGCAGTCTCATCTTGTCTCTGTGGAGAGCTGCCAATATACTGCACAGCTCTGTATGAATAAAAGAGTGGAAGATAAGGAAGAGGTCTTTTTCCGACATTCTGAGGGCTTATCTTGAAACTACAAAACTCCAGCCCACTCTCGCTCACTTTATCTGCCATGAAAACACTTCATTCGCTTCAGGACTAATATTCTTTGAACGTTCATAAAGTTTGGGTTCAAGTGATGACTCTGTCCATGAAAACCTATAATAACTGACACATCACGATTCAATGAAAAACTTTTTATCTGCTACCTCCTTAGGACATAAGACAAATAATTTGCATAGTGTTCAGTGTTTTCCATAAATTGACTCCTTTAGCAAATTTAACAACCCTGGAGAACCAGAGTTTTCACGAGAGCACAATTTGAATTTGCTCAGCGTGTCACTCTGGCATCTAGTAATGCGGCTCATTAGCTATGCCCTTGTAGCCGAGCTGCACCAATCACATCGGTGTATCTGATGTAGGCGGGGCCAGAGGCCAGCTGCACCAATCACATTGGTGTATCTGATATAGGCGGGGCCAGAGGCCAGCTGCACCAATCACATCGGTGCATCTGATGTAGGCGGGGCCAGAAACAAGCTGCACCTATCACATCGCTGTATCTGATGTAGGCGGGGCCAGAGGTGAGCTGCACCAATCACCATCACATTTTTTTAAACGGAGTCCAACAAAGTGCTCACTACACAAACTATACATTACATCACTTCCAGCAACCTTCCTTACCTTTATAACCGAATATTCTCTGGTCCAGCTCAGCTAACAACACAACAACACTGAATACATGAGCGTGTTGTAGCCTACCTACAACGTTTCAACTGATTTAGCAATTTAGATAACACTGTCGACTGTCCTGGTGTTGCACACATGAACTGACACAGATGGGGGTTCATGTATATATAGGGGAAACACTGGTGTTGTGACATATTCTTGTGTTTTTGTGTGTGTGGTTGTGGGAGGATGTATTTCCCTCATAATAATATGGGAGTATAATAGATGGGAGTACAAACCCCTGCATACTCCATCCTATGAGACATTTACAAGGAAACACACACAAAGGAATGCAAGCAAGCATGCTTATACACACACATTTAGTGGACATTCATGCATGAGCAAAAATGCATGTACTGTGGGGCATACTTAGTGATGTGAATGCCCTACTCATACTAGGGCATACACATCACTTGCACACAGACAAATACCCACTAGGATTTTCCATTATAATGCATTCTCCTCTTCTAATAAAAGCAGCAGGTAAATGCTGATATTAAGCTCCACATCCCAATCTGTTTTGTAGAAAACACACACGATGCATCCCACATCATGTGCACTCAGCCTTTTGAAGGGAAGCCATTTGATTGCAATGAGGATGCATTACTTTTGCAACCAGAGAACTAATAATTCATTAGGATATTTAACAAGTATAATGCGTTCCACTGCTTAACCCCTCCACCTTTCCACAGCTGAACATCACACCAGAGCGACTGTCCTGGATCGCCCTCAACTCCCCCCGCCCAGTCGGATAAACACTTTTGCTCAAGTCATCATTTACCTTGATTAGCACAGCTCCCAGCAGGAGCACCTCACTGATTTGCACGTAATAATTCCTTTGGCTTCTCGTTTCCGCGGTTACATGTTCTGAGAGCAGCGGTGACAGGAGTGGTTGTCATTGGAGTTTTTAATAGGGATCGCAAGACCATGACACTACGCACATAACACCAATTATACTGCCCAAAGGCATGAATGATGAAGTGCTGGTGAGTTGTTAATGGGAGGTGTTGTCCTGTATTTTACGGACTGGAATTCCATTGATTGAAAGTGAGAAATCATAAAAGGCCATGAGAGACACGCATGCCTTAGCACTGCACGTTTAAGCACATGTTCTCTTTGCGCCGTTAATCAAGAGCGGCTTGGTCAGCTGGCCAGCTGCATTTTAATGGATCTTGAGCTAACGTTTTATACAACGTGTACACAATGGGCCCAGTGTGGCTGTAATACGCCCACAGTGTGCTATTTTTCATAACCAGCGGTACTGAGTGTGTACATTGGGGCACTGTGTATTACAAGAATAAAATAAGAGTCTGTGGCCATTTATATATTATTATGCTATGTTAGAGCCCACACTGGGATGTTACTCAACCGCAGCAGCAAACTGCAGGATGTGAAGTAGTTGGACAACGTACAACAAAAACTCCTCCAGGATCATTTTACTCAACATTTTATGTAATGTTAAAATGGTTGAGCAGTGCTGGGACAATATCAAATTTATCTCACACTGCAAATTAATTGAAAGTTGAGCATGGAGTAGGAATACCTCAGAATAATGGAATATCCTGTCTACCTGGAGAAACTGAGCTTTTAGACTGTTGGATGGAACGCTGTGGACTTCACATCATTTACTGGGGACATTCTTACTTACTTTGTTGACCCACTGACTTTCCCTCTAGTGCCATCATTAGGACTATATTATATTAGTCTTGCTTTGGCAGACCTGGTCAGCATTCCGGGATTGGAGAAAAACATGCTCTGGTTTATTGGCATTCCTTTAAACCAATCCCAATCGTCATTGGGAGGTGCTAAGCGTCGGATGGAGCCCTGGTTCCTCTGCAAAATAGCCTAGGAAAGGAACTTGTTTTGGTGGAACATGTGTACGATTAAAAGTCAGATTGGACAGATAGTCTAGCTAGTTGTTTAATATTTCAGTGAGATGTTAATCATGAATTGCCTTTACATTTTATTGGATTGGCATTCATAGCCTCTGAAGGATGAATCAATGACATTTGTGATCCCCTTACTTTTCCTCTAGCACCACCATGTGGTTGGCATTTGTGGTTTGGAATTAAATGCCAACGATTGGATGGATTGCCATAAAATTCGATACAGATATTTATGTTTCCTCAGGATGAATTGTAATCATTTTGCTGATCCAGACTTTTCTGCTGGTGTGTCATTATGTCAAAAAATGTAATCAAATTATTTAGATTATGACATAGGCTACCTGAAAACTAAGGTGGTGAACATTGTATCTGGTAAGCATTGGCATGTTACCATCCTCAAAAAAGCTCAGCCACACAGAGCTGCTTGCATGGATTCAGACTATTGGTCTTATCTTCTTGATGTCTTCGGTGGCAGAGCAACATGAAACTGCAGAAGGAAACACGTCTTTCTTCCACCAAAACAAAGCTCCACAGTGTGAACCGAGAAGGTGGTGATGAAACGTGTATCTGTGTTTTTTTACCCCCAACGTCTCGTACCAGGCAGTGCTGCACTAGTATAGGCACTGGTTCTGGTTCTGGTTCTGGTTCTGGTTCTGGTTCTGGTTCTGGTTATGGTTAAGGTTATGGTTAAGGTTATGGTTAAGGTTAGTGTAGAGGCTAAGCTCAAGCTTCAAACCCCTGAGGTACCTTTCCACGGGTAGAGTAATTGACTTACTTTTTACCTTTTTTGATCAATGAAAGAAAGAATTTGCAATTAACACCATTGGTTCTATTTATTTCCATGAGATATAAGTTAAAAGTCCAAACAAATTACTGCTTTTATGTATGTGGTGTTGCTGTGCGTGTGTCCGGGTGTGTGTGTCGCCATGTGTGGTCAAAAACTGTATGTGCTTCCGGGTTGCACCTGAGGAATTAAAGATTGGTTCCTATTTATACTAAGGGCACTAATTGGCTCTTACAGTTAAGTTTATGGGGCCTTGAAGTCAACAGTTGCAGCGCTGCCTTGAAGTCGATTAGGAATTGGTTATGATTATGGTTATGTCCTTGAAGGCAGCGGTCGCAGCGCTGCATGGAATGAGACTTTGGGGGCTTAAAACACCATCGAGCTGATGAAACAGGGCTGTTTTTTGAACACAGCTCCAAACAACTTTAGCCACCTTGGAGAGTTGGGTGCTTGATTTAATGACTTTACAGACAAATCTAGTAACCCTTTTATGAGAAGCTACAGTATGCAATTAATGTCTTGATTCCAAAAGCATTTACTGACAAGTCAGCAGAAATCCATTTGGTGTGCTGTAGAGATGCCCAGATGTCTGTACACTGAGCATATCCCATCAATAGGCTGCACATTATGTCAATGTGTAGAGAGAGGATGGCGATGAACAAGGAATACTAATGGTTACTTTACTTACATCTCCACAGCTACATTTTAACAGCAAAATCAAGTTCCCACTTTCTCATCGACATATGTTTACCCTTTCCTTTCTGAAATATATAATTGAATTCTATTTTGGTATCTATACAGCAACACCATCTGTCTCTTGCTGTTGCTACTGTTGCTCACCGCTGAGCTTTGTATCTAAACAGCTAAAAACAAAGCAAACAGCAAACAACAGAATTTGTGTAAAAGGCTGGATGGCAAGTTTGTGATGTGTGCCCTGAGAATGGCTCGGAGTTTCATACTTGTTTCTGGCAACGCTGATCGCAGAGCAGCTGCCAAATGCTCTGCGTTGGCCTCATTGTAAATATTAGGAGTTAATTCCCACGGTAAAAGGCCTCTGTACACCATCTGCACTGCTGTTAATCACAGAGGTGTCGCCCCGCCAACAATCACCACTTGCCTTATTCAAATTGCATCACACAAGCTGCAAATATTCACGGGTTGGGAGCACATATGGACACACGCACCAAGTTTAGATTCACTGCTTAACGTCTTTGGCAGGCAACAGTAGGCATCTCTCCAACTCTGGGGGGTGTATTTTGGAGCTATGCATACACACACACAGAAGCACAGAAGTCAGGAGTGGTGTTTTTATGGTGAGTAATTTAACTAGCTGGCTCTAAAGTGAGTAGATAATTCACAGGGTTGGACTTTGGAGAGAGAGACTGAGAGGAAGGCGCAGAGAGAGAGAGAAGGAGAGAGAGAGAAAAAAGGAGAGCTACTCAGGGGGTGTGGATGTCAATTGTGTCAGCATTTTATCACAGTTGAGTAGCTGGAGGTTCAAAGGTCGATCCCATTCTGCTTTCAGCCACAGTCACCTTGCCATACTGACAGAGCTATCTAAAGCAACATTGACTGAATCACCCATCAGCCGACACTGCACAAGCTCTTAAATGGCTAATGGAGATGCCAGACCAGCTGGGAATACAAACCAATGGATTTATTGAACATTCAGCACACAGCACTGCCAGCAATACAAGCTTCATATACGCACTGTGGTTTTCATTAACCACCTACAATTTTGAATATATTTACATATGTTCTGTTGGTGGAAAGTAAGAATTTGATTCTATTTTACCCTAGTTATTTAAACAAAAAAACATCTGAAATGTGTTTGCCACATACGTCATTTGGGAGAGTTATGCTCATTTTTCTTACAATACCATGGTGACGTTTTAGCCACACTACGCAATGTAGCTCTATAGAAGTCCACGTCAGGTTGGTTGATTGGCCCCCCTACTTTGGTACAGACTGACTAAGTTATGTATTATTATTAGGGGTCCAAGCCCGAGGCTGTAAGAACCGGGGTAGCAAAGCTAAGCGGTTCACACAGCAGGGCTCTGGAATCCTATTTTTCTAATGATTATTGTTATTTTCCATTTTCCTACAGCCTAAACCGTAGGGGCATTTTCAGGACTGGTCCAAATCTCCGCAAGGACCTCAGGCGCAACAATTGACCCACTTCCACCACTAGGTACACAATAGTGAATAAAATACATTTAAAACAGGTCTGGAAAATTGTTTAAAATGGAAATGGAAATCGGGATAAAAGAGTTCCTGAGTCTATTGGACCTGCATCTGGGCATGGAGTACCTGCAGGCTGAGGGAAGTAGCTTAAACTGGCAGGACAGGGGGGGGTCTAGGGTCATCTGCAATGGATTGGGCCTTCTTTGTCACTCTGTTGGAGTAGATGTGGGAGACTGATTGGTGAAAAGTGGGCGTGGCCTATGGGCCCCACCTTTGGATTCAAAACTTACACTAATGTGAAAAAAAACGTTTTTACTTTTTTCACAATATTTTTCGCAATGTGCAAAACCAACTTATTCAAACTTGTCCTAGGCCGTGCGACAGATCTGCATGAAACCTGGTACGTAGCATCTCCAGATGGCCGCGACAAAAAGTTATTCAAAGAATTTTGCTACGTTAAAGTACGACAACCGAACAAATTTTCCTAGCTAGCTACAAAACACATCATATCTCTGCCAAATTAAATGTTATCAGCAAAAGACTTGAGATTATTGTTCATGGTTCATGGTTCGATACTCTGACCCAACGGCAACATACCGCAGACCTTGAGCATCACACCTCTAGATATTTCCTGACATTTGCCTCTCCACGTTACACTTTGGGTCCCACTTTTGCACGCTCCCCCGGTCGTCTGGGGCGACTCATGTCGGGGGAGACTGGAGTCGGGAGGCTTGGACCCCGTCATAACTGCTTGCTGTTCTAGTTTTATTATTTTTATTACATAATATTGGACGTATTGCCCTAAAATTTTTGTTTTTGGTTGAAAGTCTCAACAACCATTGAATGGTTGGGATTCAGTATTCATGGTACCCAGAGGATGAATCCTAATGACTTTGGTGATCCCCTTACGTTTCATCTAGCACTATCAGCATGTTGCTTATGACCAACTACCTGCGAAACAGACATTCCCATCAGCCTCAGCTGCGCTTTGTGTTTAGGGCTTATTAGAAAATGTCAGCATGCTAACACGCTAAACTATGATGGTAAACATGGTATATAGTCTGCCTGCTGGAGTTGTATTAGCCTTTCGAAGGAAGCTTTTATTTGATCCTTTAGACAGCAGAAAAAATTCTTCCATGAGGCTGATTCTTGTTAAGAATAAGAAATAATCAAATTACCAGAGACTAATGTATACCTTTAAGGTACAATGACATTATTTATTTGTGCTCCATCTGTACACATACAATACTGACAGAAACAAAAACAGCATTTAAAATGAACTACCAGTACTACAAATAATTAAACACATGCACAATAAGACCTAACATATTGTACAATAGGAAAATACTGCAGACCAGAGGTACATCCCCCCATGTAAAATATATATCCACCCTGTCATTGTACTGAACCTTCCACTCTGCGAGCATTAAATAAAAATCAGCACATGACACGGTGTACACTTCACTCTTTATGGCCTGCGTGCCTGAGGCGTAAATAGCCTTTTCCCTGGGTTGAAGTGTCCGTGCTTGTCTTGTACAGTACAGGACTTGCTCTGTAAAGTTCCTCCAGTCCCACAGTCCTGCATGAGCAGAAAACCCATGAGTTGTCATGGCAGCTGAACTGAGCCATGAATGTACATTAGAGAGAGAGAGAGAGAGAGAGAGAGAGAGAGAGAGAGAGAGAGAGAGAGAGAGAGAGAGAGACTTTTTCCTGCAGCCAGAGCTGCTTTGAGATTTTATTGGCATGACATTAAATCACATCAAGGGGAAAATTGAGACTTTTGAGTTAAATGAGTAAGGCAGAGAGAAGTATGACAGTGAGAACCTCTGAATTCATTATTGTTAATGTAACTGTTTGCTGTTTAATAGCCTGTTGTGTATAATACCACCATCTGATAATGTATTGCTTTGGTAGGTTTCTGTTCAAATATGCAGCAATCGAAGCATACTTAAATAGAATTCAGATGAACTGAATTAAAGTGGAAAAGAGCGAGGAGAAAGGCAGAGAGATGTGTGAGTACACTAAGAAGTCTGTTGTGCTGGGGGCTTGTGCAGGGGAGGGCCTGAGCTGTGAATGCAGAGGAATGACAGGCAGGGATTAGAGGGGAGGTGGTGCCATTGAAAAGCAAGCTGATCCAGGGAGCCAAGCTGACACTTGAACACAGCCAGCTGACAAGACCAGCCAGCCCTGCTGCAGTCCTGCAGAGGCTTCTCCCCTCACTCCCCCTCCCTGCCGACACCATGGGGGTTTGCATTGGTTCATTAGTCGTCACTGTAGAGACAGATGACGCAAAGAAACAAGATCAGCGGTCCATGAACCATTTATCAGTTAAAGGTTATGTGATTCAGAATCCAGATTGGAAAACTGTTAATTGTGGCGCATTACTGAGATCTCAGGGACATTTTTAATTTCAACAGCATGGAGTAATGATGTAAGAAAGTTCACATCATGGGCTGGGTCAGTAGAATCCAAAATGTTTGTGTGTCTTCTCACCCGCAAATTTGCCCAAAATACCAATTTTTCAAATGTCTTTAAATAGTAAGAATTAGGCAACAATCCTTCAATCAAACTTTTCAATTATTCATAAACATTAGAATGTAATTTCACATTATGCAGAGCATATGTGATTTAATTAAAAATATAATAGAGAGGATGAGAAGTTCATGTGTGATAGAAGAACACATTACAGTTCTGCATCTGACAAAGATACTGTAAAATGACAACGCCTTAATGTGGTTAATGTGTTTCCTGCTGAAACAGGATGTTGGGTTGCCGCTCGCATAAAGTAATTGTCTCTTGTGATGTATTTATGTTACTTCGTTTTTCTTCACCAACACAATAAAGTTACAGCTTAATATAATATTTGACAATTTATTTTATTAACCCTTGTGTTGTCTTCCCGTCGACCAGAGTTTTTCTGGTCAAAATTTATAATACAAACTTTTTATTCAGCGTTTTTATTTAACTCTTTTGTCGCTTTTCCTGATGTTTTTGAAGCTTTTCTCAACGTTTTTGTCCCTTTTTTCTATTTTTTGTCTATTTTTTTTCAACATTTATAATGTTGTCGATTTATTTCTGCGCTTTTTGACGTTTTTGTTGTTGTTTTTTTAATCTTTTTTTTGACATTTTGTCACTTTTTTCAGTGTTGTAGGGAACCATCCACGTTATTATTTTAATGACAATTTGGTTGAACGAAAAACCCCAATTTGTGATATAGAAGCTTTTCGATAATGGGTCAAATTTGACGCAAGGACAACAGGAGGATTAAGACAAATTGTCAAAGTCATTGGGTGTAATAGAATGCAAGAATAAGGATAAGGCAAATAAGAAGAAAATAAATGGATGTTGCTGGTTAAATTTGTTGAAACGACTGTCACCAAGGTGACTTACCATGCAAACTGCAGCAAGAAACCAAATGTGTGTCTCAAAACTACAGCATCACCAACACACCAACAGGAATAACCTTGTGTGAGGGGGCAACCACCTCACCAAACAGGATGTCGACAAAACGCACAGCCTCTGGTTCCCAAGGCAAACACATCTCCATCGCTACAGTATAAGCATCACACCATTTCCAGAATTAGCACTGGCATTGGATGTAGATCATGTACTGTCGAATCATTTAACATCGATGTACTTCGTAGGGAGTCTGGAATGAAGAAAATGTTACATATCTCTTTGCCACTTTATAGGCTAATTTGTGTGATAAATATTTGATTATGCTATGAATATACTGTATAAACAACAACTTTACAGCTTTAGCCATACGTTTTGGGGTATTTTGGGTAACTGCTCATGTGGCATCTCTACCGAGAGAGTTCTTTAATTCACGTCAACAAACCTAACCTGATCACATAGCACATCAACATAATTGTTAAAGTATACATTATTATTGTTGTATTATTTATTCCCAGTTTGGTTGAAGCTTTAATCTTCCACTCCCAAGTCTCCAGTCAACTTGTAATTGGACACATTTATTGTTGCTATGCTATTTTGAGCTTTATATTCTACACATATCGGCTGGATTCTGCACTGCACTGTTCTCTACCCTCATCAGTGCAGTAGGCGCCATATTTGTGTTGATTAATGGCTGGTACGCAAGCTGTTTCAAATCTGTGAGGTCAAGGGCTGGCTGTGCCGACGCCTGACACACTCAGAAACAGAACAGCTGGAACATGTACCAGTCTCTCCATTACTTAGAAGTGTTCACACAGGCATAATTGCCTAACAATCTGAACTGGGGGCCTCTGCTCACAATGCAAACAGTGTTTTAATCAGATATGCAGCTCTTGAATGTGTGACTCCCCACAAACCTCTGCTTTCCTGGAGTTCCCTTGATTAATAGTCCTGACAAGAGACACCATTATTATGAATTAAACCAGCACAACTGTATGTGTCGTTTTATCTCCAGAAACAGAGGAGGCACAAGACAAAGCTAGTGGCTTTTTGCACAGGAGGTTGATTAGGAAGCACAAACATCTCTTGCCTCTTGCTGTGCAGCACTGCGGATTGGTTTGACACTTTGATCCAAGAGCTTTCTCAAACACAGACACATAAAAACACACAGGCACACACAGGGTGACAGCTGAGATAAAAGAATGAGAATCAAAGCGGTGCTTGATTTAAAACAAATAGAAACCATAAATTTGCTATCCTGTGTAAGCCGTATGTGCACAAAACATTGCTAGATAGTTATGAGCATCTACGTAATGTTTATGTATACCATCTGTGTGTGCTGAAGTGAAAGGCTGCATGCAAAGCCATACCTGTGTTCTATGCATTTACAAATATGTTTGCATTTGTCTTCGGTGCACACACACCACACAGTGCACTAACCACAACTGCACATCGTATAAAACAAGTGCAACATACAGGAAGAAAAGATCACCTCCAATGATCCATCAATTCCCATTGGTTTGGTGAGAGGGGGATTTATAGACAGGCAGAGTAAATTCAAGGCTTACTCACTGTCAACACAACCCGAGAGGCAGTCTGCTGGAAAATCTAGTACTGTGGTGCCAGGTCGCTCCACATAATTCCCCTGTAGGGCTGCTGTCTGTGATGAGCCATGCTCAGTGTGGTTGTGTGGCTGCTGAAAGGCCTGTCATTACAGCTGCATCCTGCGGCAAAGGCAGCCACATCCAATCCAAATAAGATCTCCACTGACAACTACTGTAGCTGCCCCACCTAAAAACCTACTTATCAGGCTGCAGGATTTGGTTAATAATTCTGACTGGATTTGGTTAATGTCTGTAATATGTAAGTGGGCATCACATGTTCTATAAAATATATCAGCTTATGCCAGTATTGCAAATTAAGCTGCCATTGACCTTTTTATAAGAAATCTGATATCAGCCAACTGCACTGCCCATGTTAGAAATTATAGATGTAATTTAACTGATCTCTTTAACACTTTTTCTGAATGGGAGCTCCTAAGTTAGCCCTTACTTTACTTTGGATTCCACACAATGGAAGAATGTTTGTCGTTATTATTATTGTTAGTACTGTTATATGATGTTAGCTGTATCAGAGGTCGATAACATGCCAAAAGTATAAAGCAGCTCATGTGCAAAACACAATTGCATTTTGCGCACATATTTTTGACCATGCGTAACATGTACTGTATGTTTAATGAATGTTTCCCTGTACGATTTAGCCTTCCATATGGCTGGATGTTTACATATATCTGTGGAGATTAACAGTTGTTCTAACATCTGGTTTATTATAATATCGTAGCTTTGTAAATGTTAGCTTCTGCCAACATTTGGATTATGCTGCCTTGACAGTAGCATCAGACTTTATAATGGTTAGATGAGCTAAATATACAGTATGACTGGTTGAACAGCTTTGCACAAAACAAGTGTAGCCTATTTCTACACATTTCGGCTATATCCGGTATGTCTGTATACAAGCATGTGTGGTTAGATATATACATTTATGTATGTTTTTTCCAATAGATTAAATCCATCTGTCACATAGATTCCCCGTTTGTGTATCCTCGATTCCTCTCCTCGCATCTTAGACCCGCCCACAGGAGATCTGAGCCAAGGAGTCGAGGAGAGAGGAGTCGAGGGAACAGGCATTTAACAAGCACGGGACAGCTCTGCCTCGGAGCCGTCATTAAAAGCATTGTCAATTAAATATGACGTGCAGCACTGCTTCATCAGCTGTCTATTGTTATGTCATACGCTGCATTTTATGTTCTCTGTGAGAAGAGCAGAAGTCGTCATGACGACTTCTATATTTACTTTGAATTCAATTCACAAGGTGCAAAATGTAATAACAATGTACTGAGGTCATTTTTGTTTGGTGTATTTAACACACACACGCTAACACACACACAAACACATATAATTAGAACCTGCCTATGGTAGGTGCTAATTTCTAACCTGGTGGAAGAAAATACCCTCTTATGTCTTCTCTCTTATACAACATTCAATACACATGGATTGAAGTGTGAGTCAAGAAGGGCCTAGCCTCATTAAAAAAAGAAAAAACATAGCGCTTGTGGTAATTGCTTTCCATTCCATGGTTGGCTTGTCAATAGCGCGGTATTGCAATATTGCTGTTACCCCTACTCACACGTATACATTTTTCCTATATTATCAATATTCATGCATACATCTTTAATTGTTGGCGCAACCTCTAGCTCACCCAGTAAAGTGTGTGCCCCACGTAGGCTGAGTCCGAGTCTGGACTCCAGGTTTGAATCTGACCTGTGACCCTTTGCTGTGTGTCATCCCTCTCTCTCTCTCTCTCTCTCTCTCTCTCTCTCTCTCCCCGTTTTCCTGTCTATCCACTGTCACTATACAATAAAGTGAAAGAGGCCCAAAAATAATAATAATAAAAAACAAATAACATATTTAATTGTTTGTATCTGTTGATCATTTCTGAATATATTTTCCTTGGTAGGATATTCTATCATTGTGACAGACGGTCAACAGGTTTGATGTAACATGTGATCGCTGTAGAATGGAAATATGCCTGTTCAATGACTGGAGCTGCGTCCCATCTGTTAGCAAATTGTAGACTCAAACATGGCGTGTTTGCATGCAGCATTACATAACCCTGTTGCTCATGCGGCATTTCACAGGCCTCGACTCGATACTCATCTCATTTCGCTGCTTTTATGGTCGCCTCGGTTTCTATTCTCCAAATCTACAGCGTAAAGTACCCGGTGCTGATGGATGATGGCACTGATGATATACAGTATATGTATGTGTGTGTGGAACTTAACACCTACACTCTAGGATGAGACTTTTAGGACAGCTGAGTCAGACTGCTGGAGAAATTTGACTCCCATAAATAAACCTGGTCTTTTCTGTCTTCCTCCGTCTTGTCCTTTCTCACTCTCTCTCTCTTTGAAATCAATCAGTGATGGTCCCTCCACCCCCAACCGATGGATCTATTATTAATGAGGGCCCTTAGCACTAAACTAAATTTAGTGCATAAACTCCACTTGGAGAGCTAGAGAGGGGAGATCAATAGGATGGCAGGGGCCACAGCGAGAAACTCATTTAGCTCTTTGGAAACGCAGGATGTGGAAAGGCTCACCCTGAGTGCAAATGGGCCTCCTGACTAAACGAGAGCTTACGAGAGCGAGCAATAAAGAGGGCAAGAGGTTTGGACAATACAAGGCAAATTTCAGGGGGTCATTACTCTGTAATTGTTACCTTGTAGCTAATCAATATATGAGATAGGGGATCATTGACGGGCTGACGTTTGGTGTAATTAGGTTTATACAAGCTCTGGGTTATTGCCTATTCAGCACGCCATTGTGTTGCATGAATCACATGTGATTTGTCAGCCCCTTTTGACATTGATGCTACTTGTCTTCTGTCAGAAACGTCAGGGCTATGATTACTCTCTTTCAGTATCACCACACAGTTTAATATTTCATCATAAACCCATTTGTATGGAAACAATCAATTACTCATGCATAATTTTCTCCATATGATGCTCGCTGGGGAACCAGTCAATGTACTACTCTTAAATAGATAGCTAGTAAAAAAAACAAATAAGACACATTTTGCTTTATCACAAGTGTAAAGAACACAAATGAGGTATCTTTGGGATTTTATAACCAAAGCAAATAAATATATGAGGCCTTGAATATCTGATAAAAACTGCACAAAAACACCCCTTACCACACCAGGTGTTTGTATTGGACAGCTCTCATGTGTGTAAGTCAGTGAGTATAAGGCAGCACAATGCTGATAAAGATCTATGCACTTTAGGTATGTTTGCTGAGCATGTCTAAATCCCCGGGGTAAATAATGTCTTAAGATAAGATACTTTTCAAAGCAAATGCTTACGTGTAATCATATAGCCGCAGAGCATGCTGGTCTCAGGTCTCTTGGTCATGCAAATATATAACCCCAGAATGCTCACATAAGGAGCACTATCAAGATTTATGGAACTGTAACAAAATGGAATGAGTAAAAACAACAATAACAACAAACAAATAAAAATAAAAACCATCAATAAAAGGATAAAACATCCACTTACCATTGGTTCATCAGACTAGACCGATAACTGCAGAAGTTGTGACATAAAGACTGTAGTGTTAACACTACAGAGTGGTATTAGGCAGACAACAAGATGTTTTCTAGGTAGACAGAAAGAAGAATATAAAATGGAAGGATTTAATTATACTGCCAGCTGACTGTTCCAAATTCATGATTCAAGTAAGCTCAATCACTGCTGGATTTGAACCTGGACTTTGACCTGGCTCCACTTTGGTCTGTTGGGACTGTAGGGAGTTAAAAGCTTAGTGATGGAATCCAGCACCTGGCCTTGGATGTAGTTGGTAAGAGGATGAAATGGATTCTTTAAGAAATTGGCCACTAGTCCAGAGAAGCTACGAAAAATGCTAAGGGAGTCCTGTTTGTTTTTAATAGTCTGGCTTCAAATTTCTGCAGAGTTTGAAACTGAGCTACAGCTCTACCATACGGCAAGGTGTTAAAGGTCCCATGACATGGTGCTCTTGGGATGCTTTTATGTCTTAGTGGTCCCCTAATACTGTATGTGAAGTATCTTTTAAATAGACCTTAGTGGTCCCCTAATACTGTATGTGAAGTATCTTTTAAATAGACCTTAGTGGTCCCCTAATACTGTATGTGAAGTATCTTTTAAATAGACCTTAGTGGTCCCCTAATACTGTATCTGAAGTCTCTTTTATATAGACCTTAGTGGTCCTCTAATGCTGTATCTGAAGTCTCTTTTATATAGACCTTAGTGGTCCCTAATACTGTATCTGAAGTTTTTTTACATAGACCTTAGTGGTCCCTAATACTGTATGTATCAGGCTATCTATCTTTCCCACAAATTGGAAAATGGCCCAAATCACCCCTATTTTTAAATCTGGTGATCATACTCTTGTCTCAAACTATAGACCTATTGCTATACTTCCAGTAATGTCTAAGTTGCTTGAAAAAACCCTGTATAACCAACTAAGTTCCTACCTTGAAACTAACAACTGGCTCAGTGACTGTCAACACGGTTTTCGTGCAAAGAGATCCACCATGTCGGCATTACTACTCCTCACTGAACAAATACGTGGCTCTCTTAACAAAGGTCACATAACTGGAGCTATTTTTATTGACTTTCGTAAAGCTTTTGACACAGTGAACCACCAGATCTTACTTAATAAACTTCCTTCATTCAATCTGTCATCATCTGTGATAGAAATGCTTTCGTCCTACCGAACGAACGAACAGGTTGCAAGTCGTTAAAATAAATCATGTAAAATCCCAACCTGAAATCTCTGATATGGGTGTTCCACAAGGCAACATTCTTGGACCCTTACTTTTTCTTTTGTACATAAATGATTTCCCTCAAGTGTGTAATCATTCAAAATGTCTACTGTATGCTGACGATACTGTGATTTTTCTCTCTGATTCAAATCCTGTTGTCATAAATTCTAAATTATCATCTGACCTTCAGGTTATACACGACTGGTTGAGAAATAATCATTTAACCATCAATGTTCAGAAAACTGAATGTATGTACTTTTACTCATCCAGAAAATGTTTTTCTTTTACTGATCCTATTCCTTTTGCTAACCAAGAACTTGTCGTCACAAAAACTTACAAATATCTTGGTGTGCTACTTGATTCTCATCTTACATACCGGGAACATGTGTCTAATTTAACAAAAAAGTTAATTCAGAAACTTTATGTTTATAATAAGATCAGATCATATCTTTCTTCTTCTGTTTCTGAAACCTATTTACATGCAATTGTGTTTTCAACCATGTCCTACTGTCTTCCTATTTGGTCACTTACCACAAAGGAAATCACTGAACCAATAGCACAATTATACCATCGAGCTCTCAAGATTCACAGTAACCTTCCAAAGTGGTCTCACCACTGTATTGCACTCGAACGCTCTAAGGCTTTGACTTATGAAAACTTTATAAACAGCCACGCAATTGCATTTTATTTTCAGATTCAAAATATCGCTTTACCAGAACTTGTTGCACTTTTTCCGACACACGTGAGACCAGGTCGCCTCACTAGGTTGGTTTCACAGGCACTTATCCCAGTTCCCCCATACAAAAACAACTTTGGTAAGAGGTCCTTTTTTTATACATATACCAAGATTTGGAATGACATTCCGTATCACATCAGAACACTATCATCCATCACATATTTCAAAAAGGCATACAAACAGCTCCTTCTTAACAGTTACACTTGCATGCATTAATTGATTCGTTTATGTATTGTCCAGGTCTTGTTTGCACGGTCCGAATTTGTCTGGCCCAGCTGATGTTTTGTATAAATGTCTTTTTCCTTATGTAACTGTATTGTTGTTTTCAGTTGTCGATATATATTTTTCTATATTGATTTTTTGTATTAATGTCTGTCCTGACGTGCTGTAACCATGTTTTATGTTTCTGCAGAACAGGAACCTGCTGAAAACCAGTTTTTAAACTGAGTCAGGCCCGTTTTTATATTGTAATGAAATGTTACTTTTTCAAACTTTCCTGTATAATAAATATATGAAAAAATATGTATCTGAAGTCTCTTTTATATAGACCTTAGTGGTCCTCTAATACTGTATCTGAAGTCTCTTTTATATAGACCTTAGTGGTCCCTAATACTGTATCTGAAGTCTCTTTTATATAGACCTTAGTGGTCCCTAATACTATATCTGAAGTCTCTTTTATATAGACCTTAGTGGTCCCCTAATACTGTATCTGAAGTCTCTTTTATATAGACCTTAGTGGTCCCCTAATACTGTATCTGAAGTCTCTTTATATAGACCTTAGTGGTCCCCTAATACTGTATCTGAAGTCTCTTTATATAGACCTTAGTGGTCCCTAATACTGTATCTGAAGTCTCTTTTATATAGACCTTAGTGGTCCCCTAATACTGTATCTGAGGTCTCTTTTATATAGACCTTAGTGGTCCCCACTAATGTTAAGAAACCTGATAAAGTGACATTTTCATGCCTTGGGACCTTTAATATCAGGCAAGGCCCAACGGTAGTGTTATTTTGTCAGAATTACTGAGGGACAACATCGCTCTGATCTTTCAACTATTCTGAAATTTTATGGTACAACAAGATTTTAAATAGATCCAACATTTTGCACTTGATGACAAGATTAGGACAAGTATTTTACACAGAATTCCACACCAAATATCTCAGTTTCAGCACTATGGCAATGAAAATATGAGCTCCCAACCAAAACAAACATGAAAGTTGGACAGATGCCCGTTTTTCCTTTTCTGCTGGCTTCTGCCAATCACATTTCTCTTCTCTTGATTTTAATTACAATATGGATGTCAAGACAAAGGATGCATTTGAAAAAAAATCATCAAAGTAATGTGATGTATCCTCGGCTTTGAGCAATGAACACAGGCATGACCAGATGGGAACGAGAGTAGGAAGGGGCGAGTGAGTTCAATGACATGTCTCTGCTTCCTCAGGTTCAGACGGACTAAAAGCTAATCTTGCCTTCTGCCCACAGGCCTGGCAGTAATTACAACGGCAAATGCATTGTTCACCTTTAGCCAGGACCAAAAAGCAACGAACACAGCAAGTTTTACCGAAAGTCAATCTTGGGAGAGGAAAGCCTGGAACAAATTGTAGATGCAGACAGGGGACGACTGAGGGAGGTAGATGAGGGGGTGAGGGATCTAGGTGGAGGAGCAGGGAGAGGGGTAATGGAGGAGGACCAAATGAAAAGAAAATGTACCCGGCGGTGAATAAAACTGACAAACACAGGGGCTGATAGTGACTCAAATATCAAAGCCTTTAGTTTGCTGGGATGGCTGGGAAGTGGCTGCCACTGCTGTTTGAATCATCACACAGCTGCTTTTTTATTTTATTTATTTATTTATTTTTTTACTAAAAGCTTTGGAGAAGCCTCTGGGTGCCAGAGAGAAGTGAAGTGAGGTGGAGAATACATCCAATCTTTCTCTGTCAGTTTTTCTCTTTCTCCTTCTCTGCCTCACATCTTGAACAAATTGTGAGAACTCCTTTAGGCACAGCGGGAGGAGGAGGTACGCATTGCTGGGACATCATTTGCTCTGTCTATGAATGTGTGTCTACCTGTTTTTCCCTTACGCTCGGATAAAAGTTGGATCTTCATCTTGCTCACCGTATCACAAACACACAGAAGCTTCTTTTGAGCGGGGGAAACGGCAGAAGAAAGTGGAGAAAATGATTTCTCCGTGGCAGATTTCTTGTGCTTGGAGGTGAACTGCATCTCAGGAGAAAGGAGATCAATGAGCAGAGCCTGCAGCAGAACAGCCCAGCACTGTCAGCCATAGGCGTAAATCCCAAGGGGGTTGGGGGGGTCAGAACCCCCCATCTGAGGGTTGTCCCCCCCACCCCCTCAGAGATATCATTAAAAACCATGCTGTGCATTGTAAATAACACATTGATGTATACTTAAAATATCTGTATAAGTAGTAAAACAATACAAACCCCCAAAAATGCTTTTTAAGTTTAGAAACATTTTAGTCTTCCGTCCTTTGCCTCACAGTGGTTTGGTCCAATGCCTGCTTTACACAGAAGTCCGGCACACAGTCCAGAACATACTGGTCGTAATGTTAGTTGTGGAATGGAATAATCAAGATGTTCAAGGCTATTTTATTCACATTAACATTGGTTGTTCTTTTCTCAAATAGAAATGATGCTGAGTAATTAATAAATTAGTAGAGACAAAAAGGTTTGCTATGTTAGTGTAATATAATGTAACGTTACCTAGCTTGTTGGATAGAAATGCACCCACTACAACTAACGTTAACACGGCGATAAGCCTAACGTTATGAGTGTGAACTGATATTAGGGTTAATATTGAAGATCTACGGTTGTGTTTGGCTCAATATGATGCTAAACGTCACTATGTCACAGGAAAAAGAGACAGAAAGAACGAGGAACAGGGAGACCAGGGACAGGCAGGTATAGAGTCTCAGTTAAGGAGATCAGGGAGACCAGGGACAGTCAGGTGTAGAGTCTCAGGTAAGGAGATCAAGGAGACCAGGGACGGTCAGGTGTAGAGTCTCAGGTAAGGAACAGGGAGACCAGGGACAGTCAGGTATAGAGTCTCAGGTAAGGAACAGGGAGACCAGGGACAGTCAGGTGTAGAGTCTCAAGTAAGGAACAGGGAGACCAGGGACAGTCAGGAATGGAGTCTCAGGTAAGGAACAGGGAGACCAGGGACAGTCAGGAATGGAGTCTCAGGTAAGGAACAGGGAGACCAGGGACAGTCAGGTGTAGAGTCTCAGGTAAGGAACAGGGAGACCAGGGACAGTCAGGTATGGAGTCTCAGGTAAGGAACAGGGAGACCAGGGACAGTCAGGTGTAGAGTGTGTTGACCTTAATTTATATTTTTGGAGGTGTGTGGCTGTCAGGGTGAGCTTGGGTCATTAATTTACATAATGATCAGCTAATTTAACAAGTGTACAAAAGCATTGTATTTCTTTTATATGGCAACACTTTTTCAAAATATGTTTTAAGTTATTTTTGTGGCTTGATTAAAAACTTAAAAAATAAAGAAATGGTTTTAAGGAAGACTATTTTGGACAGTTCAGTCAGCTTTTTCATTGAATCAAGAGAGACATTGAAACAAAGGAACAGTCTCCATGCTACACTAACAATAGTATTAAGGCTTTCTTCTGTGGACACATATCCTCTACAAGTATAATTCTGGCTGTATTATTTGTGTCCCCTTCAAAAATTACCCTTCAGAAATCTTATGTTAGATAAGATTTACGCCCATGCTGTCAGCCTGGTTGCCACCTGGAAGCCCACCAAATGGAAGCATCACCAGAAACAGAGCTGTGTCCTCAATCTGTTGGACTCATCTTGTTGACTTACTTTGAGGATTTTTCTGTTTGACAGACTTACAGCCAGAGAAACAGTGGGTCTTTTTCTGTATCTGAACAGCTACAAATACACCATCTTTCTATGAAGCGCCCACACTAAAAGCTGACCCATTATAGATTTTTCTGTTTCAAGTCAACTTTAATCACAAGGACCCATTGGACGTAAAACAAAAGAGGTTCTCTAATACTGTATCTGAAGTCTCTTTTATATAGACCTTAGTGGCCCCCTGATACTGTATCTGAAATCTCTTTTATATAGACCTTAGTGGTCCCTAATACTGTATCTGAAGTCTCTTTTATATAGACCTTAGTGGTCCCCTAATAGTGTATCTGAAGTGTCTTTTATATAGACCTTAGTGGTCCCTAATACTGTATCTGAAGTCTCTTTTATATAGACCTTAGTGGTCCCCTAATACTGTATCTGAAGTCTCTTTTATATAGACCTTAGTGGTCCCCTAATACTGTATCTGAAGGGTTAAGGTGGATGTTGGGGGTGTGGCCTTGACCAACTGGCACTTTGCTCGTTTGAAAGCCATGATGTCTCTCTCTTATGGGTGGGCCAAATTCTCTGGTCGGGCAAAGCAGAGAAAGAGGAGGTAACCTTGCCCCTTATGACCTCATAAGGGGAAGATTCCAGATTGGCCCATCTGAGCTTTCATTTTCTCAAAGGCAGAGCAGGATACCCAGGGCTTGGTTTACACTTGTCACCATTTCTAGCCACTGGGGGACCATAGCCAGGCTGGGGGAACACATATTAATGTTAAAAACCTCATAAAGTGACATTTTCATGCCATGAGACCTTTAAGACATGGGTTTGGCAACAGGCTGCAATTGCTTACCTTTTTTAGATTTCACTGCTGATGCTTTAAATCAGTCAGTTTTAATTAAATCCATCCACTCCTGGCAGCTCTATGGTAGTCAGCTAGATATTGAGACTGAAATCTCAAAAAGCTTAGAGTATATTTCATGTTGTAAGTAAACATTAAACATGAGCCCACGCATATAAACACACACTTCAACCATAATCACTTGAGTCGGTGAAGTCTTGCAAGGGGTTTGGACATTTGAGCACTCCCTGGGGAGTCTTAGCTTAGGGAAGCTCATCGGGCTGCAGCAGAGAGTAACTCTATTTCTCTGTCTTTCTCTTCCGCTCTTCATCATTTCCTCCCACCGGAGACCTCTGAGAGATTAACTACAGATCAGTTGGGAGACAGCACTGCAGAGACAGTGACTCACTAAACAGCAACACTGAGAGAGGCACACTGTGGAGGATGTGTACTGTATGTGTGTTTTACAGACAAGGTATCACATGATACAACAAACGGCTTTAGGATATACACAAAAGATGTGTTGTTGGATTGAGGATACACACAATGCCTCTTGTTTAGGGAACACACACATTATGCATTGTTAGATTTCAGGAACACACATGGTGTCTTAGTGGATTTAGGGAACACGCAATATGCCTTGTTGGATTTAGAGAATACACATGAGGTTTTGGTGGATTTATGAATCACATGTTTCTAGTTGGATTATGGAAACATACCGTAATTCCTCAAATAAAGACCGGTCATCAATTAAAAGCGTGGTCAACACGGACCAATAAAGGCCGGCCTTAAATTAAGGCACGGCTAGCTAGCTGGAGGTGGGAGGAAAAAAGTTAGCCTGGAGCTAGAAACAAAATTAGTTAGCTGGAGGTGGGAGGAAACAAGTTAGCCTGGAGCTAGAAACGAAAATTAGCTAGCTGGAGGTGGGAGGGAAAAAGTTAGCCTGGAGCTAGAAACGAAGCTAGCTAGCTGGAACGTTAATCAGATACGGGTGTACTGTATGCTCTTATTGTAATCTACCAGTAATACTGTAGTACCTAAACTAACTATATTTGAAATAAATACCCGGTACATTTACAGGGTTCAAACTGACACAGTGGTGGTGTTTGATTACTTCTGACCCAAATTGCTCTGTCGCCCTTCTCGCTGTTGTTGTATATGTGGATATTTTTGCAAATGTCTTAAAAAATGAATGCTCTCTGTCCACTGGAGCGCTATGGCTTTTCATTTAAAATAATTATGCTTATCAGACAGATGGGATTAGAAATAAAGGCCTGCCTCTAATAGAAGCCTGCTTCAAATAAAAGCCGGGTAACTTCTGCGGTTTAGTTAGGTAAATAAAAGCCCTGGCTTTTATTTGACGAATTACGGTACACAATGCCTTGGTGTATTTTAGGAACACACATATTATGCGTGGTTGGGTTTAGGGAAGACTTAAATTTCCAGTTATATTTAGGGAACACGTTATGTCTTGCTGGATTTGGGGAACACAGGTTTCAATTTGGATTCAGGGAGTAGTTCAATTTTGTTAAGAGATAATTGACGCCCAGTTAGTTTTAGAGAACACAATGACACTGAAATTACTGATATGTTGTATTTCCAGGTGTGCCTGCTGTAACCGATATACTGCGAATCACAGAGGAAACCCTAACCATAACACTGCAACGCCACATTATCCTGAAAATAGACTATACAGGAACAAAGGTATGGTTTCTTCTTGCAGACTATGTAGTTAGATTCAGAATCTTGACGATATTATCAACTTTTACAATTTTTTTGTACCAAAATAAGATTAAACATAACCATCCCTTACAAGAACATGCTGCTCTGGCTGCCAAGCCTGGGTCACATCAGAGGGATATTGTGCAGTTATATTATGCACCTTAAATAGTTTTCCCTGCACAATACAGTTCATATAGTAAAGTGTCACATCAGCTTTTTTTTTGAAAGGCTACAGAAGTTGTGGTTTTGATTCATTGTAGGATCTATCATGTCATATTCATTCTTCCCCTGTTCAGCTGGAGGTGAAGTACATTGCTACTTCAGCAGGTTGCCCATTGCTCAGCCGATACATATTTAACAAGCTGTCTGCACCAATCTTGAGCTAAGGCTTCTCAAAGTTAGTGTGCAAAAGGGATTTAGTGTGGTCTGTAGGAAAAGTTAAACAAACATGACAAATGGATGAAAGGTTTTGACCACATCCTTTCCTTTATTTGTATCATTACAGAATAGTTTCTTTAGTCTATCCAGTTCTGTTCAAAATTGAAATTCAATCATTTAAAAAGAGCTGGCAGTTACTCTTAAAAAATGAGAGTAGAACAAAATCAGCTTAGCTTCTACATACTGGATCCTCTATATTTTACAGGGATTAAATTTTGGCCATAAAGTAAGGATTTTTAATGAATGCATGCATAGTATTGCAGAAGGAAATCCTTCAGTATTATACAATCAAGCAAGAGGATAAACACTTTTTTGCATTTGCCCAAACGTGTCTGTATCAATTTACAAAAAAAAGCTGCTTAACATAAACCCGCTGTTAGAAACTCCCATCTGTAACGATGTGAATCTACTGTCACACATAATCAGAGATATTACATTTCGGGCCTACATAATTAACCAGCAAGTCAGTGAATAACTTATGTTCCAAGTTATAAATTATATTTAACAAAGTCATTACTAAGGGTGAACGTAAGCGACTGCTTTTCTCACATGAAAGTAATACGCTGGGTTGCCTCAGAATGTTTGAATTTATATTTGCTCACAGTGTCTCACAGTTTATGCAAAGCCTCTAGAGTTACTTTTCTAATCTAATTCGTTTTATTATAAACATCTTGTGTGAGTACACAAAGCAAAAAAAGGCTGTGGAGCGGAGTGATGTGTGCAGCTGCTGCACAGTATGTCTTGCAGTGTCTGTTTGCCTTGTATGTGACGGCGTCCTGTTGTCCCAGCTTGCTCGAGACCTGTAAATGATTCTAGCCTTGCCTGTAAACATTGAGGAATTACATTATGGATGAATGCAAATCCAGCACGTGCAAATATTAATTCAAAAGCTTACAAAACACATTCATAACATACTTTTGAGACATAGCTGTGTGTAATCAAACATAACCTGACATAGTGTTATGAATGCAGTATATCTAAACAAGCGAGGCACTCCAGGTCTTCCCAGTCACTGCCAAGTGCAAAGTGAACTACCAAGGTTATTACACACAGGCCTGAATTACACACATGCACAGTACCTTTACATGCACTAATGGAGAGATGTCAAAGTGGGGGACTGCCCACAGTGAAAAAGGCTTTGAATAATAATAATGCATACTCGATGATCCTGCTCAAGGGGAAATTGGCAGTGCCCAAGAGGTGAACTGGCACCTTGAACCACAGGCCTGAATTACACACATGCCCCCTAAATAGCTACATGCACTAATGGAGATGTGAAAAGTAAACTTGCCCACAGAAATTGTATGGCTTTGAGCCGGGTGCTGATGTTCCTTGCTGAGACTTGGCAGTGCCCAAGAGGTGAACTGGGACCTTGAACCCACCCAAGACTATTTTTTTTCTCATTTTTTTTACCAGAATGTATGTGTGGTGTAGCCAGACCGCTCCACAGCGTTGTGGTGAGAGATCTGACAATGCAAGACTACTGCTAGGCTAACGTGTTAGAGGTGGCTAAAAATAAACAAGTTTGACCCATAAGGACACAAAATAAAATAGGGAATCAGAAGCCTTCTGCAAGAAGAATCAGAATCATGTTCTCTCAGTTGCCTGGAGTAGATGCACGCATGACAAGCTCCAAGTCTCTTAACATGCAAATCCAGTCCATGTCTATGAGTGTGTTTTATCTCGGGGGCTGCTGTTTGCTAATGAAGAGCCTTGTGAAAACCAGGGGAGCATTATAAGAAGCAGAGTATAATACACCCGCTCACAGCCTCTCTCTCTATTTGAACATACGCTCATTTTACAGCCTTTTAACTTTCAATCTGCACGTCGTTGATTTTCTATTCTTCCCACTCGCTTGTTATTCAGCAAACCTCTCAGTTGCTATTCGAATGTATGCGCCGTATTAACACTTGAGATCATGCATATCAGCACTGCTCAAAGGGACAAACACTGGCATTTCTTTTGATGGGGTGTTTTTTGTAAATGCTCACATCTTGTTGTACACTCTGCACAGCATCAGTGATTGGCAGCAGAGAATGACGATGTTCAATCTGCTACAAGATGTCTTACTCTTATGTCTTACTGTAACTAAGCATTCGGCCACTGCTTCACAAGGTCCTTGCCAGCCTCAAGGAGAAACTATAGCAGAGAAAAATGCATAAGATTTTACCTGTCCCTCAACAAGTTGATATGCCATTGGTTAAGTGTTTCTAACTCCTACTTATGAGCTAATGCCCATGACTTGGGACCTAATTCTTCAAAAGCTTTATAGTACATTGGACTTCATATGTGTGAATGGACCGTTTATGTACAAAACATATGAATGTTCTTTTACACACATCTCCTTTTGAATATACAGTATAAGAATGTTTATATAATAACTGGCGGATGGGAAATACCAGTGGGCTCAGTCAGTCTCTAAGGACCCCTCCCACCCTGACCATGATCAGGGCTCAGTCAATCACAGAGAACCCCTCCCACCCCATCCATGACCATGGCTCAGTCAATCACAGAGGACCCCTCCCACTCCATCCATGACCAGGGCTCAATCAATCACAGAGGACCCCTCCCACCCCAACCATGACCAGGGCTCAGTCAATCACAGAGAACCCCTCCCACTCCATCCATGACCATGGCTCAGTCAATCACAGAGAACCCCTCTCCTCACACCCCAACCATGACCAGGGCTCAATCAATCACAGAGGACCCCTCCCACCCCAACCATAGACTGTTCTCCCTGCTGCACTCTGGCAAGAGGTTCAGCAGCTTCAAATGCAGAACAACCAGGTTCCACAACAGCTTCACCCCCCACGCCATAAGACTGCTGAACTCCCAATAATCCCCCCCCACACACACACACACACATACAATAGTCACTTTACATGGACACTGAACCCTATTTGCACTATTGTTCTTTTCACTGTTTTCACTGCAATACATCCTGCTGCTACTGATATCTGCACTAGTCATAATTGTCTTATAATAATATTTAATTTTTACATTGCACATACTTTATATTGCACATACTTAAATTTATATTGTTTCTCTTTTTACTTGTCTTATGTTTATTTTCTTTTTTCAGAGCCTTGCAACAAAATCTCGCTCAATAAAGTCAGTCTATGTCTAACAATGTGCTCATTATACAGCGTAGCTGTGAAAAGTCTCTCTTTCTCTCTCTCTGGTACTCTCTTTCGGTGTCACATGCTCACTTATTCACACGTTTGAACCACTTGGGTTGGAAAGCCCTCCCCTTGTGACAGTTTGTCACATTGTGTCAGCCTGTTGAGTGGCACCGAGAAAACATCACCTCTGCATCGTGTGACACGGCAGTCAAGGTAGTAAAATCTGCCACTTGTGGAGCAGTTACAGGGTACATTATCACATGGCTGCATGTTGGAGAAAGCCTGAGTGAGGCCAAAGTGAAAGGTGTGTGTGTGTGTGTGTGTGTGTGTGTGTGTGTGTGTGTGTGGTTTGGCGAGGCGGTTGTGACTTGGCACAAGTGATCACTGCAGTTTCTGTGGTTAGGTGGCTCGGGTGCTAATTACAGCGTGACCAGTGGGAATCCTTTTCTGTCTCTCACAAAGTACCAGAGAAAAGAGACGCTGCTTATAAAAGAGAATGTGAAAATGAAAAAAACACTCACACCCCATCAAACTTTGCCTATTCTAAGTTATTTACCGAGTCCTATGTATGCAAACTGGGGTCAGACCGTAACAGAAAAGCTGTGACAGTAACAGACTATCCAGTAGTAATTCCACCTTCTTTTTACCTTCCTTCCTCCACTTAGCCACAGGTCACATCCCCATCTAATCATTGGTTCACCCGGTCATGCAAACCATTCACAATATATGAGTACTTTAAAAATGTATATTTTACATAATCCACTAACTTTTGCTTAAGGGAATGCATTGACCTTTTAGCCAATGTGCTTTTTAATTAGCTAAGCTTTGGTTGCTGTGTGAGTGTTTGGTGCATTAGTGTTTTCAAAAAGAAGTAAAACTAAAGAACTGCATAGTCAGAGAAATAGTTGGATATTTTGGGATACACAATTGTTCATTTTTTAGGCCAGAGTAAGTTTAGAAGATTGATACCACTCAAGTTTGTCTGTTACATTGTTTTCTTTTTTCTTTTTCTTTTTTTTTTAAGTCTGTTAATGGGGAACTATGCAGTTTTTTTGCTTAATTAACCTTAACTGAACTGCTTTGGAGTCATTGGCCTTGCAACTTTGGGCCGGTGAGCCAACGGCCCAAAGTTGCAAGGTGATATCGCGATGTAACGAGTTGCAGGAACCGGCTAACAAGGTAGTGATGTTTTTCACACTATCGTCATGGCTGAGCTGGCAAAAAAGAAGCAGAAAGCATTGTCGGAGGAACAGAGAAATAATGACCGAGGGAGGGGTCAGACAGAAGTAAACATAGGGGTCTATAAAAACCTGTAGGGGGGGCTTTATAGAGAAACCTGTGGGGGGGGGCTCTGTAGAGAAACCTGTGGGGGGAGCTCTGTAGAGAAACCTGTAGGGGGAGCTCTGTAGAGAAACCTGTAGGGGGAGCTCTGTAGAGAAACCTGTAGGGGGGCTCTGTAGAGAGACCTGTAGGGGGGCTCTGTAGAGAGACCTGTAGGGGGGGCTCTATAGAGAGCAAAAAGTGAGAAAACAGCGAAGAAATTAACAGCTTATGTTGTCTAGGTCAATGTCAAGTTTTCATAACACAAACATCTCAAACAAAGCCAACTTTGCAATAAACGTGTCCTAATTTATCGAATGACACTTAATAACAACAGTCATAAACATTCATAAAGACTCCTTCATGCTCATGACAGGTGTCATGTCCTGGTAATGACGGTGTCATACCAGTCTTAAGCACACCCCTTCAAATAAATCAGGGTTTCAAATAGTTTTTCCAAAAAGATTTGCCTTAACTGTCTGTTTTTTCCCCTACATCATAAATACAATAAATGGGAGGGTAACCCTGGTAAACTGTAGGTGCTACGTGTGTAGTGAGTATAGTTATCACAGTGATATACTCCGATGACGTCCTCACTTTATCTTTTCACCAACCGACGGAAATCGAAGCACAGTTCTGGGGAAATATCGACCGCCTTTTGGAGTCTTTTATGAAAAGCTGTGCTGCTGTCAGAACATCTGTTGATGTGATTTGGAGAGGCAGAGAGCACTGTTACTTTTGCATCAGTGAGGGCACCAGACATCAGGGATCAATAAAAACCCCATTATGGCATTTCACTCAAAATGTTGAGAAATGCCTGGAACCAAAACAAGAAAAGGGGAAATTCTTGACTGAAGGATCCTCAGAGTGGGGAAAAAAAAGAGATTGAGAGAAAAGAATGGGAACAGAAACACATCCCCTCATGGCTTACAATAATTCAAAGAAACAGTTTTTTTTATGATGACATTTAACGTGACATTTATCCACATCAATCTCTTAACTCAATTTATTTCACTAAGATAGCAGGTCACATTGCTAATTTTGCCCTGAATGATGCCTGTAATAAAAACCCTACAGCCTGTTCAAGGACTGCCAATAAATCCAGCTCTCTCACCCACACAGCTCTGGGGCCAGTCTTTCTGTTTGATTAAACTTTGCTCCCCAGTGGTATAAAATATCCAAAGGCACTTAGATTTACAACCTACTCCGTTAAATTATTGACACCTCTATCAGTTTATTGACTAATCCCCTGTTGTTACCTCACTTATTTGAGTTGGTGACTTCCATTTGACTTTCAGTGGTAAACCATTCATTGATGATTCATTACCACCTGATGGCGCCGGGCCAGGGACATGTGTAAATTCCACATGCAATGTATGATAGGCTCATGCTAAGTCTGCCAGTCTATAAATAACTGTCTGTGTTCCACATGAAACAAACAGCTGTTGCCTTTGAAGCAAAGATACCGAGCGCTGGCTCCGCAATAGATCTAAACAACGCAGGCTGTGCAGATAGCATGCAGGGGGGGAGACAACAAGAGAAATGAAGAAGGGAAGAAAGGGACAGTGGGAGAGAAGAGGACAAGAGATGAGGGAAGTGTGTACGGAGGCTCTCTGGCAAAGAGGATGTGCAAGCTCTGTCTGTGGAGGGAGAAGGTTAATTTTTCATGTGGGCCCGGCCCAGGCAATCCTATAGCTGGCCACGAGAGAGAGCTTGTTGCTCGAGGCCCCCAGGCGGGTTTCTTGTTGAGTCTGCCTGTAAATTGTCACCAAACTAGTGAATTACTCCATGATGTGTCAGCAGAAAGCCCTATAGGCATAAAGCCACAGACTTATGTTTTCCCTCACAGTAATTCCTCAGTGACAGCTAGGGCAGCACATTGAGATGTTAGAATCCAACAAGTCCATATTCAAAACAGCTGGCTGTCATTGCTTCTGATGGATAGAATGAGCGTGCTGCTTCTAGTTTATTAAACAATGGCAAATCATTTTAGGTAAACATTGGGATAATATGTCTGACAAATTGACAGTCCTCCAAAGAAGGAGACTGAGATTCAGTCATGCTAGCGGCTCTGTGAGGCTGCTCTGACTCCCAGAGGTGCTTTTAGCTTAACATATCACTGGCAATCTAACCATCATAGTCTAGGCTGATGGGAATCTCATTAGTTTTGCAGGTATTTGGTTATAAACCAGAGTATCGGACAAATTAATTGTTTGACCTGATGGGGGTGCTAGATGTGAAGTTAGAGAGTGGCAAAAGCAACAATTCACCCTGAAGGGTGATGTAAATGTCTGTACCAAATTTCATGACAATCCCCAGTCTCATGGTGGTAAGGGATCAGCTGCGTCATTAGGATTCGTCATCTGTTGACGCGAATGTCTCTACAAAAGTTGGTGTCAATCAATGGAGTAGATGTTGAGATATTTCACAGAATAAGTGAAAACTTTGACCTGCTGGTGGCGCTAAAAATAAAAGTCAGGGAATCACCTTACTCGCTGTTCACCATGCGTATCTGTAGCTAATTTCACAGCAGTCCTTCCAGTAATTGTCAAGACATTTCACTTAAAGACAAACATGTCAGCCTGCTTGTGGCACTACAGCAAAAGTTGGGATCACCAAAGTCTGGTCTCCTTAGAAACTCCCGCTCCCTATGATTAAGTCCAATGTTTGGGTGTTGGATGTGCATGTAGCATGTCTGACTTCAATGCAGGAGTGTCCCCTCACAGACCCACCATCCGTTTTTGCCTTTTTAACATACCAGACTGTTCTTGCTGTTTTTTTATTTGATAGTAAAGTATTGCAATAGTATCATCGGTTTACCTCAAACCTCAAACCTTAACCATCATTTATTTGCAATAATTATGTTCTTTGCACAGATATTGTAGAAAAGTGAGGACTCAAAAAATGTGGCATCAGACGTTTAAAAAAATAACAACAACCGTGCACTTAGACGGGGTAAACCCCATCCACTCTGAATGTGGTCCTCACACACTGATGGTGCACAAATCATGTTGTGAAACCAACAGAAATCATTTTCCTCACCACAGTGTAGGGATTTGTGTCTTACAGCAGCCTTGTGTTCCAGTGTGAAATCTAGGCTTATTGATTTCTGTGGGGCTATATTCTTTACAAAAGATACGGTGTGTACTAGAGGAGGATTCTTATTTATTTGTATCACTTGCTTCTGATCCTTCACCTCTCAATCCCCGTGTCTACACCGCACAGTACACTCTTCGAACCATCTCAAATGAAAATAACCCTTTAAAGCGAGGAGCACCTTGTCCCCAGCGACATCAAATGAATCCTTATCGTGGTGGCAGAGGCAGAGAAAAACAATTCTGCCGCTTAAACATCATAAAAGCATGGCAGGCTCCCTCCCTTTAGCTTTCAGCACAGCCGGGTCTAAGCGTTTCAAAGAGACTAGTGTTTGAATGACTGCGATGTGGGAGCTCAGAGTCTGTAGCTATGGATTAAGCTCACAGCAAATAGTAGCATGGAAGAAACAGAGGTAATCTCTTCCCTCTCCTCCACGGCTCTCTCACCATACCTGTTCCCACTTTTTTTTAATCTCCTTACTGAATTAGTTCTTGCAAAGCTGCTCAAACAGAGAGGGGTTTATTCCCAGCGGGTACTTAGGTTAACGTAAAAACGGAAATGATACCGTCTCAGGTTCCCGAAAGGTCCCTTTAGCCTGATGTGCTACTCACCTGGTTATTGTTCTCTAAAGCAACATACAGGTAGAACACACTTCCTCAGATTTGCTGCTCGGAATGAAAAGCACACAAGGGCATTCTTTTATGGCCTTGAACCGCAGCCAGTTGCAAGCAGAGTCTAAGTGTAATATTTTTTGGTATTTGCGTTTAGATTACACAGTGTAAACCTGACGCAGCAGCGCATCATAAAAACGTTTTCACACTCACTCACTCACTCAGTGCAGCCTCGGGTTTAATCACCTACAGTGCTCTGGGATAATTTAGCCTGCAACACACTCTGTATTTGCATAAAAGTAGTTTCGTTTAACATTTTGATGCATTGCTTTGCAGTTTCACAGAAGATTTTTGCCATAAAAGAAATTGCCCACACCTGAACCACCGCACTAACTGCCTACACATTTCAGTCCGGCTCTTTGCTGCCTTCCTGTACTGTGAAGATCAAATAATGAGCCAGAGGATTCTTTTATGCGATATTTCACACTGGCTGAGTGTTGTGAATTTCTTTCCAGCTCACACACCTTGGTATGAGATCATTACCAGTAAGCCTCTGATATTAAATCTTCATCCTCAACCACCAACTGTCCTGATGTAGTCCATTGCGTTTTTTCTTATTAGATAGCCACACGGGATGAGCTGCAGACTCAATAGGCTAAGGTGCGTATTATGAGCACGTTCCTGCATCATACAGGGTGTGAATTTATCTCATCTTTGTTGCATATCAGACCTTTTTTATCTTTCCTGTCATTTATAATTGTATTTTTTGCTACATGCTTTAATTCATCCTAATGCATTCCCGGAGGCTCTGCTGCTGTATGTTCTACACACAGCTTGACAGTTTAATGTATATCCTCGGGTGCAGTTTAAGCTATCTCAGTAGGAATTAAACCACGGATAAAAGATGGCAGGTTCAAGCTTCCTTTATTCAAGGGTGGAGCAGGAGAGCAAGTTCTCAGTTCAGCAAAGTGTTCTGCAAACCAGACATAATTTAATTTATGATTTCTACTGTTTATTGATCCCCAGTGGGGAAATTACAATTCTGTTTTTTGTTAGTAACCACTACACACCTGAAATACACACACATGCTCAGGACCTATTCATGCACAAATGAAGAGATGTCAGAGTTAGTGGGCTAGACTGTGAGCTAGACCAGCGCCCTGAGCGGATGGGGGGGGGTATGGTGCCTTGCTCAAGAGCAGCTGGCAGTGCCCAGGAGGTGAACCAATCCACACTGTAATTTGGTCCGGACTGGGACTTGATCCGGCGACCCTCCGGTTCCCAACCCAACTCCCCACGGACTGAGATACTGCCCCCCCACATACCATAGAGGCACCACATTCTGCAACTTCTGTAACTTGATTGGATGCTGTTTTCTCTGAAAGTTAACTCTACCTGCAATCGATAACTATCATTTTCTATTATTCTATTGTACTATATTTTCATGTGCGATTGATGGTACAGTTAAGATGTCCTGTATCAAAGATGGAGAGGAGGGTTTTTATCATTTACTGTTTATCGTTCCAAGTTTTTGATAAATTGCACTTTTTTCTGCCACAATACTTTAAAACAAATACATAGTCACACACTGTAGTTAGACTTTAGCACATGTGGCTCAGGTGTGCCCACTGTTGTTTAGCAATAAAATATATATATATATTTGTAATATAAATCACACCACATATTATTGCCTTCCACATATTGATTTGTTAAACGTAAAAAAAAATTATTATTAATATAAATTACACCACACAACATTATTGCCGGCCACTCACTGATTTGTTAAACGTAGTATCATAAATGCTTGAATAGGTGTTCATTTACGTGTAGGTGGAGTTATTATACAGTAAGGGGCAATGCAACCTATAATGAAAATAATTGTTACACAACGTGTGATTATATAATGTCATTGCCCTAATTTCTGCTAATCGAAAGCAGATGAAGCTGTGCTGTTCTTTGCAGAGAACTCCCTGGGACTCCCAAAGGGACCCCTGGAAGTCCCAACACTGCAGATTGGGAAACACACTAAACCCAAAAGCTGCAGGCACACGGGGCAGGGTAAGTCTTACAATCAATTTTTCAAATATGTACTGTCTGTTGTGAAATTTCAACAATAATCTGACAATGAAGTGGAACTTTTTGGAGTTGTGTGCCGGGGAACTCAGAGCGTTGGGGGATGATGTCTAACATCAGAATGGAGAAGTTGTCAAAAGTGTGTGTGTGTATTACCAGTGACAGCACAGTCAGTGGACTACGTGATGTGGCATCAGCAGACAGACTAAAGCAGTGTGACAAAGTGTGCCCAATAGTGAGAGAGAGAGGGAGAGAGATTTTTTTCCTGTTTTCCTGTTTTCTTTTTTCTATTTTTTTTTTTACACCAGCTTCCTTCCTATGGTAAATTGTAGGCCAGAGGTGGCGGAAATACGTCAGTTATGTGGGTTCTCTGAAGCTTGACTGTGTCTCTTAATTTCGGATGAGAGGAATGAAATAGAGAAGGGGGGGTGGGGGTGGGGGGTGATTTTGAATCACTCCTGTCGCTTTAAGGACACTTATCAAAGCCTTCTTATGCGAATAGAAAATACCACGAGCCACTGAGCAACTGAGCAGCCAAGAGACGGACCGGAAGTGGATTTATAGGAAACTCAACATTATCTAAACTGGAATAGACCGCTTCATCGCCTCATGGAGTTTGGCTACACACTGGATGGTTGTCTTATTCGGACGGTTCGGATCATTTAGGAAATATTGCGCATAAGTAGCTCTCGGACTTGGGATCCATTTGCCCCTGAAGCACAGAGAGGAATATGGTTTAAAACTCAAACGCGTACGGGATTATTCACTCATCCAGCAGCCACAGTCGATACGTAGCCTACTTACCGTTAGCCTGGCGTTTTTGTTCCGGACGGAGAGTATCCAAAGCTCTTTATTTGACAGCCCTGGATCATGGATCGGGGTGGTGGTGGAAAACAACAACGGGCAGCGACATGATTTCTCTGCGCTGTCTGCGGTATGCAGCGAGGTTAGGCTTTAACATCGCGTGTTATTATTCCGATGCAACAAAAGTTGCAAAGCGGCTGTAATGCGTGGATTTGAACTATTTCGCCGTTTTGCACCTGCTTTGGCGGATACCGCGTCGACATAGTGCAGATTCGTGACAAAATAGCGTGTGGATCCGCGTCGCTGTGCCCTCTCTCTCTCGCCCGAGTGGGCTACTTGGACATCTGCTTATCGTAATGGAGATTGGGGGGGTTTATACTCAAGGTCATTGAGTGTTATAAGGCTATAATTGCGTTGTTAATTACAGACACGCGCGCGCGCGCCCAGCGCTATGTCTTCACGTTATAGCGCAGCCTACAACTGACAGTTGAGTGTGTGTGTTACTTGTTATTACACGGTGCAGCGAGCGTTTAGGCGAGATCACCGTCCTGTGGAGTTCTATTTCTGTTTGTGTTTGACACTGCAAGCTTTCTCTAACAACATGGATGGCAAATTGAAGCAGGGTCGGAGATGCCGATCCAAGCGGGAGAGGGTGCGGAGGTTGCGGGAGGCAGGAAGCAGAGACGCCCGCAGCCCCGACCCCAACTCCTCCTGCTCCGACAGGGAGGGACACAGTCCGGGGATGGACGCCGCCTCCCGGCACGGTAAAAAGGCGTCACACCCCGCAGCCGCCCCCAGAGCTCTCCGCGTCCCCCCCGGCTGAAGAGACGGGAGTCCAGCTCGCAGGAGGAGGATATCATTGATGGATTTGCTATCGCCAGTTTCATCAGCCTGGACCGTCTGGAGGTAAGGAGGAACCGGATCATTACCTGGTTGGTTGGTTGATTGTTTGTTAGTGTGTTTGTGTGTGTGTGTGTGTTGCATTCTTCATCAGTGGAGTCATTCTCAAAGTGGGGGTGCCCCACTCACTCACAAGCCACTGAGGACTAGTCTTATTGTCTTTCATTTAGTTGATATGATGCCAATCAGAGACGGGATAAGGAAGACTCTTCTAATCATCTGATAGTGTAGATCATTATCATCACACATGGCTGTTGACAGCTGTAGAGTTTAATACACACCACCGGTGTTCTCTTATTGGGCTGCCTGGTCCATGCAGCTGAATGTGTGTCTGCTTGGAGTCCTTGACATGAAAGTGTTTGACAATCACAGCGGCACACAAACTCTGTTTGCAGAATATAAGTTGAAGGCTTGGTGAATGAGATGTTAATCATTGGCAGGGTATGGTTTGTTGAGGAAACTAAACTGCTGTGTTTGTGTGTGTTGCATGTTTGACCAGTGACATCAGTGGGCTACGTGATGTGGCATCAGCTCCAGCAGACAGACTAAAATAGTGTCTTGTGTGACAAAGTATGCCCAATAGTGAGAGAGAGAGAATTTCTTCCTGTTATTTTTTATTTTTTTTACACCAGTTTCCTTCCTATTGTAAATTGTAGACCAGAGGTGACATGTGGGTGTGTGTGTTTGTGTGTGTGTGTGTGTGTGTGTGTTGTGGCTCTTGCTTGGATTGTTTTATTCATTGTGAGTGCACTCTTGACATTTTGCTCTTTGATAAACTGCCATTCAAGTGTTCCAGGCTGATACAGCGTGCGCTGATAACTGTGTTTCTGTCATTAGGGTGTCAGAGGAATTATGTCAGGAGGAGAGGAGGTTCTCCTGTGACATCCTCTTATCTCTTTTATCTCATGATGTTCCAAATGAAAAATAAAACATTGCTCCCTGTGGGACATCAAGCTGACTGACGAGGCAGGCAGGCCTGTGTGTGTGTGTGTGTGTGTGTGTGTGTCCGTCCATTGCTCAATCTGGTAATGGCAGCACTACTGTAGTTGACATAAATCACTTGCTTTAATAAACATAGCTAACATATTAAACACCCACTGAGGTCTGTATATTTTCAGATGATGACCTCATTTAACAGCCAGTGGATCATAACACAGGCCACCTCATTTCGATGACAACCTCCCATGTAGGCTTAGCAACGGTATTAATCAGTCATGATTGACTCCTACATAGTGCTAACTCAATATAATGGTTGGATGCAGATATTCATAGCAAAATTGTGTGACAGGACAGCCTCCAGCTCACCCAGTAAGAGCATGTGCCCCATGTAGGCTGAGTTCTTTGCGGCGTCCCGGGTTTGAGTCCGACCTATGGCCCTTTTGCTGCGTGTCATCCCCCACCTCTCTCCCCCTTTTCTGTCTATCCACTGTCGCTATCAAATAAAGAGAAAAGCCCCCCCAAATAACTGCATGCCATATAAACCTTGTCCTTCTGCATATATAACATGGAAGCTACACACACTCACTTCACCACCTCCCCTGTGTTAACAAGTTTGACCTGTCCGGGTCATCTGTAGTTGTATTGCTATTCCATGTAGCTCGGCCCCTCGCAGTGCTTAGAGTGGGTGTGAAAGCAGATAGGGCTTTAACCACAAAGAGCTATTGTTATCCTGTAATTATTGTAAAACAAACACACAGCAGGAGAAACTATGTAGCTACAGTACAATAGAGATTAAACATGTTACACCTAAGAAAGTCCCATAATGATACAGTAGGAGATTCAAGAGCATCATAAAGTAGCATAAACTCCCCATTTGGTACCACAGCGAAGCTACAGCAGTGCCTCCCTAAGATAAACTTACTTGTTGTCAAATGTGGATGAGATATGAATGAAAATGTGTGTTGGTGCCCATGCCTATTGATTTGTATGAGTGCTGTGATGTTGTATTTGTGAGTATTTCTGCCCTTTGTGCGGCGCGGCTGCCACTTCTGACAGCTGCTGACTGTGAAAGACTTTGAGGATGTCATAGCAGCAGAGCTCTTCTTACTGGCATCTTCTGCCAGCATGCTGGTGTCTCCGCTGCTGTCAACCCGCTGCCCTGCCATTTTGACCTCTAGGAATATCCTCATGTGTGGGCTAGATGTCATTCTTGTTCATGTTTCACATCTTATCTTGGCTGCTGCCTTTGTTGGGTGTGTTTCCAAAAAGGTTTTCTCTTTGGTACTTTTGTGTTTGAGAGGGGAATTAAGTCAGATAATGATTCAATTTTTCTTTGACACTATCCCGAGCAGTAATAGTTTTCTTACTTAAGTGCTAAATCCATGTTGAACAGAGAAAACAGTGTGGTCTGCTTAGGAGCTTATGTTTCAAGGCTAAGCAAATGAGGCACGATATGGTTCTATGTGAAATAATACTCTCATGCCAGCTACTTGTTGGTAATTGGTCTGATTTGCATGCAAATGGACTGCGCTTATTAAATGATATTGGTGGATTTGGTGCAATTACATGAGATGTACACAGGTTTGTGTGTGTGTGTTTTGCTCCTTGATTTCCATGCATAGGGAGAAAGAAATGAGCATGTTGACTATATACATATTTCATACACCGTTTACTGTACGTCACGGCGGTGATCACATTTGTTGTCAGTAATAAGTTGCATCACTGGGGATGAAATGCAGAGTTTGAAATGTGTGTCCTCTGGAAATGTCTCATGATCGGTCATGACTCACACTTTCACCTACTCACTGTATGCTACGGTGGAGCTCATGACCTACACTACCTGGGCTAATTGCTCATCAATTATGAGGAGGATGCAGCAGCGTTTGGCCAGGGAACAGCTCTGACCTCGGATAAGCTCGCTCACCCCCGGCGGAGGGAGTGTGTGGTCCGCCTGACCTCTACCAAGTGACTGATGGCCAGCACGGTTGTGTTTATGTCAGGCCTTTCAGTCAGGCTACCGTCCCATTGGCATTCTGCCAACATCCATATCCATCCTCTCTGGCTTCAATGAGCCCACACGGCAAACATAGCAATATTTATTTTATGTTGTTTCTTTTAATCTCTATCTAAGCCCTTTGCTGTTGCACTCAAAGATGAACATGTGTCATAAAATCCTTGTCACCTTTGGGTTGCTGCCTGTCACCATCATTCGATAGTCAGCAGTTTAGTGTAACTTGTGCACAGATGCTACAGATGTGCCAGAGGCTATGGGTTCCTCCCAAAGCACTTTGACTATAAGCAAAATCAGTAGGCTGTTGATTTTGATATTCTGGCTCTGCGCTGATAGGAACAAGCTCCCTTGATGAAGGCTTAGGCTGTACAGGGGTCTCGCCCGTTCCCTTGAACCTGTTTCATTACAGCCGAAAGCAATCTGCAGCCGCGACCACATTTGACCACATGGCGTGTTTATTCATAGGAAAGCCGCTTACTTACCTGTGTAAATAGACTGTACAAACACAGCCGTCCTGCTTTGTCCTGGGCACCTTATTGTGATTAAAGAAATGTTAGGGATAATTCTGTGATGATTCAAAGACTATAAGCACATTCTGTTGGCCTATCCAAGGAGAGAGGAAAAAACACTTGTATGTCCAGTTTGGGTGGTTTTTATGATTCTTTGTTGGAATGAGAATTACTTGTTACTACCCTCTCTCACTTTTCAAGAGATACTGCTGTTTTTCTCAAATGCGGAAAAGCCAAGCCCCTGGAAATAGAAGGCTTTTACCTGACAGCAGCGTTTTAAAACAATTACCCTCTGCTGCTTAAACCCTCCAGAAGTCTCCCTCTGTGCATAGAACAAGTGAGCAGATAATAAAAATGACACAATTATCCCTCTGTCACACTTTTAATAAGATGTTTGATTTGCTCCATTTGCTCTGTGAGTGACGTCGTGGTGGCAAATCCCCTCTCGTTAATCCACAATCCTTCTGTTCATCTGCTTTGACATGAATTCACAGATTTGTTTGGGCTTTTCGTTTCGCAGCGTGAGTTTCTAAATGCACTCTAATGGGGATTTAGGTTTATTTGATTTAGTGATATTACATCGGTGTCGAGGGCAGGAAGCCGAAAGGCCAGGCATTCAGACAAAAACATGGGTTGCATAAATAGAAGCTCTTGATGGGATCTACAGATTTTCTCTTTATTCATCCAGGGAAGTTTTGCTACTGTAACACTAGTGATTGTTAGCATTAACTATTAACTCAACGTTATTATCATCATCATCATCATCATATCCCTCCGCCAACGTAACTGTTACTGAATTACAGGCATACAACATTAGATGATTAGATAGCTCCCTTGTTAACTCCATTAACAGTTTACACTCTGAAACTACAATTAATGGAAATATGTGACTTATTTCAGTCACCCTAAAAAAGATCATCTGTTAACTAAATATTCAGAAAATAAATCTCATCTTACACTACATTTTTCTTCATGGCCCTGTTTGACACACTTACACTAATCATCATGTGCTGTTTTACCTAAGCAATATGGGAGATGAAGTCCCTTGCCCTAGGGGAGCTTGACAGTTGTTGTTGGGGAAGCTGCTTCCCTCTCTCCGCCCATATTTTCCCAGCTGGTGCATGGATCTAAGCCAGCAACATTCCAGCTACAAGTATGTGTCATTCTACAGTATTTTGTCAAGTGCTCGGATAAAGGCCTCAAAGAATTAAATTTTTAGTTTTAGGCTTTCCCCTAAAATAACCACACTTGCACCTCTACAGCACTACTCCCATAGCGTTCATTACTGGGCATCTCACTGCTTTCGCTCAGATAACACCATGTGTCCCTTATTAGCAGTCATTAGCACAGCTTACACTCAAGAGCAATCCTGACGACACTTCATGTCAGAACAATACTTGCCAAAGACAATTAATAATTCACCCTGGTAGCACCTATGCAGAGATTTCTTGAGGCCTTCTGAGCTTCACCCGAATGTGCTTTCTTGAGATTAATGGGTTGAATAAAGATCTTGGTTGGTTGGTAAATCTATCTTTCCCCATCTTTTCCTTGTGGTCAGCTTTGTGCGTTCACTCTGCCCTGATTGGCAGTTGGGTAACACAGTGCAAACTGATAGTGACACTTTAAGCCACAGTGGTCGTTGCTGTAGTACGATGTCTTGCTTCTGTGGTGAGGCAGCACATTTGTTGCAGGAATCTTGATTTGTGTTTTCTCTTTTCCCCCGACAGTGATAGCGCTGTGCATCATATGCCGGCACTGACAAACAACTCCAGCTTTAATTAACAAAGCAACCCCCCTGAGGCTACCCTGCTCATTGGCTGACGCATCCCAGGGAGAGAGCTTTCTTAATGCCAGTGGGACGTCCCCCGGGCCCCGGCTTTCTCTAACTGCCACACACTGTAGGCGACAGCACAGCTGATAAATGCATGTACATTTACAAGCCTTCTCCCACACACACACACACACACACACACACACACACACACACACAGCATTGGACCTCCACTGTGCATCTGTCCAAGCCATCAACCAGTGACCTAAATATATCCACCCAAGGAAGGTTCTAGTGTGTTGTGGAAGTGTGTTCATGTGGATCTGAAAGCATGGCGATCATCTCTGTTACTACCGAACTACACTTGTATTTAGCTGTGGAGGATTCATGTGACATAAAAGACAAGTCAGTGTTTCCTCTAGAAGTTTTTTCAGCTGCGGCAGGGAGGTTCCATGTCAAAAATTAATATTTCCTGAAAACAGCGTGTAGTTTTTTCTTTTTATCATCTCACATCACACTTTCACTCTATGACCACTACGATCAGAAAAATCGTGCTAAAAAATATGAACAATAACGTCGCTGTCAACGGGCTTATCTGCTAATGTTAGCTACCAACTGTTACCTTAAAACCATCCAGCAAATAGACAGTACCGGAACCGGTGACGTCACCGCTCATTTTACACACAGTTTAACAACAACAACAAAAAACACAGCGTGAACTTTACTAGCTGCCTTTTTCATGTTGCACCCCCACTAACCTAGAAAACAGTTTTAAAAGAGCTAGGTAACAAAAACACAGCGTGTCGGAGGAATACAGTGTCTGCTGCAGTGTTGGCTAACATTAGCTTCTTGTCTCATCTGGGGTCTGATAAACAGTAAATTCATCATATTCAGTGTCCGTAATGCTATTTTCCAATAAACTGTAGCTGTCATACTTCACGTGACCCGCGTGAGTGCGGGTTTCATGCTTTTGTTGCTGTTTGTCACTTTGCCTAAGATTGAGTGACAAGTAGTACTGCCGCTGTTGTTTACTTGGTTGCCATGATTTTGCGAGTGAGGACGTCATGTCACTGTTCCAGTTGCTCGGGGAGAGAGAGTGGATGACAGTTGGCTTGAGTTCAGTAGAACAGACGGCTCTGCAGAGTTGTATAATTACGACTTTATGACTTTTCACAAACAGCTGAAGGAGCGGCGGTGCGCGATGTACGTAGCGGAAACCCTGTTGTGCGTCTGCCCTATTTCTGATACCATGGCGGTAGAAATTTCACCGTGGCAGGCCGCCATCGGCATATCAACATAGAGGAAACCCTGCAAGTGCAGAAAATGCTTCAGTTAATAGATTCCTAAGTCAAACAAAGGAGGAGTGGGAGGCCAGCTCAGAGCTGTAACACATGTATGTGTAGGATCTTTAGGGCTTTGACAAACAATTGTTATCATGACTGATTAATCCCAGTTGATGTCTTCAAACGGCTTGTTTTATCAGACCAACAGTCCCAAACCCAAAGGGATTCAGTTTAATTTTATAGAAGATGAACAAAAACAAGCACATGCTCATATTTGGGATTCTAGAACCAAATAATCTTTGCCTAAAAAATGACAAACTGTTATTTGATTGTCACAGTTGTTGCTGATTCATTTTCAACCCACTAATTGGTTGAACAAGTAATAATTTCAGCTCTTGTTGTTAATGTATCAAAGGTGTATAGACTAAGCTGTAAAGGCACTAGGGGTTGTTTGACATTTTCAGTTGCTAGTGGCTAGGGATGTAACGGTAAACCACAATATAAAAAACAACAACAATTACTGTTTTTATTTAAAATATCATTATCACGGTGGATTACCATGGTGTGCAAACCAAGTAGCCTCCAGTAGGCCTGCTCAATTCGGGGGAAAATATGAATCACGATTGATATCATGATTCTCTGCCATGATTTTTTTCTCATGACGTGTTTATTGCGCACATGAACCATGACAAAACAAAACAAATTTGCAGTACCAGACAGATTTTTTTGGGACATTACTCATCACCACAAGCCTGTAAACATAGAGGCGAGGCTTCAATGAAGAGAAGGGAGAGCATAGCATTGCTTTAAAACCAATTTTATACAGTCTATGTTTAAAACTCACAGAAGAAAGTAGTAAAATTAAATTGGAATCAAAGTCATAAAAAAAAATTTAATCGTGAACAGGGTGAATTGAGATCGCGATTTTAGAAGGATTAATCTTGCAGGCCTAGCCTCCAACGTGCGTTTCTTGAAGTTGGAATAATGGCAGAAGGAGGAGATGAAAGCGCTCAGGACATGTTTTTACGAGTGGATCAGACATGAAACTGAATCAATTTGAACATTCATGCAGGCGATGCAATACAAATTCCTGTTAGCAGTTCCACGCTACTGGTGCACCTGTAAATGCATCAAAGAAGCCCACAAGCTAGCAGATACTGATGCTAACCATGTAGGATTTTACATATTCCAAAATGCTTGCTTTGCAATTGTTCAAGAGGAAGGACATGTGTGTCCAACATGCTTGTAGGACTTCAAGGATACACATTTGCATTAAACATTGTTTACAAGAAAACTCCTGTACCTCTTAAATATTCTCCAGCCGAGATGTTCTCAGTGAAATGACTGCATAGTACCTCAGAGATCAGGCCTAAGACACTGGACCAAAAGTCTTTTTTTTTGTTTTAAGTTGGGGAAATTGTGATCTAAATCAGATGCTGCATGATAAAACAATTTGGTAAGAAGAGCGTGCATCTGATGCTGGCTTTTGGTACTTGATATTTTTCACAGTGAGTGGTAGAACACATTTAAGTTAGTAACAAAAAAAATATTGGAGTGCCATACCCAGGCAGAAAAGAGATGTATCTGTATTTCCTTATTTTTTAAGGCTTTCAGCCAGCAGCACTGGTGTACTTTTTGGAAGGTAGTGATATAAATGCATGCCGGCCCTCGAGGGTCCTTTGTGAAGCCCTGTCAGTTGTCTATTTTGAGGTATCACTCCACAGTCTGAATGTACCAGCACTATAAAAACCTCAGAATAAGAGCCTCTTTGTTTTCAGGTATCCTGGTGCGTGAGGAATTGCGGAAATGTGCAGACATGTACAACATAGCTGACACATATTAAGTGGCACATAAAACACGTTGGTAGCTTGTTTGACACACACACACACACACACACACACACACACACATATATATGTATATCCATTTCCTGCTCGTTGTCCCGAGCCGTCTTCCATCTTCCTGTCTCAGTGTTTTCATTGCTTTGAATGACAGGATGTAATTACGCTGTGATTAAGATGCTGTTTCAGAGCCTGCGATGGATTAGAAGTAATTATCCCATGCTGATTTGTCCCCCCTTTTTGCTTTTTCATAACCCCTCCCTGGTTCCTCAACTGCTTGATTAATGCATGTTACTAAACAATGTTAAAAGATATTTCATTTGACCAATTTGAGAAAAGAAATGATTTGGAGAGATAACTTCATAGTAATCATATTTGTCATTCAGCTGAGGAATTTTCCAGCCCTGTGATTTTGGTTAATCTGTAATAGTGCACTTGGCCACAGAAGCTCTGTATAAATGGCCAACAGACGAGGGCTGTGAAGGATTTGCAATAAAAATAATGAAACCTAAATAGAAAGGGCACTCTTTAAGTGGCTCATTAAGTAATGGCTGTTTTCCTTTTCAGCTGTGTCCTTCACTGACAGACAGCAAAAGAGAGAGCTCTGAAAGCCTGGCTTGCTTCAGCCCTCGCATCACTTTAATCCTTTTTCAATGTTTTGTTTGCATGAGGGTGTAGGTCATTTTTTCCAGCTATGCAGACTCATTCAGTTGGTAGGGGGGGTGGGGGAGGGGATAATAATAAGTACTTCAATAATGCTGACCTGCAAACCAAGGTGAATACTTCACAATAAAGTGCTTTGCTCGGCCATGGTACTGATATTATGTCAAGGGGAAAAATCTCTTTTGTAGATGCTTGCACTTTTTGTGCCACTAGCAATCACTGAAGGTTTAAGCCAGCACACAGTGTGACAATAAAAAAACAAACTCTTTACAACCTCCCTGTACCCGAGTGTCCCCATTAAATCAAAGTTATCAGTGCTGTTAACAGTTGTGTGAACATTTATTTTGAGTTAGCCAAACTACAAAATAAGCTGTTGGCTGATACCTAGTGAACATTAGGGATGTAACGGTATGAAAATGTAACCCCACGGTTTTCTGTATTATTGTGGTATTTTTAAAAGTGTGTTCAATATGTTTAGAAAGTAGTGATAGGCCTACACAAGCTGAAAGTTTCAAAAAGTCTAACAGTGTCTATTATATTAAAAAATACAGGCAAAACCTTATCAAAAGTGCAACTTTTAACATCAAAGGAACAAGGGTTCAGCATGTAAACAGCTTATTTGTTGGGAACATTTCCAGTAGTGCAAGTTTAAATGATACAAATCCAAGCTAAGACATAAAGATCAATATGTTACAGGATAACTATCTTCAATCAACTGCCATTCTGCATTCTTATAAAATATATGCCAAAATATGCCCATGCTTCAGACTTAGTCTCTTAGAGGGCTGATGAATATCCTGAGTACCGTCATCTCCTCCTTCCGCCGTGATTCTAACTTCAAGAGACGCACGTTGGAGGCTAGTACAGTGCCCCTGACTAAGAGACGCACGTTGGAGGCTATACAGTGCCCCTGACTAAGAGACGCACGTTGGACAGTGCCCCTGACTAAGAGACGCACGTTGGAGGCTATACAGTGCCCCTGACTAAGAGACGCACGTTGGAGGCTACGCAGTGCCCCTGACTAAGAGACGCACGTTGGAGGCTACGCAGTGCCCCTGACTAAGAGACGCACGTTGGAGGCTATACAGTGCCCCTGACTAAGAGACGCACGTTGGAGGCTATGCAGTGCCCCTGACTAAGAGACGCACGTTGGAGGCTACGCAGTAACCCTGACTAAGAGACGCACGTTGGAGGTTTTTTATTTTTTTTAACGGTGTTTAAAACACGCATTTGTTCAACTGTACTTTCAACTTTCCTTTCCCTGCTCTCCTCCGTCTCTATGTCCCTCTACACACACACACACACACACACACACACACACCTCCGTGCACACAGTGTTGCCAACTTAGCCACTTTGTCGCTAGATTTAGCGACTTTTTTTACAAAAGCGACTAGCGAGAAATCTGGCAACTTTCTGCAGAAAAAACGTATTGTAGTATTGTCCAGCGAGCACGCAAGGTATCTCTCTCCTCTGGCCGCCAAAACAGTCCCCTCTCTCTCTGAATCGGTTTTGTGAGGAGCAGAGGGGGAGCAGCCCCTCCCCTCTCTGTGTGCGTAGGCAGGCAGGTAGAAAGGGGAGAAGGGACAGGGTACGGGGGCAGGTGTAGGAAGGAGAGACAGCGGGACGAGACAGGAGGAAGATGCAGCTTTTGGCTAAATATTTCTATTTCTTCTATCTTCTATTTGTTTATCTACCTTGCTGACACAGAAAGCTAAAGTCCAGGCTAGTAGAAAGGGGCAGGACAAGAAAAGTACAAGTTCTTCAAATTTGTACTGAAGTACAGTACTCCTAAGCATTGTTTATGCTTGAATGAAGCACTCACTCCCTAGAAAAAACACCAATTTGACCCCCTTCCAACAATCCTGGCTCAAACACTGGGCATATCTGCTGTTTTACATTCAAGGTCTTTGTATTTTGTTATGCCAGGTAGAATAAAATGCATACCTTTCAGAACTGAGTAACATCTGAAAAAAAGCTAATTAGGAGACCACTTTTAAAACATCTCCCGCTAAGAGAAGGAAGCAGTAAATCTCCAGTCCCCAGAACACTGCAGATTATAAATCAGTCTGCAGTCCATGTTTTTAAGGAGGGCCTCGTTTTTTAAAGACGGGACTCAAGCAGTCGTGAAATTGAGCGGCGTCTTGCTGCATGTTTTCCTAATAGATCGCTTTTGGTGTGAAAGCAATTAGCGTGAACAGTTGTTGACATGCTCTTCTTCCGACACCAGCTCTGAGGGGAATAGACTTTATCGGCCATGTGATGCTGACAATAATTGCTCAGCACTCAGTTCCCCGTCTGAAATAAGATACAGTGATATGTTGGTCTGCAATTTATTACAGCTTATTGTTTGTTGGTATGTTGATTGTGTTCACAGGGTTTAGCCTTTTCTGTTTTTGTGTGGGTGCAGGCAAAGCCAAAAAAAATCTGATTTTTTTTTGTGATAGCTTTGGCAGCCATGTAACAAGCCGTGGCCAAGATAATAGAGCTTAGATAAGAGGGCGGTTATGCAATGTGGAAATTCTCTCTTTCACATCGCCACTTCTGTTCCATTCACTGTCTGGGTGACATTTGCCTGACAACTCTGCTCTGAGCTGCCATTCTCAGTTTTCTTTTCGAAATGTAGCACCTTGTCGGCCAGCCACACTTTGCTCCTGGTATCTGAGTGGCTTTGTTTGGCAGGTGGGGGGTATAGGTTTTGTCTTTGCTGACATACGGGACATAAAAGGACATCAAGTGCAAGATCAACTGTATTATAAAATATTTGCTAAAATGTTTAAGGTATATACTTTTTGTACATAAAACAACAAAAGGAGAAAAGGTGACTGGACTCCAAAAACGCTTAATGTTGTTTTTCTGATTCTGACTGCCTATTCTCCATAGCCCATGGGTATGTAGTATACAGAGCCACCCAGCATGGTAAATAATTAAGTTGAAATAATTTTAATTTGTGGCCATAATGTAAACATATATGATCATAACATTATTCAGGAGAGTCCCATGTTTCTATGTTCATTGTGGATATAATTAAAATAAACATTTGGACACAGAACAGAAAACCTCATCTTACTTTGCAACTCCAACTGCATGTGAGTATTATAGCAACATATGCTATTGTTTTATTAATACTATTGTTTTTTTTTTTAGTAGGAATGGAAGTGCAGACAGTTGATGCCCTGGGTTTCTGTTGAGAGTGACTTGTGATCCACATGCTGTTTGAGGCTTTTGACCCTGCCAATATTAAATTATAGGGAAAACCCTAAACCCTCCTGGAGTCGTGTTCTCTCTGCATTAAAAAAAAAAAAAACAGTATTTCTTGAATTCATGTCCACCATTTTGGTCAGGCAAAGGATTGTACGTTTCTGTGTAAGATCTTATCAACATGCTGGACCTGTTAGCAAGTCAGACAATCCTCGGAGCGTCTATGAAAGTCAATGTTGCGGCTGTGAGTGGAGACGGAGAGTCATGTGTTTGAAATATAATGCAATATTTAATAAGGCATATGTAACATAATCACGGCAGTAAAGCCTGCAAGGGCAAGACTAACTCTGTGTCAGCCACACTGACTGACTGATCTGCCAAAGAATATTATCGTCAGGGCATGTCTCCTCTTCTCTCCATCCCTGTCCATCTCTTCACTCCGACTGCTTCCCTCTTCTCTTATATACTGTACAGAGAGCACGTACACCCACCAACGACTTCTCCTCCTTTTTTCTTCGCAGTCTGCAGGTTGTTTTACCCATAGAGCAAAGGCAGGTAAATGCATCTGCTCCCCTTACGCAAACAGGCCACACAGCTCATTTCAGAGAGGCCACTTTGTCAGTGTGTCTGAGGCGAGGCTCCTAAGAATCAGCAGGGCTTACCCAAGGATTGAAATGAGATCATAATTTTACTCACAAACACACACAACACACACACACACACACTGTGTCTTAGCATGCGGCCAGTTGTTGAGTCAATAAAGAAAACAGGCAACGTGTGAGCGAGGGAACATAAACAGAACTCTGCCAAGCTACTATTTGCATTCCACATCCCTCAACTTCGTAGCACAGCAGCTGCTTTGGCGTGTGCAGTTCAAATACCACGCATTCATAGCAACACTATTAGTCATTAAAAAAGTGGATACAAGCCAATCACTGTCATAATGCAGTTTCTTTAATTGCATATTGTGTTGTCGATTAAATCTACCAAAAGGATACCCCCTAACTAAATTTATTGATGAGAGCTTTAATGCAAGTATGGATAGGGTTGTGTTACTGTAATAACAGTAGTAGTATAAGTAAAGGAATATTTGTGACTTTTGGAATTCCAATATATGGAATATTGACACAGAAAATTGGTAATCAGCAGTTCAAACCACACTGGTATTTTTTAGTTTTAACCACATAAGCTTAACCATCTATTTTGTTTCATTTGGACGAGCACTGTAGCGTATACTGCAAATGTAGGAATGTAAACAATGGCAAGGCAAACAGATTTTTATTGAGTGCTTTTCTGTGTGGGTGTCAGCAGTAAAGACCGAGCAAGGGTCAGAGGGGGGTCACTATGTACTTGACCCTGATGTCTAACCATTATTAAAGGCCTACGTTCAATTTTTGGGTGTTTGGCACATGCATCAGTTCACCAAATATCTGAAAAGCTTGGCATACAAATGGTCTTTGGTCTCTGATGGAGGTCTGAGACCATTGTGTGTGTTACTCATCATCATCAGACCGTAGCATATCATCTGCAAACAAAATGTCAGACTTTGTTGTCAGACCTTTATTAAAAAAATTGTCAGGCTAACTATGCTCATTTCTTGAATCACTGAGTATGTTTACAGGCGCACCAATATTCAACTATTATTCCAAATATGACAATATTCAGAATTTAATACAGGTCATGTTTATTTTATTTTTTTAAAGAATATTCTTGGGGCATTTTTCGGCCTTTATTTTGACTGGACAGATGACATGAAAGGGGAATGACATGCAGCAAAGGGCCACAAGTAGCAGTCGAACCAGGGCCTGCTGCGTTGAGGAGTAAAACCTCTAGATCTGGTCACCCGCTCTACCAGCTGATATATCTGGCCGCCTGATACAGGTCATGTTAACCACATATTCTGGATGGATATTCAGAATAAGGCCTTTTTCCAAATATAGCATTTTCTGATTAATGTGGGATTTTCCGGTATTATTCGAGTTTTAGAAACATTCCTTGGACATGCATACAACACATTTGGAATATGCGTCTCAATCTTGGGTTTTGCTGCAGTTTAAGGCCTCTTGTCTGTTTACAGCTTATGGTCAGCTCTGTGTGCTGCTATGGTTACTGTACACAAACCAACCAGCTGACAGTTTGCAGCCAAAAGGCTGCAGACCCGAACACACAAGGACACCTACTTCTAAACATGATCAGAGACTTGGATATCAACAGGTTTTTGGATATGCGCACACATCGCTATGACGATCTGTTCAAGAAGCCAGTTGAAGGAATGAAAGAGGGATGTCCTCCACCGCTGGTAAACTTTGAAAAAGTTGTATTTTGCACAGCTACATGTAAACAAGAATATTAGTGGAATATTCACTTTCATGAGCCATGTAAACAGCTCAGTCGGAGTATTGCCTTTTTCAGAATAATAGCAAAAAACAGAATATTATGTGCATGCAAACATTTTGCATTTGTGTTCTGTCTTGCATAGCTTGACAAGTTGTTACCAGTGTTTACTGCCTTAGAGTGATGTTGGTTGTGTACACTGAGACTACATCCTACACGTATGTAGGCACCACAGAGCTACTCTACTTGTATTACAACCCCTCCCTTTTCTGCCTGCTCTTGGCCTCATTGACCTTCCTGCAGGGGTTGGCAGTTTGGCAGCTTTAATTAGCTAATAGGAAGACACCTGGGTAGGCCTCAATCTAGGCCTAATACAAGGCTATATCCACATGCCAGGTCTCATTGTGTTGGGCTCTCTCCTAGGCTCCACATCTCCACTTTTGTTGCAGTTACTTTACATCCATACATTCCTCACTTATCCATACACTCCACACACCACTGACACTATTTACTCCCTACACCATGTCCTTTGTTAATAGATATGTTTAGTTGTCAATAAACCTTTCATTGGCAATTCATGATGACTCTTGCTGTGAAGTGATACTTTGTCTCAATAGTAGTTCCTCCTTCTCACTGTACAAGGGTCTGTTGTGGTTGCAGAAAGCAAGACTATTGAGAAGCAATAATTTAATAAAAACATGGTTTGATTGTCAACTTGCACAGATGAGGCTGAGAGGCAAAAAACTGTACTGTATGTATGTGGGTCTGTGGCTTAGTATTTTATGGATCTACTCTGTACAGACCCTGCCACACTTTGCTTTCACTATATGTGTGATTAATGGACCCCTGATGTTATATCAAAATTGAGATGTCAGTTGTGTACATAGTTTTAATGAATACTCATCTCAATGTGATTTTGCAAGAATTAAATCAAATATTATACAGAAAATACAAAGCAAGCTATTGTAGCTTACTGTAGCGTTGCCTATCTGTAGCTATGCAGGATTATCGCTTCCCCCCCGGCCTGACACAGAATCAAATGATATCCCAACACTTCTCAGACACTTTGTTATCAGCCGTTAATGAGGCACTTTGTGGGAATGAATACCTTCCCTCTCTTCCAGTCAGCGTTCCCCCAAGGCTCGCTATCAGTTCTCCAAATGTGCCACTGAGCGCAGACATAGAGAGAGAGAGAGAGAGAGAGAGAGAGAGAGAGACCCATACAATAAGATAGTTGGAAAGCAATGGAAAGAAAGAGAGCGTTCAGAGGGTAGTATTCTAGCTTCATGTTTAATTGCTTCCTGGCAGCTGAGGTAAGCTTGTTCTCAGTACATAAATCCTCCTATTTTCATTTATCTGCTCCAGGTGTTGATGAAACAATTCCCCCACTGGATAATCATATTTCCCCTTCCTGCCTGCCAAGAAGCTGAGAGGGAGATGGAGGTAACCCACCCACCTCCCTCCCTCCCCCACTCCTACTCATCTCACACACACACACACACACACACACACACACACACACACACACACACACACAGTGTTTGAATTGCTCTCCTTGGCGTTTCAATTTGCACAATAATACAAGAGGTGGGGAACAGTTACACACACTGACAGGCTACACCAATGGTCTGGTGGGTGTGGATGTGTGGTAAGGGTGGTGCTGCCCAGACCAGAGCAGCCTGTCGATCAGTCACTCACTCAGACACCATTCAGCCCGCCTGCCCCAGCTAGTTAGTAAATCAGTCAGTCAGTTAATGAGTCTTCCAATCAGTAATCGAGCGATGTCATCATATATTCTCTGTCAAAGAAGAAGTATTATGGGGCAGCCTCTAGCTCACCCAGTAAGAGCGTGCGCCCCATGTAGGCTGAGTCCTGCAACGGCCCGAGTTCGGGTCCGACCCGCAGCCCTTTCCTGCATCCCCCATTTCTCTCCCCCTATCATGTCTATCCACTGTCACTATAATAAAAGGGAAAAGACCCAAAAAAAAGCTTTAAAAAATAAAAAGTATTTCAAATCTCTTCAAATGATACGGTGTTCACAATAGGAGCTTTTTATTCAACAAACAAGACAGATATCAAAACAGAAATATGAATGAGCATAAAGTCTGTTAACTTTTACTGTTCTAATTCATATTCCATTTTGCTGTATTTTGTAGTTTTTAGATTTACTGCTTTTGCAAAGAAACTCCCTAGCTTGAAGTAATGTGTGCTGCCCAGAACGAAAGTTAGAACTATTCTGTAGCTTGCTAAACTGTCATGGCTTTTACTGCCTCCTTATCTTCATAAGAGTTCTGCTACGATGTGGAAGTTTAGCATTTCTTTGGAGAGAGAGAGCAATATTATTACCTTGATAATATTGCTATTGCTCTGTTTCTTATTGCATAGCTGATATATTTGCACGCCCTTACCCCTTTTCTTTTGCACTACTTATATTTTATTCCATGTTATATTCCTTCTTGTTGACACTGGAAAGTGGTTGCTTCCATGTCATTGCACAGGTATTGCACCTGTGTATAATGATAATAAAGGCGTGTTGATACTCAGGTTGTGTTTGCTAGCAACGTGCAATCGCTAGTAAACAGACCAGCCTGTGGAGCCACGTGCTGAGCTGTTAAAGGTGGATTACACTGCTCTGTTATGGATATGTGTGCTGTAATAGATATGCCTTATTCTCAGTTTGTGTTACTGAGCAATATGTTACATTTATGTTAATTATTACAGAGAAATTAATGTAATTCTTAGAATTGTTTCTTGTTATATGCTGGTGGGTAAAACATTTAATTTTGGTAAATAATGTTAATAGTAAGTCGGATGCTTATTAATGTGTATTATGATTTGCTTATATTTCAGAACCACATCCAACTTCACATGTAACATGTATAACGTCATAGTTAACTTCATGTTGGAGTTATAAATAAATCTTCTTACCTGACCCCCTACAGTGTTTCAGCAGCCAGTTTTCAGTAGTTTTTACAAGCCCATTGCCTATATTTTTGGAATATAATAAACACGGTCAGACTTTTTGAAACTATTTCTGCTTGTGTAGGCCTCTCAGTGCTTTCTGAACGTATTGAACACACTTTTAAAAATAGTGCATTAATACCAAAAAGCGTTATCATTTTAGTCACCATGACCATGAGGTTACATTTTCATACCGTTACATCCCTAGCATACATAGCATTAGCTGTGCACTTGCACACATAGTGAAGGCAGAAGTTTGGTTGAATGCTAACAAAATAAGAATGCATTACACTAGGAGATAGCTGTAGCACAGGATATCCCAGTATCATGTCTTAGCATTTTGTTTTCAGTATTTTTTTTATTGAAAGCATTTGTGCGTAGGTCTTGACATTTGCATGTAATATGGAACTGCTTCAATTTTTTACAAATATTTTACAAGCAATGTAGAGATTAAAGATGAAGAAGCGAGAATTTGGAACATGAGACTTGTGATTTGTGCATTAGCCCTGCCTCTCCCTATTATTTTTCTCTCAACTGATGTGGCATAAAGCAGTGTTTTATGACTGGCGGAACAAGTCTTTATGTCTATTAGCTGCCAGTCATTGTGGTAGCCTGTGGCATTGCCTTTATCAGCTCTGTAGCCTATAAATGTAACTGAGGGTCACATGCCTCTGGAGGCCTCTCGGAGCCTCTATAGCTGCAGGCAGGAATGATAAAACCAAGGGCAGACTCGGCTGTGTCTGTGCCGTCGTAGAATAGAGATATAATGCTGTGGATCCATGTAAAAGTATAGCATGCCTCCCTGAAGTGCTTTATTTATGATAAAGGGCATCCCCATCTATTGCTTAGGAACATATTGCTGCACTGTATTGCGTTACAATTTAGCAAGCCCCATGTTTATCTGTTGTCCTTTCAAGAAGGTTTATCATCCGCCCCCTGCCTCAGACTGTTGACAGGAAGATCAAGGTGCAGGCCAACACCTCCAAACCTGGAAGGGATTCAGGTTCCTCTTTCCCACGAGCACTTCAGCAACGCACCACCCACTTGACGTTGTGACATGCAACTGTAACTGTCATAAACTAGGGACCAGATCCATGACAAGAATCTCCAGCAGACATAAGGAGCAAAGTGAAATAGTGTGTGTTTTTGGGTCCCCTTTCGGCAAAACGGCATGCATTGTTTGCGGTAGAAGACACAATGGTGTTTCTGTTCAAAACCAGCACAAGTGAAAGCTTGTAAGAGCTGAGGAAAGTGAGGGTGAAAAGACAGAGGGGGGAAGAGAGAAGCATGTGCTCACAAAAGCAACCTGTTAGAGTGCTGCTTCTGGTTATCTAACCTGCTGTCAAGTAAACAGTTTGGAGTCTTGGCAGTTTTTCAGTGCTAGAGTTTTCTGTAACTCTCTAGTTCCCTCTCTTTGTATCTTTCTTCTTGTCACCTTTTTACTCTTTGAATCTATCATCACTTCTCTAGATAGAAAATCCATAGTTTGTGCTAATAAGATAGTTGGACTTGTGTTGACCTCTTACTAAAAATCACATTTTCTACGCCACTCAATACACCAGCTGGCTGTGGGAAGCCCTCACTCTAATTGAATCCTTATGTGGCATTTGATTCCACACAGCTCAGCATGAAGCGAGCCTCATTCTTTCTGTCCACTGTGCTCTTCACATTTAGAGAAACTGATGGAGCATAGACCCTGTTACTGTTTCCCTTTTTTCATAAAGCCTTTTACAGCCCAAATAATACTCTGCTAAATTATTTTTGAATAGTTGGCACATGATTATTGGTCAGTCCATGAAATTCAGGAAATATAACTGTAATCCTTCAACCTTTTCATGTATCATCTAATAAACCTGGTAAGTCCAAAGATGAAGACTTACTGACACCTGTGTTATTAATTATGTAGTATATGGACAAAGTTGAAGGTGTATTGGGGGAAAAAAGGAAATCACACATGAAACAAAGATCAAAGTGTGTGACCTCATATGTTGGTGGAAATATGGATTAGAGTCTGATTTCACAATGAAGATTGAGTTTTGCAGCAGCTCTGCATTACTAGATCTAGATTTTTACATTTCAAAAGGAGACACAGAAGAGATTTGATGAGTTTAAAGTATTTTGTCATTGCAAATCAAATAGGGGAGCATTCCATCCCCATTAGTCTAGGTCAAATGACTAAAGGGTCTTTATTACTTATTATTTCTGCTCTACTGTAGCATACTATAATACAAACATCAGCAGGAGTTGCTGCCTGTTAGTAAGTGAAAGATGATAAACAACTTGCAGTGCTCTGTCTCTGGAGATTTCTGAAAAGCACAGCAGCTGTTTATTTGAAGGCTCGTTTAACATTCATACTGTACATACTTTGCTTAAAGGTCCCATGGCATAAAAATTTCACATTATGAGTTTTTTTAACATTGATATGAGTTCCCCCTGCCTGCCTATGGCCCCCCAGTGGCTAGAAATGGTGATAGGTGTAAACCGAGCCCTGGGTATCCTGCTCTGTCTTTGAGAAAATGAAAGCTCAGATGGGCCGATCTGGAATCTTGCCCCTTATGAGGTCATAAGGTTAAGAAGGTTACCTCCCCTTTCTCTGCTTTGCCCGCCCGGAGAATTTGGCCCCCCCATGAGAGAGAGACATCATGGTTTTCAAACGAGCAAAGTGCCAGTTGGTTGGTTTTGAGGCCTAAGGCAAACACAGGCATGGGGCCCTCCACAACCCTTGTTCTCCCCCTTTTCAGTCCTTATTTATGTGCTCTCGGTCTGACAGCTGATTGGCCAGAGTGCTGGATCATAACACATTGATTAGGGTGACTGCTACTCACGGGGTCTAGCTGCGAGTATTATGTGTGTCACTATCTTCGTCATTGCCATAGTTATCATCATGGACAGTGAAAGCAGCAGTTCCGTAACCATCTCCATTCGAAGGATCCTGTAAGGTTGTCTTGTATGTAGATCCCGCATCGCTATAGCAACCTGGGCTGACACTACTCTTCATCAGTGTTAGCATCGCTAGAGCAACCTGGGCTGACACTACTCTTCATCAGTGTTAGCATTGCTAGCGCAACCTGGACTGACACTACTCTTCATCAGTGTTAGCATGAGGCTCGTTCGAGATGAGCCAGGTCTGCACAGAATCGATAACCGGCGATCGGCGCCCGTTGCATGCCGGTTAGATTTGTGTCCGACTTGATCCCGACTTGCTCTGACGTCATGCACACATGGGCAACGGAAATCTCATGAGAGCAAGGCGGCCGCAGGTCTGAGACCAGGCGGCGCAGTTGCTTTTCACCGACTGCAAGAGCCAGGCGGACCCAGGCGGACCCAGAGCATGCTGGGAAACGCCGGCTTCTCAGCTGATTTAACACCTGATTGGTTTATGATGACGTTTTATATAAACTTTTTATTGTTTTTTAATCGGAGGGATTTTAATTGCTATTTGTCTGATTTAAAGACTTATTCTGTACAGAACACATGTCGTGTGGCTGATAGTGACGTTTAGAAGTCAGAGAGACTAAATCTGTTCAGATCACTGATCATCTCCAGTCTGTTGTTAATTAAAACCAGCAACAGATCGCATGTAGAACATTCTGAGAGCTACTCTGTCATAATTAAAACAACTGGAGACTGTGTACCTGCTGATATGTGGGTCTGATTATATTTTATTAAATCGGAATCACACCACAGTGTTTTTGTCACATCCTGTCCAGCCTGAAGGCGGCTGGAATCGGCTGGAAACTGTCCGACTTTACCGCCTGCTCTCGTCCGCTTTACAAGCGAGGCGCAGTTCATCTCCAACGAGCCTATTGCTAGCGCAACCTGGGCTGACGCTGCCGGTGGGTAGCTCTTCATCAGTGTTAGCTTTGCTAGCGCAAGCACCGGCTTCTTGCTGCTCTTTAGTAACGTTAATGTTAGTGTTGTCAGTAGCCGTTGTGAAAAAGGTTGTTACCTTTGGAAGTTTTGCTAAAAAGTTCTGCTTTCTTCCCGCTTCTTCCTTTTTTCAGAACCACTTCGGTAGCTTCGCTTCATTTCGCATCAACCGTCTGTAGTCTACAGTTTAGCGCATGCTGAGCTGTTAGTTTACACACACACACGCAGATACGCAGTAGGATAATGGAATAGTCCAATGTAGTGGGGACTGGGGGGAGTTTCTCATCATGAGTTAAACAATCGGATAGCACTTTAGCGTATCAATGTTTAGAGATATAATTAATTGGTGAAAAGTAAGACAACAAATCGTAGACATAAGTTTATGAGGTGTTTTAGGGGGCCCTTGGTAGCCTGGGGCCCAAGGCAATTGCCTACCTTTGCCTAATGGTAAGTCCGCCTCTGCTCAAAACTACAGACTCAGAAATGGCACATACCAAGGAAAGCTCATTGTAGGACTGGCTCTAGTGGCTGGAATTCTGGACCAAGGCTGAGAGACTTCAGATACAGTATTAGGGGACCACTAAGGTCTATATAAAAGAGACTTCAGATACAGTATTAGGGACCACTAAGGTAAAAGAGACTTCAGATACAGTATTAGGGACCACTAAGGTCTATATAAAAGAGACTTCAGATACAGTATTAGGGACCACTAAGGTCTATATAAAAGAGACTTCAGATACAGTATTAGGGGACCACTAAGGTCTATATAAAAGAGACTTCAGATACAGTATTAGGGACCACTAAGGTCTATATAAAAGAGACTTCAGATACAGTATTAGGGGACCACTAAGGTCTATATAAAAGAGACTTCAGATACAGTATTAGGGACCACCAAGGTCTATATAAAAGAGACTTCAGATACAGTATTAGGGACCACTAAGGTCTTATAAAAGAGACTTCAGATACAGTATTAGGGGACCACTAAGGTCTATATAAAAGAGACATCAGATAAAGTATTAGGGGACCACTAAGGTCTATATAAAGAGACTTCAGATACAGTATTAGGGGACCACTAAGGTCTATATAAAAGAGACTTCAGATACAGTATTAGGGGATCACTAAGGTCTATATAAAAGAGACTTCAGATACAGTATTAGGGACCACTAAGGTCTATATAAAAGAGACTTCAGATACAGTATTAGGGGACCACTAAGGTCTATATAAAAGAGACTTCAGATACAGTATTAGGGGACCACTAAGGTCTATATAAAAGAGACTTCAGATACAGTATTAGGGACCACTAAGGTCTATATAAAAGAGACTTCAGATACAGTATTAGGGGATCACTAAGGTCTATATAAAAGAGACTTCAGATACAGTATTAGGGACCACTAAGGTCTATATAAAAGAGACTTCAGATACAGTATTAGGGGACCACTAAGGTCTATATAAAAGAGACTTCAGATACAGTATTAGGGGACCACTAAGGTCTATATAAAAGAGACTTCAGATACAGTATTAGGGACCACTAAGGTCTATATAAAAGAGACTCTGTGCAAGAGAGTGTTGTCTCTTTCTCTTTGGTTTAAAGGCTGTCAGACTCGCTCAGTTGGTTAACCTAAAGTCACATTAAATGATTTCTGCTGTAACAGTTGCAACATTTTGGCCACACACATGTAAAGCTGCCTCATTCAGGTTCCGTTCCAGTTGGTATGAGAAATACAGACAGTTTAATTATTAAGATAGCAGGAATTTGGTATTTTTAAGGAAGCTATGTCAAAACACAAGGAAGTCCCGATTCAGGCAGTTTGGCAGTTGTAGTGGTGACTATAGTGATTGTAGTTTAGTGTTAATAGATTCATTCATAACCAAACTCTGGTCAGGAATCAGCCAGGACTGCATGGGCAGACTCTCCTGTGGTGGAAATGATGCCTGGTTTCTTTACTACTTGTGTCTGTGGTGGGTCTGAGAGGCAGCCTGTCAAAGTTAATCAGCCCACAACCAGTGGCTAAAAACAGACATCCTGACTGCAGTGGGGTTCACGCACACAAAAAGCCAGCCAGCCAAGCAGGCAGGCAGGCAGGCAGGCAAACGTGCTGATGTTATTGCTCATGTACTGCATGTATGAAGGAGAAGAAAAAGTGTTGTGAGCACGTTTTTCTTCCACCGACAAGTCATTAATGGAGACTAGGTTTAGAGGGTGACACAGGAATCAGTTGTTGGCTCCCATCCCATCCCGAGCCCTCAAAAATATTCCCGGCATGTCCCGATCACGTGACTGCCCCCTCAAAAGAATCCTGTCCTGCGAGATCCCAAGAGAAAGACTACCGGATCCCGTCCCGCTCCCGTTTTGTTTTGTTGTCTAAGCAAGTTATCAGACTCTAGCATATTTTTTATTTATTCCAAGGTATCTGAGTCTGTTGAGAGAGACTGGATTAGTATCTTATCTTCTATCCGTTGTCTCCTCTGTCTCTGATTTTGAAAATAGTATCCTGCATTGTCGTTGTTTGCGCACCTTTTCCACGTCTTATTCCATCATCATCATGAATGAACTTGACTCATCCGACTACTACCTAACTATTATTAAGCTACATGCTTTTAAAGAGTCAGAAATCATCAGACAACTATTAAGCTACATGCTTTTAAACAGTCAGATATCATCAGACTACTACCTAACTAGTATTAAGCTACACACTTTTAAACAGTCACATATCACGCCGCTTAGTTTACAACAACGCAGGAGTTTCAGTGTTTCCGTGGAGACCTGACAGGACTTCAGCGGAACCAAAGATAGCGATCTGTTACTGCATTTTACAGCTGAGTTAACCACACACACAGGCCTATTATAGCCATCACTTCCCCTTATCTTTAAGATTCAATAATGACACTGTGTACTTTCATATTTATAAAATTTTTTTTTTTTTTTCTAAAATGAAATGCCTCGCAAATCTTCCGACTCCGTCACGCTCCTTCCCCCTCCCGTTGATTTCTATGCTCTATCCGTCTCTATCACGTTACCAGCAGCGAGATTGACTACTGTACTGCGGGACTCCCAAAAAATTGTCACCCTCTACCTTGGTTAATTGTGACTCTGACTGAAGGTGCAAGGATACAATGCTGCACTACAGTCCTTTAGCTAGAACTATAATGGGATTGGCTGCCTGAAGATATTTATTCAAAGAAGATGAACTGGATATCCCTCCCCGCTTCCCCACAGTTTCTTCCCCCCCACAGTTTCTCTTTAAGGCAGTGTTGATAGTAAAGGAGGAATAAAAGAGAAGCATTTTTTCCCTTTGGCCGTTATTACTACCAGTACCTGCCAGGATGTACTTTATTTGATTCTAGTGGAAACTAGATTAAAGCTTTGTAGTAAGTCTGGATGGTGAAAGGAGGGACTTGCCAATGAATAAATCACTTCTAACAAATGGGGTTTGTGGGAAATGTGGTCTAGTGCTAACAATACCACCGGCTTGACATTGACATTGGATATTTTAGCACGTAAATTAAGCTTACTCTTCTCATGTAACGCTGTTTTGATCTCTTGTCGGCCCGCTATATTGGTCTGGACTGAGATATCTAGGGGGACGAATTGCTGTGACATTTTGGACAGATATTCATGGTTCCCAAAAGTAGTATGGAACAAAGCTGAGATGCCCTCAGCTAAAAAGACTAAAATACATGAAATAAGTCAGAGAAGTACACATAATTTGCATATTACACTTGTACCCATAAAAATAGTTAGCAGTGACTAATGTGTTAACACTTGCACAGGTTGGGGTGGTGAGGGGCAGGTGAGCAGAGTGTGTTCATCAGTGTAACTGCATGTGGATAAAAACTGTCCTTTAGCCCACTGGTGCGGGCGTAGAGTGCTCTGTAGCGCCTGCCAGAGGGCAGGAGGGTGAAGAGGTAGTGTCCGGGATGGGTTGGGCTTAGGGCCTTCTTGCTGCAGCGGGTTCTGTGAATTTCCTCCAGTGATGAGAGCTGTGCTCCGATCATTTTCTGTGCTGTAGTGATGATGCGTTGTAGGGCCTTCCTGCAGCCAGGAACCCAGTAGTGATGCAGTATGTGATTATTCAATCAGGAGAGACATGTTTGCAGATATGCAAATGATGTTTATTGTACAGCTCTATTATAAAATGTACAAAGTCTTTGGTGATTAGACTCCATCGCTATATGAATAGTTTGTACATAGGGGTAGAGAACTATCATTACCCCCCGATGGAATCTAGACACCGGTGGTGGTGACGAAGGAGCCTGAAGACCAGACCGAAGGAGGCTCTGGACCGGTCAGCTGGAGTAGATGACTGGAGGTGGAAGGGGAGGGTTGCACTCTTTGTCTGCAACGACAGCTGATAGCAAAAGAATCCTGTCCTGTCCATGTACATTTATTTGGATAACAGCTGATTTGATTTAGTAGTGCATCAATTAACAGTTAAGTCTTCCTGAAAGAACTTACACTGAGCTACATTAGACTCAATGGTAAAAGATGAATCTTAATGATTTTGGTGATCCTCTGACTTTACCTCTAGCACTAACTGCAGTTCGACATGTTTTGGTTTTTAGTGACATTTCTTAGCAACTATTTGATTCAATTCACTTTTCAATTAAATGTTTTCTAGCCCAAAGCCCTGCTGTGCTTTAGTACAGCCTCACAGAGCTGCTAGCAAGGCCAAAGACTCTTGTTGCTTTAAAGGGTAACTACACCCTCAAATAGCCCTGCTGTGTATCCTGGGTAACGTTACTGTATCTTGTTAAGCTCTGAATACAGCACAGTTATTAACCCTCAGAGTCTTGGGAGCGGCGAGAGAATTGAACCAAACCTTCAAATCCAATCAGACACATTTAGTTGATTTTGAGCAACAGTTATAAAAATCTTCTGTATTACCATTGTATGCTAACCAAACTCTATGCCACAGTGTGTACAGTACAAACAATACTTCTCAGGATATTCGTCTTGTAAAAGATGAAGAGAGAACGAGGAGAAGAGTGTGCAACACAGTGATTCATGGCCATCATTGATCACACATTAACTTGGAATTGCCAAAGCTGCAAACATTGAATGGTTTTAAATCAGTTGGGGCCACATTATGTCCCCATCAGCTGTACAGTGAACACTGCACTGGGTGCTGAAGGGCAAATCTATTGATAGTTCCCCTGCTTCTACGTACACTGTGAAATGGCTGGGAGCGCAAACAATAAATAGCTCTAACCTGAGCCTTTGTGTACGTTGTTTAAATTCTGCCAGATGTCCTTAATTTCCAACCGCATGTTCGTTAACTTCCGCTTTCTTTGTGTTGGCATTCTAACCTCCGGTGGATTTCTGAGGACTATGGTTACCTGGTCCTCAGATCTCTGAGGGTAAATCCAGACAGCTAGCTAGACTATCTGTCCAATCTGAGGACTATGGTTACCTGGTCCTCTGATCCCTACAGGGTAAACCCAGACAGATAGCTAGACTATCTGTCCAATCAGAGTTTTCTGTTACACGACTAAAACTGTTGCTCAAGACAATGGTTATTGGTTTAAAGAAAGGCAAATAAACCAGAGCACGCTTTCCTTCCATCCAGGAAGGCTGTGTGGACTAGCCAGACCCTCTTCCAAAGCGTTGGAGGAGACAAGCTCTGGCTATGGGAGACTAGGTCACCCTCGGCTTCAGAGAAACAACCATCCCCCACCTCCCTCTGAAACGCCTCCTTGCATTGCTGTTAATCAGCCTCTAATTGGTATGCAGGCCAGGCGAGGGAAACACTGGCAAAAGCTCACACTCATAGGGTCATAACAGTGGAGAACACCCAGGGCATGTGTGGTTGAAATTAACACCCGACAACCCTTCCAAATGCGGGTGAATTTAGCAGTTGGCGGGTAACGCTGTCAATCTACCTGCCACATTGGCATGGAAGTAAAGGCTGGACTACAGCAGAGCTGTTTGGAGCAGGTTGTGAACAGTGTTTTCTGTTGGAGATGATAAGTCCCTTTGGGGGGGAACTTTGGGATTTTTCACTTTGTAAACCTATAACCTGCACAAAAAAATATATATAACACAATAAAGGAAAGGAAAAAGCCAAAAAGCATAATATGAGCACTTTAAAGCCTGTTCTTTAGTCCATTAAGAAATAAATGCATGCATATCACAAGAGCACAGAGCTTTGAGCTTCTCGCTCTAAACTCATGTTGCTCAAAAAGTGGAAAATTTTAATTGGATTTTCAATCCGAACACAGCCTGTTTCGCTGGAAAAGAAAGATATCACCCTCTGGGTACCACAAATGTCCACAGCAATCTACTCCAGAGTGAGATATTTTACATCTACTGGCCAAAGATTAGATTAGATTCAACTTTATTGTCATTGTGCAGTGTACAAGTACAAAGACAGCGAAATGCAGTTTGCATCCAACCAGAAGTGCAAAAAAAGCAGAAAAGTGCAATGCGATATACAAGTATAGACAGGTGGTGCATATGCAGGACAAGAAATACATTGCAGTGTTATAAGAGCAGAATAAATATTGTTATGTAATAGCAAAAACAAGCCAGTGTTGGTCAGCAGATGCTACTAGTGTGCAAGGACGCCTCGTCAGTCATTTACCAATCAATTTGGTCCGTCGTGTTTGATTGCCTTATTACTGTGTAATTGGTCCTTTAATCCCTTAATCTGAACGACATCTCCATTGATCCCCAGTATATGATATCATAATCCACTCAGGGTGGCGAGCTGTTTCAATTTCCCAAGTCTTTGAGATATCTCATTGCTGTTTCAAAGAGACAAGAACAGAATCTTTTGTCGGAAACACGATGCGCTCGTCATGTCAATTGTCTCATTTGAAGATGATAAATAATGCCCGCTTCAATCCAACACCAATACTGCATGTATCAGCATGTGAAATCTCATTTCATCTGAGGCCCCAATAATATTACAATAACAATGTGTGTAGCGCTTTCCAAGCTGTGGCATAGGGATTTACAGAGACTGAGATGATAAAAATAACAGTCCATTACTGTAGATGAGATGAAACTTTAATGATCCTTGTAGGGAAATTGGGTCATCACAGCCGCAGAGAAAAGGATACTGAGGACAAGAAAAATATGGAGCACTAAACTTATGAGTAGCAATTTAACAAATCATGCATGTTGAGATTAACACCCCATTAAAAAGTCAACAGACATCGTCAGACAAGGCAAAAAAATGAACGAAAAGTAAATGTATTAAAGCCTGTCTGAGTAAAGAATCGAAGTAGTGGGTGTAGGATATATTGATTTAATATTATTATCGCAATATCAAGGTGTGTAATATCGAAAGTGTCACAATAAGTATGCAATAAGTGGGGGGGGTTGGGGGTTGGGGGGGGGCAGTAGCTCAGTCCATAGGTAGTTGGGTTGGGAACTGGGGGCCGCGGTTCAAGTCCCCTTATGGACCAAAGTACAGAGTGTGGACTGTTAGCTGGAGAGATGCCAGTTCATCTCCTGAGCACTGCCAGGTGCCCTTGAGCACCAAACTGTTTTCCGTAACTTCTGTAATTTTACATATTTAAAAATATCAAAATTAATATTGGTATGGTAATATTCATAATCAATATCGCAATATCACGTTTAGTCAATATCGTGCAACCCTGCTTCTGAGACCAGCCCTTGTTGCTACGGGAGGCTGTCTGCGATGTGGTAGAAGGGTCATAGTGCTTTGAGATGAAGAGCAGCGCTGATAGCACAGGACAGCCCCGTGTAAATCTTTATTATCACTGAAGGGCAATTTGCTTACAGCAACCCGTCATTACCACACAGCTGACATTACACGTCAACACATAAAGCCAGTATGTGTTGCTTTAAATGTGCAGAGAAGCGTCACAGTCGCCATCTGTTGTGAAGAGCTGTGGGAATATAACATCAGTACGGGATGGTGGTGTAATTATAGACACTTCATATTCATACAGTACACTACAGGTTCATTTTATAGATCTCATTATTTTGATGCAAGTGATTTTCTTAAAACTACTTACAGCAGTATTGAAAGATTTAGTTTAATGACCGTGTTAGTATTCCACTCTGCTCTTTATACTATTTTACATATATATATATTCTGTATTGCAATGTTCCAAATATTTATTGAAGTTTTAAGATGTTTACACTAAGTAGAAATATATTTAAACTGAGGGCTCCATGGTTCCTTTGGCTGCGGCATCCTATCAATTAATAATCTACATGTCTTTTGCATCATTTTACACACATTCTCTATGGATTTCCCTGACATATTTGGAATATTTGAAAACTGTGGGATCACCACTTGAAAGTAGAATAATGCCCAGTTCAGACCAAAGAGTATTCTTCACAGCAGTGGTGGCTCTCTGTAATTTTAAACTTTGGCTCTATATTCAGTTGTGGCTTTATTGCACTTTTTCATTTCAATATCTTATGGTAATTGTATGATGTAATTATTTCAATTGTGTTTTGTGCTGGTGAGAAAATGGTTGCTATTGTTGCTGCTGTTGCCTTTGCTTCCCACGATCTGAAGCACTGTCTGGAGTCAGCCGGGCTATTTTGGAGGCAGAGCTCATCTGGCTGGGGATCAGTTTCCAGACCCATGCTGGTAATGTGGCTTTGAGGTTTTAGTGGTTGGACTGGTGGCCGGCTTGTGTCTGTCTGGTCGACTGACGAGACTGTAAAAATGCTTTGTTTCATTTTAAATCACAAGGCACCGGAAACATCTCTCTAGTTTCTGCACTGCAGACTGGAGCCAGGTGTCAGAAATGCTTTGCTGGCTCATTATGTTTGAAACACAAATAAAAAGTAACAAAAAATACCAGCAGAAATGAGATGTGCTGGGCCGGCACATATTGTGTACTGTACTTTCCAAAAGACTCATCTTTCATCATCGCTTGCACTTGACAGGTAGCAGATGATCTCCTAATCAATCACTGCTGTGTATGTCTGACCCACTTTATTCAGCCTTGTTGTCATTCCTTAGTTTCTCAACTTCTTTTCATGTCAGCAGTCAAGAAATGTGAAATGTTTGTGATGCGGCACTCAGAACTAGGGGTGCAAGATATATCGCCTCAATATTGTCTTCGCAATATATTGAAAGTGTCGCAATAAATATGCATTATTACGTTAATTTTGTGGAGCGCTGCGTCCCATCCGTTGGCTGTGTGGCTTAGTTGTGTTCGATTTGGAGCCCGCATGCAACGCTATAATGATCACGTTCCATTGGCCAGTTACAGAGCCACGTGCAAATGTTAGTGCACGTCAACGCACGGGGCCACAGGACAAACCCTATGGAGCGTACCACGTGTGTGCATATTTCAACAGACTGACAGTGTAAGTGAAGAAATTGATAGAGACGACTAAACAGAACAAATCAGAGAAGAGAAAGAAAAGTTGTGTCCTGTTCTCTTTATTTATGAAAACTTAGAAAAAGTCTGAAAAAGGGACAAAAATGTCAAGTTCGACTCCGGCCTGCGGCCCTTTGCTGCATGCCTTTCCCCCCTCTCTCTTCCTTTTCATGTCTAAACTGTTATATAAATAAATAATAAATAATTAATATAAATAAAGGCCTAAAATGCCCCCAAAAATATCAAAAATATATCACAGTTTCACGGTATTGCGGTTTTTCAATTACAGCTTTAAAATGTATTATTTTGAAATGCCTAGGTTTTTTTTTGTATTGAACACAATATATTTTATTTTTATACACACTGGCACGGGGGAGGGATTTCTTAAGTGCACTTTCTGTCCTTGACGACTCATAAAGAGCTCAGAACGCAGGAACAGTATGAAGGAAAATGTTGTGTGGTTTTGAAACGGTGACTTTTTCAAATTGCGGTCTACCTTGAAACTGGCCCATGCCTAGTATACAACAACCTCTAGCTCCCCAGTAGAGTCCTACGCAGCATCTCAGTTTTAAATCTTGTTTCATTTCTCATCTCCAACCCCCCCCCCCTCCTCTCTGCTTTGCCCCCTCACCCCTGAGCGTCCTTGTCAGTGTCAGCTGATGCTTTGGAGAAAAGTGGCGAGGTCAATAGTTTGTCTTCCTTCTTTATAAATAATGTGACTCAGAGGCTGACTGAATTAGTTTGGATGGCGGCAGCAGTGATAAAATGCCTTGAATATGTTCTTAACCACCACCACCACTACCCCCTCACTCCCCAGCTTGACTTGTTTAATCTAGGTGACAAAAATCTGTCTGACCTTGCTGCTGTGTTTCTTTTCTCCTTGTTGTTGTTTAGGGGAGTTTTTCTTCCTTCTTTTCCTGCGTCACTGCTGGCATTTTAGCTGAGCAAGGAAGTGTTTTCTTGTCAAAGAGCCATGTAATCGCATTAGCCCCTCTACATGTGCTTTTGGTTTAGAAAGTCAAAAGTGTGTGTGTGTGTGTGTGTGTGTGTGTGTGTGTGTGTGTGTGTGTGTGTTGTGTGGGCTGCTGCAGGAATTTCAATGCAGTGGGTTCACACAGACACACGAGCAGGCACAGCTTTACATTTTGTGTGTTTGAAGCAGTTAGGGTGGGTATGTGAAGTGCGTGCGTGCTCATGCTGACATGTTGACTTTTTGTGCATACACGCATGAACATGTCTGTAAGTGTTTGTGTTTACCGATGCCACGGGGTGCACACGCTCCGTTGGGATTTGAGCGTTACAGTCCACTGCTAGCTGCTGCAGCCAGGGCCCAGGAGAGTTCTGCTGTGCTGTAACTGAGCAGCTCAGGGGAGTGGAATGGTGGGCCTGGGGTGGGGGGGAAGAGATTTCCTGTGTTGCCCAAGCTGCTTGGGGTGAACACCAGTGTCAAGCGTTGGGTTACAGCTCAGTGCGGTGCTTGTGAATGGAACGCTGCACATTCACCAGCAACAATGATTATGCAGTAGCATTCATCTCAAGAGCTTATACAGTTACAAATAGTTATGCATACACGGATACGGTCGTTAATGCACTTGTGCACACATCACATATGCAGGGCTCCAACTAGCAATAATCTGGATCATTGTCATAAATAATTTCACCTCTAAATGTCCCAAGCTAACCCTAAGGATCTGTATTGGGGTCAGTCAGGGTGATATTTTCTTTAAAAAAAATATTTGGGCACACTGGTGACGGAGTTCAGAAAGAGAGGCTGGCAAAAATACACAGTTTGGCTAAACTCTGAGGCTAACAAATACTGTTCTCTTTCTTAGACCAGCATTCAAAACATTCAGTTAGCGAGTCCTCATTTCAGCTGCCGCTGTCCGTCACTTTCATCGGTTAAATGACAATCGTAGCCGGCGGCAGATCGCTAATTAAGATTAATCCCAAGAGTAGCTAGATGGCACACCGAAATTAAAGGCGTCGGGTTTGTGTGCTCTCTGCGAGCCGCTGTCTGTGCTCTTCCAAAGATCATTTGTGAGGGACGAACTTCCACTCTGTAACAAAACAGCACAGTCGCGTGTGGACTGTCTTTCTGTAGTCCCTAACCACGTCCAATAGAGTGATACGTCTTCTCTGTGATGGCTGATCTCTTCATGCATTCTTCCAACTTAATATAATCTAGAACATATGAATAATTTATCAGATATTACTTTAGTATTTTTTTGGAGTCCCTGAGATTTTTTTAACAGACAATTTTGTCTGAAACCTAAGTTTATCTCCTACATACGAGATATTATCTTCTATGTACGGGTTAGGAGATAATATCTCGTACTTATATTATAAATGGTTTTGGTTAACCTTGCCTCTCAGGGCATCTGCGGTATTTGCATCAAATAGCTTGAAAAATAAGATAAACTATATCCCGTAGTCTGCAGCTGTTTTTTTGTCAAATACAGATTTAATCATTATTCAACAGATACCCAATGTTAAAGGATAGGATTATCATATTGGTATAAGGACCAAAAAAATAAGATTTGCATTATTTTTTTCCAGTGCCCAAGGAGAATTTTGTCAGACCAAAAATCCAAATAAATTTATAAGAATAATAAAAAAACTGAGCAGCAAATCGTCACATTTGAGAAGTTGAAACCAGACAAGGTTTTGTAGTAGAAGCATTATTAATGAAACGATGCAGTTGCAGAATATTTTGTGTGCTTAATGTATTGACAACTGGTTTAAAGCTAAATGCATGCATTGCAGGCAGATTTAGATAGCTACTACTGTAAATGCAAATTTAACATGTAACATAGTATAAATGCAAAAATGTGTTCAAAGACCTATGAATACACAAACACAAGGATCTTTAAGCACACAGAAATGAATGAATAAATGTGCAAATGCACACACACACACAGTTCAAATTCAATCATTGTCAGCAATGGGGAAAGGGCTTCAGTGGCGGTCTTACTCAGCAGCCGTTCTGTTAGGCGTATCATCACGTTCAGCCTCTGACACCATCTCAGGGAAAGCTGCTTTGCTTCTCTGAGGGAAGAGCTCCCAGAGCCGAGTGTGGTGTCTGATTGAACATTCTTTCTTTCTCTCTCTCTCTCTCTCTCATTTTAGTTCCTCGGTTTGAAATGCCACTCCAGCTCCAAATTGACTCTTCAGGGTTCCTCTGCTTTTCCTATCTGTCATTCAGCATTAGGCTGAAGGGAGGAATTCGGCAGCCACGCTCACTGCCTGGCTCCTGGAAAAAAGTAATTGCTTTAGGGTAGCAAATTCTTGTTTGTCTCTGTCATTTTCATCTATTCAAATGTTACTTAATAAGATCTCTATTTTTTAAGTCACATAGTGGGTTAATGTGATGTCAGTGTTCAGCAGTGGGAGTAGTAGAGCTCTTTTGCCTTCTGAGCTTACAGGAGCAACCTCAGCTAATCGTAACCTTTGCTACAGTGTGAATTACCGTTATGGTAATATATTTCATGCTTGTAACTGCTGGCTCCTGCTCTGGTTGCACGCTGTGTATCACGTTGCACGATTCCCACAGTGCCTCATTTGATTACAGGCACCAGAGAAGAGGGTCAGAGGCAGATCTGATGACCATGCAGTTCAGGAGCCTCTGTGGTGGTTTCCAGGTCATCCGACGGATCCTCTGTTTATGGCTCCTAGCATAATGAATGGTCCAAAGTGTGATTTAAATGGGCTAGCCCTGATCCATCTAATTGCTCCCCACTCAGTGTAATTACAACTTTGTGTACACTTTGCTTGGGACTTCATACTGACAGCAGCTCTCGGGACTGCTGTTTTAGCATTGTGTTGTGTCTGTTTGGGTTCTGCGAGCTTGGGTAGCAGTCAGACAAACATATTTTCTTATACAGTAATTAGACTGTTTTCTGTGAAGAGACATATTCCGACATCTGCTGAGTTTGTTGATGTTGCTTGTTCATAGCATTCGTGAATGGGCTTTGTGTACTGTTGTGTTTATGTTCTTTTATGTTCTTATTTCCTGTGGTGAAGACAATGGGGAGCATGCAAGAACATTTTTTATTTTCTTATCCAAAACCCCCCCTTGCTTTTTTTGTGAGGCTTGCTTGTACCAGTTTTCCTGGTTAAATTTACCAAACTCCCTGCGCAAACATACAATAAATCATTTAAAAAAATTGGTCTTTTCAACTTCACGAATGCCACCTGTCCCTGTCCCTGATCCTTTTGATCATTAGCATATGCCCCGCTATCATTGCATAAGGTTAAATGTTCTGCTCCGTGTGTGGGAAAATACTATTAGAAACAAAAAAAAGTAGAATCTCATACCACAGAGCTTTAAGTCCTGCTTTCCTGAAATGTTTTTTTTTCCAGAAGTGGTATTGTGGTAACTTAGAAACTTGGAGTTCTCGCAACTATTTGAATTTGCTCAGCGAGTCACTCTGGCATCGAGTAATGCTGCTCATTAACTATGCCCTTGTAGCCGAGCTGCACCAATCACATTGGTGTGTCTGATATAGGCGGGGCCAGAGGCGAGCTGCACCAATCACATCGGTGTGTCTGATATAGGCGGGGCCAGAGGCCAGCTGCACCAATCATATCGGTGTGTCTGAAACTCACCCTCCCCTCTGTATCTTCAGTTGAATGTCTCGCCTTCAAAGCTCTTTCCTCCATGACAGTTCTCCTCATCTACCGTCCGCCTAAACCAAACCCTTCCTTCCTCTCAGACTTCACAGAACTCCTCACACTAGCCTCATCTCTCTCCTCACGTCTGTTGCTACTCGGTGACTTCAACATCCATATAGACTCCCCCACCTGCAAGCTGTCATCAGAATTCACCACTTTACTGGACAACTTCACTCTCATCCAACATGTCACATTCCCCACCCATGACAAAGGACACATCCTCGACCTGGTATGCTCCATCAACCTGCCTGTGCTGGATCTCCATCCATGCCTCTTTCCCCTCTCTGATCACAAACTGATACGGTTCATCATTCCTTCTCCAACCGCACGCCCAAGGATCCTTCGAGAAATCACCTTCCACAATCTTAAATCCATTGATCCCCACCATCTCTCTGACCTGCTCTCTTCCACTCTCCACCTGGACTCAACCCTCACCTCACCTGATGATCTCACAAACCACCTCAACTCCGTCTTGTCTTCCTCCCTTAACTCTCTGGCTCCACTCAAAACAAAAACCGTCACCTTTAACACCTCGTCACCCTGGTTCACACCTGCACTCCGGAAAATGAAACAAACTGGCCGCCAACTCGAACGCCTGACAAAAAAAAAATCATCTCTCACAGTCCACCATGAAGCCTATAAACTACACCTCATTGCCTACAAAGAGGCTCTCATTTCTGCCAAATCTGCCTACCTCTCCTCCATCTTCACCAACCCCTGTCATAACTCCAGAGTCCTCTTCTCCACAATGAATAACCTCATCAAGCCTCGGACCAACACCCACCCTACTTCTTCTCCTGACACTAGAGACAAAATTGTACACCTCCTGGATGCAACTCATTCCTTCACTTTTTCGCAGAAAAAATTAACACCATTTATCAGTCTCTATCCCCTGTTTCTGACCTTCCAGTATCTACTCCAGCGCCTACCACGGACCCTCCTCTCCCTATCCGGCCTGACTTCCCTTCTCCTACTCCACACTGCCTCCTCTCCCAGTTTGACCTGGTCACCACCCCTGATATCTCTAAACTCATCAGCTCTTCCAAACCCACTACCTGCTCACTGGACTCCCTACCTACTCCTCTCTTGAAGTTATGCCTCCCCGTCCTCTCCCCCTACCTCATGAACATCTTCAACTCCTCTCTGTCCCTTGGAACTGTCCCATCTGCTTTCAAAACTGCTGCTGTCACCCCAGTCCTTAAAAAACCTGGTCTGGATCCCTCTTCCCTTCACAACTACCGCCCTATATCCAACCTCCCCTTTCTGTCTAAAACCCTCGAACGTATGGTTGCCTCACAATTACAAACTCATCTCCTTGCCAATAACCAATTTGAACCATTCCACAGCACAGAAACCGCTCTGCTCAAAGTCTTCAACGACCTACTCACTTCTGCTGACACCGTTTCCCTCAACATCCTTATTCTTCTTGACCTGAGTGCAGCCTTCGATACTGTGAGCCATAACATCCTGCTCACCAGACTCAAAGACCTTGGTATCGAAGGTTTTGTAGTGTACTCACCTGGCTCCGTTCCTACCTTTCTGACATATCTCATTTCATCTCCCTTCATAACCACACCTCTGCTACTGCCTCAGTCACCCAGGCGTTCCCCAAGGCTCCGTACTCGGCCCCCTTCTTTTCATCATCTACATCCTCCCCCTTGTTCAGATACTGCGCCATTTCAACCTAAACTTTCACTGTTATGCCGATGACACCCAGATCTACCTCAACACCAACTCCCCCCACAATCCCCCCCCCTCTCCCACATCAACTCCTGTCTGTCAGCGATCAAAACCTGGATGCACCACAACTTCCTCAAACTAAACAGCAATAAAACTGAATTTCTCCTCATAGGCTCCAAATCCACTCTCAGCAAAGCCAATAACCCCACTTTCACCATTGACGGCACCATCGTCTCCCCATCTTCCCAGGCCTGCAACCCTCTCCCTTGAGCCTCACATCCGTCAAGTCATCAAAACCTCCTTCTTTCACCTTCGAAATATTGCCAAAATCAGACCCTCACTCACTCCCTCTGCTGCCGAAAGACTTATTCATGCCTTCATCTCCTCACAACTTGGCTATTGCAACTCACTACTCCTTGGCATCAGCTCAACCTCCATTAAAAGGCTCCAACTGGTTCAGAACTCAGCCGCACGACTCATCACCCGCTCCACATCCTGGTACCACATCACTCCGGTCCTAAAACAGCTACACTGGCTTCCCATTTCTCACCGGATCACATACAAAATCCTGATCCTTACCTACAAAGCCATACACCACCTTGCCCCGTCATACCTCACTGTCCTCCTCTCCCCCTCCCAACCTTCACGGTCCCTCAGATCCACCTCAGCCGGTCTCCTCTACGTCCCCAAGTCAAAGCTCCGCAGTTTTGGGGACAGAGCCTTTTCCAGGGCAGCTCCCAGGCTCTGGAACTCATTCCCCCATGAGATCCGCATCTCTGAGACCCATCTCTTCTGTTCTGCCTATCTTTAGTTTTTTTTTATTTTATTTTATTTTTTTTAAAATATATTTATCTACTGTTTCTACTCTGTAAAGTGACTTTGAGCTTGGGAAAAGCGCTATACAAATTCAATTTATTATTATTATATAGGCGGGGCCAGAGGCGAGCTGCACCAATCACATCGTTGTATCTGATATAGGCGGGGCCAGAGGCGAGCTGCACCAATCACATCAGTGTATCTGATATAGATAGACGCGAGCTGAACAGATGACGACAGTCTAATCTACCAGTTAGCTCCGCTGGTAGCTAAGCGTATGGGGCACTGGATATGTTACCAGTGTTTTGCTGTGATTGGTCATAGTGTTAACCAGTTGCATGCAGTGAGATTTTCAAATGCACGCTTGACTTTCATTACTGCCAGACTGTTAATTCTTACAGATTTGGGTCTGGATTTCCAGGCTGGTACTACTGTGGGGCCTAAAACAATGAATATAGCTGATAATGATGTGTCTCAGGGCACTGCTGTACTGTAACAGGACTAAAGAAGGAATAGTGCAACATGCTAAAAAACATGTGTGACTTAAATGGGGGTAAAATCGAAGGGGAGGGGAGTTATGGAGATGAAGAGAAAATGACACTGTGGGTGACGTTACAGTGTCTGGCTCAACGAAAGATTTTCTCCTGCAAACTATAAATGGATTTGTTTTGTCAGACCAACAATCCAAAACTCAAATATACAGTATGTATTTTAAAAATATTTCAAAACACAAGAGTAGCAAAGTTAAAAGATTAACTGATGATCAAAAATGTTTGCCAATTAAATGCCTGCTGTTCACAACATTTCAGCACTACCATTTTATTCTGGTAATGATCAGTGTATGAGTTTACCTGCACCCTACTGTATATTTCTAAGCATATGGGCTTGTGTGTAGAGCTCAGTGACTCTGTGACTATGTTGTCGTGTGCATGTATGTTTACCCAGCTACGGCTGAATGCTCCAGCAGGCAGGCTGAGTGTGTATTGTCAGTCCCAGGAGACTTGCTCCAGGCAGACCGAGTGTTAGTAATAGACTGATTTACCTACATACTGCTGCCATAACTTCTCTGCTGCTCCAGGGAGCTACGACTGGCTTGGCTGACTGACTCTGCAGCTGCGCGTGCACAAAAACACACACACACACGCACACACACATGCACATACTCAAACACACGCCTTAATAAAGCAAGTGTCAATTACAAGTGGCACCCTTCCCAGTGTGTGTCACCCTCTGGAAAGTGTAAGACGGAAGGCAAGCATTTAGCATTTTCCAAGCAGTGGACGTGGTGTCAGCTTTGCAAAAAAAAAATCTTAATTAGGATTAATTTTTTTACATCACCACCTGTTCATAGAGCAGTTAGAGCATCTCAGCCAAATGCCAGCCTGTTGGCTTTTAACACGCAATAAGCGTACAGTTCAAATGGGGCTTTGAGTAGCTCACTATTCCCCCGTTTCTCTCTCCAGCAGAGCTGCTTTGCCACATTTGAAGTTCCTGCACTTGGGGTGATGTTTGTTCTCAGATTAATCTAAGCCCGGTGGCTTTGGAGACGGCGTCAGATCGTTAGCGACGACGGTGTCGTGTATTCACAGCAGGGTGGATAAAACACGTGTCTCAATTTGTCATCTGCATCTGCTGCAGGCAGCTCCGTCAAAGCAGCCCTTTTTCAACAACACTGAATCAATCAGTTTGTCTTATCTGATGCGCCTTCACTCAGAAAATCAGAAAGAACTTGACTGAATTTAGATTAAACTAATCTGTCACTACCAAAAAACCTTCTGCTGAATACACTCTCTGTGCACGCAGAGTACAGAACCACGATCACCCTAAAGTAATATGACTTTCATAGATTGGCTGAAACAAACGTTGACCCACATTCTGCTCAGTCTAATTATAAAACATTACAGAAACAACTTCAGTAGTTGCCCTCAGCCGTTCTAATTATGAGCTTGGCTTTATATGACACTGCTCAAATAGAATCTACAGATCAATAAATGAGATGTGACAATAATAAAGTAGAAAATGGGCTGCATACTGAAGAGCGCAAAGCTTTGCATTGAAAAAGATATGTTATTCAATCAGGAGAGACTTTGTTGCAGATATGCAAAGATTTATTGTACATATGCATAATATGAAATGTACAGAGTATAGGATGGATGCATGGATACTAGACACTGGTGATGGTGGAGATGGAACCGGAAGACCAAACGAAGGAGCTGTCTGCTGGAAGGGGACTCGGGGAAAGGGGAGGAGGAAGAGGGTTGCATGTTTGCCTGAAAAGACAGCTGATATCAATAGAGTAAATACATTTAAAGTAGGATGTCATGCTGTGATTGGATCATGAACTTCATGGTCAATTCTGGTTGGTTTACTGAAAAGTGACGCCTGTAACAGCTGAATAGTTTCAGGACGAGAGAGCGGTGATGAAAAGTCTTCCTGAAGGAACTTGCGCTGAGCTCCATTCAGAATATGCTAAGAGATGAAACTAGCTCACTGTCAATAGGTCAACAAGTAAAGCCCGCCCACTCAGGATGGGTTAACAGTTACTGAACAGTATGGTAGACACAGCCCGTGGCATTTATTCTGCATATTCGAGTCTTATCTTCAGAAAGACAGATGCTTGACCAATGAACTTCACAACTGGCAGCATTTCAGCTTTTCTTAAACGTCTGAAGATCTTTTCCTCCAGCTGAGCAAACAAGCTGAAGTCTGGATGTCAGGACAGCTTCATTTCCCAGCTCCAGTTTGAGTGGTGCACTTGGCAGCTGACCCGTTTCAGACAGTATGGGTGCACCTAGCAGGCGCGGCTAAGCTGCTAATGTTTGATGGCGGCCCCACAGGGAGATCAGGGCTCCATTCGGCTAACACTAGCTTCAATTTCTACAGATTGAATGGAAGTTAAAGTCAGCTTTTAGAAGGAATATCAGAACTCGGCTGTGTTGGGAGATCATTTTAATAATTTCTTTTTTTATTTTGTTAGTAGAGTGGAGTTCCCATCGGCTAGTCTTATATGAGCGAGTGCATCGAGGACCTTGGCACTTCACATAATGATGTTAGTGTGTTTGCCATATTTTTATATGGCGGCTCCTTAAATGGAAAAGATGCAATGCAACTTGTGGAAAAAGTCTGTCTCTTGATCAATAGACATTTATCTCGGTATGACACTTGTGCTTAGACTATGGTGTGTCTATGGTATCAATGTCCATTTTCTTGTGAGATTGTTGATATTTGAACTCAACTCCCCCAGATTCACAGAGAGATAACTACTGGCCGACAGACACATTCCCATGCTTCCTTCTCCCTCCCCCCCACCATCAACTGTCGCCGCCTGTTGCTGATTGGCTGGGATTGTGTTTTGTGGCTTGTGTATGCCTTTGTGTTTGTTTTCCATTCACACAGCCAGGGCTGTGTATTAAAGGTGCTCTAAGCGATGTGGGGTGATGACACTTCTTGTTGACGTTCAAAGTATTGTCAAACAAAACGGAGGCTAGCTCGCCCCTCCCTCCTTCTCATCCTGTCCCCTCCCCCTCCCCCTCCCTTCCGCGCACTAACCCCCCCCAACCCACACCTTCAAATCCTTCTTGTCGGTTATCGTCTGGAACATTGTTCATGGTAAATTGTAATTTGGGGATCAATAAACAATCTAAATTATAATTAATAAATAAATAGATAATAGATAGATAATAGATAGATAGATAGATAGATAGATAGATAGATAGATAGATAGATAGATAGATAGATAGATAGATAGATACCTACTTTATTGATCCCCAAGGGGAAATGAAGTGTTCCAGTAGCTTACAGACACACATACACATGTACATCATAACAAGATGTTAAAATAGCAAATAAACAAACCAATCCACATGAATAATATATATATAAACACAGTATATACAAACATACATACATGGGAAAAGACATTTACATAATTTACATACTGTGAATTGTATTTTTTTTAATCGTACATCCTTATTGGATTAACATCACACACTATACCTTTAACTTCCGTTCAGATGTTGTACGTTAATTACACAAATATTGATACATTTCTTTTTAATCCATTTTCAACATCTCTACACTGGATGCCTCCGCTATAAGACACAAGGATGTGATTAGCGATGAGGAGGTAGATATGCTGAAGGCCAGGGGTGACTCCGAGCCAAACAAAGAGAGGTGAGAGCTTGTCGGAGAAATGAGTAACTAGAGAAGCTATGATGAGGCCAGGAATTTGTTCTTTTTTGGAATCTGAAACAACACATTCAGCACTGTTAGCAACAAAGGGTTTTTGACTTCACAACATTTATTGTTTTGTTTCCTAGTTTTTAATTGTCTTTCAACACCAATTGTAATTTGTAAATGTAATGCATAACAACAACAAAAGAACTTGCAATAAATCAATGTTGGCGATGGTTAATGTGGAATAAATTATGTAGATGCATAGCATTATGCTTTAAAATACAGTATACCACCCAGGCTGTGGAGCTGGGGAGTTGGCATCCAAGTCCTGATCTGTGTGTGCCATGTTAGGGAGCTCTGCTGCTCGACTGCCTGCCCCGCAGCTCAACATCTGCTGAGCGCAGGAAGCATTTGAAGGATAATTAAAAGACTGGCTTCCAACTCATTTCCCGCCTCCCATGGCTAAGCAGCAACATGCTGCTCAACAACAAGAACTGCAATTATTTTGGGAATTAGGAAGAGAAGGAACACAAATATCCAATGTGTGCAACATGCAGATGGCGGCTCGTTGCAGTCATTACACATGTTTTTGCATTACACATGATTTTATTTATTTTTCTCTTGCTGGTGGATCTGATTAGTCACCACCAGCCCATAGAGGTCAATGTGAAGGCTGTGTTATTTTATATGACGGCGGGCGGGAACACTGCTCTCTTGTTTAGCTCACTGGGAACACACAGTCCGGCTTGATTTGTGAATCCGGGCTTAGTGGTCTGTGAAGCCAGCTGAAGCTCAAGAAAGGCAGTAAAAGATGTGCATTCTTTTCAAGGAGATACTCAATAAAGCTCTTTGTCACTTTAAAGGGTTTGTTAGCACACGCTTTTAGACAGGAGAAGTGAATATCACACCACGTGTAATGACCTTTGAGTTGCCTGGATGACCATAAGGAGTGGGTGTCTGTAAGAAGTGCTGGCTCGCGCTGAGATGTAGGGCTGGGCGATATGGAGAAACTCAGATATCAGGATATTTTTGACCAAATACCTCAATATTAGTCAGTAGTGTTGACTATTGGTGCTTTCACAGTGACATTTTTGATAAATAATCATCAGTAATGTGGATATAATGACTAGGTGGGTAAAGGCAAATAATAGAACAGTTACAACAGTCTGGTAGGTTCAGAAAATGACATCACTTTACTGTAATGCAGCATTTAAAACCAGGAAAATGAATAAACTTATGCCTAGTGCTGTCAGTTAAACCCATTTTAACGACGTGCATTTTGTTATCGCAAGATTAACGTTTTTTTTGGCCTAGCAAACTTTGTAGTTCTTTTCACATGCTGTTGCAACAACTAGTAATGTTAGAAAAACACCCACCTAGCTAGACTGGAAACACGACAACAGGCACGCTGCACACACAGGCACGCTGCACACACACCGTTTGGGCTTGCGAGCCGGCCAAAGAGTAGTAACGTTACGTTTTGAGTGGATGGCGAGCACAAGACGCTGAAATGGACACCAATAAGACTTTTATTGATGGACCGTGTTACATTGTGTGAGAGATTATTTGCTCCAAGTGAGAATGTGACGTGTGAAATTGAACACTACAGTAAGTATGCCAAAGTTGTTTTAAAAAAAACAAATTGTACAAATCAAGCCGATCCACTTTTCCATGTTGATAAGAGCATTAAAATAAGCAAAAATTATGGGACAAAAACAAATCAAGGGACATTTAGAATAGATAAAAAGGTGTGATTAATCCCGAGTTAACAATGACATTAATGATTAAATATTTTAATCGTTTGACAGCACTACTTATGACATATTACCATATTACGATATCAAAAATCTAAGACAGTATCTAATGTCACAGCACGATATCAATATAATATTTTTATTGTGCCCAGCTGAGATTTTTAATACAGTCTGGTTCACGCTTTGTCCTCCAAACAAATGCTAATTGTGAGAGGAGGCGTAAAACTCTGATTTCACAACACTTAAAAGCTGAAACCATTTATTGGATGTTTGCCACTTTCTGCACTCGTTCCTTCAGGAACATTCACAGGGTTTGTCGGTTAGAAGATTTTTCTTCCAATTCATTACTAGTGACTTGTGAATTGTTCTCTCATAAAACTTTGGACCATCCAGTTATGCTGTAATCCAACAGTGGAGCTCTGTGAGAGAAGTCTAGCCCAGCCTGCAGCCCTACAGCCTGCCTCCTTTTGTGGGACACCAGTCATGTGAATAGGGCCCAGAATGGATAGCCAGCTGTCCTTTTCCTGCCAAGTCATGTGCAAGTCACAAAGTCACAGCAGTGCTACTTGAAAGAGAAAGCAATAATCAATTTTGCAGAGTTATCCTCCTGAAAGGCATGTTTTGTTCTCCGGGCCTGGCGATTTAGGGCCGGGAGGCCTGCAGTGGCGTTTGTCGTTTTAATGGAATACACTGCGCTCCATTGTCCAGAGCCCCACGCTGCCTCGCATTAAAGTCAGTTTTTTTGTATTTCTGTATAATCACAGTTGGAGAACTCTACTTTTGCAGTCACATTATGTCTTCAGGATTTTTGGCATGTCAATGAAGCGGTTTGATTACCACCCACTCGTCCAGGTTAAGACACTGAAGAAGAATCTTGCTTGGAACTAAATGCACTTTGATACTCTCACCGAGCATAGATTTTCAGTGGGGCATCAGACAGAAACCAAAGCTCTTTTGTTAAGCTGATATCTGTAAGTATTTATGGCTGCCACAATTGGCTTTTGTTGGCAAACATGGTGTGTGTGTGTGTGTGTGTGTGTGTGTGTGTGGGGGGGGGGGGGGGGGTTGATTTGCACACTGGCTTTAAAGTCTTTTGTCAGGGCCAGGATAGCACATCGCTCAAGCACTGCTTCTGCTGGCGGCAGTAAGTAGAACACAGCTTTTCTATTTCCCTGCAACATTATTTATAGGCTGAGGATAGTGTCTGGGAGCTTCGAGGGACTGCTGTGGGCTGTATAACGCTGGTACATACCAAACAGAGGCATTTGCTTACCTAACCTCCTCCATATCTGTCTGGTAGTCCGTCTGTAGGTAAAGACAGGTTCCCACTTAGGCGCTGCTGATGTTCTCTCCAGAGTACAATCACTTGGCTACAGTGTGTGGCCAGCTGCGAAGCCACATCAAAAGCAGCGTCAATGTTAACGGTGGCTTTAATAAACTATACTACCCTAATCCTTGTTTACATGATCCTCAAATCCTCAAATCCTACATACTGTGGGGCTAGATGACATGAGGAAAAACATGAAATTGCTATTTATCTGAGTAGTTTGTACATGTAAATGAAACTAAAGGCCTGCTACTTTGTTGGTTAGTCCTTATGTTCTTAAACATTAAAATTATAGAGTGGCTGATCTTTGACAGAAACATCTCTGGCCAACAGTAATTAATTACCATTTAACAGTGATATCTGAGTAAATTTAACAAGGCCAGTGAAATCAGGAGTTGTCAGCTAGAACTTTTACTGATTGTTAATGATGTAATGAGTTATAATTCAGATATTTGTACTCGTTCAGCCCAAACATACTGTTTGAGAAACACGTTTTTAAATTTAAAAAAATCCAACATTGCATTTGTTTAGCTGCAGACTCTGCACTGCTACTTATTTTCAATCTTAAATAGTAGTTTACTCTATCTACCTTCTTTTTTTAACTCACTTGTACATATTCAATTTACAATTGCTTTTGTTCGCATTTGTGTAATGAATGGCTCAAACGATGAATCAGTCATAATTAATGGTTGCTAAAACATTTTCACTGTTCCGTCCTTTTTTTGTGTGTGGACAACCCGGAAGCTTTTTTAATGACCTTACTATGTCCGTGTTACGTGCTGGCTCCCCCCTTTCTGTGTCCACACTGGGCCGTGAAGTGTTCATTGACCCATGACCAATTGCTTCTATTTAATTACTGTGATCACACATGCTGTGTGCCTTTGGCCTGATGACATGGTGTTCCCCAGGGAGCATGAATGGGATCGCGTAGGTCAGTGTCTCATTGAAGGTTGTCTCCCGTCCTCCATTCCTCCAGACATTTACCCTGCCCCCGGACCAGCTGAATCCTGTCCACACACACACACACACACACACACACACAACCACCTCAATGGAATGAGACACAGCAGACCACATTGGCTCTATTCCAGATTGTGCCATATACAATAAAGCTGTGCTGCGGTCAATATGATGGGCTCTTCGGTATGTAATAATTGAGAGAGGTTGTAGTGGAAAATGTTGCAATTGTGAAGCATGTTTTTTCCTGTAGTAAGCTGCTTAAATGTCGTCTTGAAGACCGCCACTTGTTTTCAGCAGCTACTCTAATTTTTTATTATTTTTTTGTATTTAAGGTTTCTTCCTTAAATACATTAAAAAAAATACATTACACTGAGACAGAGAACCAGGGTAAAAAAAAAAAGATAAGGAGAAGGTAAGGAGACAAAACAATACATGCAGAACCAGACACACAAACACAGACACGCACATAAACAGACACACACAGACAGACACAAGACAAGGGACCAAACACCTGCGCAAGTTAGAGGACCTCACATAATCTGCCAAGTCAATATATCACATCCAAATAAGAAAGGATCCATGTCCTCATACACAGGTCGTTAGGCGTTTTCCAACGGGTTGCAATCATTCACTTCGCAGCTGTAAGTCCAGCAAACACAGCACGTTTTACCTTCTTCCTCTATGCTCTCCACTATTGGCAGGCTTTCTCATTTCAGTGAGCAGACATTTCTGGAGAATGGCAGGCTCATCTGACATGTAGGCGGACATGTTTCCATTGAATCACACAGTGCTGTTCACTTCCACTGAGTTTTTTTATTTCCAGTTACTTAAATGCATTTAGTCTCGCACAGCAGAGGCTACCAACCCTCCCAAAGCTGCCGAACCACTCTGCTGCCTGTGGATTGTCAAAAGCAAGTCTCTAAATCTGCAAATATATGGCCCATTTCCTTTTGACTCTTCTTGCCGACTGCTGATTTAGTGAAATGCATATTTAATGTTGTGTGCTGAATGGGTTAGCCATTCCTCATCAGGTTCAGAGGCTCAGCTGGTCCTGCTCAGTGATTCTTTTAATCCCATACCTGCTGAGTTGACCTTTTAATAAACCAAAGGCAGCTTTACTCAGGTTGCTTCTAAATAATATTCCTTCCCTGCTCGTTTCATTTCTACAAACCTTGTTGTGAATGTGTGTGCTTAAAACATAGCGCAGCAAGTGTATCTTTTATAATGAATAATAATAATTTATACTGTTTAATGATCCCCAGCGGGGAAATTGCAATTTATTTTGTTTTTGTTAGAAATCACTACACACCGGCCTGAAATACACACACATGCTCAGGACCTATTCATGCACAAATGGAGACATGTCCGAGTGATGGGGCTGCCAGTGCTGGACCAGCGCCCTGAGCGGTTGAGGGGGGTACGGCGCCTTGCTCAAGAGCACCTGGCAGTGCCCAGGAGGTGAAGTGGCATCTCTCCAGCTACCAATCCACACTCCATACTTTGGTCTGTATGAGGACTTGAACCAGTGACCCTCTGGTTCCCAACCCAACTCCCAGTAGTCGTTTTTTTATCATGAAGGTATAACCCACCAAAAACCTTTTGGGGTTCAATTCCAAATGTAGGTAGCCTGACGTGGTCATACTCAGGCTCTAGTCAGAATATGAGTGTGATTCTGCTCCATTGGGCTTTGATTATGAAGCATGTTTCAACCAAAAATGCCTCTACACTCAATTGGATAGACCTACAACCATCAGAGCAACAGAGTACGTGACATATGTTGAACTTTTGTTGAATCCCGTAGGAAGGACGGCAAAAACATCTTTCCGATTGGCAAACGCTTTGATCGCAGTTCTCTGTTCCTAATTATAAATGACTGCACTGTCGATATCTTCTATAACAGACTCAATGGAGGAATCTACGCATCTCAGTTCTTCAGCGGCAGCCATCTTTGTTGTGAACAATTTCAGCCCAACCGCTCTTTGGTGACGTGGTTGATTACGTTACTGTTGCTCATCTGTTCGTCATCGTATAAAGCCCGCCCTGACATTTTGATTGGTCCAAACAGCTCTGGTTCAAGCATAGTTGCTCCACATCGGATCAAGTCCAGACCAAACTTCCCAACCTCAAATGTTGTGGGCGGAGCTACATTCAGCTGGCATCCAGGCTATTAACCTGGTGCACAATAAAAATATTTGATGGTTGCTTCTCGCTTGTAAAGTTTATAAGATAAGATTCTCTGATCATCTCTTTCAGATCCAAGCAAAAATTGGAATTGTAACGGAAATTTTACTAACCTAGTAGATGGTAGAAGTGTAATTGAATTGGGACCTTGCAAATCGGGACCTTGTGTACCCACACCGTATTGAATCCTCATCCCAGGATGCATTTGGTATTGTTGACTCTTAATGACCTGTACACAGGGGCGTTGTACTGGGGGGCAAAATGAGATTTAGTACCCATGAGGGCCCAAAAAGATGCTAGACTGAATAGCTGTGGATGAAAATGCCTTTCAACAGTGCCCAGAATTTTGTGCTAAGCCCCTGCGTAGTACAAACCAGTGACAACACTAGCAGATAGAAAAGAACAGCACCCTGACTAGACTCATAAAGTGTTAGTTTGGAGATGTGGGAAACCAGCTCATAACTCCCCCTCCATTCCTTTTTATATATCAATTGTAGCTTATCAGCTGACCATAGCTAAAGTGTCTGCTCTCCCTACTGCATCTGTATGTGTGTATTTTGTGTGATTGATTTCCAGTTGGAGTACTGTATCAGTTAGATGAACTCAGTCAGCATTCAGTCTTAGGTAATGTGTATAATTCTGTTTTCTTTGATTCTTCTAAGTCTTGTTTCCCCCCCCCCCCCCCCACCCAACTAGGGCTTTTATATGCACTCTCGAAAGATGTTGCAAATCTCCGTGTTTGACAAACTCACTGAGAGACCAGATTGTTTCAATTGTCAGTAGTTTTATAAGCATGAAAAACTGATTAATGTTAGCGTGATTTGCCCATTTTCAGTTTCGAGAAAGCCTCAGGAACTCTATCACTGGTATAATTACCTCCATGAAACTGTTTAAAACCAATTTAAAAAAAAACAGAAGTAACCGATGAGCTGTTCATGCACAAAACAGCAGCCTGCTCACTGGGCTGATGGGAGCAGAAAGTACCGGCTATTCCAGTCTTTCTCCAGAGATAGTGTAGCTAAGCATTAAGGGGAACTGTGGGACTCTGCCTTCCTACTCAATGACTCCGCATTGAGTAAACTGGCAACAGGAAATACTGGTATTCTGTCAGATAGAGCAGCAGAAAGTGTTGCACAGGATCATTTCCATGCCCCTCTTTTTTATCCATCTGCATTTGTGTCTGTCATACTCTAAATATGTGTTTAGCTAAGAACTGTTGTATCAGTTTAGCGAGACAGGATTTGTCATATGTCATTCATCTGTGGAGCAGGGCCCAGGGAGTGCTCTCCAGCTTTAGGAGTGTTGTCATTTTGCGGTGACTAATGCTGCCGTGTTGATGTACAGAAGATGTTGCGGTGTTTCATGTTCACTTGACTGAAATAGACAACTCCGAGGCTTGAGTTAAACCCCAAGGTATCAGCCTGCAGCAGTGAAATATGAAAGGCTCGACTTACTCAGACATTTAGCAGATGCCTTTATCCAGAAGGGAGCCAAATTACAGTCCAATATGCAGCTGCCGTTATGTGATAATGCAATCTTCCAATTCATATTAAGCACACTAACATTAAACTGTGGTCTTACACTTGCAACCTGCCATCATTTATACAGATGAGTTCTGCAACGAGATTAATTGGTGCAGTTATTTTTTTTTAAAGCAAAAGCGCTCTCGCCACAACTTCTCTATTTTAGGATTTGCTTCTTTGTCATAAATAACAAACTGAAAATGTTTGGGTTTGGGACTGTTAATTGGACAAAATAAGACCGGTCATATTTGGCTATGGGAAGTTGTGATATGCACTATTAAATTAATTAATTAATTTTAGATTTAATTGATTGATTAATCAAAAGAGGTAGTCAGCAGATAACTTGATAATGAATAGCTTGTAGCTCTAATATAAATCAATATTGTACTTCACTTTTGAATTATACCTTTTTTTGGATGTGAACACAACCCTTGTGTTGACTAAGAGAACAGTCACAAGGAAGGATTAGATACTTAAATATCTTGCTTTTGTAATGAATCAACAGGTGTAGGTGTGGTGGTGTTTTTTTCTGTTTGGAAGCGTGTTATCTGACTCACTCAAAAAACTGAACTGAAGTACTGGTGTGTTTATGAGTAGATAACCTATTTGTACTACTGTAGAAGTTTGGTATCATTCCGAGCATTACACATTCCATTAGCGCCTGCGCTAAGCTAACCAGCTGATAACGTTAACTCGCCCAATGTTCGACCCAGGTGAAAAAAGCTACTGGGGGCATTGTTTGGCCCCAGGTCATGGTGCAAAGGACACTAGGGTGAAATTACTCCAAACCATCACTTTAAGTGGAGTCTACACTGGACATTTGTGTAATGCGATGGATAAAACAAGCATTTTGTCTCACGCTGCCTTCACAAACACCTTCCCAATTAAATGTGTAGTTGAGAAACAGCATTACATCAAAAGCCTGGAAGCATGTGGAGAAGGAAAACTCTATTGCTTTCAGCCTCAGCCAATCAAAAGTGTGACTGGGTAATGTACAAAATGGTGTGAAGGAGAAAAGCTTTCGAAGAACAAAACCGGCAAATGTGGGGAAAAAAAGTGTTGAATTCTTTGCCTGAAATATTTAGTTGAAGAAGTAAAATAGTTTAAAATGGAGAGTGTGTCTGCCTAAGTAAAAGAAAATAGACTTTGGGTCACAGAGCTGAAGTGTTAGTCGTGCCGAATTGCTTGAAATTAAAGTTTGGTCACTAAGACGACAGGGTTTTTAGAATCTGTCTACATTATATATAATATGAATCTCAATCTTCCCATGAAAATATCAGCTCCAGGAAGCCTGATCGAGAAGAGGAAAAGAAGACAGCTGTTGGGTGGAAAGTGTGAAGTCATTTGTCATGGTTATGGGTGGTGGAGGACAAAGTGAGGAGGAGGGGGGAATGGCATCATCCCCGGGGACTCCTCCTGTGGCGGCTCTGAATTTGTCCCAATGCAGGCTGGGTAGGGATAATAAAACTTTTACAGCCATTAACCGAGTGAGTCACAGCGGGCGATGCTGTGTCTGGAGCTCTGCAGAAACAATGATGGGCCGGGCTGCGGCCGGTTACACTGCAGCATGTCGGCCTACTCCAGCTCAGCTCCTACAGCTGTCACTCACAGAAATCACGATGACCTCTCGACCCACCTATGCTGGATTGTTGTTGGATTCAATGGCCAAAGAAATTGCAGCACCACTGGTTCAGAGGGACATGCTTGGTTGGTACAGACATCATATCCTGGAAAGAAATGGTTTACAGCAGGGGTTGACAGAGTGTTTTTTTCCGAACCAATACCAATTACTAGTAGTTAAAATGAAACCATGTAAACCTATTCTGGTCCAACCTCAAAATACAATTATGAACCTGAAAATGAGCAGAATATGGGCACTTTAATGAAACTAGTAACCAATATTTGGAACCGATACAGTAAGCATTTACAGTAAAAAATGAACATTATTTAGTCAAACGTAACACAGAAGTTAGTGTAAATGATTTAAGCAATTAGTGCCAGAGTAGTGCACTTTATAGTTCTTTAACTACATTGGTAATCAGTACAATAAAACAGTGATATAGATAATCTGCATTTTGGCGAATATCGGCCACGATAATTGGCCAGCCCGATAATTGGTCGATCCTTAATACAGATACCACTATGTCAGGAGTGAAACATCTGAGAGTTGAGTTTTATATAGACCTCGAGGTAATGGCATTTCATTTTGATTTAAGGGGTTAGACACATTTCCAAGTGAAAGAAGATGTGTCCCATGTGTAGTGTGACATAGAGAGGAAACATTTGCACACATCTAAACAAGTACTGGGAGACGGAGGGGGGCCGGCAAAGAAACGGCTCCCCGCAGTTTTACAGGATTACAGCACAACGCAACGTTGGAAATAACAAAGCCAAAATTAAGCTAAATGCAGTTTGAGGCTGAACTATGTTCCTGCTTTTAATACTTCTTTCGCTCCAGGACAGTGAATCATCCTCTCCTACTCCCTAGGTGGCAGCCATGGTGGTGGTGGTGTTATAAGGTTGTTCTGGGATTGATTACCCAGTTCCACAAGCTTGTACACGGTTGCCATTCATATTATTAGGAAAGTTGGAATGTGGAGAATAAAGCCCGGCCGATATATCGACGGACTGATATTATCGGCCGATATTAGGCATTTACCGATCTAATGGTATCTGCTTTTTTATATTCATTCATCAGAATCATTTAAAACATTTATAATGACAAGTCAACGATTCTGATGAATGAATATTTAAAAAATAAAATAAAAACGGACGGTCAACCATGTTATGAGTGTTGGCGTTGAATAGTCCGTCCACCAGAGGACGCTCTACAACGTCCTTGTTGACAACACTGATTATTATGTTTGTTATTGTGTTTTTGTTCAAAGGACTTTAAGTTTCATATCTTAACTTTGTATTTTTATACATTTAATTTCAATAATCAAGACATTAGTATATTTTGATGTTCTGTTATAATTATTTTATTTCAGTGAAAACTCATAAATAACTACAAATAACTAATGTTACAGAAATCTGTTTATGTTTTGTAACGCGTTTCTGGATTTTTTATTTTTTTTATATATATCGGCCAATATATCGGAATATCAAATTTTTAAATGACCAATCGGTATCAGCCTTAAAAATCCTTTATGGGACGGGCTCTAGTGGAGAATTATTGGTTGCAACTGAGCTGATGTGTTATTGTTAACTCATGCAGGATTTACATAATCAGTGCCTGGATTATGTTCAGAGGCAAAGTCACGGCTCTTCTTCATAATCAAGTGCTACATTTATCTACCACATGGGCGTACAAAGCCCAGGACTTTGATTTGAGACAGACAACAAGTTATAGTAGATATTGCATATTTTTTTTCCATAACAATGATTAGTGGTAGCAACAGGAGTAGCAGTTATTGTGTATATATATGTGTCATTCTGTATAAATGCCAAATAAAACTTATGCACCCTGAATTTCATGATGCTTTGGGTAGTATTGACCAAAAAATGAATTTTGCGGGTAGTATTGACCAAAATATTCGCAATTATTACTTTATTTACTTTTTTCATAATCAAGCAGCCATACTTTTGGGTGACAATAAGCTTCCCAACTAAAAAAAAAGAAAAAAAGGATTTTACGTAAAGCAATGAGAAAAACCAACTGCTTAATATTTTATTTTGAAATATGTACAGCGAGATTCAGAGAATAAGCTAACAAAGTGAAAAACATTATTTCTTTATGATATCTTGCTGTTAGCCGCAGACAAGCTGTTACTTCTCTCTGTGTAACACCATCCAAACCAGCATTCAACCCTGTGTTTTACAGTATCTCAGCGGTCCTGACAGTGAGACTAATGAGGTAAGGCTTTGCCCTCTCTGGCATGTAAGAAATGCTATGTTTTCATAAGATCTTGTCAGGTTCACTTTCTTATCACTCTCATTCTACCAGATATCATCACACATGTTAGCTTTCTGTCATTGTGCAGCTGTGTCAACAATATATGGTAGACAATGAGGATTTTAGAGGCGCTAACAGTATTTGTTTCTTCAAGGAGTCAAGAGGAACACTTCACTCCGTTTTATAAATAATGATTCATCTCAGTAACTTAATACACAACAATAAAGGTCAATTGTGGGTTTCTTCCACCTGCTGTCATATCCACAGTCTGGATGTAGGTTACTGGGAGAATAGCAGACTGATCTCATGAAATGGCGTATGTATGACACACCAATTTGTATTATTGGCATGTTATAATGACTTTTTAGCGTGTTTATCAATGCCGTTTGGCCTCTATTGACTTACATCACCTTGCAATAGCGTGTGAATTTACGCCGTAGGAAGGTTGGTTGGGGGGGTGGATGGATGGGTAAAACACAGAACTTTAACCCAGAAGACCCGGAATCGTGTCCCGCGTGTCACGTTTCCTAAACTCAACCGTCTGTTTGTCATTTTACTAAAGCCAACCCCGTTCTTTGTTTCCTAAACCCAACCCGCGTGTCACGTGTCCTAAACTCAACTGTTGCTTTCTTCTTGTGATAACATGGCAAGTGGCCTGTATGGTAACGCCCGCTGTATACAGCGTATATGCACGCAGATATCTGAAAATGCGTTCAGATAACACGCCATTTGGCTTAAGAAAGTTGACGTGTATGTTTACGTAAAGTCCTGATGTCGTGCTGTGTTTCCTGTTCACATGATGTGTAAATATTCAGGTTACTAATCCAACAAAGAACTGAAGTTCTTTCTGTAATGTGCTGAGAGAATTGCCAGCTTCAGGTCTGCTTAACAGGCTTCCTTCCTGTGCTCTATATTTAACGCCACCACATTAAATTTTAACCATGAGCCTTGATTGCTTACATTGTGAAAGGCTCTCATCTCCTTTAGCAAAGATGCGTTGCCCAGGATAGCATGTCCCTCGGTGTGAATAAGATATGAAATTGCATTGGATTGTTGAAACGGAGACAAAACAGGAGAAGAGGATGTGACCAGCTGCAGAATTGTTAGGCTTACAGTTCAATTCATGAGATGACAAGAAAAAACATCCTATGGTGAGTTGATGGCATAATAGATGTGTCTTTCAGTCAGAGTATGAGCTTTAGGTGCGTCATCTCCTCTGTTTTCCATCTTTCATCTCACCGCACTCATTGGATTATTTCACTGAATAAAATATTTAACAAAAGAGGGAATGTTCTATATGAAGAGTGTAGCAGCTTTGAATTTAGAGTATTAACCACATCATGCTATAATCACTTCTAATTGCTATAAGCTAACCACAGGAGCCACAGTAGCACTCGGAAGGTTGAGGCTGCACACTGCAACCATCCTTACTTTCTCATAGTATACACACCAGCCGCATGTGGCTTCTCTGCCCTTTTTGTTTCCTTCTTTGGAATGAAATTCCCATAATAACCCAATAACCCAGTTATATAAGATGTGCTGCATTTTGAGGGTTGCTGCAAAGCCCCTAATGTCATTTCCCCCGGTAGTCTTAATGTTATGACTTGCCTACACTGTGGCTGCTGAATCTGATCATTTCAATTTTATACATTTTCATTTCTTTCAATTATTTTAAAATCACAAAAATAAGCACTTTTTAACTATGAGGACAAAAAACAAATCAAATCAAAATGTTTTTAATTTTCGTTCATTTATTGTTATTGAGGTCAAATGTGCAATTAATCGTGATTTAGATTTGGGGTCATATCATGCAGCCCTAATCTGGATTTTTTGAAATTTTTTATCTAAGCTTTCAAAATCAACACGCGACTAAAGTTATACGTGACCAAACATCAGAGATCATTTCATGTTGATTTAGAAGAGACACTACATTTGTAGTTGTCTAATTCATGTTCACAAGTTGTAGATACAAACGGGAACCGAGATGAACAGCATGTCCTATTAAATGTTCATGAAATATGTATGTGACGCTTTTGAATATCACATGTAGCCTTTATTTTGACCACCTTGTGTTTCACGGACTACTTCCTTCAGATACTCGAGGTCCTGATTCAGAACATTTAAGTTGTTAAGCTTCATAAAAGTTTAATTCTGAGAGTCAGATCATTTATCCAAAGAAGACTTGGCACTCTGTTGGTAGTGTTGAACTGCTAAAACAATGATGCATTCACAGTCGTGGTGGTGCTGCAGAGAGTAACAAACCGCCTTTGGTCTGAATACAGACTCCTGCTGCAGGGAGCACATTACCTAGAGCACACATTAAAGTTACATTTTGGTGTGTGTAAACAGAACAAGATGAATAAGAGTGAGGAGAACCCTGAGGTCTGATTACCTAGAGCACAAACATTCAACATTTATAATGGCCGATAAATGACTAAACACCTGTCGACCATGTCATGAGTGTTGCATTTGGTGTGGTGTTGAGGAGAACCCTGAGGTCTGATAAATGGTGTGCCTGCAATTAGAGCCAGACCGGTAATATCAAAGGGCCGATATTAGACATTTTCCAAACTATTGGTATCAACATATATAATGGCCGATAAATGACTAAACACCTGTCGACCATGTCATGAGTGTTGCATAGTTTGTCCACCAGAGGACGCTCTACAATGTCCCTGTTAGTGATGGCGTTGCATAGTCTGTCCACCAGAGGACACTCTACAACGTCCCTGTTAGTGATGGTGTTGCATAGTCTGTCCACCAGAGGACGCTCTACAACGTCCCTGTTAGTGATGGCGTTGCATAGTCTGTCCACCAGAGGACGCTCTACAACGTCCCTGTTAGTGATGGTGTTGCATAGTCTGTCCACCAGAGGACGCTCTACAACGTCCCTGTTAGTGATGGCTTGCATAGTCTGTCCACCAGAGGACGCTCTACAACGTCCCTGTTAGTGATGGCGTTGCATAGTTTGTCCACCAGAGGACACTCTACAACGTCCCTGTTGGCAATTGTTTGATTGTTTTAGTTGTTTTTTGTGTTTTTGTTCAAAGGAATTTAAGTTTCATATCTTAAGTTTGTGTTTTTATACATTTTAATTATCAGAACGTTAATATATTTTGATGTTCCTTTGTTCTGCTGTGAAACAAACAAGTTTACTTTTAAACTGCATTATCATTATTTTAGTGAGCGCTCATAAATAACGACAAATAACTCATATTTGTAGTTTATGTTTTGTTACAAGTTTTATATATATATATATATATTTTAGATTATTTTTTTGGCCTTTATTAGACAAGACAGCTGAAGAAATGAAAGGGTAGATAGAGAGGGAATGACATGCAGCAAAGGGCCGCCGGTCGGAGTCGAACCAGAGCTACAACGTCCCTGTTAGTGATGGGTAAAGTCTGTCCATAAATGGGCGCCTGCTCTACCAACTCCCCTGTTGGCAATTCTTTGACAATTAAAAAAATGTTTATATGTTATAGTTCAAAGCAGATATATCGGAATATATTTTTAAATCACCAAACATTTTTTTATTGAATTGGCCTATCATTTTGGTTCCTTTGTTCTCTGGTAAACAATGGAAGATATCTGAACTGCAATCATTACCCTTTATAGTACTTAAATAACTTTTTTTTTATGTTTTGAAAGTTTTGAAATGTCACAGCTTTAATATTGTTTGTCTTTATCACTGCAAATGTTAAAGCTACATTGAGTAATGTTTGTAGTTGTTCATTATCAAAATCTGTTGCCCTTCACAAACTTGTCCTTTTTTATGAATATATGTAATGAATTTGGTTGGCTGAACTTGAAGTGGATTTGGGCTGCTACCAAGAGTGCTGCAGACTGAAAGCAACCCAGCAATGGCCACGTCTGTCTGCCCTCGGCCTCTGTCTGTTTGTCCCTCTCTGTCAGCAGGTGACAGAGAGCCACAGGAAGCCACTGTCAGCTGCCTCGGGAGCAGCGTGAGCTATGCAGGAAGTGACTGCCAATCCCTCCTCATTTCCTCCGCTCTGGTCCCTGGCTGCTGGTTTAGGACGGAGCGCTCCCGGAGCTGCACGCCATCAATATGGACTAATGATAGGAATTAGCAATGAACCACTGGACGCTGACATTAGGCAGATCAACAAGATGCTTGTTCCTCTATTTAATAGTATATGGCAAGCTGCTAGGGCATAGGAGCTGCACATTGCACAGATTAGGACCAGATTGAATTAGCTGTGGCTCGACAAGTATGAGTGAAGCCTTTAGTGGTTTGTATGGTACGAGAGTACATGTGCTAGAGTTTAGAGATTTGAATGGCAAAGGAAACGTAGCAGAGTTTACAGCAGGTTGAGAAATCACAAGCCCATTTTTCCATGATCACCTCTTTGTCCTGTTTGTAACAAAGGCAGGAAACATCAGAAGATGTCAGCAGAGTAGCCTATTTCCAAAAACTTGAGAGTAAAAAACACTATAAGCATTGAGTATTTCTGTCTGTTGGGGCTGGCTGTTATACTGCACATATACCAAAAACAGTATACAATTTTCAATAACTTACGTTTTTTACCTTAAGTTATCATATCATAGTGCTGGAGATAAAGAAGTGACTCAGACAAAATATTTAAAATGACAGATTAACCTTTGTGTGGAAAATATAAATGATTTAATGCTATTCAGCATGTGTAGCTCAGGTCCATAGTTGATGCTGAAAAGTGCTTTGTGCTGGCGGTGATCATGTCAACTGTCTGTCACTCAGTAGCATTGACCCAATGCTGACCTGTGGCTGCAGAGGAGGTTGTAGCCAGAGGCAAAAGACAACCACTGTGAACACATTCTCTGGTATTTCTTTTTATTTAGTTTGCTGGAGAATTTCCGTAGGAGGGGAAGGCAGATGCCCTTCAGGCAAGCAGTAGAGCAGCCTGAATGTAAGAGGGTGAAAACGTATAGTCTAATATTGTTGTGTATGTTCCATATTCTCATGTTTTTTTCCCTCAACAGCCTTTTTCTTTTTTTTCTTTCTTTGCTCTATCCAAATATCCCAGATGTTGACCCTCCAGGAGTGGCTTTAGCAGCTGGGATTGATTTCTCCTGACCGCATCCTTGTGTTACCCCCCACCCCCACCCCATCCAGTGCGTTCTCATACTGGGAAGTTACTGTCTCGCTGGCATTGAGCGACTCCCTCTCCCTTCTGTGATAAATATTGCAGGCTTTTGCCAGTCGCGGCCAGACATTGTCAGGATATTGCTCTGCTTTTAGCACCAGAAGGACTTCCGCTTCCCGGCTCTTTGAACCAGGCGGTGCAGGAGACAAGAGACAAGAGTGTAATTGCCAGGGTGGAATGTGCTGTTTGCCAATTAATGGCAGGCTCCTGTGAAAGAGGAGTATTGTAGGGGTGGGGATGACTTTCGGCTGCCATTGTTACTCCCTGATTGAGGCTTCTTTGAGAGAGGGGAGGCAGAGCTTGTTGAAACATCAAGAGCTCCAGGCCCTGGGGAAGACGTACACTCAATAGTTATTCTTCGCTTTTCTCATTTTAATCTTTCATTATTACAAATTGGACAAGATATCATTACCCTCACATGCTTCAATTCAAATCTTTTGATACCCTTTTATTGTTGATCAGAGAAAGTGTGATTTAAAGAGGCAGTATTCTTTAGACCTTTTTTTGTTGGTCTCACCCTCTGTATCCTGCACAGCCGTTGCATCAGCGAGTTAGGTTGAGTTTACATCTCATGGCCTTCAAAGGTGATGCAGCCCAATTTCCTCGCTCTCTCCTTTTCTACAGAAGGCATGTCAGCTCTCGGTGCTGCAGGAGTCCTCACGAAAGCCTCATGACCCACATCAAACAGTCAGATGGCCACAGAGAATGTGTAGGTTGCTTTATGAATTTGCTCCTTGCAGCAAATATCGCATTGTTTCCCCATAACCACATCTACATAGGCTTGCAGGAAAGTTATTTAAATTTTTAAATCCCCAAACAGCATGAAGATATATGGGGCAAACACAATATGTTTTCTTTGATATCTAAGAGATGATTGATCTGTGATTCTCTTTCCGTGTCTAGACTCTGTTGTGTTTTTATGTAATTCAGACGGCTTTGATAACTCAATGAAATACATCAAACACAGGATCCTGTCTGTCATCCCGTTAAGCCTATCTTTTGTGAGTCAGTGGGTTATGAAGCCAGCAGCAGCTTACTGTATATCACCAGTACTGAATGTACAAAAAAGTAATAATAATAATTTTCTCACTAAGAGGGAAACGGCATTGCTTTTTATTGTAGCACCAGGCCTTTCAGTTTGAAACCAAACATTCCTGTTGATGAATGTGGCTTCTGAGAGCGCAGAGTTTTTTTTATTCTTTGAATAAAAGAGGATCAGGCTTGCCGTGCTTTTCAGTGTACCTCTAGACTGTCACGGCCTTTCATTACCCAGCGGGCTGAGGGAAAGGGAATTGAAAGGTCTGTTCAGGAAACTCAGCCGACAGAAGGCAGACTACATGTCAAGTGAGCCGCAGCTGTTTTGTAGGGCGGTTGATCTGTTCTTCATGGCTTCATGAATCACTCTGCCTTCCAGCTACGATTTCAGAGCAGAGTTGTATTTACAATTGAATGGTACTTGTTAAAAAAAAAAAAAGGAATTGTTAAAAGATTAGAGCGCGTTGCTCTCTGCAATCTTTTAACAGCTTATTATGAAGTAAAGGAGAATGAGGAAGTATTAAGTCATGCACATTCAATATGATGTCTTTTAGTAATAGTGGGTGGTCTTTTGTTTGTTTATTTACACAAAAAACATTGTTTGTATATATACAATGTGTAATTTGCAAGGGAATGTGAAGGACAATTCAACACCCTCCAGGGTCTTGAAAAATGGCATTCTCCAGGTGGCATATTACAAGCAATAATCACGTCAATGGTATACGCAATTTGTATGTATCTATCAACCATTTTACACACACCACATCACACACATTACACACACTACATCACTGACACTGTTTCACTCTGACTCTGGGTGTGGTGTGGCTGACTGGGTGACTTATTCACAGTCTTGCCAAGAGTGAGATGGACAGATACCACTCATATCTGTCTCATTATTAGAACATAATTAGAAAGAATGGCATCTCTTACCACTTACATGCGGACGACTCCCAAATATATCTGCCACTCAAAAGAGGTGAAAACAACTCCCACATAGCTAGAGTGTTTTTTTAAGGCCTGGATGGCTTCTAACTTTTAAAATCTAAGTGAAGATAAAACTGAGGTCATTGTGTCTGGACCCAACACCAAAGATTCTATTGTACCTTAAAATAATGTTTCCAAAATCCAGCCCCTGATGGCATCTCTGATGCCGTGTAGGCTACACCAGTAACAAAGCTATGTGAGAGTTGATGCCTAATGACAGTCCCCATATAGACATACAAAAAGCACCAATTAATCACATCAAACTGCTGTCTGTTGCCAAGACGGTGAGCCGCTACGCCAGCCCTTTCTAGCAGCACTGTAATTAATTTATATTAAAGCCAAAATACTGTGCTATTTAAGTTGTGTCAAATTATAAAATATCAACGTTCCTTGTGTGATCCAAACAATGTCACCGCAACGCACTCGGAAAGAGAGCTGTGTGCTTTGCTGATTCCCTTTGTTGGCATTAAAAGCTGTGTTATTGCATAGCTGCAGGAGGATTTTCAATTCTCTACTTCTTTTTATGGACTTGAATGCCTGTGGCCTATTTGCAGCTAAAGTACTCTCGGCTACCTGGAGGCCCATTGTGTTTCCTGAAGACAATCTTTTAGTTACACAGCCTTTTGCTCCAATGATTCCGCTTCTACTCTTTCTCTATGATCTGCTGTAAGGGCAATCTACTCCGCTTGATATCAACACAGAGAAAAGACCCACAATGCACTTCAACCTGGAAAGAGAAAACTCATAAGAAATGTCTGCTGTGCCAAGCTTTTCACACCCTGCCAATGTCTGAACCCCTCAGTTAACATATTGGCTCCACTTCCCCTATTATGTGGCTGATGTAAACTGCCAGCCCTGTGCTGTTAACTGTTGAAACATGTAAGGGGCTGGCTGATGGAGGAGATGAGCAATCCTAAACAGACTGCATTATTAGGTACACAGCTGGAAGCTTGTAAGCCTCTCATTTGTAGTGCCGCGATGGGAGCATAAACAACGGTGTAATCTCCCCAACTTCAATGATGTAATCAGCGGTAAAAAAGAAACTGATGATAGGCTGCTATGAATGAGCCGCGCGGATGCATACGATAGCGCCACTGTTGTTGTCGTCAAGCTCACTTTCAGTGCATTGTGTGCTTTCTTTGGTGCCATTGTGCTCATGTGTTACAGCCATGTGGGACCACTTAGACTCAGATAAATGGTTATATGTTGATCTGAATAGGTTTTGTGTAAGAGTAAGTTTATTGATCTCCACTTGGTAAATGGATAATGTGTTCAATGGTATGTACAATTTGTAAAGGCCAATGTGTTCTATATTCTTGATTATAGGCTACATTTGATCCATTTTCACTTCATCCCTGCAGCATTTATTCAAATTTGTCAATGTGCACAATGAATACAGTTAATAAACAATCATGAACTGTATCTGTACTCTGTTGCACAGCATACGATATATCCTCTAAGCCCTGACCCTCCGCTGTCAGCATTTTGTTTGGAGAAGCTTTTGCTGGCTGCATGTCAGTATTTAGACTACCTATGATTGGCTGTTTAGGGGCCCACTGAGCTGTGTGGACAAACAGCCGAGGCTCTGATTAATAAGGGGTGAACGGCAGTCTGCAGGCCTATTACTGAGCTCATTAACCTGCCAGCTGCCCCTGAATACACACACACACACACAAGCAGTTATACACTTTGCTATAACATACTCCAGTAACTGTAAGTCATCAAACACTGATCATGTCATGAAAACATTGTGATCCCGCACACAGTCTGCCATGCTATAGATGTTTCAGTTAAATGCATTTTTTCACAGGCCCATCAGTTCAAAGATACATTTGCAGAACGTGAGACATTGTCTTTTATTCCCTTTCATCAATATGCCTATTTAAAATGGGCCTCTAGCTGTCTATTAATAGCTTCTCATTTCCTATTGATAGGTCATGTTTTTTCATGTAATACTTCCTGAACATAAATTAAAGGTGTTCGTGGCATTTCCATATGAAGACATTTGTTCTACTTTGTGAGAATAGCAGGTTCAGGACAGCTTCTACATTAGCATGGTTTTTATTTAGAAAGATCTTCTGGAGAAGAGCTTGGTTTGCAGAGAGTGGTAGAGAAAAAAAGTAGAGACAATGAGTCAAGAGTGGCTGTTACACTAACAGGTGATCTCAGAGAAACCCTTGGGATCAGGTGTCAATGGGCCATCCACATGCTGCATGGATTAAAGCCAAATGTTACCAATCAGCACCCAAGATATCATTCAAGACAAAGAATAGACACATTCTTAAGGCATAGTTACTCTTAATTACTTCATAACTAAAAAGAAATGTCACTGTTTGTTACGCGTCATCACACTTATGTTAACTTAAATACTGGTGAAGTTCTATTTTTATTTTTTTATCAGCGTATTTATGTATGCCAGTTTAACATGACCGCAAGTAAGTTGTTCATTTATTCACAAACAAAGTAGTCAGGTTGTTTAACCAATTAATACATGACCAAACTGTCTAAATGACACCAAACAGCTCGTGCAGCATATGTTTTCCAAATGTAAATGAGCGCACGGAGGATTTCAAAGTGTTCAGAAACATTCACTTCAACATGTGCAGTGTCTCTGCGCTACACTGAAGCTCTCTGCTTTGCCCTGCCGGTTTTGATGGGTAGAGAATATTTGTGATGCTCGAGTTGTCGGGATGAAGACTTCCAAGCTTGAAAGCTTTGCATGTAAACACAACACGAGCAGTGACCAGTGTTTTCATTCACTCTGAAGCCCAAGGGAGCACATAGCTTGCATACATGTCGTTGGATAAATCTGCAGATGTTATATTTCAATCAGGAGAGACTTCATGCAGATATGCAAAGACTTATTGTACATATGCCTAATAATGAAATGTACAGTCTTTGAAGATTAGACTCCATCGTTATGAAATTATATATTTTTCAAAAGGGGTAGAAAGCCAAAAGATAATCCCCTGGTGGGGTCTAGGCATTGATGGTGGTGTAAGAGCCTCAAGACCAAACCGAGGACCCGAGGGTTGTGGCCCCCCGGAGGAGGGACCAGGAGCCGGGCGTGATGAAGACTGGGGGTGCGAGGGGGAGGAGGAGGGGTGTGCTCTTAGTCTGAAATGACAACTGAGCAGCAGAGAGAGACAAAAACAGGGATGTTATGCTGTGATTGGCTGGTAAAATTCATGGCCGCTTTTGATTGGTCAAAATGAAAGCGAACGCCTCTATTTTATAGCTCTTTTTAAAATAAGATCATATTACAGAAAAAACGAAAGATGAAGTAGATGGCGTCATGTACAACAATGAGCAAAAATGGAAAAGAAGATAACAAACGCGTGTGTGTGTTTGTGTGTATGCATGTATGTATGCATCTGTGTCTGTGTGTATGCATGTGTTTATGTGAGTGTAGGTAAGTAGATATGCGGCACATGTATGTGTGTGTAAACATGTATAAATAAGTGAAGCATCAAATTGTTTTATTTTTACCTAAACGATAAAATAGAAAAAAGAGGGTAGGACCAGAAAACTTCTTCCTACTCCTTTTTGAACGTGGGAATTTCTTATTTGAATCACTTATCATATATATGTGTGTGTGTGTGTGTGTGTGTGTGTGTTGGTGTTGGTGTGTGCGTGTGTGTTTATGTGTGTGTGTGTGTATATGTATATATATATATATATATACATACACGCACCGGTATATTGTGGGGTCTAAAATAGCAATGGTATCAGTTTCAATACCACCATTAAAAGAAATGCAATACACTTATATAGGAGACAAGGATTAAATATTAAATATAATTTATTTAATGCCTTAAAATGCTCATATGGTTGTCATCACGTGACAGTGTGTAGGAGAAGGGGGGGTCAAGTTGCGCACTGAGTGACCTGGTCTTGAAGAAGAACACGACTTCTGCAGTTTGGCAGCATTTCAGGTTCCGACCTAATGAGAAAGGAGAGGTGTTTCCGTTTTTCATTTCATTTCATCATTTTTAATAAATAACATTTTCATAAATAAAAACAATACAAACTAAATATTTCCAGCGAAGGACTAGCTTCAATGTACACAGTGTACATGCTTAAAAATGTCATCATATCAATGAAATAATCTTGGGCATGATCTGGTGCCACAGCAGCGTTTGAATCTCTGTTGAAGCAGCAGAGGAAGTTATGTGTCTAATAAATTCTGCGATATGTACTGAGGTTTTTGTGTAGAGCACCAAGTGAGCACTTATTACTGTAACACTAGACTCAAGTGCAGTGTCAAGGCTGAGACATTCTAGAGAGCTAAATACTTCTTCTCAACGCAGGTGCTTTGATGAATGCTGACACCTACGTCTGCCGACCCGCTGCGTGTTAAATTCCCAGACACACATCTCTATTGTGAGGATGACTAGATAATATGGCAATTTTTATTTCAGCTCAGACTATTACTTATTACTAAATGCAAGCAGTGAACCTTTTCCTCCAAGGAAAGAAGACATGTTCTTGTGCAGTACTCAACTCAGTGAGTTAACATTAAGTTGACATTATTACAGTATGCTACTATTTTGACAGCATGATTATCCAGCTTTCTCTCTATTAAGTTTCCATGACAGTGGAATGCGCGGGTCGGGAAGGTCGCAGAAGAGATAAGCACTACTTACCATATTCAGCGCCGTTTGAACTAGGTAACTATATTCAGCTGGAGACATTTTGGCCCTCCCTCTCTCCCCGTTTCTTCACGGCTAGTTGAAGCGTTGGTGTTGAGCTTTACCAAGGCCGCTTTTGTCCCGGATAAAGCTTCTAGACAACACTTATCAGTGCAGTGTGAGATCCCTGCCTGCCGGAGCACAGAGCTCTGCCCCGAGGGCATCTTATCACTCCACTGGCAATCACAAATATCAACAGAGAGAGATGGGCTTCTCAGTTCTCTCTGTGGGGAGCCCTTCAACGGAGAGAGATGGCTTCTTTCTGCAAACACTTCTGACTGGCAGCCTGGCAAACAGACAAACATAAAAATACAGAGAGAAACCAAGACCTATTGACAGACAGATGCCTGCAACCCACACAGAGAAGTGTTGGTCTCTTTCTACACATGCGCTGATTGACAGATTGGCAGGCAAGATGGAGACGAAGGAAGACAGAAAGCTGACATATGCATATAATGCTCATGAAGGGACGTTGATGCAATTTTGCACACACATACATGCACACACACACACGCATACCACACTCCCACACAACTGCGTCTTGTGCCTGCAGTTGTGCCACATTTTTTCTTTGAGCCCAGGAATGGCGAGCTCAACACATGGATTTACAACATGTTATTGAATTCCAAAATGACATGCTCACAATGAATGAGTCATTTTTTCACTCATTTGTTGTGTTGCCCTGACAAAATGACCGTGGCGTTTCAGACCAGCAGAACATTATTCATGTGGAGCAATGGCAGGAGGACAAGTCTATAAGGACGGAGCTAAAAAAACTACTGTCACCAGTTTGCGGTTACGTTGGTGACTATGGTTACAGCAATCGAGCGAGTGTACTCAAATAGATTGTTTTCTCTTCATTTTGTGTGCTACAGTTTTGTTTAGCACTACACCTTCATTTCTTTTCACCATAATGCTACATTTGAACATTGTGCTGAACTGCAGTTAAAAATAAATTTTGACATGCTGAGATATAGATCCTATTGGAGGAGGGCCAGTTCAGTACTGTTGGGCTTCCTGTCTCAAAAGTCATCTTTTACTCTCCCACCATGGTTACTACCACTAATAGGGACACCGCCGTCTATTTCAGTTGTTAGTAAAATAACACAAAGCTGGTGTCATGTAATTACATAAACTCACTCTGTACTATATGATGAATGTATACCACTTAGTGCTGGGGGCAGATGGTATTTTATTATGCTGTCAATGATTCAGGCCAAACAGACGAGCCATTTGTCTCCATATTGTAACGAGTCAATGTTTTGAAACAGTAATTACCTTTTGGATTGGTTGACAAATGACAAGAATAGGAGCATAACAGTAGACACCCACCGCCCCATGCTCCAACACAAACATGCGCACACATCTCATGACAGAGTTTGATCGTGGTGACCTTTAAGCCCTGCTGTCACATCACTATCGATTCTCTTCCTGGATCAGACCTCATTATGTGTGCACATAATGAGGTCTGATCCAGGAAGAGAATCAGCTAAAGCATGATTCCTGCTCCACCAGCCCAACCTTACAACACACAACCTTATCACAGCTGGATATTTCATCGCTGTAGTCAGCCCAGCCGACCATAGACAAGACTTGATGAATCTGATTCGACTATGTCTGTCAGAAATGGTTTAACAGGACCCAGAAGCAGACAAAGATGGAAGGTCTTTACAAAGTTTATTGCAGTGCAGTCAGGACAAGGTGAGGCCAGTGATACAACTGGGTGGCAGGCTAGACACCAGGCAGTAGAGGCAGGCAGAGCGTTCTCCTCCGAGTAGCAGGCAGGCAGGTACGGAAACAAGACAAAATGTCCTCTCCACGTGTATGCAACATAACAATCCGGCAAAGACTGAGGCGCACTGCAGGTCTTAAGTAGCACACAGAAAGAGCTGATATGAATCAGGTGTGCTAATCAGTCTGTCAGGAGGGTGATCAAGCCACACACATGCAACAGAAAGAAACAAAACTCAGTCAACCACACAAAAACCCCGCCCAGCCAAGTCATAAATGAGACCTCATGACAATGTCAATTCTTAAAAAGGGACGCCCCGAATCTTTATCTTTTAGTTCTGAATGTGTTATGATTCGTATGGATTACATTTACACCTGAAATTAACATCACATATGGCAATGGAAATCAGTTTCTGGTTTCTGTGATTCTAGGTAGGGCTGCACAATTAATCGCAATTTAATTAAAATCGCAATATGGACTAGTGCAAAATCCAATTCACGGGGGGGGGGGGGGGTGGTTAAAGGCAAAATACAAATGTCAAACCATTCTGAATTAAGTATTGTGGTGCTGCAGTGACCTCCCAGCCTACAAATCCTATCCTACAGACTTAAGAATCTTTGTTTGATACAGATCCACTCAAAAATCACAATATAATCATGAAAATGAGAATAATGATTGTTTAACCATTCCCTTCAATATCGTGAATCATTACTCAATTGCAATAGCAGTCAAAAATAATCACAATAAGATATTTTCCACATATCGTGCAGGACTAATTCCAGGCCACCTTTGCTTGCCTATATCAGACACACCGATGTGATTGGTGCAGCTCACCTCTGGCCCCTCCTATATCAGACACACCGATGTGATTGGTGCAGCTCACCTCTGGCCCCTCCTATATCAGACACACCGATGTGATTGGTGCAGCTCGCCCCTGGCCCTATATCAGACACAGCGATGTGATTGGTGCAGCTTGGCTCTGACCCTATATCAGACACACCGATGTGATTGGTGCAGCTCGCCTCTGGCCCCGCCTATATCAGACACACCGATGTGATTGGTCAGCTCGGCTACAAGGGCATAGTTAATGAGCAGCATTACTCGATGCCAGAGTGACTCGCTGAGCAAATTGAAATTGTGCTCTCACGAGAATTCTGGGTTTCCATGGTAGAAATGTATGTGAAGACAGAATAAAGAAGGTTGCTGACTAGAGTAGAGGAAATTCAAACTTGATACTTGAGTATTGTTGTTTAAGTGGCAAAACAAAACTTTAATGAATATATTGTCGACAACTAGCATTGTCAAAACAGAGATTTATAATAATTTTGTGGCCAAGTGTATCTCTGACCTTTTGTTAATGCAATTTAGTGCTCCAAACTTGCATCGACATCTGCATTTGTTGTGCTTTTTATGGTATTTGCTCAGTCTGAATACAATCCAGTCACGCAGGATGCCTTAAAGTCAAGTTTAATAAGGCTCACAGAAACATCCAGCTCTAAGTGATGCAGTCTGTCCACACACGAACACTCAGAGGAAATGATACAAAAAGCTATTGTGTGTACATACCCTCCCCCAGAAAAAGAAGGTAACATTTAAAGGGAGTGAGTCTGGAGGATAGAGGAGAGTTTGCTTAAAGGACCGTCAGAAAGCTGCAGTGTTTTGACTTTAGGTAAATGTCACCGTAATGTCAACTGCTTCCAATCCATAAAAAGAGGAGAGGAAGGTTAAGTTGTTTTTGTTTGGTGGTGGTGGTGGGGGGGGCTGTTGCAGAGTGGGTATAAGCTATCAGGATAAATGTGATTTTTATTATCATAATTCTTTGCCAGCCAAGGAAAACAACTCGTTGACATGGTGATTTGTATGAACTATCAGCAGGATTTAGTTGTGGTGATGAGAGAATTTGTGTTTTTGCTATTAACTTTTAGGAAGGTCAGCCATGAGTCGACAGTGTGCAATCAATATTACATGTTTGCTCTTTTCACTGTTGAGATCCTGCCTTTTCTACAGGGCGCTTTTGTATCTTGACATCTTCAGCAGACTTTTTTTTACTGTATATATTTATACTTTCCAATACGCAGTGATACACCCACCACTGATAAGAACAGTGCTGGCTCAAATAGCACATTAATATAGTCACTGTTTGCTAGGCTGGGCTTTAAACAGGGCCAAATTAACTATTTCAACTGCACAAAAATATTGACATTTTAATTCTCTATCATCATTTGTGATATATAGTTACAGTATTCCTCAGTTCTGTAAAGATGTATAAATTGTCACAGAGGCTCATTATTGGCAGAAAGGCTGGCCTGAGATTCCTGGGCCTGGAGCAGGGAGAACGGAATGCATTTACATACTAATTGAATTCATGTCCACGGTGCAAATTGTGCCAACAAAAACAGCAGGCACATGCTTTACAGGTATGGAAATGTTTGTGAAAGCAATGAATTAAAGGAGCACTGAAGCTCCAAAAGTGTAACTTGTTTTTCTTTATTTTCTAATCAGTCTGCAGATGATATGGTATTTGCATGAATAAGTCCAATAAGACATTTTCTCTGGTTATGTAACGGTACAGTAGATGTCTTTGAAAGGAGTGAGTATGTAACATGTCATTAAGAGAGAGTTGAATTACACATAACTTTCTTTGTAGCCTTAATGTTGTTAGGCCTGTGAGTTTATAGTCTCTTGTTGACCTAACAAGCCCTGAAAGTAATTACTGCACTATCGGATTGATACACATGCGCCAAGTATGGATCCTTTATATGTGTTGGCCAGTTTGTCTGCTTGCAGCAATAAAACTGAAGTGATATGAACAAGAGAAATGTTTCTATTTAGATAAAACAGATGTTGACAAAGTTTCCTTTTGGGGACATCATTTGAAATTTGGAAATTTGGATTAGAAGTTGGAAAAAAGATAATAAATTGCAATATATCGCAGAAATTTGTTTAAAAATTGCAATAATATCGTACTGTGGCTTAAGTATCGTGATGATATCGTGGGTGATTCCCACCCCTAGTTTTTATGAGAGAAAAATGCTACAGAGACTGGAGAGATCTCATGCTTGGACCATCAGTATCTCAGGGAAAGTCTCCCAACCAGACTGAGAACCTTTTTCTTATCTTCTGTTCTGTTCAGTTCTGTATTTGAAAATTCATCCAAAGAACCTTAAATGTCGGTCGACCAATTTGGTTCACCATATCAGGACAAGTGAGATAATCTCTGGCAGAGTATTTAATATACTTTATAAAAGTTTACTTATCAACTCTTCACTTTCTAACATTTACTTCATGGGCGGCTGTGGCTCAGTGGTAGAGCTGCCAATTGGAAGGTTGGTAGTTCGATCCCTGGCCTTGCAGTCCCATGTCAAAGTGTCCCTTGGCAAGGCACTGAACCCTGAGTTGCCCCTGATGCTGTGAGATGAGTGTGTATCTGATGAGCAGGTGGCACTTTGTACGGCAGCCTCGGCCACAGAGCATGAATGTGTGTTAATGGTTCCTGTACTATGTCAAAGAGCTTTGAGTAGTTGCTAAGACTAGAAAAGTGCTATATAAGAACAGTCCAATTTCTTCCTTAGCTGTGAGAGAGGCGCGGTAACATCACTCCAGCAGAATGTAATAGGGATGAAATGAGGTGCTAGTTGGCTGAATAATGGGTACAGGATTGGCAGTGCCTGTTTTATAAGGTAGTTTGAATATTAAGTTGCCGGACATGAGGGGAATAGACCTTTTAGAAGTCTATGTCCTGATGTCATTACTCTGGCCAAGGGAGAGACTGAGTGGATGATGGTAGAATTAGTTCCCCAGAAAGTCAGTAAAGATATATGCTTCACTTCATTTGACAGTCTTTGAACTTAAGTATGTGTGTGTGATATGACTTTTTATAGAGGCTGTAAAACGTTTTGTTGTATAAAGAGACCCAAATCCAGGTCAGCTGAGGCCCGGGCTTGTATTGGCAGGCCCAGACACACTGCGGCTGCCAACTTTCCCTGTGAAAACGTAAACACAACTTGCACACAGCACTGCTCTGAGCATAATGCCCCGTGGAAAGGCTGAAGCAGAACCTGGCAGCGGCAGTGATTTGGAGGACGCATTCCTCCATATAAAGTGATTGTGTGGGCAGTGTTTTCATGCAAAGCATCAAACTTCTGGCAGCCAGATTTGATGGAGGGAATGTGTCACCGAATGGGTGTCATACCCCAGTGGGCAAAAGGTTTCTGGGTGGGGGCCATATCATGCAGAACCTGCACCGAATCAGAGAATACATGTGGAGACTGATACATGAGCTGCAGAAGAGTTTTTTTGGCAGTACCCACATGCTTGCTCTTGATCCCAGTATACACTTTTAAACCAAAACTCTGCCTTTGTAACACAGCACTGTAAAAGTTGCTGCCCCTCTCACTTCTTTCCAGTAGATCATCTTTGCCCTGCACCTGACCTGATGCTACTGTGGCCCTCTATTCTCTTGTCTACTTATCCCACATTCAGAGCCATGCAAATGAAAATTCCTTTCTGTCAGAGCGTCTTTTCCGTCTACTCCATCAGAGTTGTGAGGCAGAGTCAGCTGTCAATTCCAGATTACAGCGTGCCGTTGTTGGAGAGAGAAGCTCATTGTGTTTATCTGCAGTGACAGCTGGCTGCAGGCAGCAGGGGGAATAGATCTGTCACTGTGCCTAGTTTGCCTGTGATCTGGCATCTGCCCACACACTCCACCTTTGGCTGGGCTGGCTGTAGTACACCTCCGCTCTGTCTTCACTTACTCTTCTTTGCTTTCCTCTCATCCTTCTCTTCCCTCTCGACGCTTTGCAGGATCTCTTGCAGGAATGTCCTTTCGCAGCATTAGATGTGTGCAGTCATGACCTGCGTTGACTAAGGGCGACTAGCGTTTGGGGTTATTCACTGGATTGTTAATTTCACATGTACTTATTGAAGGCCATGCAGTGTGGTCCACTCTGACCGGAGTTATACAGCAGGTGGGCCAAATTCTCCCTTTCCTTTCCTTCTTGTGTTTGCCAATTACTGCTCCTTGCCTCCAGCATACAGGCTCCCTGATGTCCCGTCAGGCAGGAGTGCCTATTCACTGTGATTATTTCAGCATGCAAGCAGTTGAGCTGCAATAGAAAAAGGCAGCGAGATGAATCGCAGTTAGCCCTCCACTCTGATTCCACTCTTAATTTTCACAGAGGGGGGGCTCCTGTAAAGAATCGCTGGCCCTGTAACCAACAACAAACCTGCTCCTCTGTCACACAGGGCTTCATGAGGACTGCCCGATGAGCTGCCAGCTGTTTCTTTTTTACCATTTGCAGGGCTGGTTTCAGCTCCCTTTTTTTACAACTGCCACAAGGCAGAAAAAACCAGATCCTGTACCAGGGGCTGAGCAAGGGTCGACACTGAGGAAATTCTTCTATTTGTTAACTCAAAGGTTTGTTTGTTTTTAGCTGATTCACTTAGCGCTAGCCGTCTGTTCACACCCTCGCTGCGGCATTTGATGTGTGTCTCTTCGCTACTTGTGCGGTGTTGTGTTGACATTTGACCAGAGTGCTTCTGTAATCTGTTTTTCTCCTCTAGCTGCCTGTGAGCAGGAGCTGTATAAACATGGCCTTCCTCCACAGGAGGCCAACGGATCACTCCTCATTACAGGGAAGGCAAGGAGACGAGAGGCGCACAGCCACTGCTGCTGTCTGATCCTACTCAGTGGTAACAGGCCTGACGCAGGCACACATGTAGGGGCGGATCGGCCATCGGGCGATTCTGGCAAATGCCAGAAGGGCCGGACCATTTTTTTTAAATGTGGGCCGGTCAGATTCTTTATTTGAATATACAAATAAAAATAAATTGTCTTTACAGGCATAGGATGGGTTTTTATCGCTTGGTCGATTTCACTAAGGTTATAATAATAATATATATAAAATGTTTAAAGCCGATACCGATACAAATATTTAAAAAAATCTGATATGCCGATATATCGGCCGATGTATATTTTAAAGAAGTAATCCAGAAACACGTAACAGTAACGTAACTTATTATTATAAAAGAATAGCTGGTCTACTTTAAAGGTCAGTCCCCTTTAGTGAGCCTGGACCGCTTAAGCTGGTTGCTAACGTCGGGGCTAATCCCTCTCACTTAAGGCAGCGGGTGGAAATTAGCTTGGGTCTTGAGGAGTTTTTGCATTTATTCACTGACAAATCGCCTAAAATGTAAATACACTGCACTGCTATATTCACAACTATAACCTTACTGCTTAATATTTACACACAGACACAAACACACTGCTATATTCACAGTTATAACCTTACTGCTTAATATTTACACACAGACACAAACACACGGCTATATTAATGGCTAACTGCATACTCACCGTCACACATAGCTCTCTCTCTTTTTCTCCACTTACTGCCTTACACTATACACACACACACATATGCGTTATTATTCAAAGGAGTTTGCTACTTGTGTAGCCTAACACATTTTCGTTTAAAATTCCACAATGGCGTTACATAAGCACCGATAGCAGTATAGTTTGTCCAGGACCTTATCCATACCGATAGCAGTATAGTTTGTCCAGGACCTTATCCATACCGATAGCAGTATAGTTTGTCCAGGACCTTGTCCATACTGATAGCAGTATAGTTTGTCCAGGACCTTATCCATACCGATAGCAGTATAGTTTGTCCAGGACCTTGTCCATACTGATAGCAGTATAGTTTGTCCAGGACCTTATCCATACCGATAGCAGTATAGTTTGTCCAGGACCTTGTTGATACTTTAGTACTGACCAGTCTGGAATCGGTACCAGTTTAGTACCGGTTCTACCCATCCCAAGTTTACACCTCAGAATCATTAAGTTCAGAGACCTATTTCCATTGCAGCTTTCCCACCACTATATTGGCTTTGTGTTACACATCTCAGTTGTGTCTCACCACACCTGAGAGCACAGCGACCGTAGCGCCTGAGCGGGCACAGTGGTAACCCGCCCAACACCGTGGCCTCGCACCGCTGCTCTGGCACTACAGTAGCTGATGAGACATCATTTTAACCCACTGGACATCTCAGACAGGGCCACTGACGCTGTCCTGTTACATGCCCCACTACATGAGTGGCGGGCTGGCAGCTTGTGAAGGAGCAGGGTGTAGCAGAGCGTTAAAGTTGCCGCATGAGTCAATCTTCAGCTGATTCACTCAAACCTATTTGTTCTGTTTGATAGTTTCTAATTTGTTCCTGTGATGCCCGGTTGCTGCTGCTGACTTATTCTTGACTTCCTCCACCATACAGCCTGCTCCCATCTGGTTTCTCATTAATCTAGTCTACTGACATTGGTATCTTTCTGTCGGGTTGTCCATATCTCAGTGACATGTATGAGGTTTTGCATTTGGGTCAAGCTTCCTCTTGAAACTGCTTGTGTCCATACAAGGAGTTCCCTGGAGAACAAAATGGACTCAATACAATAGGGTACAAAACCCAATTTAACGGCGCTAAACAAACAGGGACGAGGAAGAACTCGATATAATGTTATCATCTCATTCATCAAAAATGCATATTTGAAGCGTTCAAATGTCAGTACTTTCCTTAACATTAGGTTGGAGAAGTAATTGACCCGATTGGCCACATACTAAAGAAAACGACACCCCCCAAACTAGTAGTGAGTCCAACTGGTGGTGAAATGTTGCAGTTTGCACCGTTATATTTGATTAATTAAAGAAGCTAGCAAAGCAACACAGTACAGAATCGTCAGTCAGGTGGGACCTCTGTGTTCAGCTACTGTATTTAAATGTTACAGGAAAAAATGACAACAGAAATGAACAAGTTTGCAAGTTTGGTTGGTGCAATGTCATGATTCGGTCTATATTACATACATACAAGTGTTCTTTTATTTGCATACAGGGTTTAACCCTCCTATTGTCCTCGGGTCAAATTTGACCCATTTTCAAAGCGTTTCTATATCAGAAAATTGGGTTTCTTTCAACTAAAATGTAAAAATACAAGTCAAATAAAAGATCAGTTCACTACTCTTTCCGAATATGGGTGTTTTATTTAATATTATGGCATTTAAAAAAAAAGGTAAAAAAAAACTTTGAAAAAAGTGACAACAATTACACAAAAAGCTACAAAAACCTTGGCAAAAAAAATAACAAACGTCAAAAAAACGGAGAAAAAAACTGACAAAAACATCGGGAAAAAGCTCAGAAACAGTAGGTGACAAAAAGTGACAAAAACATTCCAACAAAAGTTTGACCCAGAAAAACTAATGGTCAACAGGAAGACAACACAAGGGTTAAGACTTTTCCTGCATGAAATGCCACCCATTAGTGACAGATGTATGCAGCCTGTGATCACAAGGCACCTTTTGTTATTTGCAACTGCAAGATTTCTCTGTAATTTTATAATAACCCATAAGAAATCCCCTCACTTTCTACTCCGCAGCGAAGTCTTTCACACAGATTAAGATGAGACTTTAATGAGCCCTATTGGGAAAATGGGTCGTTGTAGCAGAAATGATCTAAATAACCTGGATAGAGAAGGAAGAGAGAATACAAATGAATGTTAAACAAATGAGCAGACTAAACATACCAGAACAGTGATAAACCACACCAGTACTTATTAGAAGAAAAATAATGAGAATTAAATGTATGCATAACAACAGTGAAGAACATACAGAGCCTCTAGTCTCTATTAAACATGTGCACAGATGGCACAGATCTGGGGGATTGTATAGATAAACTGTGTATGGATTCGTGCTGTATGGGATGTAAAAAAGCTGTTTAATTGTCAATTAATATACTTCATTTGCATCTACATGTATGCAGATGCAAAAGAGGAGCTGCAGATTTACACATTTGTATTACTAGCTGCTGGTACTACTGTGCAGCACAACAACATGTGACTCTGTCTACTGTATTGAATGTAAATTGTCCCTTTTATTTCTCGAGGGAATATGAACTCAACACACTCATTCTTCCATACCTTTGCCCTGCTTGGCTTTCAATCTCACAGCATTTATTTAGAGGACCTCATGTGGAAACTAAGTGAAAATTAAATAAAAGGGAAAATCAATAATGCATGAACCAAGTCCCATTTTGCAGTAATAAAACCATATGCAGTGCAAACAGTCTGTAATGTTACAGTTTGTTATTTTTATGGCTTCAAAGGACACGTGGATCTACAGCAGGATTGTATTTATTGTCTCTTTATGACATGACACCAGGAAAAGCAAATTGGAAGCTGTCCTCCCCATCAGAGAACCGTGTTACTGACACCTGCAACACCTCTTCCAGCATTAAAAACAGTTTGCTTGTACAGTATGTGAATATGAAACGAGATAAAGTTGAACCAGATTAAACCAGTGTCATACCAATATTCAACAATTCAATCTTTATAAAATTTGCAGCAGTTTTCAATTTTGGATGAATATGTTTCACATGACATAATAAATATTGTAAGTTGGGGCGACCTCTATCTCATCCAGTAAGAGGGTTTGCCCCATGTAGGCTGAGTCCTGCAGCGGCCCGGGTTCGAATCCGACCTGCGTCCCTTTGCTGCGTGTCATCCCCCATCTCTCTCCCCCTTTCCTGTCTATTCACTGTCACTATAATAAAGAGAAAAGCCCCCCCAAAAATCTTAAAAGTGAATGATCATGAGAAATGCGTACAATGTGTACGGCTATATGAGACATGCTAGCATGTCTCTCTCTCTCTCTCACTCTCTCTCTCACTTTCTATCATCTCCAGTAATTATTTACATCCCTCAGGAGTGAGTTGTCAGGCAGCCTGGACTGCAGGGATAGTGCTCTGTGTTCTCTTTTCTCCTGACACCATTGTCATGTCTCTCTCTATTTCCTCCTCCCGGTGGAGTGGCTTGATGCCAAGGCCTCAGGTAACATCTAATAGACCCCTCTCTTTCTCTCATCCCCTCACCACTACTCTGTACCTGTTAAACACAGAATTAAAGTGCACTCGGCAGGGTGCAGTTATACAGCCAGCACTGTTACATCCAGAGTTAAACACAGCCCTCTCTCTCTTGCTCTGTTGCAGGCCGCTGCAGCCTGGAGGTAATTGTATTGCTGTCAGCCCTTGGTTGATGAGTTGCCAGCGTAATTGCTTTACGGTTTGACCTCTGGTTTTTCAAACAAGCACCCTGGTCAAGGATCTGCACTGAGCAGATGAGGGATGAGAGGGCGAGTGGTATATGCATGCGTTTCTGCTCGTGTGTTTCTGGTCAGTGGTAGCAGGATAAATATGTCAGTGCTCTAATGCACTGTGTTGCCCCCGTGTCCTCTGTTGTTCTTTACCATGTCTCAAAGTGCAGTTCTCAGCATCTGAGTCAATTGAATTGCTAAGTATATTAGATGCACAGGGATTTGTCTTGGTGACATTAGTACAGTGATAGCAGTACATACTGATACACATAGTTCAAGGACAACAGGACATGACAAACAGCACAGACTCAGTGCCACACACATGCTACACTACACACACTATATTTTTCTCTTCTTGACATGTTATTCTCAACTTGGTGTTTTCATCTTCTCCTGCTGCTCTGCTGCCAAAATAAACAGGATCACAAGTTACTAGCTTGCAATTTGGCTACCACGAACATTCGAACATTTAAACTGAAAGACAAAGCAATGTATCATGTTGGAATTGGTATTCTGAACTGTTTCTCTCTGTCCTTCATCATCCCTCCAACCTAAGGATTAATGCTAGACCCTTTTTTTTGCAATTTCCAAATCGCAAGAACCAAGGTTTTAATTGGACTGACTGTTATTAATAATGTCTTCACAAGCTCTAGGATGTGATAGAATTATTTTGCATTTACTAGCTGTAATTTTCTCTCCAGCTGTAACTAATCAAAATTAATTCTGTGAGCTGACCAATTTACAAAATGAAAAGTGTGTGTGTGTTGTGTGTTAATAAACCCTTGACCTGCCAGTAATATGCTACAATCAGCTTCATGGAGAGGTGTTCAAAAAGACCAACAAAGTGGCGAGTCTTTCATTACATAAACCATCTACTGTAGCAGAAGATGATTGCATGATGTCATCCATAGACAGGCAGCTAGCAGCTAGCTCGTTAGTGGTCATTAGTGTGCAAATCACCAACCGCTGGTAGATAGGAATCAGTTCTCTTTTCCAGTTGAACTTTTAGGCACATTATATTGGAAATGTTTTAATGGTCCCATGACATGGTGTTCTTTGGATGCTTTTATATAGACCTTAGTGGTCCCTAATACTGTATCTGAAGTCTCTTTATATAGACCTTAGTGGTCCCTAATACTGTATCTGAAGTCTCTTTTATATAGACCTTAGTGGTCCCCTAATACTGTATCTGAAGTCTCTTTTATATAGACCTTAGTGGTCCCTAATACTGTATCTGAAGTCTCTTTTATATAGACCTTAGTGGTCCCCTAATACTGTATCTGAAGTATCTTTTATATAGACCTTAGTGGTCCCCTAATACTGTATCTGAAGTCTCTTTTATATAGACCTTAGTGGTCCCCTAATACTGTATCTGAAGTTTCTTTTATATAGACCTTAGTGGTCCCCTAATACTGTATCTGAAGTCTCTTTTATTTAGACCTTAGTGGTCCCCTAATACTGTATCTGTAGTCTTTTATATAGACCTTAGTGGTCCCCTAATACTGTATCTGAAGTCTCTTTTATATAGACCTTAGTGGTCCCTAATACTGTATCTGAAGTCTCTTTTATATAGACCTTAGTGGTCCCCTTAATACTGTATCTGAAGTCTCTTTTATATAGACCTTAGTGGTCCCCTAATACTGTATCTGAAGTCTCTTTCCCAAAATTCAGCCTTGGTCCAGAATTCCAGCCACTAGAGCCAGTCCCACAATGAGCTTTCCTTGGTATGTGCCATTTCTGAGTCTGTAGTTTTAAAGGAGGAGAGAGGGGGGCAAGGTGGAGGCTGGGTGTGTGGCCTTGACCAACTGCCACTGCTCGTTTGAAAGCCATGATGTTTCTCTCTCATGGGGGGGCAAATTCTCTTGGCGGGCAAAGCAGAGAAAGGGGAGCTAACCTTTCCCCTTATGACCTCATAAGGAGCAAGATTCCAGATCGGCCCATGAGCTTTCATTTTCTCAAAGGCAGAGCAGGATACCCAGGTCTCAGTTTACACCTATCACCATTTCTAGCCACAGGTGGACCATAGGCAGGCTGGGGGAACTCATATTAATGTTCATTTTCATGCCATGGGACCTTTAGGTTTACCACCTTTTTGCAGAAATAGTGATTTTATTTGTGGATACTTTGGGAACAAGCTGTAACCATTGGTAACAACATTGGTATATCACTGGTTTATGTTGTTGAAAAGTAGTTGCCTTTGTACACCTCTAGCAGGAGTCTTGTTTCTGGTCCCCATGTGAATGGAAATCTGAAAGTTTTTTCTATACAAAACTTTACAAAGGTTGCAGGACATTACTGTATGAATCATTTTATCTCATTATTATTATTTCATGTACAGTATGTGCAAGTTAAAGCTACGATAGGCATTTTATTTTTGGCATTGTTGGGTAAAAATTCCATAATAGTCCTTCAGCATATTGTAATTCAAGTGGTCTGAGCTGAGGGAAAACTAGACTTCTGCTCTCTCCTCCTCTAGGCCCCGTTATCAGACTTTAAAAAGCTTTGGCCAATTACAGGTCATTTCAGAGAGAGAGAGCGCATTTCTATTAGCTGTTCTGCACATGCATATGCCCATGCCAAATGCAGGCTTGGAGTTCAATTTATAGATGATATTTGCATTTTTAATCAAAATCACAATATTTGTGAGAAAAGTCCCAGTTGCATATTTTCCACAAGTTGTTAAGCTCTACTTCATGCCTCTAACCTTTGTCTGCAGCAGAGATGGCAAAAGTACTCATTTTCTGTACTTAAGTAGAAGTACAGATACTTGTGTTAAAAAATACTCTGGTAAAAGGGTAAGTACTGATTAAACTTCTTTACTCAAGTAAAAGTAACAAAGTACAAGCTTGGAAATTTACTTAAAGTATAAAAGTAAAAGTAGCGTTGCGAATGACAACCATTTTTTATGCAAAGCTACCTGGAGCACACAAATGTTACTAGAGAGACGCTGAGGAACTTCAGTGGACATGGAGGACACGTCTTTATATGACATTGGCTACATTTTAAATGGATGCCTGCCAATAGGCCTAAAACATAACATATATGATTATTATGACAGAAACTGGGACTCCAGGTTAATAAGATTCTGACTCATTAGCGAGATATGAATTCAGTTGTGATTCGGTGAGAATTCACAGATTCAGTTTCTATTTTTAATCTTCCCCCTTACATATAAATTAATCTACATGTATGTATGTGTGCTCAAATATGGCTTCTGGAAAGAAAATAAAGGATTAAAATATGAATTACTAAACAGACATTAATTAAGAAGTTCCCCAGCACATTGGCCAGGAGTCCTTCTTGATGCCTACTGTCTCAAACATCTCTCTCAGATAAGGCCGAGGATGATGGGAATGTTTTGCTGCTTGTCTGCCGGATCTCTGTTTTCGTCATTTTCGATCATGTTGCCCTCCATACTACTATGTGATAACGTTGGCGCCCTCCATGCTACTATGTGCTAACGTTAGCGCCCTCCATGCTACTATGTGCTAACGTTAGCGCCCTCCATGCTACTAGGCTATGTGTTAGCGGCATCCATACTACTATGTGCTAACGTTAGCGCCCTCCATGCTACTAGGCTATGTGTTAGCGGCATCCATACTGCTATGTGCTAACGTTAGCGCCATCAAGCCGCAATGATTTGCTGTGAATTAATGCAGAATGCTGAATCTGTTGAGTTGTCTTAGTCGTGCGTCAAATGCAACGTACAGTAGATATATTCCCATCTATTCAGATTGAATATGGTATTGATGACGTAAACAATAATAACGATAACTCCAGTGAAATGATGTGAAAGTTGAGGATAGATTAGGACTGTATTTACGCTGATTCTGGTTTCCAACTTTGCCCCAGGTGTGTCTGTTAAAACAGACGGAGACAACTTCTCTCTAGCTAAGTTTCCATCCACTTGTCAACTGAATTACAGAATCTGAAGTTGGTGAACAGGTGAAGAACACACCAACACCACTAGCTAGCTTACTTTAAATGTGAAGAACTACAGACCAATACCAGGCTAAAGTGAACTGACAACATGAGTTATACGACTTACAGTTCTCAAAGACGCACACACAATCTCAGCTGATTATCCTCCGGACAGCTAGTCTCTTTTTCTTTTCTCGCACTTTTTTCTCCGTGTGGCGTTCACGGTGTGAGGCGCGTGTCCGCGCTATTTTCCGACTTCTTGTACAAAACTGAAGTAACGAGCCAATTTTGTAAAATGTAAGGAGTAAAGTAAAGTAAAAATATCAGAAAAATCTACTTGAGTACAGTAACGAAGTATTTGTACTTTGTTACTTCCCATCTCTGGTCTGCAGTTACAATACACTCACACACTCAGAGGTGTCAGGGTTGACCACCTGAAGCCGTCAAGGGATGGAGGAGATGTGGGAGAAATGCCAGGCTGACAGCTGAGGAGGGGACAGGTGTGTGCGTGCATGTGTGTGTGAGACGATGAGGGAGAGAGCTTCACTGCATGTGTGAAGTTGAGTGCTTTACCACATTGTGTACTGCGTGGGAAAGAATGAGGCTGCTGTACTGTGTGTTTGCGTGTGTGGTGTGAGAAGAGGATATAAGTGGAAGTAAAAGAAGTACAGTGTTAGTGTTTTTCAAAGGCAAAATGAGACTTTTCAACCAAACAGAAAGGAAAAGCAAGAAAGTGAACTGCTGAGATAAAGTAGGATCTCAGGTCAGGTGGGATCTAGAGGAGGTAGAATTGTGTGTGTGTGTGTGTGTGTGTGTGTGTGTGTGTGTGTGTGTGTGTGTGTGTGTGTGTGTGTGTGTGTGTGAGTGTGTGAGTGAGCAAAAAACAGATAGTCGCACGATATGAAATACTGTAACTGCAAAGCGTAAATAAACCTGGAGCTGGGGGTTCCTAATGGAAGCACAAACACACACAGAAGGAGGTTTCTTCAAAAACTGTGTGTGTATTTTTGTGTGTATGTGTGTGCAAACAACGCGTCAGGCTCATTCATTTAGCAAACAGTTGTGGGCTGACTCAGTTGTGTGGGAGTCCTCTGGGGCGGCTTTGAGCACCAACAGGAGCGCTTGTTTTTGTTGCCTCCGAGACGATGCCTCAGCTCATTTTCCTCCCTGTCAAACATAATCAACATGATTTCACTTTTGGTAATAGTCTGAATATTCAAATATTTAACATCCGTTCACATGAGAGGTTATGCCTTTTTTAACAGGGAGTTTAAACAACTCAATACTTCTTGTAGCTCAGACAGTTAAAGGGACAATGATACATGAGTTGTATTACCCTGTCTACGTCTATCTTCTACTGACTAGCAGGTTTGCTCACATTTATCTGTGTGTGTAGTGTACATGTTGTAGTTGATCTCTTCTTGAAATGACACAGGGAATACATTGTTGTAAATGCACTAGTTTCTTTGGGAGTAAAATAATGCAGTCGATCCAAATCCTCAGGGTTTGGTGGTGTTGAAGTGATTTCCAAGAGAGGACTTTGAGCTGGTTCATACGAACTAGAGCCCGACTGATAAAGGAGTTTTAAGGCCGATACCGATACAAATATTTGGTTAATAAAAAATCAGATATTCTGATATATCGGCCGATACATATCTTTTGAAAAATCCAGAAACGCGTAACAAAACAAAGAGATTTCCATAACATTAGTTATTTGTAGTTATTTATGAGTTATCACTATAATAATATGATAATAATTTGTTTTATTGTCGCAACAGAACAGAGGAACATCAAAATATATTAACGTTCTGAAAAATAAAATGTATAAAAATACAAATTTAAGATATGACATTTTTTGAACAAAAACACTAAAAACACAAAATTGGTGTCCTTAAAGTTTGGATTTTTCCTCATTTTTTAATTAAGGCATTAAGATCAATTTTCAAAAGATTTTTTTTTTTTTATTCATCTGTTTAGTCAAAATAAGCAGGGGTTCCTATACTCATGAGCAGCGTATATGCGTGTATAGGTTCGGGAAGATTCATCACCATCAGGCCTAGAATAGTACTAATAATAATGAATAGGAATAATTTGAAGAATATGTGTGGTTGTTACTACTTTTTGGGACTAGGTGTTGCCCTGACTGCAGTGATACCAGGTTTCTCCATGTCTGGCTGGGATTCCTCTGCTCTGTCAGCCTCCTGCTGTGTGAACAAAGTCGACTCCTCACACCGGTTCGTCTCACAGCAGGACGCACTCCGAAATTTCGGCTGACATCAAAACACTTCAGCAGTGGGAAGGAAACTTGTTTTTGTGATATGTGTTTTTGATTTGACTTTGCTGTGGAAAGACAGAGAGAATGACTGTCATACTGTGAGCATTCAGCAACGCAGACAGAACAGACTTGTTTGTTAGTATTCAAAAGCTTGTCGTATATTCTTCTTGAAGAGGCTCGCCATTAACATCTCTTGTGTTTGTGTTGTTTTTTTGTTTTGTTTTTCAGCATTTTTACCCATAAAAAAGCATACTTAAATATTCGAAATATATCAAGCTGATTTGTTGACAGTGTGAGAGAAAAATTACACATTTATGGGAGTGTGTTATTCTGCTCCACCAATGGGAAAAATCTGTTACCGAGGCAACACTTCCTCTCTCTCTCACCCGGGCTATATATTTTGGGCTGCAGTGTGTGGGCTGAGCAGCAGAGAGCAGGGAGCATCCTGTGTCAATGGGTGGGAGGTTCACAGGACATATTGGCCTCCGTAGAAAGCCTCCGTCCTGTCAGACAATCTACTTCATAGTCTGTAGAAGAGCTTGTGGGAGGCGGGACCTGTGATAACTGTCACATTTAATCTCTTTAAACCTCAAGAATAAGACATTTCTCTTCATTCATTGAAAGTAATTGAAAGTGTTGACGTTTTTGGCAGAGATCAATACACCCAGCTGTGGGGAACCATAAAGAATACCATAAAACCATAAAGGCCCACTGGTGCCTGCTGGGATGGCAGTGGGATGAGAGTTGCATCAGCTGCAGCAGCCAAGTGATCAGCAGTAGAGCAAGTGAGTTTGACAGCTGAAATAGACTGCTCTTGGTGGCGCGGTCAACTCAGCCAACACGTCAGCTGATGCAGAGCTAAACACCACTTGAGTCTTGGCTGATGTATTGTTTACACCACAGAAGTGGTCATCAGGTTTACATGTTCTTCAGAATTCAAGCAAGTAACAAATGTTTCCTCAGAAGGTCCTCTACTGCAAATCAACAGTTATTGTAGACTCAAGTGCAACATCCATAGACCACCGACAACATCAATATAAGGAGCGTGTCCCTGCCCCGATGGGAGTCCAGTGCAGATGTGAGTCGCTCATGCTTCACTTTGCGACAAGTAGCATACAAGATGCTAACGAGAGACTTCTGTAATGTCAACACAATAAAAATGGACCTACTTAACCAACTTATTATTATAGTTTATTATTTCTAAAATGTCAGTACAACACGTAATGCCACACGCACAACTCACATCCGCACCCGGCTACATCGGGTAGTGACAGACTGCATTGTTCACTGGAATACTCAATGTCAAACATCAAATTTCAGCTAGTTATTTTGGGAACAGGCTATTTCCAGGAACAAAAGCGCTCTTTCATAAATTGACATTGCTGATGCTTAAAATGTTTAAAGTGGCTCCAGTCTCTCTTTCCTCATCACTTCTTGAATGTACTAGACTAGAGAGCTGTTCCCAGAATGCTTTTCTGATGTGTAAAAGATAATAGGGGTCCCCTTCCAATGCACTACACAGTGTGTACATAACAGACATACTTTGAATAGGCAATAGTAAATACATAGAAGCAAATTACACTAAATATATAAGTAGTCTCAGTGAGTATTTTAAGTATTTTTATTGTGTAGCCTTGCAATGTTGACTTGTAAAGTCCAATAAATACTGCAGTGAGCGAAAGATGCACAGTAACAGTATATACTGTCAGCCTCCGGTGACACGTAATAAAAAATAAATGAGACAACATTTGCAACACTCCTCCCGTCTTCCTTTATCTCGCCTCTTGTGTCTTGTATTCCTGTAATATGGGGTGCGCTCTTGTTTGCCAGAGCTGTTAAACAGATTTAAAGGTGGTGTTTATTGTTGTGCTGCACCGCCCTGTTATCTCTGCGTCCCCCCCCCCCCATTCTTCTCCCCTCAGCACCCGCTGGCCAGATGGTGACACTCCACGAGCTACTTCAATCCTCGCACAACATGTGTGCAACACAAACACACTCATAGCAACATACATACACCATTTTGGATTTATTTTACTGCAGCATTCATAAGATAAAAGATAAGATAGACTTTATTAATCCCAAACTGGGGAAATTCCCTTGTTACAGCAGCTCAGATGCAACATAACAGAGAAGAAGAAATAGAAAAGCTAAATATTTAAATATATATATGAAATATACACTACCGGTCAAAAGTTTGGGGTCACTTCTACATTTCCATACCACTCCATTATAGACAGAATACCTGCTAATTTGGGTGGGGGGGGGCAGATCTTTAATGCAATATCTACATTATCAGCAACCATTCATCCAATGTTCCAAAGGCACATTCTGTTTATTAATCTGATTTCATTTAAAAAAAAAAAACTAACTGAGAAAACATTAGAGAACCCTTTTGCAATTATGTAATGGAGTGCAATGGAAATTTCTTAGTGACCCCAATTGTTTTTTGTAAATTCCCCATAAGTGGGTGGCCCCGCCTCCTATACTTTAGGAAGGCTTAAGGACAGGGGTGACTCTCTGTTTCCTGTTGCTTTCTTTCTGATGTGTTTGTTTCTTTTATGGATGGAGGTCTGGTAGTGTAGTTTTTGCAGCTTTGTTTTTTTTTGTCAGTTCATGCACTTTTTTTGATAGTTTGGGGGGTTGTGGGAGTTGTGGGTCCGACGGCCCTTTGTGGGTTGGCCCAGTCTTCTTCTCTTCTTTTGTTCCTTTTGGCCAGACCTCCAGACTCCTATAGCTTTGGTTAAATCTTTGGTAGTTAATTATTGTGAATAACAACATAACAATTAACTTGAACTAATCCTCGGGTATGGTGTCCTTAAATATGTTCACAATTACAGTTGAGTTCTTTTGTTGTAACATATTCGGAACACAACAAGAGTAATACTAGTAATATGTACACTGTAAACACATCTTTTATATGCACTATACATGCACACTTACAGAATGCAATATACCTTGCTATACTTGAAACAGCTGTGTGCACATCCATAGACAACAGCTTACTCTCTTGTTACATACATACATCCACTCAAATTACATGTATTCATTAACACACAGTGCACACACAGGGAGTTTTATAAACATGCATATACAGTACATGTTTACATGCACACATGCAAACAAGCAGCAGGTTACACAGCCAAGGGAACACTTAAAGGGTCATAAACCCACAGTTTTATTCCACTAGCTTAAAAAATCCAATTAAAGGGTGCATAGAGCGAAAGATGAGGGGGGAGAGGGGGGAGGGAAAACTATCACCAGCTGCACACAGCCATTGGAAAGCCACCCAATATGCTTTTATACTATTAAAAACATCAAACTCTAGAGATTCCTTTCATACCATGCTCGCCTGCACAATATCTGTTTTCCGATTTTCAGTGCAGCTGATTTTGATAAATATCTAAGAAAGCACAACCTGAAATAACAACAGCCTTGTTCAGCTGCAACAGGTTAAGCATCAAGATGCTTTTCACCAGAACTAGCAGCCCCAGACAGACATAGTCTGTATACTTCCCGTTCCCTTCTGGGATTGCTCCGGTGCTGCAGGAAATTCTGCCGGATGCGTTTATTTTCCGTCCCCTTCCTCTGTCTCTGTGTTGGCGTTCTAACCTCTGGTGGATTTCTGAGGACTATGGTTACCTGGTCCTCAGGTCTCTGCAGGGTAAATCCAGACAGCTAGCTAGACTATCTGTCCAATCTGAGGACTATGGTTACCTGGTCCTCAGATCTCTGCAGGGTAAATCCAGACAGCTAGCTAGACTATCTGTCCAATCTGAGGACTATGGTTACCTGGTCCTCACACAGCTAGCTAGGCTGTCTGTCCAATCGGAGTTCTCTCTCACACGACTATTTTGCAGTGGCTCTGTGCGGAGTTCAGCACCGCCCATGACAATTCTGATTGGTTTAAAGAAATGCTAATAAACCAGAACACGTTTTCCTCCCATCCCCGAAGGCTATTAGGAGTAACCAGACCCTCCTTTAGCAAGCTTTGGAGGAGGGTCTGGCAAAGCGAGACTACTACAGACATGACTGTCTTACATGAGGGACTTATTTTCCAATGCTGTATGGTTCATGTCTGCTATCAACATAAAAACAATCTGTCTTTTAATCGCTCTGAAAGCAGTGCTGTACGATCATGTTAAAGTCAGGATTCATTTCTCAAGTACGTTAATAATCCTTGCAATATAATATTTTGACTTTAGCAGGTACATTTTTTAATTAGTGTGGCCTATATAGTTCAGACTGAGTCAGTACTGAAATAATTAGTCATGGTCTCTTTTATTTCTTTTTTTCTCATCTCTGAGTATTAAACTGACACAAATAGTGGGAGTGAAAGAGGGATTGGATGACTCATGCCATGTGCAGTTATTTTATTTCTCTTTTTGTAGGTGGCAGATCACTGGCGAGAAAACTAGATTTCACAGTTTACCTAGATTTTATTGAACCATCTTTTAAGGTCTTGAATAGCAATCATGTGCTAAAATGAGTAAATAACTAATTATGTCTTTTGAATGGAGTTGAATGTTAAGAGTAAAATATTAACTCAATTGCCACTAAGAGCGCTAGTGTCCAGTTAATAAAATATGAGTTGATGAATAATTGTTATGACAAGCCAAAGTTTACTGAAAATATCACTTTGCAGTGTTATTACTTTCAAGTTGATGCTTTTACCCACAAGCCGCCCTGACAGTTATTCCCACATGTTCCCATTTCAGCGTTATGTGCACAGCTGCAAAACAGGAAAAGCAAGCGCAGTGACCAATAGGGTGGGGGGAACATTGATACAGCATAGTATTGCAATATTTTCAGTGGCAATACTGTATCAATGCACAGGTGCCAAGTATGAATCTTTTATTATATAATATGTGTTGGTCAGTTTGTCTGCTTGACAATCCCTTTTTGCAGCAATAAAATTGAAGTGATATAAACAAACAGAGAAAAAAAACAAAGTTTCCTTTTGGGGGCATCATTTGAAATTGGGAAAAATTAGAAGGTTATAATTACAATATATCGCAGATTAATGCAGTATGATTGAAATCCCAATAATATTGTATCTTGGCATAAGTATCGTGATGATATCGTATGGGGAGACGTCTGGTGATCCCCCCCCACAGTGATCTAGTGAACAACAGTGTGTTAAGCAGAAAAGAGAAGCAGGTGACAAAGCGAGGGTCGGCTCCTGTTAGCCGGATGAGAGTAGCAGCAAAGCTGACCTGCCAGGGATTAACACCTCACGCCCCCCCCAACACGCTGCACACACAAACACCGCCAAGAAACTAGCTTACACTCACAAAGGATCCGGCCTTTTAACCGTGAAGTCAAATGAACAGGGAAAAACACAGCGGCACATAGATTACCAAAAGGTGAAAAGAATGCGGTTTGTTTCATTTGTGTGGTGATCACTGTAGAAATGTGTGCTTTCTCTTGTTCGCAGTCTAATAAGCCTCTTGGCACACAATGCGTCCTCTTTTCTCTCCACGAGCCAATAGGCCTCTGATTATATGCTTTGAGAGAAACAGGGAGGCCGGGTAAAGGAGTGTATGCTTTCCATTAATCAAAGGTGCGTTTGATGTACAGCAGCATTAGGTGGAAGGTGTACGCTCTGCTGTCTCTGCGGAGCTTCAGATGCACAGGACTATAAAAGCAAGCAAACTCTGCATGATCAAATCAATCCGGTCTTAATCATGACAAGTCAGAGTGATTTATCTGACGTGCCAAGAGCTGCGGTAATGCGTACAGAATCAGTCCAACAACTGAGCAATAAATCTACACAACCACAGCTCAGTCAGTTAAACGGAGCTAAACTCTGCTGAGGTGCTGTGACAACAGACTGCTCCGCTGCTTTGGTATCGTTCGGAAAATGAAAGCGTTGCACTTTCTATTTGAATAATAACCCCCTTAAACACCTTTCACATCTGTGCTACCATCTCATTAACTAAATACAACTCAGAAGTAGGGTTGTACGATATTGTCAAAGTGTGATATTCCTATATTGATTATGAATATTACAATATTGATATTTATTTCTATATTTTTAAACATGTACAATTATAGAAGTTACAGAAAAACGTAACAATATTCGTAGATATTACAATATTCGCACAGTGAGACTGACTGTATGTACGGCTCCGTAGCGCGGCTGGACCACAGGTCGGTCCTGAATGAGAAATATTCAATCTATCCATCTCCAAACTCCGCCTGCTCCGCCTTTTATAAATATTCAATCTATCCATCTCCAAACTCCACCTGCTCCGCCTTTTATAAATATTCAATCTATCCATCTCCAAACTCCGCCTGCTCCGCCTTTTATAAATATTCAATCTATCCATCTCCAAACTCCGCCTGCTCCGCCTTTTATAAATATTCAATCTATCCATCTCCAAACTCCACCTGCTCCGCCTTTATAAATATTCAATCTATCCATCTCCAAACTCCGCCTGCTCCGCCTTTTATAAATATTCAATCTATCCATCTCCAAACTCCACCTGCTCCGCCTTTTATAAATATTCAATCTATCCATCTCCAAACTCCGCCTGCTCCGCCTTTTATAAATATTCAATCTATCCATCTCCAAACTCCGCCTGCTCCGCCTTTTATAAATATTCAATCTATCCATCTCCAAACTCCGCCTGCTCCGCCTTTTATAAATATTCAATCTATCCATCTCCAAACTCCACCTGCTCCGCCTTTTATAAATATTCAATCTTTCGGACTCCAAACTTAGACTTAGACAGACTTTATTGTCATTCAACTGTACATTCACAATATACAGTTGGAGGAGAGGCTTCGAAAAAAAGTAAAGAAAAAGAAGACAAGTAAAAAGAGAAACAGTATAAATATGAAGTATGTGCAATATAAAATTAAAAATCACTAAAAGATGATTATGACTAGAGCAGATAGCAGTAGCAGCAGGATGTATTGCAGTGGAAACTCTTTTCTAAAGTTTTGGGATAGCTACCTGGGAGAAATAGTTTTTCTAGTTCATACAGAAGCTTCTTGAAGCCTTTTTTATCCACTGTGTCTCTTTGGCCAAATAATACCTTACAGCATTGGTGATTTCAGTCTGTCTCTTTGAGTTCTCGTCCTACTTTGTGCCGCCGGCCAGGCTTGTTTGGTTGCTCTGGCTTATTAACTGCAACAGGTTTTATTTGGGATAGTATCATGCACTCATGCTTTGTTCTGTTTTGTTGTCTCTATCTATTTCTTCATTTACACCATCACAAATTGTCGTTTGTGCGTGTTAGTGCATGATATCAACAAAACAGGTGCCTTTAAGGCACGCTGTATTACAGATATTAAAAACTAGTTAGAGCAGAAGTTTGGGACAGTGTCTTAACATGCCATTCAACACTCCATTTTGGCCTAAATAGTCCCAGGAACTAGCCTCGGAAACTAAATCAAGAAACTAGAATTCCCTTTTGTGCAATCATTTTACATCTCCACCACATTGTCTAATGATAATTTAGCTGACTGGCAGTTATCAGATGTATTATTAGGATATGATGTTACATGATTAAAATGTTGGAATAACCCCTCCTGCTTCAGACTCTTGTTTTCTGAAATTGAATGACACAGTAGATTCAGTGCCTTTGTTGTAGATATCCAGGCTTTGCTCTTGTAGCACATAATGAGCCTTTAATGAAACTTACAATGTCGTTTTGAAGTATTTGGTTGACAGCGTTGCAGTAGATAGTTCTATGGTGGTGGATTTTCCAGAGGGGCCTGTAATCTCTTTTTGGCAGCGCTTAATGCCAAGGGAGGTGTACCCTGCAGAGCTCTTTGTGTCTAAATAATTACTGGCCTCAGAAAGAAGAAAGTGCAGTGGAGACAGCGTGATGATGTGCATTAGACACCAACATCTCTCCTAATCTCTCTCTCTCTTCATAATCATATTCTATTTTTCTGCACTCACTCCTTTGCCTTCTGGTTTATGCATGCCTTATGAAGACCCCTTTACCCTTTGCAAGCAACTTCAGGGTTGCTGACATTACTGTGCAGAATGCATAAGCCTTTCTTTGGGAGCTGAATGTTCTTCCACAGTGGATCTCAAGACATAACCACGCAAAGCCATGCACTTTATTGTTGTGTGCAAAGAAGCCTGTGTTGGATTTATGGACTCATACCCCCATACACACACACACACACACACACACACACATGCTCAAGTCCCCATGCAGCCTGGAACAGCAACAAAGCTCTACCATACTGTTGCCAGGGTAACTTAGTCGGGTCAAACCATTCGAGCGGTTTCTCCTGTTCCATGCTGAGCCCCCCCCCCTCCACGCACATAGCCTCCATTTACTTGCACTCTCTCAAAATCTTTGTTTCTCTGTCCATCCTCCTTATCCTCCCTTCCTCATACTGTCTGTCTGAATGTACCTGTATTATTACTGTACCTGTACTGTGCTGTATCTGTCTGAAACAGATCACTGCACGTCGCTTTAAGCCCCCCTCCCTGAAAAAAAAGCCCAGTCTGCTCTGATTGGTCAGCATTTCCAGGTCTTCTGCATCTGTGCTCTATGAGTCTCTGCACTCTGTCGTTGCAGCCGGGGAATAACTGTAACAGCCCTGTAGCGGCCCTTTCTACCTATTTACAGTATAGCTGTGACATGATAACCTTACAGAGTTCCTGATGGCTCGGTTTAAGGCACCATCTCTGAATACATGCTGTGAGCATTTCTCTGTGGGTTGAGCGTTTTGATACTTTGACAGTATTTATATAGCACCTCGACCTGCGTCATAATAAAAAAAGAAATAATAAAAGATAATATCACTTTTTACAACATAGGGCTTTTAACTAAGTGCTGAGTACACATACACACACAGTATTTACTTTGCAATTATTTGCACCAGTATTTACTCTTTTCATTTGCTAATTGGTTAATAATACAGAGTGTGATAAGGCTGCTCCATTTTATGCAGAAGTAATTAACCTTTTTTTTTAAAGAAAAAGCCCACTTCAGCCCTTTGGCGTATGGAAATTATATCACAACTAAGCCATTGCTGGCAAACACACAGTGATGGATTAACCTTCTTCTCCTGCAGCTATTATAGATCTATTGTCAGAGTCATGGACTGTGAATAAATGGAAATGGCACAGATAGACAATTGAATCTGTTTAATACTGATACAAGACGTGGGACAGAAATGCAGATGTAAAATGGCAAATGTGCCAAACAAAGTCTAATTGTTGTGTGGTGCTCGAGCCTAGCTATTACAATTAAAGCGTAACTCTCGCCAACATGCAACCTAGGGTGTTTTGTGAATGGACCCAAGTCAAACTTTTGTTTAAACGCACCATTAGGACAGAAATGCCACTTTTAAGATTCACCGTATTTTCGTTTTCGGTCAAGTGGCCTTTTGAATACTATGATAGCATCAAAGTCATCTAAAATCAACATTTTGAATCTCTAAGAAGGCTCGACTCAACATGAGACTTTGCTCCTAGTATCACCAGGGGCTCTACACATGAACTCAGCACTGAGAACAGGGTTTGTGTAGACAGAGATTACCAAAAAGGTTTTACCAACTCACAAGTTGGTTTTTCCGGTCACTGCCATCTTGTCAATCAAAAAGAGGAAATGTTACTCTTATACGAGGCTCCTTTTTCAACTACAAGGTCAATATTGTTTTTCACTAACGACAAAACAACAAATTATGTGCGCATTTATATGGAACTAAGCTTTAGGAGCTTTCCATCTTTACTCTCCTCCCTGTTAAGCTGCATTCGGAGATCGACTCTTTTTGACTGGCAAGATGGTGGCGACCGTAAAAACCAACTGTTAGCGGTGGCTTCTCATGTTATTTTGTGTTATTTAAGGGGTTTGCATTGACGTCTCAAAAATATGTTCATATAACTATTTTTAGAGTGGCAGCTGCTCCCCATGCCCCCCAGAGGCTCCACCACAACCTGCCACTGTACATAATTTACAGCTGAACAGCTGATTTTAATATTTTCTGTTGTGGAGGAAGGATGAGAGGGAGTGCTGATGTGAATAAAAGGTCACAGGATTGTTGTATTTGCTTGATTGAATGCTGACCTTGGCAAGTTCAGCACCCAATGTGGTGGATAGATCTGTCTCGTCTGCATAACAAGACCTTACCTGTGACTGCTAATATTCAGAATATAATTAGAAACATACAGACTTAAAAAACCTGGAAACAAGATTGCAGTGCACTTTAGTTGGTAAATAGATTCAAAACGATAGTCTAAGTTACACTATGCTACATTTGGTTGAAAAATGTGAATTGTCATAAGCAATTAACATATGCCAATGGCAGCTGAATTAAGTATTTATAATATTACGGAACATACAAGAAAAATGAATTCCCATTTTGGATGTATACAAAATCTTTACTTTGGAGATTTCTAATCTCCTCTTTTCAGATTATTGAATTCAGTTAATAAAGATGAATGGGCCAAACAGTTAAATAATCAGTGAAGTCCTTGTGTATCAATGTTTTCCACCAGGATGAATTTGAAGCAGATGATAACCACAGGGACTGAAACTCCACATGCCGGTTTGTTCACAAAGACATGTTTCTATTGCTAACGCTGACTTGATGTGAATTCATGGACCTTCATGCTACAGCTCAAAATAAGAGAGTGACAATTTCTCAGGACTCCTGCGGGTCATGGTATTAATAATAGTTAATTTCAATGTTGTGTTGACGTGTGTTGTGTGATAACTTTAGACTACATAGGGAATGAAACGGGAGCGGGACGGGATTCGGGAGTTTTTCTCTCGGGGTTTTGCAGGACAGGATTTTATTTTTATTTTGCGGGGAGTATTTTTGTGGGTTCAGGATGGGATGGGAGCAACAACTGATTCCTGTGTCATCCTCTCCTTAAAATTCTTTCTTGTCAGTCTGTAGCCCCTTTGTCCTTGTTACAGCTCTTCGTTACAAGATGGCTCTTCAGGTAATACATTTCCTGACAAGTGGCCTTCTAATACCCTCTGGTCCGTCATGAGAAATGAATGTGTTGCCTTTGAGGTGAGAAGAGCTGCTGTGCAATGTCAGTGTGATGTACATTCAGTGCCGTTACATACACAGCAGTAACGGTAGGGTCTTACTCGAGTTAACTGGGTAATACCAGTTCTCCCTGTATATAAGAGGTGAAGAATGGTGGGAGTGACTCTACCTACAGTAGAGTAGGTGGGGCTTAAATTCAACTTGTAGAAGTTGTGGAAGTTATCTAACTGTGTTAGATATATTTTGGTGCCAGTTCTTCCTTTCACAAGCAGTCAGTGAGTGTCCTACTCAGTCTTAAGTGTTCAAGTATTTTTCTTTCTCTAAACTAGAAGGAAGAAAATCTCATAACTAGAGACATGTCATGTGTTCCAAACAGCTTCTCATAGGAGGCTGGGAGCTGTACCAGCAAGTAAAAAAAAGAAACATTTCAGCAGCAAACATATTCAGTGTGCCACAACATAATTCATGCAAAGACTCCTGGACTAGAACATTGTGATGATGTGTAGGTGGTTTTAGGCTTGTTGCCCTCTCCTATTAAATTTGAGATAAATTATGCTTGGACTTAAATTGCTTTTGTCCTGGAAGCCTTCCTCCTTTCCATGGCCAGTTTATTTTTGCACTTTTTGACACATGAGCACCTTTTGTCACGGAAGGTGTCATTCATTAGCAGTTATGGGGCTAATGTCCTAGCCATCTGCTAACCTCCCACCCTTGGAGCCAATAATTTGATTATTCAGACGGATCACTGAGCTAACTGCAGTCGGGCTGGGCGCTGCTGGCTGTGAACAGATGTTGAAACCTGAACTGCCAGCCCTGGGCCTGGACCTCCATGCAGCTTTTTAGCAGCGGTGTGTCGTCCTCTGCCACTCAGACACAGGGTGATCTCCACCAACAGGCTTTACCAAGCAGCATCAAGGCACCAGCTCCACTCGGGCCTGATGAGATCTGGAGATAATATGCAGCAGAAGCCCATGAGGAGGAGACAATTCAATCACTAGACACACAAGCAGACAGCCAGGCTGGCAGCAGTGTTTTCCAAAGGCTGGCAGATGTGCATGTGCATCTTTTCCTGTGTCTCTTCACTATATCATGTTAGCCATGCCCTTTACTTAGCCCCACTGCCAGTGCAAGTGAGCAAGGGTGTCAAAGTCACATCAAGGGCCAGCCATATAGAGTTTATTGACATGCTTTTATTTAATAAAAAATAAAAAGATACAATATATTAGATTATATTGTGGAATGTCCCCACATACTATTTAGTCCTCATGAAGCCCTAAATGGGTCAAGAAAAAAGGTGCTTAGCCACAAAGCATTTAGTCAAGCCAATTAATGTATTCTGATCTGATACATTTTTCAACCATACAGCCAACTCCCAACAACCATCTTCACAGTCCTGACAGCTCTACGCCAGTGTGGGGCATTTAATAAAACAAAATACTACTGAAATAATTATTCTTTAATGTTGTTCTTGCCTGTATTTCTAAAAGTCTTGCATAGTCAACAAATCCCCTGCCAAATTCTGCTTAAGGTTTGCCACTAACTGACAGGTCGGAAAGTGAAAATAACTTCCCTGCCTTTACAGCTTTCACTGCATCATGCGTATCTGTCAGCTGCAGTTTAATATTCAGGGTGTTGCGATTTTCTGTGATGTCACACATATAAAAGCCGAGTCACATAACCACTTTGCATCCTCGAGCCTCGAGTAGGGCCTTCCTCTCCATGAAACTGGCAATTTCCTCACAGCTCTCATAAAACCTGTGCAGCACTTTACCACAGCTTAGCCAACTTATCTCTGTGTGTCATTACAGACAGTCTGATTGGTTTAGCGCGTGTGCATCACTGTGCAGGCCACAGCTATAGCTAGGCAGAAGAAACTAAATTGATATGTGAGCCAAAATTTGCAAGGGGCCTGAATCGGCCTGTGGGCCTTGTGTTTGACACATGGCAAAATAGAAATCACAAATGTTATCCATAACTCTTAAACATACTATACAGTATATACAAGTTTGACTAACTAATTCAGCCCTGCTCTAGTTTTCCTGCTAAGATTGTGGCATGATTTTAAAGAGGTGTAGTGGTGTTATAGGAACTCATACACGCAGATTGGGTCATGTTGTTAGTGCATTGAAGTTAATTGAACTTTGAGTTGCTATCTACAGTAGATTCTCTGTTTTAACTCTTTTTATAGAAAAACAATAGCTGACACCAGCAATGAAAATGTTTATTGGGAACTCTATCGCTGACTAAATATTTGCGGACAAAACACACTACTAATGATGAGCGTTAAATGAATAATTTATGAGATTGAAGTAAAGGATTTAACTATCCTATATATGGTCAGAATAGCACCATAAAATAGTAAATAGTCTGCATTTATATAGCACTTTTCTACCTTTGTCTCTCATTCACCCATCAATAAGTGTTGACTTACATTAAACAGTACATTTTGGCTGACGTTAGGCATTAGGGTTTGCTTGCTTTTTCAGGCACTTTTACTTTTGTATTATTCACTACCAAGTTGGATATAGCCCTGCAAATATCACAGGTGTTTGGATCATACTCCAACTCGGATGGAGACTTTCAATTGCACCGGTCAGAAACTGGTAATTATGGTAACTGACATGGACATGGACCATTTTTGACATGGACCACTGCATAAGGCTACATGGTGGGTCATTGCACACTGGGAATTATGGGCACTTGTATTATTCTATCATGCTTTCTTGGAGCTAATATATTTGTTTTTTGTGCTCTACACTGACAAAAAATGCCAGACTTGAACTGTCTTTGAACATTAGAGCAGCTGAAATGAAGCAAACACCAGACAATAGCATTAGTAGGACATACACAGTTTTGTCTGCCTGGTCAGGAGGTGACCGGGGAACGGGGCAAAGGGAAACCATTGAGTAATTTACCAGACAGTTACAAATGATGTTTGAATTCCAATAAACAAACACCAATTCCATACAGGCCGTAACCGAAGCATGAAAGGAATGATTAGTTAAAGGGCGAAATTGCTTAGTCATAGTGTAAGTGTAAAGTGACTGTATTTTCTAGTGTGTGTTAAAGCAGCACTTCATATCATAAGCTCATTATATCTGAGCCATAAAGTGATTATGGGCTCCAGTAAGGCATTGTTCAGCTGTTGACAGGATTAAAGATGACTTAAGAGAGAGAGAGTGTCGCCGCTGCATGCTCGAGTGTTTGCTTGCTTTGTATAAGCCAGCAGTGAAAGGGGCTGCACGCTTGACTGTTTGCCAGCTGCGGCGACGCACACCCTCCCTCCACTCTTTTACACTTTCATCTCCCACCACTCTGTCCATCCATCTACATATATGTCTGCTTTGTTCTTGTTAAAGGGGTGTCCTTTTTCATAGACTTGATGTACAATTGTTTTAAGGTTTTTAAGGAAATCCTTGAGCTACTAAAAGCAGTAAATCTCTCTTGTCAGTGTGGCATTGATTATTGTCTGTGTTACTGGGTGTTAGTGCAGGATGCAGTTGAAATGAAAGGGGAAGAGCAGTGTGAAACAGGCTGTATGGCATCCTCTAACACTGCCTTGGTGAATCGTAATCATTGACTGTGTCTAGATTTCTAATGTGCTTTTTTCTCCTCCCTGCAGAAGAAGACTGGGGTTGTGAAGACACAGGAGAAGAAAGAGCGGTGGAAGGAGAAAAAGGTGGCGAAGCGGCAGAAGAAGGACGACAAGGAGGTGGAGGAGGAAGAGGAGAATGTCCAGCCGGTGGTGGATCCCCTGGAGAATGGCTTCCTTCATCACGCCCAGCGGGAACAGGACAGGATCACCGAGAGGCTGCTGAAGAAGACTTACTCCAAGAAGAACAAAATGGTCAGTGACTCCGCCTCCATTGCTTTGAAAAATAAATATATTTGAAGTCATTCTTACAGGATAATAGTTCGATATAAGTTCAGGTTATTATATGTTGACTAGACTGTGGATGTGTGGGTCTGTTGGTATGTTGGTGACAAATGAAAGAGATGTCTTTATCTATTTATGTGTCAGCACAGACTTTACAGGTAGCACAGTGCTGAGGAGTGCAAGAGTTAACTTCACTTGAAATGAGACACTTCAGTCCCCTCTATCCGTGCACCATCACACCACTTCTCAGTGTTCAGCCCAGGAGAAAATCATTTTCTTCAAATACAGTACTCACTTCTGTTCCGAGTCTGCTAAAAGGGGGAATTTTAGCCCATCAGGGCTGTCAAAAGATTGCCACATTTTGAAAATAGCATATGTATTTACGTAATTGGTTGTCATTGTTTTTGAAATAGAACTATTGACACTACTCACATTATCCTTTAGGGAAGCCCAGGCCATTGCCACAGCCTTTATTTGTTTGAGGTTTTGTCAGCAGCAGCCCTTTGTAGGTAGTAATCACATTGTGGTTGGTGGTAACTTCGAGCACTAACTTCCTTTCTCTTGCTGCGGTTTAAAGTTACTTTATGTTGTGATTTTTAATGGGTTCAGCTTACTGCATTTCAATCAGGAGAGACATGTTTGCAGATATGCAAATGAGGTTTACTGTACAGCTCAATAAAATCTACAAAGTCTTAGGTGATTAGACTGCATAGCTATACAAATATTTTGTATATATGTAGAGAACCATCAGGTCTACAGGTGAACGCCTCCAACAGCTGATTGGAGTTAGGTAGAGCACTGATTAAGAGTGAGGTCTTCCTGAAAGGATTTCCACTGAGATACATGTCAATCAGGAAAGACTAGCTGCAGATATGTGACAGTTATACACAGCATGATAACATGTACAGTTATTAAGATAACAGCTGATTTGATTCAGGAGAGAGCATCAATTAAAAATGAGATTTTCCTGAAAGAATTTACACTGTGCTACATTTTTTAGTTGGAGCCAATAGTTATCTTTTGCATTTTGGGCTGTGCATTAGTAGTGATTAGAGCCCGACCGATATTGTCCTATCACAGACATATGGGTATGTATCGGCATCGGCGCATATGTTGTATTTTTACTTTATTTATTATTTATTTCCTCAGTGTTAATTTCCAGAATTGGTTGACAATGTAGTACATTGAATGTATAATGTATAATAATTATATCGGTGCACAATCCACATAAAAAGTTATATTTTCATTCCAACTTAACATTCATTGTAATGGCCATTTTATATATACTGTATATATATATATATATATATATATATATATATATATATATATATATATACGTATATACATTTACTTGTTTAAGCAAGTTTGACAACTTTGACACTGCATTACAACAGAGCAGCTAATACAGAGGTGAGGCCACACAACAGCAGCCTATGGCAGTAGCCGTAACCTACACAGAATGACACATAGGGCCCTATTTCTACGATGTAAGCCCATAGTGTGAATCGCATGGTGCGGTTGCGTTTAGGGAGTGTCCGAATCCAATTTTGGTAGTTTGACGGCAGAAAAAAGGGTCGGTTAGGGCACACGGTTCAAAAGGGTTGTTCTTAGTGTCTTAGATCATTTTACTAATTCACTGTTAAAATAGCATTGAAATGCTGAGTTATTGATCTTAGACCAGGGTTTTTTTGGTCAATGGCGCGATCACTTCCTGCTGCCTCAAGATAGCAATACACCCAGAATGCACCTGAACACACCTCCCTGTACAACCAGCAGGCCCATGGGCGCAAAGATGGGCGCAGGTGCATTTGCTATTTAAACGACGTGGGCGCAGGACGGGAAATTAACAACTGTATCGGTCTTAAGATAGCAAAGACATTTGCGCCGCGCTGTGCCGGGTGGAAGATAGGGCCCCTAGACTGTACTGTAGGTGCACTATGGGAGCTTTCTATTGGTTTGGGAATGGAGTGTTTATTTGTAATTCCCTTACTGAAACAAAGGAGGAAAACAGATTAACTTTATCACAGGGAAAGAATTATAGGGAATCAGTTAGATAGCCTTTGGCCCTCATGTGTCTTTTATTCATGCCATGGAGCTACCGAAGGTGGTTTCATAAGCAAATTGTTGGTATGCTGCCTTCAGGTGAATTTACTCTGCTATCCCATTGTTGTTTTCCTTCATGACTGCAGAAGTGGTTTTCTGTTTGTTTATGCAGATAGCGGGATGCCAGTATCCCGGCTTCAAGCACACTGCTGAGCCCACAGAGTCTGTCCCAGTGAGATAGTCCATCTATGTGTTAACAGTTTGTTTAAATGGGCGGATGTTTGTATGCCCCCGTCCGAGGCCAGGCTCCACCATAGTGCTGTTGAGGATAAGAGGGGAAATGTAGTCAGGAAGCCAAACTAAATAATGAGGCTGTGTAGCCCGGGGGCCTCCTCCACAGACAGAAATATCTCTCGCAGATAAGATTTCCTAAGGAAGTTAACATGGCTGAAAATGAGTTTGGCTGTGACATTTAGTTTGCTAAGAGACAGTGAAAAATGATGTATTTAGCGTGCAATAGGCTGCCAATACTTCTACTTAAAATATAAATTCCAGTTCAGATAATAACTACATAATACCACTAAATGCTTCGGTCATGTGAAAACCTTTTTACAGTAACTTCTTCTGAAGATTTACTACACGTGCTCCCAAGGAGCTGATGACAGAGGGATTATAAAAGCAATTCAAAACCCACAGGAAAAATAAAGCTAAAAAGCTTTTTTATGTTTCTACCCATCAGTAGTGAGAAATTTCTTTGTCCTTGGAATATATAATAGAGTAATAAAATGTAATTTAAACCTTGTATTATTGTGGCATGAGATAAGCTGTATTTTTTGCTTCTAAAAGGACATTACTGCAGATTGAGTGAGTAGCTTAATCTAACGTCTATTTATTTGTCTATTTATGTTTTTTGTGCTTCCTAAGTGCAATTTGAAATAATGTCTTGGAGGCACATCAACAAATGCCCCTAGCTCCAGATTGAAGTGTATTTTACCGGCGTCAACCAAACCACAAATCTGAGTATATGTTTTTTTTTTTTTTTTTATTGTAACACCAACACACTACAGACAATACAACAGGTTGCCGATTACATTTTGATTGTTTAACCCAGCCTCTCTTCAACCCTCATCCCTATTCCCCTCTCCCCTCCACCAACCAACAACATAGTAATACAGAGCATCCTTATTACTGTAAATAAAATATCTTTAGATATCCATTTGGAAATGAACATGTGGACAGCCAGACTCTGTGTGTTTTGCCTGTAAAGGAAAGGAGGGAAAAGACTAGGGGTGTGAAAAAAAATCACATTCACATTTGTATTGCGATTCAAGTTCTACAGATTCAAAATCAATTCATAGATTTCCAAAATTCATATATTTATTTATTTTTTAATTTTTTTAATTTTATTTTTTTTCATTTAGTAATGGCATGTCTACTATTACGTGGAAAAAGTAACTACATTTACACACTGTGAATCATTTTTTTAGCGGAGAACCGTTTTTGAACCGAAGCTTGAGCCTAAAAATCAATATCTAATTGCATCGTGACATTTTCTGAATCATGCACCTCTATAAAGCAGGGTCGATTGGTAATTGTAACCCTGTTAGTTCTGCTAGGTTACTCCCCAATGTGAGTCGTGCTTGCTCGGATTTAAACGGTTTACGTGTCACACTGAAATTTGTGAAATCTGTAAAATAATGAACTATTGTCTTTACAAACAATAACTGAAGATGGATTCAAAAACATATCTTTGATTGTTTGCTATGTTAGGTCAAAACGCCATTACATAGGTGAATTTTGACTTACAATTGCTATATATGTCAGAAGTCGCACATTGGTTGATATATCGCAGAGGGAATCAAACCCAGGTCTCCCACACCAAAGGCATGTGTCATATCCACTGCGCCATCAGCACCACTGGTACCTGACTTGTCAAAGTGATGCATGTGCGACTCACATCAGCACTGGACTGACATCGAGTAGTGACAGCTACTAACAACCTTCCCCCCAAACAACCCAAACAGAATGTATTAAAAACAGCCAATGGTCAGGTGAGAGCAAAATGAACAATGTGGGTCAGGTACCAGTCCTATTTGATATCTGATTATCAATGTTGGATATGCTCTATAACAATATTTGAAATGTATATACTGATGATTTTGGTATGCCCTGGTGGTTCCCTGTTGATCTTACTTAACTTCTAAACTTCCCAAGCCCTTACTTTTTCTTGTATCCGCTGCTTACTTTATTCTTTGTCTGGTGGAAGCAATGTTTGACTGCCTCACTGTCTAAGTAGCTAAAGTATCTTATAACCTGCATGCTGTGAACTAAAGCCTGTCTTTATTGCGTGACTAAAACTCCCAATTCCCTGCTACATTATTACAGTTTTGAGAACTAACAATTATGCTGTGTTCACATGCTGTGGGAAACAACAACGCCCAATTCCAGGGCGGCTGTGGCTCAGGAGGAGGGGGTAGAGCAGGGCGTCCAGCTGCTTTACTGGATAAACGCAGTCCATCCATCATCACAATGCAGATGAGACTCAGCACATGATCATGTTCCATGACTAATTAATTATAGATAACATTATCAATTATGAAACGGTTGATCCACACCCTTAAATAAGCATTCAGATAGCAAGTACAAGTGGTGTTTGAGCAGGCCTTAAGTCGCTCCCTTTGCTTTTTATCCCACACCCACCTGCTGTCATCATATGATTTATAAATTATTGCCCAATATGAATTTGTGCAAGCAGAGGCGCATTACAACACAATCAATCTGCGGAGGGTCTTACAAAGCCTGTGGGCCAATATACCCCACTAAAACCTTTTAATGGGAGTGTATGAACAATTTGATTGTTTTTATTCACATTTATCAATAAAAATAAGGCATATTCCCGTGGTTATTGTGTTATGGGATGGAGGTGTTGATTGAGTCCAGTCTCTCTGGGTCGGGTGCATATCATACGGAGTACATCGGAGCTTAGGAGATGGCAATAGGAAGAGATGTCTATTCTTACTTTATCCACAACCCCTGTGATGTTTCCATGCTCTCCGAGGCTCTAATAGATGGAATCCCATGCATATAAAACACACAAGGTTAATTTCTTCCAAAATCTCCTTCTTGATTAATGTTTCTGTGCCTGTTATTGTCAATGTTTTGGTTATGAAGGCCCTGTCAGCCTTCCAGCTCTCTAAAGCTCAACAAAGTGCTGTGTTTGCTGGACTTACAGCTGCTAAGAGGGTGATTGTAACCCGATGGAAGCCACCTCATGACTTATCTGTTCGTTCATGGATCCTTTCTTTTTGGATGTCACATACAAAAAACTCTCTATGGCTTGTGTGGGTGGAGCCCTGGGGAAGACTTTGGAGACTTGGCACAGCATTGCTGAGTCCTTAAAGTCAATACTGTAGCATGTGTGATTGGTCCCTTGTCTTGTGTCTGTCTGTGTCTGTTTGTGTCTGTCTGTTTCTGCACGTGTTGTTTTGTCTCTCTCCCCCTCCCGTTTTTCCTCTCTATGATTTTGTGGCCTTGGGACGTTTTCCTATTGTTGTTTGTTACTGTTTGTGGATATGTACTTTATTTTTTTTTTCTGAATATAAAAAATATGTGATCACAACAAAAAAACAAACACACATTTGATTCCAGGGGGACGGGGCTTCGATGAGGATCCCTTTGTGAATTTGATCTGCCACAAAAAAATGTCCTTGGCAACAACGCTTACAGGCTCACTCTCAAATGTCATAGTCATGTGTTTTTTTTTAGTAATCACAGTTCTCTTTGCTGCTAAGTTAACTCAACAATACCATATACATATGTACTCTTTATTACATCCAATAAGGCAAACTGTAGATCCTTTTATCAAACAAACATAGAACAGATGGATGTTTATGCACATGTAAAAAAGACTTTTGTTGTAACTGTGGGAGAAGGGCAGCATGGAGCAGCCATCTGGGCTTTACAGCACATTATGGCTGATGATATTTATGCAATAGGTATGTATACTTTTAGGATACTCTCCTACCACAACGATCAGCTCAAGTGCACTTGGGTCAAGTGGTTTTCATTTTGTCCTTCAGGCTGCCCTGAAGGACTCAAGGACTCATACTCAGGCCAATCTGTGGACATTAAGCCAGCATTCTGTATGCCCCTGTCACACTGTAGCTTTCTCAGGATAAACTTCCTTTTTCATATCTGGGTGTGTTTTATAAGCAGTAAGCCAGCCAGAGACAGATCAGATTAGCTGGGCATCAACGGTGCACTGGAGCATAGTTCATGGGCAGCCTGAGAGCTGAGATAGACACCAGAGCACTGCTGTCCGTCGGCAGTGGGGCCACGGTAACGGGCGAGTGATCAGGATGACTGATAGCATTAAAGGGTGGTTGTTATCTGGGGAGCAGCGACCCTGAGCGGTAGCAGCTCGGCTCAGGAGACAATATCTCTCACTCACTCTGCTTCCAGCTCATTTAAACTGGGGAGTAAGGTGAATCCTGTCCCATCAGAGTCATGCTGGGCAAGTGGGCTGAGCTGCAATTTACTATTGTTGACTGACGGACATTTTTGTTGTTGTTCTGACAGAAACAGTGGATGTCAGATTTTGCTGGACATATTGAAAGAACTTACCATCAGTATGATGATACAATGAAGTTCCATATGTAGGCTAGAAGACACAAGATGTTACTGTAACTGAAATGTTCTTTGCCAAAGACTTTTTCCTCCACTACATAAAGCAATATATGTTCCACTTATTCTCCCGAGGCTTACATCTTTTGCTCGCTTTCCAGTGATGTGCTTATGATGTTTTGGTTTATCGAGGAACTAAAAGACTCTCTGCTTTTGCACTTGTAATGGCATCAGCCCTAAATGTGACATCCTTGATGTAATTATGGGGTTGGAAAGCTTGTAAGTGGTAATGCGATAGAAAAGGCCTTTACTCCTGTTACTCAGGTTGACGCTGCAATTTAACAAAGAGCATTATTAGATGAGTGGATAATGAGGCACGCTGCAGAGGTATCTACAGACACATCACATGCGAGAGTGTTTGCAGAGTAGAAAAGACAGAGACGAGTGGGGGATTGTGACTTGTAATAGACCTTGACAGATCAATTAGTCAGCTGCTTGTAACATGAACATGTATGCACGATCACACGGCGGATAATTGTCTTTAGCGCATCAAAGACCAGTTAACAGACAAAGACACAGGTGCCTGTGCAAGAGAGAGATAAATGACAATATCAAGTGTTTCATTCCAAAAATTAAGTATCTGATTATTTAGAAAATAATACATACACACACTGATAGAAGGATTGCTGACATTAGATGGCAATGTTGGATGCCTTGCCTACGAATCATTCAGAAAGGAATATTATCATTTGCCTTTCGAGCCTAGTACATTTTTATTTCAATATGGGCTTCTTTTTTTAAAACATTTTGATATAAGCATTGACCACAGCTAGTGTAGGCAACGCATTCTCATGAACGTCTAATAGGGGCTTATGCAAACTTATGCACAATAGTAGCGAAGCGTATTAAGGCCATTTTATGGTTGTGTGTAGAATCGACAGCGTACCCCCGCAGACCCCTCTCTGTCTACGCCTGACGTGCACTTCTCGGAAAATGTAACTACATGTTGCAGTGGCGCACGTCGCTCGGCCGTAGCTTGGTAGTTTTGCATTCCCCCCGACTCGTTTCCTGTTTCTCCTTCTCCATAAACAACGTGAAATCCAGGAGAGGGTTAACTTCTCCTGCCGTGGTCAGAAAGAACAGGGGAAACTTTGTTTCTCTCACCAGGACTCTAGAGTCACTACTCTCTCTGAAGCAAATCCTCATCACTCTCTCACTTCTCCCTCGCTCTATCCCCCACTCCACACACACACACACATGCCGGCTCAATGCACACACCAAAACGCCCTTAACTCTCCCTACAAAACCTACTTCCCAGCTGTACCATGGGTTTAAACTAGTAACCTTATCCAGACTATATTCACAAAATTCTACTGGTGGTTCAACCATGCCAGTAGGAATCCTGACTAAGTAAAAGGTCACTTTTTAAATGAAAGACGTCTTATCTTATCTTGAATCACTATAAAAATACAGTAAAGTGGTTCAGTTTAAAATGAGAAATTGATGACTTCATTAACTTGAATTGCTGCCCAAGGAATTACAAGAGCATTTGGTGAGTCTCCAGCACAGCATCTACCATAGCAGCACGGAAATGACATGAATAAGAAATCCAGTATCCAGTAGAGGAATAGTAAAGCCAGCTAATGAGAATGCAGTGTGCAGAGGTAATATATCAAAGTGAAAAAATGTAATGTCCACAGCACTGCTTTAAAGCGTAACTCTCGCCAAAATGCAACCTAGGGTCCTTTTGTGAATGTACCCGAGTCAAACCTTTGTTTAAAACATAATTAGGACAGAAGTGCCACTATTAAGATTGACCGTATTCTCATGTTTTGCTCAAATGGCCTTTTGAATGGGAGAGCTAGGGGCACTACTATGATCACATCACAATAGCTATTTTAAAACACTAAGAAGACTCGACACATGAGACTTTGGGCTCTACACATCACTCAGCATTGACAACATTGTATTCATAGAGTTTACTAAAAAGAAGGTTTTGACAAAGGGCTATACTGTACGTATGTAAGCATTACAATCAGCTGACCATGTGACTTCAATTAGTTTGATTAGGTCTAACATGCCTAATAGCCCCACTCATGACTCAATGAAGAGAACACTTTCATACATGTTTTTAACAGACTTATACATCTCAAAAGTGGGCTGTTAAAATTCAATATCCCCTCGTTTGTATTAAATTATGGGAGCTTAAAGGTGCCCTGCCACAAAAAACTGTTTTTACTTGCATTTTTTGAAATATGTCAGGTCCATATGTGTGTGTGTGTGTGTGTGTGTGTGTTATGTGGTGAATGTGAAGATGAAGTGCTACCTCCTCTGTCAGCTCTAGCTACTGGAAAGAAATAAGAGGAGAAATCAGACCAATAACAACAGCTGGTCAGTCTGATGTCATGTTGCCTGAGCTCATTAATATTCATGAGCTGGGTAAAGGATGCTGATAGCCAGGCTCTCATTGGCTAGCTGTTAGCCAATCAGAGTCAAGCAGCTTAGCTGGTTGAATATTAATGAGAACTGGCCCAAATGGAGCTGAGTCTTCCTGCAGGCTTTCTATACCACGCTAGAATGGCTTGAAACAAGGTAACCATGACAACCAAGTTACAGAGTCCATGGTAGAACTTCTGACATTACCACAAAGTTGTGAAATACATGTGGCAGGGCTCCTTTAAAGCAGTGTTTTTTTTTTCACTTTAGTATTTCTACAAGGTATCGTAGTGTGAGATCAGGTGAGGTCTGATTTAATGGGACCTGCCAGAAGGAGGGATGGGCACACAATTACTTTTATGAACAGAGGTAATATATCACCATCATAAATGTTGGAATGATAACACAGCTCTATTAATTGTTGTTTGGCTTACAAACAAGGCTTTTTTTACATGAATTGTGCAGTAAAACTGCTTGCTCAAATTGTTCACAGCTCACACAGCTGTTTTCGTAATGTAGTTGTTGGAAGATTTCTGAAAAAACAAAGCCACATTTTTAAAACCAAGTGATATTCATCATGGTTAGTTAGACTCAATTAAATGTAAAGACTGCCCATATTTGATAAGTAAAGAATTGAAAATGGAAGTATGCATAAACAAATATATTTTTGGTAAAAAGGTCAGTAGACTTTTATGTTCCCTTCCCATCATGAATGAGTGGCTGGGAGCACGTACCTTTCTCTCTGTGTGTTTTCAAGTTTCCTAAATGCAGTTTATTTTTTCAGCAGAAATCCTGACCACAGTTGATTTAGTGCGAGGAGCCAAACTCTTCCCCATGGGTTTCCACTGGGGCTGGTGGTGTTGACTTTTCCCGGAAGGCTGGGAAAGAATGAAGGAACAGTCCCACCCATGATGAAAGAGAGGGAGGGGGGCGTAAAATGATTTCATGTGTAGTCCAAGGGGACGGTTTGGAGTTGCACTAGATCCCAGATGGTGAAATTTGGAGAGTGGCAGAAATCCATCTGAAGTAATGACTAATCTGTTAAAATGGGTACCGGCTCTGTGGATGGGCGGATTGACACACTACGAGATCTTTTTATAATTCAAGGGCAAGATGTAAATGCCACTGTGATAAATGTGACTCACAGGAGCAATCTCATCAAACCACAATTCAAAGGGGAACACCAGTGAAATGACTTTGTTAGTTAGTTAAAGTGAAACTTTGAGGAATATTTAGTCCTCTCAGGATTTCTCCTCTCCACTCCCCACAGCTACAGCCCCAACCTCCCAACCCTTCAGCCAAGGGGAGAGAGCGGTAGAAAGACAGAAAGAGAGAGACAGAAATAGAAGTGGAAATAAAAGGAAGCGCATGACACAGCCAGACCTCTGCGCCTGCTGTGCTTAGCCAGGTGAATATTGAATGGGACAGTGCACAGTGATTAATGTCAGGCCATATAAGGCGCTTGGCCGGGCCGCTGCACTGTTGGTCCATACACACACACACACACACACACACACACACACGTCCCATCACGTTTAACAAGCCACAGTCATTGAGATACAGAGCAACCACTCTGGGGACAATTAGGTTGGGGAACATTAAATTAGCAGGGATCTAAAGTTATGCTCGGTTGGAGCTCGCGCAAGTGCATGCTGGGATTGGACTAGGAGAGAAACTCCTCCTGGAAATACTGTGTGCAATCTGATATTGCTGCATGGGGTTTTTTTAATTTAAAATTGCATTTACATAAGGGTGCAGATTTGTTTTAGTTTGCAGTCATTAGGTGTTGGACTCAGGAGTCTTAGCCGTAATAAATTTGTCAGGACATTATTTCTCTGTGCTTTGCTAGCTGGGTAATTGGGATTACTTTCATATTTCTTTTATGTCATTTATTAAAGTGGGACCTCCCAGGCTACATAATATTCCAGCTTTGCATCTACCGGAGAATGTGTAGCTATAGCAACGGATGCGTTGGCCCTGGTAGATGTTTAACTAGAACAGACAGCAGGGACAGACACTTTGTTACACCTCGTGCTTTATGATTTACAGTATCATTTGTGGTTTATATTACAGTAACGGTTAGGGAGCAGTACAGAAATGTGTGCTCCAGGAAATATTTGGTCTCTTAGGTCATATTATTTCAACAAAAGCTTTCTACAAGGTATCATAGCTGCAGATCAGGTGAGGTCTGATTTATTGTGAACTGCTTTAATTAAACAGGCTAATCGCAAAGGTCTGAAAGAGATGTAAACAAGAAAGAACCTTAGGTTATAAAGCCCCTGTGTGTGCGTGTGTGTGTGCGTGCATACGTGTGTGTGTGTGTGTGTGTGTGCGTGCGTGCGTGCGTGTGTGTGAAAACAAAGTGTTAGAAATGAGGTTGCTCAGACTCTCAGATTGTGCCTTTTTTGTCACTTCAGACCGATGTGTAAAGTCAGCTGACTTTGCCCTTTGAGTGACCAGAAATACCAATGAGATATCTATGAGATATTCTAGCGTCACCCCCCTACATGGGCTATATGATATTACGGTTTCTTCCAGATAAAAAAAGAAGTTGAGGTGCCTCTGCATTAAAGTGCAATAACGTTTTCTCCTTTTACAGATCTGAGTTTGTCTGCTAGTAGTTCTTGATCTCCTGTGCTGTGGTGTTCTTGAAAAGATTGCACATCATTTTTCCTTGTATATTTTTTGGGGATAAATGTAATGTAGGTGGCTTTTTGTCCCCGGTTACTCAGCCATGGTAGCACTTCCTATGAACCAGAGAAATCTAACCTGGAAATACCAAAGGGGCAGCAGGTGTCTACAAATGGAAAAGCTTCCATGAGGTGTGTTGAATCACTGTTGCAATGAGACATTTACCAAAATGGAAATAATTCAGAAACAGTCCACCCTCCGAGTTTCATCCACGCATTAAATAGACATGGTGAGTCACAAATTGGGTCTGTGTGAGTTTGATGTGCTTTTTATGTCTGATTATCAAGAATGTGAAGGAAACACACTCAGAACACACTGGATTCTTTGAATTCAAGTACAAAATAATGGTATCGGCCTTCAAAATCAGTAACTCAGCACTGTCGGGGGTCAGGTTTCCTGGCTACCTCTGTATCCGGAGGCTGGCAGCCACCCCGTATGCGGTGCTGTATTACATGGGAGGCTTTAATGTCGTAGGGATCTGGTGTTCGTTTGGTAGAATGGAAGTGGGTGGCAGTCCTGAGCTTCTACTGAAAAGACAAGCCTCCTGTAGTTGTGAGAGGTCTTTTGTTGGGAGGCCTGTGTGTTTTGACAGGTCTGAGAGGGGGTAAGACAATAGAGAGGCCACACTGTATTCTGATGTGTTCCTGCAGTAGGCTGTACGCTCCACCACCATCATTTACAAATGCCTCATTCTCTCCTTGTCACAGTTGTATCAATTTGTTTTCGTTAATTAGCGCTTAAATTAGCAACTATTTAATTAGATTCAATTCAATTGTTTCTTGGCTTGAAGATTGTGTTTTTTGCATGTGTCTTCCAGTGTGCAGTGCATCTCGTTTATATGCTATGTGTTCTTCAATGGAGTGTGTAAGTTCTGCGTGTGCATGGTGCATACACATACATACATACTTCTGTCTAGTTAAGCATAGGGTCTTATTTGTGTATGTAGGTTATTGTGCTTGTATCTGTGTACGTGTGCATCCCCTGTGTGGCTGTGATGGCTTAAATGTGATTATTGGTGTCACTGAGACAGATGTGATCTTTGCAGCCACAGCTTTCCTTTTCTCACTGTGTTCAGTGGTTGCTGTGATACAACACTGACCCCTGCTGCATTAGAGAGTTATTGCACCCACATTCATTCAGGACGTGGTGGATGATGCTGTTTTTCGGATTGCATCGCGTCGTCCATTGGGGGTCACTGTTCTCATTTGAAAAAGATGGCAGGAGGCCTCTCCCCTCCTCTTCTGCCATTTTGACTACCTAATGTAAAGTATGTCAGGGTTTGCCATATTGAGCCCAGGCAGCGGGTCTTTTGCCGGTTCCATCAACATGTTTCCTGCAGCGTCTTGTAATGGATGCTTAATGTGGCTTCAAAATATTGCCATGAAAACAACATCGTCGGAGATAATGTAATGCCGCTGGAACACAGAGGCTCACGTGTGGGTTGTATATGCCAGCGCCGGCGCTCATATTGGCTCATTAAAACTGCAAGTAGTGCTGCTACACAAGGTCAAATGTATCCATATCAGGCAGAAATATCCTTGCATCGAGCATGTCCTATAATTAGCATATCACCAGTATAAGGAGAGACGCTTTAACAGGGTGTATTTAAAATGTTCAGCCATAGAATGGCTGTGAGTTTTAATGGGTTGTGATTTAAGGGATATTGTTCAGACTTATATGCCTTCAAGCGGACAGCATGTGTTTGGTTCCTTTTTTCCTCTTTAAAGGCCATTCACACAGTAGCAATTGAACCAAGGGCTATAATTGTGTTTTCATGTACTATAGATCCTGTCATTAGACCCCTGGGTCTGCAGGCAGTTATATGATGACAGCTGACAAGGGGGCGTGGCTCCTTTGAGGAAGAAGGGGAAGTGTGTGTGTGTGTGTGTGTGTGTGTGCGTGCATGCACGCTCGTGTGTTGGGGGGGGAACCACACGCACAAAAGCCACAATTACTTCCTGGACCGTCCTGAGCTCAGTGGTTGGAGTGTGTATGTAAAATGATGTGGGAGAGGCCATTTGCAAAACAAAGAGAGCGGAGGGGGGAGGGAGGGGGAGTAAGAATGATTGCTTTGGCACAATAGAGCATGTACACTCCGAGGCAGGGGGGGTTGAAGTGGCAGACTGAGGGTTGACACGCCCCCCCCTAGCAGTCTCGGAGGAGCTGGATCCAGATGGGGGTGTGGTTTTTGTGGTTGACCCCGTGGAGGGAAAAGGGTCAGGGTTTGTTTCCCGGGCCCAGAGGGGAGGAGATGGTCCAAGGGGGTGGAAATCTCAGTACATATGGGGGTGAAGTGCCCAGTATGTTTAGTCTGAAGTCACAGGTTCACTAAGTGGGGGAGCACAATTAGTATTATACAACTTATTATCAGGTTTAACATTTAGTGGCTCTAAAATAGAAAATCAGTCTGGGCAAGATAGTAATCTCTTTTATCTAGTTAGTTAGTTAGTTTTGTCTAGTTACAAATGGTATTATCTGGAGCAAGTGTCAATATTTCAAAGGCTAGATTATTCATTTTTTCAGTTTGATAGAGTTGTCAGATCCAAATGACTCAGAACAAGACTAAAAAGAGTGTTCCAAAATAATATTTGAAGTATTTTCACTTAATTAGATAGCACACAGTGGCAAACATCAGAGAGTAATTGGAAGGCGTGACATGTGATTTTAGTCAAAGGCCAGACTCAAGCTATGACACTGAGCTGTAGACATAACAACATCGCCAATTAGCAGTGCGTTGTCGCAATACTGATTGGATAATATCTGAGCGGTGCAGCGAGCTGTGAGCACGTTCTGCAGGGTCACAAGGCTGAATTAGCCTGGTCGCTCTCAGTTTAATTAATGAGCCGGTAATGGCAGTATAATTGCTCTTCAAAGTGGAGTCTCCTCTGACACTGATGTAGAGCAGGACTGTACACACTAGACACGCTTCCAATGCCCAGGTCGGCTCCCACAGGTCTTTGCCAGCACCCCCCAGCCCCCACCCCCGACCTCCGTTACTGGCGCAGCCACAGTGGGATACATACGACTCGTACTGGCACGCATAAAATATTCAACAGCAATTTCCCCCACGTTTGAAATAATACCTTGAAATGTTAATGCGCTCCCACTGCTTGTTTTAAGTGGAAACCATCCCAAGGTGCCTGTGTTTGGACTGCACCAGCGCAGGGGGCTCTGTACTTAAACTGATGTCAGTGTGAAAGGAATACGCTACACTGGAGAATTACAACATTCAAGCAATCGGGTCAAGAGGAGAATGCTATTCTTAGTGCCAGTCCCCTCTTAGTGCCACATCTTCATATGACTTACACACACATAATGCACCTACTCTACACACAGACCTACAGGCTTTAACAAAAGCATGCAGATACACACATACATATAGATATGGACACACACACACACACACACACACACACACACACATACACACACACAGATACTACACGGTAAAGATCTACTGCACAGGCATACACACAGAAACACAGACACTGCATATACACACACACACACATCACCTCTGACATTGATTTTCATTAGATTCACAATGGCTGGCATGTTGACAGTTTCACCAGCATCCTTGGTTCTAAATGTGTCTATTATCGGAGGATTACACAAGCCCAGGGTTTATACAGTGACAGGCCATGATCTGATATCTGCTGCCGTTGGCTTGGCCTCACCCACTAGGTGCCTCTTCAACCTGATCCTGCCAGAGACATTGCGATGTTATCAGGTCCTGTGATGCCTCCCATCACCTGATATACCCCGTGGATTAGTAAGAGACTTGCCTCCGGCTGTCTGTGGTGGGGAAGCATTGCCGTGTCTCCAGCTGACACAGACCTGCAAAAATATTAATGCTGGGAGTTAAAAAAGTTAGTGAGGTTTTCGTGTAAGACAAAATCAAGTTTTTTTTATTATTATGTGTCAGCTAGAAGCACACTCACAAACACACAAACACACACCCTTGTTCAGATTTTTATTTCCGCTCACAGTCAGATGCAGTGAGCCTCGCAGAGGAACACACACTTGGCTGCACAGTTCCTACATGTGCCTGTGCCCTTCAGACCTGACAGCAAGGCATTAAATATTAGTGGCATTTTACGGCGGGTTTGTAACCTGGTTATTCCAGTCAGTGGGCTTGCCTTTGCAGTGTCTGTGCCTACAGTGGGGCTTTGGTTTGACAGCAAAAAGGTGTCTAGAGGGAGGCCAACTCGCCTGTGAGCCCTAAGCAGTGAATACATACACACACACACACACACACACACACACACACACATACAAAATATGGACATGTAAGCATGAGTGGGCGCATTCAATTTCATACACTGACATACTGCAAACATGTGCCTATGCATGGTCACAAGCCTGTATACATACAGACAGATCACACTTTAGATGTGAGCATACGGCTACTGTATATATTAACCCACATCCTGCAAACATGCAGAAGCACATGTAAAACAGATACACACATAAAAATGGACAGTAAACATTTTAATAAAGACAATAAGAGTAAGATTGCAAGACACATATGTGATATTCTTTCTGATTGCAATGCTTTCATTCATTCTGCAAAATGTTGCCTGACTTCCTGCTAGTGTGGAGCCTTTACCTGTATCCACTATGCACTTAGAACTGCTTATTTTATAGAAAAGACAGCACTATTTCCATCAGTCGTGGCACTAGTGACAGGTTGCAGTCCTTATAGTTTAGTAATTCTTCGGTCATTTAATTAGAAGCCTGGAGACAAAAAAAGAGGCCTGGCCAGGTCCTGGCATGCTTGGCCAGAGAGCTTTCAAATCCAAGTGCTGCTGCCTTTGGTCTATATAGCAAGTTTTTCAATTAACACCAACAGTGGAGCAAGAGGAGGCACCACGTGCAGGGGCAGCTGGCGTATTAGTTAGCTATTCAGCTAGGATCGTTTGTGTGTCTTGCCACATGACATGACACGTCTGGCCTTTGGGTGGCACAGAGGGGTTTGTCGCAGCAAATGACAGTGACCTCCCCAGTGCCCCGCTGCCTCACCACCTCTTGGCGGAATTGATTAGGCATAATTGGAGGAAGTCAGAAGCTGAGGCAAGTGGCGCTAAATAAATTTGGGTTGTGTTAATTGAAGATTTCAGTGTGTCTGTGTGTGGCAGTGTGCGGGGTAGAGAAACACTTAGCCACCGGCTGACAATGGAGGATTAATTGGACTCCTCCAATGAACATAATTAGACTGATTGTTGGGAGATATAAAGCAAAGGTTTTATGAGTGGAGCAGCACTGTTAGTACTAAGAATATCTTCCCTCTTCCTTCTCCACCTCCTTTCCAATTCTCCCTCTGTAGTCTCCTGTACAAAGTTAATGCTCCTTATTCCTCTTTTAGCTGTAAGGGAGTTGAAATCCCTGCTCACAGGGTAGGAGTGGATCACAGGTTCATGCTTACTGAGCCTTACAGTGATAACATCTCTTCAGGGGAAGAAGTCCAATCTTCTATTTCAGCTACAGTGCAGCCCCTGTATCTATGGTCTTTGATTACATCAGTTATTGAGCTTTTATTGGTCATAAATACAAAGAGCAAGTGAGTCCTCTGCCTGTTGGGGGAGCTGCTATACATCTAGAAGATGAGAGGAATTTCTGTGAGCCTTGCAGACCATATGAGTCCAATTGTAGCTGGGTTTCATTCCTGCTCCAAGTGGAAATGATTTGGGAGCCCCAGAGCATTACTCAGGCTTGGCCAGGACCATCGGCAGCAACAACAGCAGTGACTTGTGGTACTCCAGTATCACTCCCAGCCCCATCACCATCTCCAGAAACTCGCTGGGCTGGAGCTGAGCTCCACAAAGCTCTGACATCCCTCTTGGATGGTGCCCAGGTCTCAAACAGAGAGGAGGCCTTCATAGACTGCTTCAAAGGGGAGGGCGGAGAGAGAAGAACAATACACTTGACAAGATTCATCAGCAGAGGTTAACCACAAACTGCTGCATGCTTCTGCTACTATAAACATGACATGAGAAGATAAGATGAAGAACAGAAAATGGAGGAATCAAAGAACATGTCAGAGTCTTTCAGAGTCAATGCCTCGCACTTGGCAGGATCACAGTTTAACAAGGCAGGAGATGGATTTCCTGGAAAAATAATAAGTGATGAAAGACAGCCCTACATTCTTTTGAAGGTTTGATTAATTGGCCTGTATTCAAAACATGTGTTTGAAATGGAGTATGTACAGTGAAGACCCCAGTCGACCAAAAATGTGAGTTAGGATTATTTCCATATCATGCTACTCCAAAGGGTTAAGTTGCCGGAGGTTCTTTGACTTTGTAATTTACATGTATTGATTTCCACCACTGCCATACTAATGCATGGAATTAGATTACATGTGTGTCTACTTCCTCCCTCCTCCTTTATTTTTTATTTTTGCTGAACTATCTGCCTTATAATTCAACATCCACTAAATCACCATTGATTAATCCATCATTCCTTGTGGCTAATATATTGTAGCACTTCTTAATGTGAAATCTGATAAATAGAGAAATATTTTCAAAGCAATATCCATCTTTTGCCCTCTATTTGATTAAAGCAACTCCTTTTTCCGCACAAGAGGTATGGCAGTACGGTGAAAACTGTCCTGTTTAAAAAAATCCTCTTCAAAGAACTGGAAACGTCTGCACAAATGTTGTTTCCATGGACACCTGTCATGTTTCTGCCTTGCTCTGAATGGAAAAACAATGTCGGGTTTCTGACCTGAACCAAAGACTACAAAAGTCAGCAAGCTTTTCTGACTGACAAGCAGGCAGCCTGGGGGGTTGGCTGAGCAGAGCAGCGCTGCTGAGGGCCGGGGGTTGAAGACCTTGACTTCTGCACCCGTGGTGTGATGGAGAGACTTGGCCTTCCAGCGGAAAAGAGACGGAGGCCTCTGCTCAAAGCCGAGGTACCTCAGGGAGACATTTTGATGCATGATGGGCAGGATGAAATAAAATGAAATGGGATCAACGCTAGAAGCAACAGTTTAGTTGCTGCAGCCCTCTGGCAACGCTCAACCTAAGGCTAGCTTTGCTTTCTATCGTCTATGTTTTACTATTTGGAACTCCCACTGGTGCCCTGAGAGAAAACGGCCTGTTTTAAGATGTTCTGAAGATATACTAGCACATGGACATATCCGTTTTAACTCAGCTGGGCATAAAATGGGGAAGTGGCTCCCCTTTGAGCAGAACTCACTGACCTTGGAAAGAAGTCTGAAAGAATACAGATGCATCCTTGGCTTTAGTGTTTTCTTTTTGTGGCTTATTTTTAACGTTCATGTTGGGTTTTTTGGTCATTGATTTTTCACTTCACATCTCATAAAGTTATAATCGCTGCATGTTCAAAGACAGGTCAGTTGATCAGCATGCTTATGTCATTAACTCCTTTGCATAGTTCAGCTCTTTTATTTTCTGCTTTATGTTAATCCATGCTGCTGTTGGTAGTTACTTGTGAACTCCAGGCTCTGTAATGAATGTGTTTGGAGTGCACAGTGACAAACGCTTTTCTTCATAGATATTTTATGAACTTGCTGACTAATAGAGATAACTTCAGTGGTGCATCAGTTCCAACTGGGCCCTGTATCCTGCATGATTGATGCTTGCTCCCTCAGAGGCTCTTTCCAGCAGAGCAGACAGAGAGGTGGAGGTGGGGAGGGAAAAGCAGCGATCCAACGCCAACTTCACTGGAGAAGGCCATCTCATCGTTTTGTCTCTCAAGTTGTTTTACCTTGCCCGCCGGGTGGCTCCCCACCTGGCCCTAGTGGGGATGTGACTACTGAGGGTTGGCCGAGAAGTCATGGCCACAGATTAACTCTGCTATTTATGGCCCAAGCCCGTCTAACTGCAGCCCCAGAGACGGAAAATATTGCTCACTTAGCAGGATTACTGGGTGCCGTAATGCCCCAAAGGCCTGCTTTATGGCAGGCCATAAATGTTCCCAGGGAGAGGCAGCGAGAGTCAGATTGATTAGCGCTCCGGAGGAAAGTCGATCCGTTACCCACACCCCACTGGGGAACACTGTGATAGATGCTTCCGGGAGGTGGAGAGAGGCACTGCAAGGGAGGGGAGGGCACTTTGCTCTGCACCACGCCATTTGTAGACATCCCCATAGTGAAACAAGATGGAGGGTCCCCATTGCTTGCAGGGCCACACAAGGTTGTCAGGCAGTCACAGAGCTATCGCCCCGCTACGCAGCAGCCTTTGCCATTCCACTGGCAGACAAATGGAGAAGCGACCTTGCCACATGCTGCCATTTACCAAAGTCCCCCTTGACACCTTGCGTCCCCCAGACATTAATCATTTCAAAAGATAGACCCCACCTACACCCCATACCACCTCTGGGGCAATCATTGGCAACAGTAGAAGGTTTGATATACAAGCTACAGCAGGTCCCTTTTACCTTCATTGGCGGTCACTACCATCTTGGTTCAGGATTATGTCGCTGTTTTTAAAGAAATGTAGCATTATTGAGCTTTGTTATGAAGCAGGATCTATCTATACTGCGAGTGCATACTAACTTTTTAGGATGGATAGTCCAGTGAGAGGTAAACCTCTGATCCTGAGAGTGTTGGTGGTGAATGTGTTTGTGTAGATTCATCTAAGTTGTTTGGTATTTGTACTAAGATTTCAAACAAGGCATAAACAATGGATGAAATAGACCTGTTATTTTACAATACAGTATTCATCTATATGGCATAATTCAGTTCTGGGAGCCGTGTATGCCTGTTGAGAAAGCAATACTAGGATGGGTTTGAGCACCACCATTCTATCAGGTGCCATCCCTCCTTCAGGTTCAGAATGGCATTGAAACGGCCATGATATAGTGATAGCATTGGAAGCATCGTAAAAGTGATAATGTAACCCTCAACCAGTTCCCAGTGAGGCTTCCTTAACGTTGATGTGCTTGACATCCATAACAGCCCTTTTAAACCAGATGTTTTTCTCTCTATATGGTGTAGATTATGATTCCTGGTGCTGTTTTGTAGGTTTTTTTCCTTTTTGTTTTGTCTTTACCAAAAGTAGTTGCTCTTTAATACTGTGTGGACATGGTTAAGCCTCCATAATATTGTTTTCAGGCCTGTAGCCTTCTAATGCATTTAACAGCTTAGACTCCATGAAACAGGGAATATATTTCTCGCTCAGTCCATTTCTTTTTTAATTTGTTCAAACTAAAAAGCCTCAGTAGTGGTTTACTCATAACTGGTTAATGACTTTCGGTTGCTGTTTATTTGCTCGTTTGTAAAAATTAAGATTAAGATGTCAGCATCATCTATAAATTAAATATAGTGTTTAGCATATAACAACTCAGTTAACACAGCATCGGTAAGAGTGCCAGAGGCAATAAATACTACAAAAATAACAGCATTAAAGCTAAGTGGTAGAACATAATGTACCAGCACTCTCCCTAGGTAGAACTGATTTCCTTCAACATGGCGCTATGCTCGCAACACCTCTCACCTCCTCCTTCTGGCTCCCTGCTGTTCTTCAGTATCCCCGACGTGCCTACACAGTTAGACTGAAGCGGCCCTTATACAGGCCTTTCACTGGCTTAGATATTTTCCAGATGGCTGAGTTGGGATATTGTCAGTGTGCACATGCTTTTGATGTAAGTGATTTGCAAGTAGTGTATATGCATGTGCATAATGTGCACATTTGCACATGCGTGTAATACATGTACCCCCACAAATAAATATGGATATGTGTAAGGATGCTTGTGTTCAAAAGTCCAAGTGTGCCACTGCATCAGCAGCCATTTCTCATTTTGTTAGGAGTGGTGGCGCATGGCACGATGAAAGGTTTCATCAAAATGACCTAAGTGCTGATGTAGCTTAGCTCTTGGAATTTATGTGTACCCTTAACTGCTGTTTCAACTAAAGCAAAAAGTGTGTTACGTTATTTAGGGGCCTGAAAGCTCTGGGGAGCTTACCTTTCCTTCTGATGCAAAGTCCCCATGACTTACATCTGCTATTGGATTACCACCAGAACCACATCAGCAGGTGTTTTTACTTTGTTTCACATTGTGCCTGTATGCAGGCTTTAGTCCATGCAAAAGTCCTCCCTACCCTGTGCTGGCCCTAACATTTACTCACATTTATTACTCTCAAAGTTATTTTTCAGTGTTAATACCTCTGTCTCTATAACTGACAAGCGAAGCTCTTGTCTTTGCCTCTGTGTAGGGTAGTGGTCGCGTGTTAAATCACAAGAGAAAAGGAAAACCCAGATAAAACTGATTACAATGCATATCAGATACATGCAGATAATTATGGTCGTAATAGAAATAGAACAGCAGTCAAGATAACGAAGCCTTTCCGCCATCAAAAAGCATGACGGGTGATGAAGAGATAGCGTGTGATAAAACAGATACCCAGGAACTGTTTTTGCTAAAACAAAGCATGCATGACATGCATTTACAAAGCTGCATACCAGAAACAGCTGGTCAAGAAACACGGAAATCCCCTGAGCGGCTGCTGGCATATCTGACAAATATCTGGAATTAGTAGAACAATATTCAGTTATGTGGGTTTTCATGTTTAGATTGTCTCAGGCACAGTAGTCAATGTTTATTTATACATTGTGAAAGGTTTACTCTACCTTGTGGTTGGTTTTTCTGTAAACTGTTGACCTACCGTGATAGTACTGTAAAAGAAAGCACTCGGCTGCCAGCTGTAAGCCTACGGAAGCCTCTATAAGCCTGGAAAAGCCTGTTTCTCCTCAGCTTACAGGTATGATGGATCTTTCCTCAGACTCTGAACCGCTGGTATGCCGCTGTTAGTGTTATCTTATAGAGTTGACATAGGCTGCTCCCACGCTGTCACTCATCACATGCCACACCTGAAAGTCAACCCAGGCCAGATGAGAGTGAAGCTCACTAGAAACCGAATAAAAACTGGTCATGAATAGAAATTAAAAAGCTTAGTGACCGTGATGTCATGATCTTTATGTAATGTGTTGCACCAACTTTAAAAATCTAGACTGTCATTCATTTCTGAATTTGGGACCAAACAGATTAAATTTATTTTCAATAGCAATTAGATATATAATATAGATATGATAGCTCTGGGAATTATTTGTGGTGCTTGTTTGGTTTTGGCATTGTTCTTGGCCACCCCTACGGGATACCTTCTGCATTATTACATGCAGGGAAACCAGATGAGATAAGATCAGGTCAAAGTATATCAGACCAAGCCATGCATGATCATACTGGACCAGATAAGATCAGACTAGTCTGGAACAGAACAGACCCGTCTTTATTTATAGAGCCCATTGTTTTTATGGCGTCAGTTGGTTATGCTGGTTACACCAGTAGATGCCTGTCAGATAGAACAAGATAAGAGGTAAACAAAGTGTTAGAGTGTGATCTTGAACCAAGACATGATAAAATAGTCTGTTTTATATATGGTTTGTTTGTTAGGCCTACAAGAGTCATTGTCCTAAATTAAAGTATGTACAGTAGTAACCTAGTTGTAAAAATTATTTTACTATGCGTACTGTGTGACTATTTCAGCCTGAATACATGTAATATAATATCACTGACTAATTCACTATCATAAGCTCAGTCACTGTACCTCACCTGGTTGTCTGTATAGCAGACTAGTTGACTGACATTTGAAAATTGGTATCTAATAAAACTCAAAACAGACACAGTAGTCAAAATATCTTAATATCATACAGTATACAGTATTGATCAATATTAAAATCACAATTATTTAACAAGGTTACTCATTAACCTTTGGCTATAATGAATAGTGTCCAGGGTATAATCTTTTAGTGTCCTTTATCTCACAGAAAGAGTCTTTGGATAAGAATAAAATCTGTTTACTACTGTGAGTCGGTTCAGCTTTGACAGATATCACACGTAACTTTACAGATAATGAACAATTCCAGATAAATAACACAATATTGCATCACACGTCACATTTTCACTCACTATGACCACTACTAGCATACTCATTACTAAACGTGCTAAAATATGAACAATAATGTCCAGGAACGTTGCGTGACTCATGTCGACTCATTTTACAGTTTAACAACTAAACTAAATGCTGAGGGAACATTACTATGTTTCTTCATGTTGGTTTTGAGCGGTAGGCCTATGCACCCCCACTAAGCAGTAAGTGAATACAGCGTGTCTACTACAGCGGGGGGGCAGAGGCAGAGGGACCGCAGGGTTAGCTAACGTTAACTGTTCCCAGACAACCGAGTTGGTTTTGCCTTTTTTTGCTCACCAAACACTGCTGTGGCTGTCCCCCCCCCCCCCATCCTTCTGCCATCTTTACTTGCGCTGAGTTTTTAAATTCCAGTGGATGCGCACGACTTGCCCCCCTGGCTGCTGAGAGATTCGATGGATTCGGGAGGGGCGGATGTACGCATGCATGTGTCATTCAGAACTCAAGACAAAATTATAACAGAACATGGAAAAATAATTGCTTTTTCTCGGTTATACTGTTTTGGTGTTCGTTGGGAGCCAAAATCGAAATTGAAATTAAATGAATTGCACAGCCCTATCATACAGTATTTTGAACAATTGCAACATTTGTATTACTGTCATAGCCTTGGCTATCATGGCTATATGTGTGAACGTGAGTATTATCTGTTTTCCAACGGCCTTATATGTACTGGACACTGACTCCGCTCTTTGTGATGTGTCATGTCAGAAACCAGAGAGGAAGATCTCTTGACATTTTCTGTCTCACTGCAGTGTAAATGCTGCTAAGCAGGCCTCGATGTGCCATCGATCTGACCCAGACGATCAGGTGTTCACATCCCTGTAAAAACACACTGAGGATGGAGATGTAGAGCAATGTGCCGTGTCTTGTTTGCTTTGTTAGCTCCCTAAGGCCTGGCCTCCCGGCTCCATTTATCAGGAGTGTTTGCACAAGGGGGTAATTTGTAATATTCACTCAGGGCTTTGGAGATAGAGCTGTAGGACAAAGGGTAGGAAGGAGATCAGCAGATTTTCTTTGGTCCAAACTGTAGTGGAAGTTTTATTTCTCAGCATTAATCTATTTGGTGTGTTTAGCTTCAGCCTGTCCAGTTACAAGAAAACAAAAGGCTTATGAATGAAAATCCCATGGACTCAACAGCTGGTTCATTGGACATACAGTATATCCAGCCATAATGAACCTTAACTGATGTTAAGTAGTAACCAGAATATTCTACACACAGTTTTTCTTTTGAATATCTGCAGTCTCGAGATGTGGCTTCATAAAGTCCATAGCTCTCTCTTTTACAGAGAACGGCAGCTGTAGTCAGCTTGGACGCACAGCACTTATTCCATTGGCAGCCCAGTCTAAACATGTCAAGCATCCATAGAAATGTCTCAAGTCACTCCAACAAGATAATTGCGACATTCTTTTTTTAACATTGTTAGATACAATCGTTCCATATCACAATGCCTCCTCATAGCTCCAACATTCTGCCAGAAGTTGTATGCATATTTAACAATGTATTTGCAAAGCAACCGTTTATTGGGTTAGTTGGGCTGGTTATAGGTTTCCATAAAGAAGGAATACACGGAACAACATCAAAGTGTACACCATGGAAAACTATTAAGTTTAAGTTGGGATGTACAGCTCTCCACTCTGCCAGTTAGAAACACTTGAGATGTTGGGAACAGACCTTAATAAGACTGGCCTTGCTTTTCCATTTAGCACTTTACACTGTGGGACCTGGTCAGCTGGTCAGAGTGATTTCAGACATTTGTCCTTGAAGAAAGAACATTGCTGCTAAAAGGTTAAGGCAAGACCAATGCAGGCATTTAACCTGGCCTGCAACATCCTCTACCATGTCACATCTATTTGGAGTCCAATTCACTTAAATCTGTGCTGTATTCTGTACCTTATCCCCTTCACTATGCACTGTACAGTGTAGTCTGATATTGTTTTTGCACCGCTGCTCTTCAGCACATAGCTGAGGTGAAGCTGTCTAATTACGCTCATACCTGTTTCACCATGCACCACTTCCATGGTGTATGCAGAGATATTCAAAAATTTGATAAGTAAATGTTCTCTGTTTCACATTAACTTACACAACCAGACCAATACCATAATTATACCAATGAGAATTAGCTTATAGCTGGTACTGCTAAGGAGCTGTGCATTGTCCCTGTCAAAAAGTTAGGTTCTTTGCTTAAACCATTCAGTATTTCATAATGTAACTAAATGAAAATTATGCCTTGAATAGATAGATTCCATTAAGAGAGTGGTGGTATTTGTCTTAAAGATACAGCATAAGTCTATTGTGGTTTTTGAGATAATGTGATATTTGCTTTGGAAATATCCCTCTGTGTCCTCATTTTGGTCAGGTCATTACATCTGCCTTCAGTTGAAGGCTTCTGTTGATAAAGACTGCACCTCAGGTAAAAATAGACTTGCAGTAATCATACACATGTATCCTCAGTAAAAAATGGCCTTTGTGTTTGCTAAACACAATACAACTGTGTGCATAAGTGTGCCCAGATGGTGTCCTCTTGTGCGGTGTCACAATCCGAGATGTCACAATCCAAGTTACTGCTCAACAGTGAAATGCAAGACAGACATGTTCTCTGGCCTTGCAGCTGCTGCAATATAGAACCATGGAGAAAGAATGAAAGAGAGTGGAGGAAAGCATTTCCATCCCTAAAGGTCAAGTAGACAGGCAAATTGACTGTATCTCCTATCTTTGTGGCAATGGTTCTAGCAGAAATTCATTGAACAGCAGTGTAATAGAAATTACAGAGAGGTAATGCTGGAGGTAGAAGGGGGAGTGGAGTCTTTTGGGAGTCGTTTTCCTCACACTACTGCCGGCCTATAGAGTTATGTGATTTGGCCTCATTGTCTCCCTCCCTTTGATGAAATTAAATACGTAGGCGTATTGTAAAGTGGCTCTAAGCTTTAAAATGGCCGCTGGGTGTCTCCAAAAGTGGGTGAGTATCTAGCAACAGCTAATCACGAATGTGTGCATCTATGTCATACCTGAGGTAAAGCTCCAATACTTGTGTTTTTGAATGTATTCACATCATGTTACTTTCTTAGGGTCCTGATGCATCTTAAATGTATAAACCATCAGTACTGGACTCAAAAAAACCATATTCATAGTCATCTGTTGGTGAGTGCCTGCATTAGTCCTGTGACTTGGCCGTGTTACAGCAGTAATCCAGGGTTGCTTGATTGTGGACTTATCACAGCCCAGGTAAATGTCAAGCAGAATTAGACTTCCTTTTTTTTTGTCGTTCAGCCCATGCCTATCACCACCGCTTTGGTATTGATTTAAGACTAAATGTGGTCTCTATAGATAGAGGCCTGGCCAGCTGGCATGTGGGGTTAGCTGTGATTTGAATAAAAGATAATCCTAGTTCAACAACACCAGAAAGGCCCTGGGGCAGATCGATCACACTCCAGCGTATGAGACACAATTGTTTATACATATTGCAGTAGCCGCATGTACTTGATAATATATCATATTGCTAGTGGCGTTTGTTTTGGTCCATAAACATTCCCATTCACATTCCTTTGTTCTACCTCTGCAACTAATCTTTTTGCCTTATGTAGTTCAAATGTTGGACCAACATGTTTATTTTCAATAATCATGCGTTTAGGTTCAGGCTGGGATATTAATTGTACACAGTTGTGTCATCAGCATAGCAGTGGACATGCATTTTGAGAAAAGTTACTATGTAGCTTTTATTATCACTTATTTATTTGCACAGAAATGCCAAATAAAAAAAATGTTGCACACCATTTACTGAAGCTCAGTCCACAGTGGCCAGGTTGGTGTCTGACCCGTGGCCCGTTCCTGCATCCTTGATTAACACGTTTTCCTTTTCAGAATTATGAGTATCGTATGGTCAACAGCCAGTTGTGCCCATGTCAAATAGTAGTGAAGCTGAATCAATAGCAAGATAAACATTACAGACCAATTTGTGTTTTAGTGTAGTTTAGGTTTACAGAAAACCAAATGGGTTGTTTAAATGTGTACGATTTCAAGTTCTGATTCTTTTAAGTATTTAGGACTCTTGACTCAGTTTCATTCTGGAGGATTCCCCAAACTAAGTGGTGCTTTTAGATAATAGCTAAGTTGCCGTTTAATGCTGCAAATTGGCGTACTAATCTTTAATATGCACATTCTTTTCTTATATTTGCATGATGAATTTATCCTGATTCCTGCTACCTCCCTGAGTGTGTGTTTTGACTGTTTGCGAGCCCTTATTAACAGTAGCAGAGCGAGAGGATCAGGATCTTTGTGGCCTCCTTTAGGAGTTCTGGTTGTTTGGGTTGCGGTGAACACATTCTCCTCCACCATTAGTCCCGGCCTCCTTCCCAGCTCCTGGGCCAGGCCCAGCCTTTGAAGGCTAGCTGTTGAGATTCAGCAGACAGACCCCCCCTCTGGGGAGCTGACATCATTAGAGTGGAGAGCAGATCCCATCTCCTTTTCAGCTTCAGCGAGGGATTGAGAGAGTGATGGAGAGAGAAAGAATGGAGGGTGAGTTTAAACAATGCGAGGTCAAGATCATGGCACAATTACCCTGGCAGTGCTGTGCCCTGAGAGGCCAAAGCCCCTGACTTCTCACCCTGCCAAGGTTGCCCGGGCCGCTCCTCAAGACAATTAGCCTCCCAATATCCTCCTGTCATTTCCACATTCACCGCTGACCTCCCTTTCCACACTCATCCTCATCCTTTTTCTGCTAGATAGTTCATCTGCTGTGAGCCTGTGGCAGTCTTTACAAAGCTGTAGATATTGTGTTTTCTACAACTGTGACTCCACATGTGTGTTTGTGAGTATACGTTACTCATATAGTGTGGTGCTGCCAAAGTGGCCCCTTGCATGTATACATACTCTCACCAACTCACACACATGCCCAAACAAACCCCTTATACATGGAGACAGAAGTGCGTTTTCTTGGGTGCCAGAAGTTGTTGCACACTGTAACGCATACGTGCTGAAACAAGGGCATGGCGAGCACATGCAGAAGTAAACACAACAGTGAGACAGCGCATTTTGAATTTGGGTCATCTTTGGTGTTCGTCATGTCCTTAAAATAAGATGTGATGACCACAGTAGCATTTTAAGGTAGCCTGTGCTGTGTTGAAGAAAAAAGTGGGTAGCCATTAACAAATGAGAATGGAGTACCAAGTAATTTTCCATGTTGAGGTTGTTGTCAAACTACACAAAATCTTCAGGGCTAAGAGTTTTAAAATAAATCATCCAAAATCTGTTAGACACAAGACACATGTGTCTACATGTTTTCACTTCAGCAGTCGCCAATTCTCCTTGGAAGATTTTTGGTTCATCCAGGGAAAAAAATGAACAATTACATTTTTGTCTATTTCGTGTAACTAGAAATTTGCACTTTCAGTAATAGCAGTGCTGTCGGTTCTCAATACTGCAATAATGCAAAGGCTTTCATTCGTTAACCATAGGCTTAATCACTGTTACCTCATTTGACGAAAGATAGTGACTATACAAGACATTTATTTAAGTAAAAATCTTCAAGATTATTACTTTAACGTATCATTCTAATAGCACAATGTCATCAGGTGGGAAACAGCAAGTCTCAGTCCCACAAGAATTGGCCTACTCATCGGAGATTAAGCCAATTAAGTCACGTTAACTTGCACTTTGAAGTGCCCCATATTTACCATTGGACTTTGTTTATCCCCTGGACTATTCCATGTGTTCCCATTCATTGGGGGGGATACAGGAGGCAGCTTTATCTGAGGGGCCTTGCCAATTAGAATCAACATTGAATCCGACTATACGCTTATTCAATTACTATTATCCCCATTAACACAATGGACATGATCCTCTTCTACCAACTGCATCCTCATTTTATGTAGCGTACTGTACATTGAGACAAGCAGCGTCTGTCAGCTCAACGAATGTTGTGTATATGCTAGCGCACACACACACACACATGGTGCACACATAATACTGCACAGGCATTGGCAGATAGCGAGGCTCAAATCTCCACACATGACAGCGTTTTGAGGGATCATATAGATGCAAATGCAGCCGTGTAATTGCACAAGCAGTAGATCTGCGCTCCCAAGGCTGGATGCTGTCATGTCAACGGCTGATTCCATCTGCTTTTCATCGTTTCTTCTTTCTTTATAATTTTTTCCCCAAGACCTGATTTCCATACCAACCCAAAGCTGTAGAATCCTCTCATCTTATCTGCTCTTCTCCTTCCTTCAACCCCTCCTCCTCTTTCTCCAACTCGATCTCCTCCACCTACCTACCTCTTCTGGTCCAAGCTGGAGAGATGGAAATGACAGCAAAGAGGCAGATGTCACAGTCAAACACCCATAATGACAGGGAGGAGGCCTCCCGCATAGTTTGTTTTCTCTCCTTCCGTCTCCTCTCCTCTTCTGAATGTTCCAAATATCCTTTCTTCATTTCTTCCATATCTGACATGGGCAAACTCCTTTAAGTATGCACATTGCAGTCTTGTGAGTGAGAATGAATCAATCCTTCCACCCCCACCTTCAGTCTCTTCCATTCTTTCTTTCTCCTGTATTTTCCCTTTCTGTCTTTCACTGTCTCTCCTGACCTCCCATTATTCTCAGCAGCCTTCATATTTCTGCATGTCAGGTGCGCGAGCTGAATCCTTTCTGCATCTGGGATTACAGGGATTTAAAACATTCCTTATGCAGGCCTGCATATGGAGATAGATAAAAGCCACTGTGACGGCAGTGTGATGCGCTACCAATCTAACAATTTGCTGCAAGTCAAAAGAGCAATGATCCTGTGCTTGGGGAAAGGGACTTGGCTAGCAGGGATTGTGAGGACGACGACTGTGCCAAGACAGTTAGTCTGTGCTCATTACTATGATTTGGGTGATTGTAACGTTGCACTTGCATATGTAAACTATCTGATTTACTTTTTGTGTTTGGTAGTCACGTCGACTTTTTCCCATTGCATTTCACAAATCAGTTTAATTCTTTTGGAGGGAATGCAACCATAATTTGCAATTTCACTTCTGCAATAATATGGCATTTTATTCCACACTGCATCTTGAACATAATATTGGACATTATGGAGGGTTTTTTTTTTTTTGGAGAGGGAAAATCTGCTGTGTCCCACTTCTTTGAAGGGCTGTTCATAAGACTGACATGCCACTGTCATAACCATGACATTACACCTGTCATGAAGTATTTGCATATGTTTAGAACTGTTATCACTCAGTGTCATTTATGTCCATGACAGGTGTAATGTCAGGGTTACAACAGTGTCAAGTCAGTACATGTGCTCCCCTCCAAATGTTTTTACCATCAAAAGGAAAATTAAAAAATTAGATATGTTGATTGCAGATGGTTGTCATCTCTACATGTGATTATTTTCTCCCTTGTGTTTTTATCAACATTTTGTAAATATAAGTAACATACGCTGAAAACAACATAATACATCAGAAAAAACTACACAAATGTGAAAATGAAAGAAATTACGTATTCAAATATTTTAGTTTTCTAAATGGTCAAAACAGCGTGCAGGCAGCAAGACTGTGTGACTATCGACCATTTGCATGTGACGTCACGCTCTACTCGTGTCACTTATTATTATAACGCCATGACTGACGGCGGAAGAGCTGTGCTGTCGACGGACTGCAAGCCAAACGCGTACGTGTTCGTTCATGTTCTCACATACACAATCTGCAGAGTAATCCTCACCAACACAAGCTGTGCATGTCTTGCCTTTCTGTTTTAAATGACTGATAAATAATAATAAAAGTATCCTCAACCAGCTAGCTGCCATGCTAAGCAGCTGCTCCTGCTAACATGCCAACCAGGTGATGACCCACTTAACTACCATTAGTTATTCACTGACCTAGTTAGCTACCTACCTAAACTGCTCGCTAGCTGCTTCCCATTGCGTCATAATATCCACCAATCAAATCTTAACATCGGCTTCACAGCAAATATAATCACAGATAAGAAGATGGCTAGATGTAACAATCATTTGTGATCATATACATTAAGCCACGAACGACCATGTCCTCTAAAAACATAGGCCACGTGTTATATAAATCTTTACTTAACCAAAGAATAAATGTTAACACAAAATGAACCCTAGATTGATGTCTTACCTTTGCCATTATGAGGTACATCATCATCAACAACTTGTTGTTCAGTAGAAAAGTCAAAGTATTTTTATTAGTCTCTAAGGAGAAATTAGTGTTGGACACTGAGTAATATTGTTGCAAGAGTTACAACAGACACACAGCAACAAGTACAGGGTTGAAACAATTAAAAGACACATGCGCAGGAAACATATGGGCTCCTCAAAGAGATGTGCAAATTACAGATTACAAATTACCATTTCTATACTAAAATAAGATAAAAGCCATCCGTCCTGCATTTCTTTGGTTCACCCATACATGCCTTACAACCACTCAATCCCACTTCCATACGCGTCCATGCATTTAGTCTTAAACAAAAAGAAAGAAAAATTATAATATATCTACTTATATATATTGTAATTATAATAATAATTAATTTATTTATTCATAAATATCCAGACATTCAGTTAGAAATGTGCATTAATTCCTCCAATCATATCCATAGGTACATTCAGTCAGAGAGATATGTTCATCGCTGCTCATTAATGAGCTTGACTGTGAGAGGAATAAATGAGTGCTTATACCTGTTATATTTGCACAGACGAAGCCTGTACCTCTTTCCTGAGTTCAACAGCTCAAACTGTGAAAACAACATGTGAGAGTTATCAGACAGAATGGTCTTAGCTGGCCTGATTGTTGCCTGATCAAAAAGCTCTTGCAAGCTGAGAGGTGCAGGTGTTCCCATAATTTTGCCTGCCGTTTTAACTCGATTGAAAATCAGAGTTTTGTATTTTACTGTCAAAAGAAGCCATAAAGAAGAAGATAGTATTACTATTACAGTATATTTAGTGTTATGTATTTTAAAGTGATTGAAACTAATGAAACTTCCCGCTCGTCTACTACACTGCTTAGCTTGTGCTTCCGGATCCTGCCGTGCGTCATGGCGTGGTCGTGGTCACGTGTCAGGTGGTCGTAGTGAGTTAGCTGGTATGCAGTGAGGATATTCTATGCTATTTACATTAAGTACTACATGGAATCATTTTCCCCACAAAGCTATGCTGCAAAATGAAGTTTTGTACAGAAAGTTTATACAATGTCCATTTCAGTAGATTTTTTTTCACAGTATATATTTTGACTTTTCATAACAGTAAAAGCACAGGTGGAACTAACAACATTAATGATGGACCTTCTCCCAGTTATCCATCAATTGTAAGCCAGCATGCTCAAAACCAGGACCAATACTGTAACCATAGACTGTAAATATTAACTGAAACACATAAATGGAATGCAGCCATTATTAGTATGTGTGTATATGCATGTATACAGTATGTGTAGTATATGCTAATGCCCACCCATGTAATGTATCAAAGTATTGTAGCACATTCAGCATGCATTGGTATGCTGTATGCATTAATCTCTGTGTGTATGTGCTGGAATATATATATATATATATATATATATATATATATATATATATATATATATAGTATATGCCAGCACACACACTTCAACTCCCTACCTCTCCCTCCCCTCCTTTACCAAACACATAACACTTACTCTGAAATTCATTGGCAGTGTGTGCTGTGCAGGCATGAGATAACGTCCCAGAAGTTTTTCAAGGGCAGGACGGGTGCTCAGACATCAGAGGGAAGCCGCGTTGAGCCGAAGCTGATTCATTACATGTGTTGCATCTGCTTCCTATTAAAAAGCCCAGAGCACTCTGGCTGTCTCTAGTTCTCACTCTCTGACTGCAGACTACCTCCTGACTCCTCGGCCAGACCATCAGACTCCTCCTTTCTGTTTCTGTCTCATGAAATCTCCCCATTTTCACCTCCTCACTAATAAGTCTTACAGATGACTGTAGCATGCAGTCCGAAGTTCAATCACTGTGCTACACTATCTCTAGACTAGACTTAGATTTAGACTTAGACTTAGACTTAGCTTTATTAATCCCTTTGGGATGACTCCCGCAAGGAAATCTAAGGTTGATACATCTATTTTAGGGTCAGAGCTGTCGATACATGCACAATCTATATAGAATATTGTTCTTATTTTACCATTCTGTGCAAGGAAAGTGGAAAATTGAATTTAGTGTTTAACCTAGAATTCTTTTCTTGTTAACATGGAAAACAACATTCAGAACCAGGCCTGCTACCAGAGGGGGGTCAAAGGGTACAGATGACCCCTGCCCAAGGGGCCCCAGGTCTGTGATGCTTTAGAGGGTGTGGATGAGGGGCCTAATTTTCACTTTGTTTCATAGTGAGCTAGGAGCTAATTTAGCACATTGGGTGCCCACTGATCTCTTTTCATTGTTTTTCTGTTGAACAAGTTACTGCGGTTGTCTTCATGAACTGTCTTGGCTAACGTTGCTCATGCTAACTAGATCTTGATAGATAGGTTGGCATGGCTAAAGCTATCAGACAGTTTTATTATAGTACAGATGGTGGGCGACAGTAGCTCAGTCGTGGACTTGGCTTGGGAATTGGAGGGTCGGTGGTTTAAGTCCCTGCATGGACCAAGTATGGAGTAGCTGGAAAGGTAGCACCTCGGCGCTGCTGAGGTGTACTTAAGCATCTGGGCAACTAACCATGGGCTGCCCCCTCCCTCTGACATCGCTCCATACATAATGCATATGTATAGGTCCTGGTAGTGCCTGGGTTCCACTTCCAGGATTGCTCCATTGTGTTGGCGTTCTAACCTGGTGGATTTCTGAGGACTATGGTTACCTGGTCCTCAGATCTCTGCAGGGTAAATCCAGACAGCTAGCTAGACTATCTGTCCAATCTGAGGACTATGGTTACCTGGTCCTCAGATCTCTGCAGGGTAAATCCAGACAGCTAGCTAGACTATCTGTCCAATCTGAGGACTATGGTTATCTGTCCAATCTGAGGACTATGGTTACCTGGTCCTCAGATCTCTGCAGGGTAAATCCAGACAGCTAGCTAGACTATCTGTCCAATCTGAGTTTTCTGTTGACGACTAAAACTACTTCTGAACATGTTCCACCTAAACAAGTTCCTTCCAGAAGTTATTTTTCAGCGGCACCGGGGCTCCGTCCGGCGCTTAGCGTCGTCCAAGACGATTGTGATTGGTTTAAAGAAATGCCAATAAACAGACCATCCTCCGCAGTGCTGTGGAAGAAAGTCTGGTAATGCGAGACTAGAAATTAAATAAAAGGAAATGTCTGAGATCATTTAGAAGAGTCCATTAGAAAGCACTGGCATGTTTATTCTGGGCAGTACATATACAGTATCTACGCACAATTCTTAAAAAACCAAAGTATATATATCCTATAAGCCATAATTTAAAGAAATAATAAAGCAATAGCATATTGATTAGGAAACACGGCACGATTTTACTCAGACATTCCATTAAAGAGCCATTTTCCTACCTGATTGAAGAACACAGTCTAAAGCGACACCGATTGGAAGTTTCAGATAGTTCTTCATCTAGCATTTTTTTAATCACTTGCTCATTTCCTTTACCCCACAATCTCATCTTCAGTGTTTTAATTATGTCACGGTGAATGATAGCTACTTTTTAAGGGGTGTGTGTTTGGTGGACTTGTTAAAGGGGCCTTTTTGCGGCTTGTACGTCGTCTTGAGCTGATAATTATTTCAGATTACTTTAGAGGAAATTAAACATTTACGTGTGAGGGTGAAAAAGTTATCAAGTGTAGTCGCGGAAGAGAGTGTGAATGTTGCACTTCCAAAAACTGTTATTCCTTCGACTGCTAATAAGATCACTTTTAAGTGTTAAAAAATAATTAATAGTATTACAGCAGTTGAGCACAACTGGAGTCTTTAGTACATGGATCAGTGGTACACAGTAGTGAATGTGATCAATAAATACAATCATTTGTGGTGTAAACTGTGTACATTATCAAAGCAAAGGTTTAAGAAAATTAAAATGTAAGGAAGTCGTTCCTTATTATCATTCATACCAAAATGATGAAGCTCAATATTTTTTTTTTTATTCTGATACCTTTCAGGGTTTTTTTTAGTTTTACATAATCTGAATTTTGTGATTATTTGCAGAGAACAGTATTCTCTTTGATATTTAGCCAACTTGTGAGTTTTGTTGTGAAGTTGTGAAAATCTCTATGTGTAGTCAGTCCTTTCGACAGCTGTCTGGACTGCTGATCTGTCCCCCCAACAGACTCTTATCAGCTGATAAGAGTGTTTACGCCAGCGTTATCCCTGTCCATTTAAGGGCTATGGAGTTAAGAGTCATAACTGATAAAGCCTTTCCACTCAAAACTGTTGCAGAATCTGTGATTGATGCAGCATACCTAGAGTTGTATGGCCGTGAGCAGTGCACAACACTTTAACCTGCATGTAGGGCGCACATTTTATCTACCACTTTCAGACATTTGAAATATACAATCAGTAATGTAGTTAAAGTACTCATATTATGAAAACAATCCCTTTTTCTGGGATTTGGGGTGTTATTTTGTGTCTCTGGTGCTTCCACACACATTCACACTTGGAAAAAAACAAACATCCATGGTGTTTTGAGTGAGATCCGGTTTCTGAATGTCCTCTGTCTTCAGTCTCCTGGTGAGCTGTCCAACATCTGCACGGCTTTCTACGTCACTAGAGATGAGGTGGCTAACCGTAGCATGCTAGCTCTTTCTCAATGGCAACACACTGCTCCAACAGCCACTAGTTGACCAGAATCTCCAAAACTACTTCCTGTCCCTGTTCTACTTCCTGTCCCTGTTGTGTCCCTGGTCTAGAAGAAGTCTCCCAGCTGATCCTGCCTTGGACTGACCAAAGCTGGAGAAAGAGTTATCTAGCTGATCGATCTTACCGAGCTACTGAGCATGTGCAGCTCCCAACAAAGATAGGATAGAAGTGAGATGTCTCACTCTGGAGCTAAAACAGAGACCTAAACACACAGGATGAAAACAGGATCTGCAGCAATGTGCAATACAACAAAAATATGGTGTTTTTTTGAAAATGAAACCATGTAAACCTATTACAACCTGGTCCAACCTCAAAATACAATTATAACCTGAAAATGAGCAGAAATGGACGCTTTAGAAGCCACTTCTGTCATTTAAAAAAAGCCATAGTTCAGTTTGAATTACTTAGTTCTATCTTGATGCTTTGATCTTTCTTGAAAGACTCAATTATTTGGAAGTATTTTACATTGCTCCATCATTGTAATTACTTCTAACCTGATTAAATATAATCTAATATTACCACTATTGGGATGGTGGCGATGATAGGGAGCCCCATACAGCAGCAGTCACTCATTGGGACCTTACCCAGTAAACTAATATAATTCAATATTTCTATAAAGCAACCACATTTACTATTAGTGATATAGTTCACATCAGTGGCACGTCTCTGTATAATGGCTATGGAATTCCAATGAGGTCCTCGAGTTGTGTGTAAACAACACTCATTATGAAAGAATGTGGTTTTAGGCCTGTGCAAAGTGCTATTATGCATAATCAAGTCATTTGAAATTAACATCCACGTAACACTTTTTTTTTTAAGGTTAACACTGCAGCAGCTATTTAGGGGTTGAGAATATACACGTATTTGCCTTTTTTGCCACCCCTCCCCAATACCTTGAAAATACACCTGGTCTGCTGAGATAATTAGAGCATTGAGAGGTACTGCAGCGCACACTTGAAAATGAATGAATAAATAAATCATCTCTCAATCTCCAAAAAAAATTGCTGACCACCAATTGCAAATGTGACATTTCCAGTGTTATGTACCACAACATGAAGTTTGAATGTGCCCTCTTTTTTTGAAAGCCAAAGTGAACTTTGACTTGCAAATAATCATAATCATGTGGAGTACAAGTACAACCTCCAAAGTGAACACCATTTGAATTTTTCTTGTTAGCATGCATAAATCTTTTGCGAAATACACTCACTGCTTTCAACTCTAATAGTGTACACAGAAATCAAAGCTGTGCATTTCTTGCAGAGCATCAAGAGAGGAGGAAGATCTGCATAATGCTGGCTCCAGCAATGAAGAGCAAAACGCACATCTCTTGCTTTCCTTCCAATAACATCATTACCATTTTGACATCATCGGCCTAAATGTTGTTGGTAGCTCTGAGAAATGCTTGCCTGGTAGTGGGAGTCAAGGCTAGGTGGGGGGGGGGGTTGCTGGGGCATTTCTGCTTTAAGGCCTTGTGCTTATCAGTGCAGGGCAGATACTGTTCCTATGTTCCTAGTTGACAGTGTGTGTGTGTGTGTGCGTGTGTGTGTGTGTGTGTGTGTGTATGTTGGTTGTGATTGTCAGTGAACCCCCGGGACAGGTGCTGAAGGATGGGATCGTATTTGGGAGCAGGTGCACCCCCCCCTTCCCCCACCCCTTCCTCTTCTCTTGCCTTGTTCCCTCACTCCCCCAGGGGGCATATGGTGAGAGTGATTGGAGAGACCCGGGGCCCACAGGGACTGCTCCTCTCCCCAGTTCATCTGTTCCAGACAGGGCCCTGCGGGACACCCGGGCTCTCTTGAGGTCTCCGTTGGCTGGGAATCAGGCCTGTTAAGCGGCTTCGCTTTCAGGTTGAGTGCTTTGTTACAGTGTTGGGCGGTCGCGCTGGCCACCCCAGTTAGCTTTACACCGTGTAGCATTGTACATGCCAATGTTGTGCGCAGGACACATGCCAAACTGGCAATAGGTCACGCCGTCTAATATATTTGTTCCGTTCCCATTTGTAAGTGTTGCTTTTAATCTGCCAGCTCTTGTCCTGTCCTGGTGCCATTGCTAGGAATAAAAACACCATCTTGCTGAGATTTCACAAGCTCATTATTGTGAACCAGCTTACAAATGTGAATGTTCTGAGTGCACTAGGAGAGAGAGTTATGGGGGCATTGTAGGCCTTGTATAATATATGTACCTCTTTTATGTGGTCATTTATTATAAGGCGAGCTCAATGAATAATGTATGATTAAAAGGCTTAATGGATACACTGGGACTCGTCAAAATTAAAGCAAAAATCCATTTGCTCTCCCTGTAGTAAATCCACTCGCTTGTCCTTGGGCTAATTTCCAACTTGGGACTTGGTGGGGGACTGAGTGCATGTCTTGATAGCGTTTTCAAGGGAGGGAGGTGTTGGTTGTGCTGTTAAGTGTGTGTGTGTGTATGAGAGAGAGAGAGAGAGAGAGAGAGAGAGAGAGAAAAGGGAGAAAAAGTGAAATGGGACATGGATGAGGAACAAAGCCAGGACCCCCTCTTTTTCTTGATGCCTCCCTCCTTCATCTCACCCTATTCCAGACCCTCTCTTTGTCTCCTTCCCTCTTTCCCCGTCTTATAGCTCCTTCCCCCTGCCTCCGAGCAGCTGCCACTTCTGAGCCTGAAGAAAATGAAGGCAGATGAATCAATTTGGCCTGTGGCCCTAAAGTGCACTTGTCTGCACCCCAGCCTGGGCGGGGGGGATAATGAGCCGATAGATTGAGCCGGTGCCGGAGCCCAGCACTGAGCGCCGAGGTGCCTTTGCCCGCCTCACCACAAGGCCCCACTCACATACACACACACATACATACACATACTGCTGATGCCTCCCTGAGCAGCGGTAGCAGCCTGTCGCTAGGTTAATGGGGGTGAGGGTCCTTTGCGCAGGACACTTTTCAGAACAAATTAGAGGAAGGATCTGTATCCGTCCTCTTCAGCCCTCCCTCTCCCTGTATTGCCCTCGTCTCCTCCTCGCCTTGTGCGTGGGAAGCCCGGAGAGCAGATTTGAACGTGGTAGTGCGGAGGAGAAGAGCATCAAGGCAGCTAGAAATCAAGGGGCGGGCAAGGGGGCAAGGTCCAAGATCCCAGGGTAATGAGGATTGACACTGGGACAAGGCTGAGGCACAGCCTCCCTGAACGCTGTTGACAGGTGACGGCAGGCTAGGGAGAGATGAGGCAGAGTGAGAGGAGCTGGAGCGAGGAGAGGAAAAGTGAGGTCAGGACTAACAGCTTCTCTTATTCAAGGAAGAGAAATGTGGGAGAGCGCGCAGCCATCCGTTGCCCCCCGAAACCCCCCTACAAGGTGAAGGAGGCTGGATCAAAGGAGCAGGACAACAAAGCATCACCCGCCAGCCTCTAGCCAGCACCCTGCTGACAGGCTGCAGATTGATCGACACTGTGAGGAAGAGTGAAAATAAAAAGAGAGTTAGCCAAGCCTAGCATGAACCGATGTGAACCACTGGTGTCTCATCGATGCCTTGACTAGCCCTTTCTAAGCAGGCGGGCTTTGTGACTTCACCCAGGGTTAGAGTAGTATACATGAGCAGACCCAAGTCAGTGCTATTCAACTTGGGGGGGAATTAAGATGCTAGAGGGCCCTTTGAAGATAATTAAAGAGCACAGAGCGGCAGCCTCCAGAGAGGAACTGCAGACATGTTCAATACCGAGACTAATGGAGCTAATTTCCAGTACATTATTCATGTAAAACACAGGCCCTTACTTAGCTATGTTTTTCTACCTCTGTCCCCACACACACACACACACTCTCACACTCACAGATTAACCACATTCACTTGCTGCTTCAACCTTATTAACCTTGTCCCAATACCGCATGGGTCAAACCTCCAATGTTAACAAACTTAAAAAAAAAAAACTATAACTCCTTAAAACAGCCATGCGGCCAAGAACTCCTCCAGCAGAAAATGAACTCAAGCATAGTGGAAAGGCATTATAACCTTGAACTGTGTTGCCTTGCAACCAATCACATCTCAGTAGAGATCAGTAGCCCCACCCTCAAGCTCACTAACTTGTCCTTTAACATTAATGAGTACACACAAAGAAAGAAAAAACAACACATGAAAGCTGTACAGTTGGGAGCTTAGGGCCAATTAAACACCTCCCCAGACAGGAAATTAGTCCCTGCCTTAATCACAGGCAGTCAGCGTTGCCAATCTTTTGTCAGAGTTGGAGAATTCCTGCCTAGATCAATTGCTCTCCTGTCCCGTTGAACAGCGGCTCAGGGAATGGTCCTTGCACGCTTCATCATTAACCTAGGCGGCTAATTAGACGCTGTGCTCTGATCAATAGCCAAGTTGATTGCTGACTGGGTAATGACGCCGCAGGCCCCGGAGAAGACGGAAACACTTTGGGCGCCTTCAGGAATTTGTCAGCAACACTGATGCTGGGTAAACAAAGTAATCAACGGCTGTACTTGACGGCAACGTGACGCCAACTGTACCTTAACGCTCTGTCTCTGCCTCCATGCCTGCCTGCCTGCCTGCCTGCCTGCCAAGGAGGATTGCTCTCTTTGTGCTCTCCTTGAGAGAAGGAAATCAAAAAGGCCACCATCTATTTTAAGATTCAAGCAGTGATTAGGCTGACAGCTAGTCGAGCGAGAGAGGCAGAGGGAGAGGCGGGTAGAGGTGGAAGTCAAACCTGATTAGGCCCACCTGCCAGGTTTCTCTTGCTTCCATCTCTACACCCTGATTGCTTGGCGGCAGCTCCCTCCTCCTCTGCGCCACACTCACCCCACCCCACCCCGTACTGTCACTGTTGACCTCAGCGCACTGCTAATGCCCCTTGGCCAATCAGCATGCTTGCCCTGGTGGCGGCAGGGTAATTAAAAGGGAATTGTGTCTACTTGGCATGTGAGCTGGTGGGGACGAGGGTAGACAAACACTCTCTCTCTCTTTCTCTCTCTCTCTCTCTCTGCCGCCTTGCCTCCCTCCCTCTCTCCCAGCCAGGTGGTAGCGTACAGGACCTGTCAGATTAGCTGATGACCCTTTTAATCCTGGCCCAGCCGGGGGCCGGGGGCCATAATTGATATTTACAGGGAAAGGTTAATTGTAGCAGTGATCTGCTTAAATTACAGTGGAGATCAGGAGAACGGGGCCAGCCACCGTGTGTGCCACCAGGGGAGCTGCTACATGCAAACTGCTAGTCAAATGGTTTACACCCCGCAGCCATCGCCACTGTACTCCAAGGTGGGGGAGCAGCTCGGGACATTTTGATTGGCTGGTGCAGCACCAGCACATAGTCTTCCTTGCTGAGCTCGCCAACCTCCCATCTGGCTGGGAATTTGAATGCATGCCAACTGTGGGTCTTGATGGCCTGCAATAAACCAAGCCATCCAGGTTTGTATTAGCGTTAGCATGATGAGGCTGGCTGAAAGCAGATACTGGCATGTGTGCATTTAAGCAGCTGATGGCTAATATTTTTGGCCACTATTAGATTTATTTATTTGTTGCCTACCAGATCCTTGAGTGTGTATGTATGTTTGTGTCATATGAGCACACTAACATTATTGTATGTGGTAAACATGGTCAGGGTGCAAATTCCATTTTACCTAAGTTGGGCAAATTGGTGGAGGTTATAGTGAATTTAACAAAATTGCTAAAACAAAAATTAAAAAAAATCTGTCTTTTAAAATCAGTCAAATTGAACAAAGTTCCCAAAAAAACTCAACTGAATTTGACCGTCATAGTAGGGATAAGTACATTGTTGCTGCTGCGTTCCTGTTGCTGGCTGGTTTGACTAGCAATAGAGGGTCGAGGTTTGGGGTTGCAGGTGTTTTTGCTACAGCCAGTTGTACTTTGCATTTAGCCAAAGCACAAACTGACACAGAGCTGTGAGTCACCACACCCATTTTGCATTTCCCTCAGGTTAAGAATAGAAGGACCATGGCCCATTGAAAGTCAGTTGAAGCCATTGTTTTTATGCTGTATTGTTATGCATAGATATCTAACGTGGAGTTGGAAAATCCAAGTGAGTGACAGAAAATAAGATGGCATCATTCTGGATATTTGATGGGGGTTGGATCCAGATGTAGGTGTCTTGTATGTTTATGTGCTTTATGAATTTTAATTGTGGCAATATTTAAATTTTGTTGTCATGACTGTTTAAAATCTCTTCTAGGAAAAGGAATTAGAAACAAGCAATATCTATAAATGCTGCGATGCTGTACATTGGAGATTTGTTGCACAAATGTCTATGTCTAAGCATCTGTCCCTATTTAAGATGAAATTAAAAATGAAAAACATAAATTATTCTTCTTGCCATTTTATGAAAGTAATGAGCCACTCACACAGTGATTCACAGTTATATCAGAGTGGCTATTAGGATTATGCTTTATGCCTCTCAAATGTCTCTCAGGGTAGATTGTTTGTTAGTGGTTTGGATCGTGACCTAAGGACATGATTTGAAGATCTCCTCTTTCTTTCTTGTGTCCCCTGCAGATAAAACCTTTAGTGCTACGTCCGGTCAAACTCAGCGAGGATGAGACGGTGCAGGAGCTCAGCCGCCCGCACAGAGCAACTCCAAGGAGCAGCTCAGCGAGGTGAGTCCTTGGACAAGACCTTTCCCTGTTTACCCCAGACCTCCTACAGCGAGCCAGGCTATCCACTTTCACAGGCCAAGGCAGGGGATCCCTGAGGTGGAGTATAGAGAGCGGTCGGGCGACGGCAACATCGAGGCAGAGATCAGACAGCAGCTGGCGCAGTAGCTCCTGCTGTTTTCAGCTATCACCTCATAAATCCCCTGTGCGTTGGCGGGGATAAGACTGGCTGGCTGACAGCACATAGACAAGAAATGATTAGGCCGGTCACACAGCATCACCTTGTTGGCCTGGCATTATTTAAAGCATGGAACGGTTAAATGTAGACATGACCTAATGCAGTTCAGCCAGGTGTGGGCTGATCTCACCAACCCCAGAATGGAATGAGTTAAAGCAACTGTTCCAATTATCGCTGCAGTGGCATCCATATGCCAGCCCATTTAGAGGATGAGTAGGTGGCAAAGGCAAATGGAGGCCAGGCATTGGTTCAGCGTAAGGGATGAAATAATGCAATTTAGATACAGAGGAAGTAATGAGAATTCATGCAAAATCCCAAGCGGCTCATTTTAAATGAATGTAGAAATATGCTTCCTAACTAATGCCTGTCAAGCAGACCTCCCAAACCTACCGAAATTCAATCAGACTGTTCATTTAGCTGACGAAAGCAGCAGGAGGATGAGGGGAAAGAGAGAGAAAAAGAAGAGGAAGGAAAATGTGCAGCTCTTTACAGCAGGGGTAAAATGATGGAAGGAAAAGGATTTTAATGGACTTATTAAATACATTGTTTTAAGCTATTCAGCATTCCAATTGAAAATTCAGCTGATGGAAAAAAAAATCATCTAGTCTAATTTTTCTCATCTTCATCCTCTTATATCTCTTGTGCACTGTCCCCCCTCTTCCCCTCGTACTGTTTCTCTTGAATTTGTGTAAAAGGCTGTCTTTTAATGAAAAAGTCAGGAGGAAGGGGCGGGCTTGTCAGATAAAAGAGCGAAGCCGGTTGACAGCTCTGACAGGGATATACGACAAGCACAGAGAAGCAGGGGGGCATGGATAAGGGCGGGGTGGGGGGGTTGCGGCAATGGGGGCGGGGGGTTGGGGGGGTGGCTGTTGAAAATTGCGTGCAGTAATCGTCAACGCTGTTAGATGTGGCATGTCACTCTAATCTGCTGCCAAATAAATGGTGCACAGACGCTGATCGTTGTAGCCACGGCATCCATATCTATCCATCTCCCTCTCCCTCTCTCCCTCTGCCTCTGTCTTCCTCTTTTCTTTACCTCTCTCCTCCTCAGTCTGTCTGACTGTCTGTCCGTCAGACGCTAGCCTGAATTAGAGGCTAGCATCAACCTTAGTGCATTTCTGTGGCATTTCCATGGGCCAATCAGAACTTTGATCTTGTCTGCTACGTGAAGTCGGCTTAAAAACATCCTCTACCCTTGACCATGGTGAATGCGTCTAGCTTTTCTTTTCCTGGTGAACACTAACATGCATTGTTAATGATGTTTGGAGGCTACAGTGTGCCATTTTATTTGCTCAGTGTAAAGTGAATTACGCCAGAATGATCGCCCAAGGCATGCGAGACTTTGATTACCTGCAGCCTGAGCAAATAAAATGCCACAGCAGCCGCTGCCTCACAGCACAATGCAACGTAAATAAAGCACAGGCGGTTTAAGGCCGCCTTCCTGATTTGTAGTATTAGCTAAACTAGCTAGCATTAGCTAACTTCATGGCATTTCACTCAGTGGTGCAAAAGTAACTAATTACATGTACTCAATTACTGCACTTAATTTGAGGTACTTGTACTTTATTGAGTATTTCTGTTTTCTGCTACTTTATATTTGTACTCCCCTTCAACTCAGAGGCAGATATGGTACTTTTTACTCCACTACATTCATCTATCAGCTTTAGTTACTAGTTGCAGAATTAGATTAACAATACAAAATGTAATCAATAAATAAATCATGATGGTGGGATTTTTATTTAAACTAATACCTGTTTTCTGAAGGAGCATGCTTCATCAATGGTTTTGTTTTGAAGGAAGTTACTTTGAAACAAAAGTATGTAGTGCTGGACTCGGTTGATGCCAACTAGAATATTTGGCGAGTCCAATGGCCGAGTGTGAGACACGTCCAAGTCCAAATACCAACAAGTCCGAGACAACAGAAAAGCGTGTCCGGTCTCAAGTGCAAGTCTGGCATTAATGCATCAATAATTATAATTCAATAACATATATTATTCTGAAATGGGCCATTTTGCATAATGAGTACTTTTGGTACTTTAAGTATATTTTGTTGCTGCCAGCTTATCATGTGGCCCACCTTGCCTGTTGTTGCTTATCTTGACATCTTTTTCACTACTCTAAAGTTTGCAGGTCTACACACAGAGAGATTCCTCACCAACACTGTGTCACTGTCTCTTCTATATTTTTTTTATCGTTTCAGCTCCATGAAGTTTCTGCCACCGCACTGAGAGCACTGCTAATTTTCGTAAAAAACACACTCCACCACATCAAAGTGGCTCCCCGGCTTTAAGAGCTCTTAACTAATGATGCCGTGTCTGCAACGAGTAAAATGGATTTCTCTTGTCTTACCGCCAAAGGAAATAGAGACAAATGCGACATGTGGACGCGCCCGCCTGTAAAAACAGTCATGCATCAATTTGGGAGCAGGGAGTAAAAAAAACTGCAGGGGATGTTGTTTGTTCATTGCCATGGTTGGGTCTTTATCTGTTTATTTTGACTAGGTAATTGTGCCTGCGGTGCAGCGGGGCCCGGCACTAAGCCACACAGGGATTATGGAAATATGGGGTGGCGGAGGGAGTGGGTACCACTGCATCTGTGTCCTGTGGAGGAGAGGGCGGCAGTTGTGGTGCTGTCAAGGTCTCTAACACCCTCGTGTATCCACCCACACCCACCCACATGCACCCAAACCCACCCAGCTACCTAATCTGCCATACATGTTCGCATCCCTTGCCACCTCATGCTCCATCGAGCTCTGATTGGCCCGCCTCTTGGCCTCCCTGCAATGACAAAAACCAATAGTCTGGGTTGGGAGAAGATGGACTGGACCCTCCCCTTGTCGCCATGTTTTTCTTTTTTCTTTCCTTTCTTTTTTTGTAAGGCGAGTGGAGGAGGGGGCATGGAAATGGGGAGAGGATTAGGGGGCGGATTTAGCAACATTTCTCTTCTCTGGGGCTGTTTAGTTAACCCTTAAATGCCGCCAGCATCCGCCCCATCCATCTCGCCACCACAACCACACACACACACACACACACACACTCACACTCGTCCTCCTCCCTCCCCCACACTCCCTCTCTGGGCGGGTTCTTAAATCCTTTTGAAGTCCTAAGCGCTGCAGAAATCCATTGAGAGCCATGTATAATGGCTTTTAAGAGAGAGTGTTTAGCTGGATGCCGACCCTATGGCTTATGAACCGCTGGCGTTTTAATGGATCCCCCTTTCCCTCCTCTCTCTTCCTCCCTTCACCGGCACTAAATCCAATGGATTGTCCCTCATTATCATTTAAATAAGCCTCTCTTTCTGCTCAGAATGCTCCAAGTTGAATGAACTCTACATAGTAAGGCTAATTCCAAATGGCTTTGGCCTCCCGTCACCTATGCACATATGCACTCACACACAAACACATGCATATACACACACACACACACACACACATCTAGGTGCACTCACAACATGCACACTCACGGACAACAGACCACATTCTCACTGGAACACACTTTTGGCCCTTTTTGTAGGGACAGATTTTGCCTTCTGAGCAGTTCTTCCTCCCCTTTCTCCTGGCCTCCTCTCTAGTCGCGGTAGTGAAGGGATCAGAGAGGTTGAGCAGAGCGGGAATAGCCTTTTGATTCCCGCAGAGCCTGCTTTCCGGTTCACGGCAGGACTCCTCCCTAATCGTCACCGCAGGAGCTGTCCTGCGAATCAGAGGGGCACACAGGCGTTGATGAGGGCTGAGGCCTAGAGCAGGTGTGGGAGAGTGGATGAGGGGTATTGGGAGGGTGCAAAACAAGGGAGGCAGTGGTGGTGAAGGTGTGGGGGAGGTCGCTTGGATTGAAGGTGGACCTATGGATGAAATTGGTCTAGCAGAAAAGTCCCCTCCAGAGACCAGGGGGGGGAGAAATTGCCAATCTAGACAGAGGAATAAAAGAAGTGAGAAGTGGAAGTGGAGGGAGGGATTTGGAGATTGGTATTCTTGCTGGGCTCTGACAGACAGAGCCAGAGAACAGAACAAAAGCTAGCTTTCTCTGTCACCATCCTGCTCTTGTTCAGCATTTAGAGGACTGCATGAGAAAACACAGGAGGAGTTGGATGGGCCCTAAACACCTCCCTTGATGATGGAAGATATACGTACTTACCCTGAGTAAAAGGGCTTGATATAACATAATAACATAATGGTTGGTTTGGTTCCATGTTGCAGACACCATTTTTGTTTAAAAATAATATCTCACAAGGTAACGACAAAATAAAATAAAAAATGCATCCAATGAAGGACAGTGTAGATATTGATAGACAATATTTCATTTTTAGAGTTTGGCTTGTTAAATGTCTAATGATGAACAGGACATGATGTCTTTTAGCCCGTAAAGGATATAAAGCATTTTTGAAATGATGCCCGTTGATGCTTCTCTTCTTCAATACTGTTTGTTTTCAGCACAAAACAAATACCTTGATAATTCAAAGATGGAATAAGGAGAGAAGCCAACAACTTCGGCTAGCAGGGTACCTGAGCTGTTACTCACTCTAGTTTTATCCTTTTATCTTCTGGTGCAAGTGATAGATTTACTCCCATGTGTCTATCTGTCAGATGCCACTCTGGAAGGTACAGAAGCAAGTGAATTCAAACAAATAAATGGTGACAGTTAATCTTGAACTGCACTGCAACGCATCGCCTGTATTATAAAACCATTTGAGGCGTTAATAATTTGGTCCACCGGCCAAGATTAAAACCGGACATTAAATATAGCGTTGCCACATAATGTATCCCAGAGACTCAATCATGTTTTATGTAAAGCATGCAGACTTCACACTGTGCTTAAAAGGCATCTACACAGCCATGGAATGATTATTGTGCACCTTTTTAATTATAGTTTTACCACATGATTAAGGATTTCCACGGTGTCCTTCTATGAAAACTCATATTATGTCTCTCAGCTGGATTTGAGTGATTGTTTTTAGAGCTGGTGCTGCTCAGCTACCCCACAGTGGAGGCCAGAATGGATGGGAGCGATGTGTGAGTGCGTGGGGGTACATGGCGGGGCGGGTAAAAGGTTAACGTGAATATTGGTATTAAAGCGGCGCTGCTTCGTCATGTCTGTGTCAGCGAGTGAAACGCTCCTTAAAGGTCATCCCTGTTCTCCTCTCTCTCCCTACAGAGTTCCACTCACTCGCTGTCAGGCCGTGGCTACTCGGTAAGTGGCATTTTCATGCTTCATAGCTTTACGGCAGAATTACAATCTCCAACGACCCGCTTTATGGTCCCGGCGCTCGACATTTTAATTATGTTAAATAGAGTAATGGAGAAATCATGATATTAGAGACATTAATTCTGGCTGACTGACTGATTAAATTGCGGGAAGGTGTCCTGCGCTACCTTGGCGAAAAGAGCCTCGTTTTATTGGCATCGATCAGCGCTGCTCGCCGGCGCTGCAATTTGGCTGTCAGAGTTTTATGTCTTCCTGCAATGACTGTCAATGGAGGATGCTTTTCCTCACATACAGTATATGACAATATGTCTAAAAGCCTCTTAAAGGCCCCCTGTATCTATGCAATAAATACAATTTCACACCACGACCACAGAAATGCATGTATATTTACGCCTTCAGGAGGATCCATAGCAGTTTTAAAATGTCTTATGATTTGTTGGAATCAACTGACTGATTAACAAGAGTCAGTGAGATGGTTTCTGTCATGTTGTTGAAGGTAAATCTACCCGAGAGGAATATTTAGTGATGCTTTGGAAAACGTCAACCCAATCCTTTCAAACATACACTCGCATACAAATTGTCAGAGGTGGACTATTTTTATCCCCTAAGAGCATCTGTTGCCTTGCCCCAGTGCTTTTTCTAACCGTACATTTGTGCTCTTCCCCTCCCATTGTTTCAACGATGTGTCTAGTCTCTGGGTAATAGAGACAGCAGTCGTCCTTTATGTCCTTTGCTTAAAGGGGAACTAATAAGAGGCCTTTCTTTAAAGTGCGCTACTTTTAGCTGATGAGTGGCATATGGCAGTTCTTATTGCAGCTTGGAAGCAATCATCCCGACAAACAAAACAACTATAAATGGTTTGTCATCGTTAATCTGCCTCAAAGGACTGTAGTTAAAGCGCTGAACAGAGCTTAACTTGAAAAGACCTTGATCTCTGTGCAATTTTTGTATAGTTTAGTTTTAATAGAACATGTCACATTCCTATTCCCCAGCGGTCGCATACTCACAGATGGATGAAAACAAACAAGACCTTCCAAAAAAGCTTGTGGAGCCCTTTGGCTGGAGCTGTCAGTTTGAGTCGGCAGGGGACGAGGCCTTCTCTTTATCTGTAGAGGAGGAAGGGAGGAGCGGACTGGAGGGGGCTTGGTGTTGTGGGGTCGTTGGAATTGTACAAGCAAATAAAAGTCTAGTAACGAGGGCAGGAAGTTAGACGTTGTCGGGCTTTGTGGCTATCCGACGGTGCTATCTGCAGTGTTTGTAGCCTCTGGGCACCTCCTGGGTGCTGAGCTCTGACTCAGTCTGCTCTGCTGCCCGGCTCGCTTGATTTCTCGGGTCTCCTTATCTGCATGAGCTTCAGGCTTTACAGTATGATGGTTTCAAAGGGGGGGTTGTAGGGTCGGGGGGGCTCCAGGGATCTGCCAGGCAGAGGATGAGTGGGTAAGGGGGGTGGAGGAGGAGGAGAAGGCCAGGGGCTGCATAGAGCATTATGGCTGGAGGAAGAGAGAGGCTATGTATGTGGGTGGAGGGCTGTCAGTGAGGTGGGGAGAGGGTGTGGGAGGGTCAATGAGGCAGGCGCACAGGCGTAGGCAGCGCCACTGGCCACCAATAGCATGGACTGGGCTATCGTCTGGTTGGCCCCTGGCACAGATCGCCATCTACTGCTCTGCCTCTCCACAAACACTCCAAAAATCAAGACGGTGCATGGGGGCTGGTTATCTGTCACAGTCAGTAAGCAAAAAAAAATCCATATGTTTCCTTTCTTATGTTGCCTGCCAGGCTTGATTGGCCTCATTTGAATGGGGTACACAAGAATGTACAGTAGAGGAAGTGTCTGGGCTTTAGCGCTAGATTCATGGAAACAGGAAATTGGAGTCACCAGAGTGTTTTTGAAAAGAGAAAATAACCTTTTGTACTGTCTTAAAATGGTTTGGCAGTTGCATACAAATGCATTGTCTGCTGGTTTCATTCATCCAAATTGTGTTTTTGCACATTACATCATACATCATCTCTGCACACATTCTGAAGAAACATGACATGTTTCCTCATCATTCTGTTCAGTCTCTTTTCTCATTTCTTTCTTTGTTAAAAGAAAGGACTGACTAAACAAAAAGAGCAAACCATATTGCATCACTTAGTAACAGTTGAAAAATTGCAAATTGAAATTCAAGGTTTCTGCAGGTTGATGCAAATGTGTGTTCAAATGAAACTGCTCATCTCTAATGATTTCAATGTCTTCACATTAGAGGATTTTAGGAAAAATGCAAATTTGATTTTTGTGTGCTAGAAATAGTGGCCATTGACTTTTATTCTTGATGAGGTGTCACCTTTTAGACTGATGTAAGTTCGATTCCACAATAAATATATAATAAACAGAATCAGACCGGTGTTTAGCAGTGACTTGTTGATATCTGATTGACTTAACTTTATTTATTTATGACTTAACGGAACTTGCCTTGGTGGGCTTACACTGCAGAGCTAGTCTCGCATTGCCAGACCTTCCTCCACAGCGCTGCTATAGGAGGTCTGCGTAGTCCACACAGCATTCCTAGAAAAGAGAAAACCATGCTCTGGTGAATTGGTATTTCTTTAAACCAATCACAATCGTCTTTGGCCGGACGCAGTCTGCAAAATAGCCTTGGGAAGGAACGTGTGCACGTAGGGAGGCGAGCTTTGGAATTAAAATGGCCCTAGCTCGGAAGATGTTTCCTGAATCGAAGGGAGTTTAGATTGCCAACACCAGAGGTGCGTCTCATGTTGCTTAAATTGCCTCCTCGACTCCTTCAGCTGCACAGCTTCCGGGAAGGCTGCTCTTGTGTATCCTTACCTATAGCTCCTCGATGAATTCTCCTCGATGCTCGCTCCTCCAGGTGGAAATAAGAGCTTTGAGACGGCCTTGAGAGGTCCGAACAGCATCCGGTTCAGCTGAGGACAGAGACCGGCATCGCGACTATCCCGTGAATGAAACGTCATCGATATATAGACTGCTGCAGGGCAAGCTGCACAACAAAGAAAATATTCCTGAAAGTGTTATATATCTGTACGCCAAACTACCCTAAGTTACTTCAGGTGATGACATTGCTAGACGTGAAAACCGTCCCCCCACCCCAACCCTTCATCCCCCATTCAGGGGTGTGGGCTAATCTCTGGACCGTTGAGTCGAGCAGCAGGACAGAGACTTGCTATCTCGCTCTCAGCGGAAGACTGGATATGGAATTGTTTATCAGGCCGACTCTCTCCTGTCTGCTTGTGCAGGCTTCATTATAGCAGCGACTATGTTGGGGAGACAATATCTGTGCCTTGTTTCCTGCGCTGCTACCTGCGTGTTGTTCCATTGGAGATTGGCCTGGGCTCTGGCGATTTATCATCCTCTCTCAGGGGCTCCTTGATAAAGACCCACCCCCCCTCTGTGCCTGTGAGATACGAGCTGCAAGAGACGGGGAAAATGTCAAAGAATCTCACTGCATCTATCTGCCCATCCGGTCGCTGCCCCTTGGCTGTATACACTGTATAGAAGAGGAGCCGTTTTAGCTAAGCGAAAAAGACAGCACAACTCCCTTTCTTTTCAGATGAAGTGATTGAGCTTTGGTCTCCCAACTGCATTTTTTAAAACCACCCAAGGCCAAGCTACAGCTCAATGTTTTCATGCACGATAAAAGCATAAAGCTTTGTCTGTGACAGTATAATCTGACTAGTCTGTTTTGGGAGGGTTTATCTCTGCGATGTCAGGGAGTAAAACCTTAGCCCGGGTGTTTGGGCTGAGCGAGAGTGCTGGGAGCTCTGAGACACACCCATTCTTTATTTCCCCTGCTCAGGTCATAATCATATTTAACGCTAAATGAGTCTACACTGTAAACAGAGCAGTCTCCGAGTCATTTGTGCGTTGTTAAACAGCCCTGTTTTAATTGATTTGGCATTCCCGACCTCCGCATTGTGGCAAACACACTTCCCTGTCTGAGTGACGAGGCTTTTTACAAGATCTTTATCAAATACAAGGATTATGTCACTTAATTATAATAGAAGCCATTAAAAGCTTCACGCTTTATTAAACAAAATGACACAGATTCACTGGATTAAATGCTAAAATAGCAATTGAAAGGAAATTGAGTGTAAATTATATATTGTACTTCTACAGCACACAGAGCTTTAAAAGAAAGCCATGGCTGCTTCCCCCACAGTATACAAAATCTCCTAACTGCCTCTCTGTATATCACTCTGTCTGCCTCTTTCGCTCTGCTTACTTTTCAGTGGGGTGTGCAGGTGTCTCCATACCACCGGCTCTGCACATGGTGAAAATTAGTGAAGGAAACCAAGAGCCCAGCAGGAGTGGGCCGGGGTCCTGACCTTGTCCTGGCCTTAGGGTGGGGTGCTGCCTGTCAGGGGATTCTCTATGAGGGCTGTCTGCCTTGAAAAACCTATTTGTTTATCCCCGTGTGCGGTCCGGCTTCAGATCCTGGGCCCTGTTGCTCACCGCGCACCAGGGACCCGGGCTGTTGCCGCTAGCAACAGATAAAAATTGCTGTTAACCACAGCGGGGCCCACAACACATCAATCAAGGGTTCTGCAGATAAAGGCTGCAGGCTTCTGGGGCCTCGGCTGAATGGCACGGTTGAAAATCCCTTTCCAGTGGCTGAGCACACACAGCTCTGGTGATAGAGGCCTGCTAACATTCAGAGTAGAGGAGGGAAACTTCATTTTCATCAACGCACCTCACGTTTTGTTCTAATGGAGATGCACTAGAACGGTACCAACACAAAGGGGGCTCTGGGAGAGGTCATTTGAATAAAAAGGCGACACTGTGAATTAGTGTTACCTCAGAAAAACCAGCCCAGGCATAGTTCAGTTGCTCCAAATGAACTCTTAATTGCTTTTGCCACTTGGCTTTGCTCTCAGGGCTGCTTAAAAGCTGGGACGTTCAGCTCCACCGCATTCCCCCTACCCCGTTCGTTAGGACTGAATTGAGATCAACGACTGGAAATGGTGACTTCAGTGGTTCATTCCAACCTTTTTCAATCTAGTTCCACCACCCTTAAAGCAGAAGTATGGTGATGGCTGTGGTGCCTGGTAATGAAAAAGAACAATACTGATCTTTTTTCATATTAAATCCAGTTAATGTATTCCCAGACAAAGCTCAACGCTATCACCCATGTTGGAGTTAGTCCAAATGAAACACCGGCTCTCATGGGTAAAATTATTAGTTTTATCCCCCTAAGCCCATCCTTGATTATCATCACTCTTAGTTTGTCCTGGATGCACTGTCCCCTAGCTCACATTTGCCCCACTTTAAACAAATAGCCCTATAATGTAACAATCAAACAATGCTCTGAGGCTTTGTTTACTGCAGGCTTTCTCCCCATTAAGTTTCACGGACACTGTAGACAAATAAAGTGGTAATTCCATTTTATCATATGTTACATATACCACAATCAAGCAGCAATTACATGCTCCTTCCATTTGTAAGAGCTCCCAATGCCGACGTGGATGTTTTAATGAGGGCTGTAATGAACGCTCAGGGTGTTTGGCAAGTCTCCGAGATGTTGCCGGGGCTTTTATGGCTCCCCATTATAACGTACAATTTGCATCAGCAAATTACAATGCTCCATATCATTATCCTGCACCAAGGCCCGATCGTAAATTAGAGCTCCAATTACAAACATCTATCTGGGAACTGAGTATGATGGCAGCCCACCAGAAGCAAGGCAGAAGGGAGAGAAAGCCTCCTGTGGATTGTGGGATGAGACTTCCATAGAGGTGTGATATTCTCATAAACCGCCCTTATGGGGGAATTCATGCTTCCACAAAAGAAAAAAAAATAGACCGTTTTGGGAGGGAAAGAACGTCTGCTAGTTCTGTTTTGGCAGTTCCATATGTCATATTTCACGGCGAGCTGCACATTGAACTTTTTGGTATTTTAACCGGCTTCCTTCTGTTAAACTCAACACCCACTGATTATGGTGGCTGACTGTTTCACACTCCTCATTCAAAGCCTGACCATTCAGCTGTGCAGAGGAAGGGCCGCGTCCATTGTGTCTCAATTCAGACCCAGCTATGTCCCCGTCTCCTCCAATCTCCCTCTTTCTGACTTTCTCTCCCTCTTTCATTCAACTTGATTATACACTGGAGGGAACCTAATAAATCATAGAGATTTATCATTCTGCAGCTTATTAATTCAGCGCCACAAGTGTAATATTAGTCTGTGTCATTTAAAGGAGCAGGCATTGCAGCATAGTCAGTGTCCCCCAAGGAATCCGGTGGAAGCCATTTTAGTTTGCGAGACTTGTCTTGGTTGTTCTTCTCTCTTTGTTCTTGGTAACACACCCATCTTACTCTGACTGATATGGAGATTCAGTGCCTGACTCTCTCCTGAGCGCCAACAGTTGTTGTAGGGCAAACAAACAGCGGAGTACCTGTGATGGCTTTGTTACCTGTAATCCGCGACCCGTGACCAAATCTCAAATGTAGAAGTAGAACAAAAGGCTTACGCCAACAAAACGCTTCAGGCAGCAAGTAGAAACCACGTCTACTGATGAGACAAAAGGCCTGCGGGTCTCCCGCAAACACACAAGAGCTCCCCGACGCCGCGCAAACAAAGCCTGAAATTAAGAAGAGCCAGAGGCAGGCCCATTTCTACAGCAAAGCTAAAGTGTTCCTTTTTCATGGCCTCGGTGGATTTCAAGTTTTGGTTTGTAATATGGCAGAGATATGAAACCAACGCTTTGTCATTTTCAGTGACAGATTTTAAGAAAGCATATTTCTCATCATTTTTCTCTCTTATCACTTCTGGCTCTATCAACATTCATACACACTTTCCGGTCTAATTGTAAAGGTACTAAAACCTCCTCTTCTTGCCTTTTTCCGATGTTTAATTCATGTTTTGTTTTTGCATTTTAACCTTGCATATCTGTAGGATCAAATGCATCTATCTGTGCTTTTTGGCTAGCAAAGCCAGAGCATAGAGGCACTGCAACCCCTTGTTTGAGTTTGAGAGGTCATGAGATGAAGAAACTTTCATCCATATTCACATAACACCCCCTGGCAATTATTCCTGCTATCTTTAATGTTTCTATGAATCTATTAGGGTTAAAGCTCCCACCCACCTCTCTTAACTCTACCCGCACAACTACCTTTTCCAAAATGTCTACAGAAGTTGTACTAAGTAGGTCATGTTCTGCCACTCGTCTTCTAATCACTCAACGAAGAGAACACGATTCCCCTCCATCGGAGCCCCTGAGCCTTGCTCCTGGGATTTCAGTCAGCAACATACACTCATTTGATTTCCTGGCATGTGTTTTCTCCTTTTCCTTTCTCTCTACACCCCTCTTTTTACTTTCCTTACCTTGTATCTGACAGTACACAAGCAACACCTACCCTTCCTCCAACTTCACTACACAGACACACACACACACACACGCACACGCACACGCTGCAGCCCCTCCTTCTCCCCGCTTGTCTGTCTCTTGCTTGTCTCTCTGTCTCTCTCAGTGGAGAAGGTGTCTGACAGTAACAGCAGGTAAGGTATAAGATTACAGGAGAAGCAGGGGCAATTATACCTCCAGCTGATGCTGGTGTGTTTATGAGGAGAGTAACTGTTAATGGCAGTGTTGTGGTTCCTCCAGAGGCCAGAGCATGGCTTAGGGAAACCTGCTGTTTTTGTCAGTCTATAGCTTCCTGCCATGAAGCTGTAGATGAGGGTTTTTTCTGTCCGCCCATCTGATTTGTGTTCTTTCTCATGCCTCGCCGACTCTGAGAGCCTTCAGTTTGGGCTGCCATGCCGCTGTGTTGCCTGTAGCCTTGGTGGCCCCAAGCGGGTACGGGTTTCCTGTAATGTGCAGCATTAAGGTGCTGACTAGATTGCAAAACAAAAATAGCTTAGTAAAGTCATAGCAGCTTGGTAAAACACATTGGTAAACACCTGTGTATACACACACACACACACACACACACACACACACACACACCGGTCTGTGTAACTGCAGGTCTCATACCAGGGTTTTGGCTGCCTTGCCACTTCCGCCCTACGTGCCCTCTCACACGGCAGGTAGATCACAGCGATTGCAGAGGAGTTTGTGTTTAGATGAAGGAGCTTAATCATCGTTGCATGGGGGTTCCAGTCTAGCGGTGGAACTCTCCCAGTAGCTGTTCCTGGCTCGCAGCGAGAGGTTTCAGCAGTCCTGGGAGCTAAAGCAGAATGCATCACAACACATTTTGCACTGTACAACAGTTTCTTATGGCACTGCAAATTCCATTTACTTTAAAGTGAAAGCAAAACTAAAATGAAGAAACATGCTTTGTATTTCAAACACATTAAGGAAAAAACAACATAAAGATACACACGTTTGTGTTCATCCAGTATACCTTTAAATGTATTGTGTAGCCCTGCCTCACAGTTGTTATTCGTCACGTTTGGCCATACGTAAATCCGGTTGGACTTTATTTTCCAGCACATTAATATGATGTTATACGTCAAATTAGACCAAACTAGAAGTAACGTGGCCTTAACTACACAGTCAATGAACATGTATACCCTAATTAGACACCATACAGCTAAATTATGCTGTAATTAATTCATTATTAGGACGTCATAAGATTTTTTTTTTATCAAATGACACAGTAAAATGTGCCGTTGCTTTCGCAAAGTATCTGTCAAACTAAAATCAAATATGCTTTGTGTTCTCATAAGATCGCCAAAGACTGTGATGTAATTAAATGAGTATAATTATAAAAAAGTGGATCTCCCGGCCCCCCTAACTAAGTAACTTTTACTCTGAGTACATTTTAATATGCTACTTTTTACTTTTACTCAAGTAGATTTTTATACTGGTAATTCTTGTTGTACTTAAGTAAAAGTTTATCAAAATAATAGTACTTTTACTTAGGTAGAACCTTTTGTACTCTATCCACCTCTGATAGCAGTCGTAGTATTACTTGCCATCATTTCTGCACAGAAAAACAGGATAACTGCGCAAATGAGGCAGAAGTAAACACGCCACAATTTCAAAATAAAAGTCTCTGAACATAAAGTTGTGAATTATTAATACATATAAAAATGTATTATTAGTGTCTAAGTATAGTATAATTCGAGTCATATATGCAGTTTCCAATGGCTTTGTTGTGTTTGTTGAAAAGCTATAATGATCATGTTTTCTTGGCCAGTTACCGTGCCACTTGACCATGTTAGTTCCCCTCAGCGCACGGGTCCACTACATGACAAACCCTAGGGAGCGTTCCAGGTGACGTGTGTGCCTATTTGGACAGAGTGATGGTGTAAATGAAGAAATAGATAGAGACAACAAAACAGAACAAAGCATGAGTGCATGATACTATCCCAAATAAAACCTGTTGCAGTTAATAAGCCAGAGCAACCAAACAAGCCTGGCCGGCGGCACAAAGTAGGACAAGAACTCAAAGAGACAGACTGAAATCACCAATGCTGTAAGGTAGCTGTCCCACAACTTTAGAAAAGCCGGTGCAGGCAGAGTTTGGAGATGGATAGATTAAATATTTTTCATTCACGATTGACGGAGCCAAATATATGAGTTTCACTGTGCCCTATATTGTTATGAATCTATGATGCGTTTTCCCTTAACTTTATTAATTTTACATGTTTAAAAATAAAGAAATTAATATCGATATTGTAATATTCATAAATAGTTTCCTGTCTGTATCCTCTGACATACTGTTTGTCTTACAAAGTTTTACCTGTACTCTATTTGTGGAGATATACTTTATACACACTGTACATCTGTAACATTGCAGAGCTCATACAGAACTAGTGGATCAAAGTGTTAATGAGTGTGTAAATTCAGTATTTTAAGCGTCACTTCCACATGCAGTTCACTCCGACTCAGCGGTCCCTAATGACCGCTGAGTCGGTTTACAGTACAAACCGTCCCCTGAACCGACTACAAGCCCAGTTGTAGATGCCCTGGCTTAGCTGTGACCCAGTTACTGATGGTTGGTTTTCAGTCTTCAGAACGAAGGTTCTTTTACCGTTTCACTCATTGGAAGTGGGTTGTCATAGAAGAGCCAGCTAAGTGCCAGGAAATGTTAATAAATGCCAGACTTACCCACCAGTGTCCTGCCCACGACCATCCACGCTCCAGACCCCATCCGCAGCGTGTGGTTGGCCTTGGCCCCGATCACACCGGGGCACATGGGAGATTAACTGGGCTGGCTTACTCCCTCAGCAGGTTCCCCGACTCCCCTCCACTCATCCCGACCCAATCTGCCAGCTAGCCTCCTGCTCCACCGAGCCATGGCAGCAGGGCACCACAAGCCCGGCCCGCCTTCATTACGCCTGCCAGATGGGCTGAGAATTAGATTCAAACTCCCACCATGGAGGGAGGGAGTGGAGAGCGATTGAGGAGGGAGGAAGGGAGAGAGGTGGCGGAGGAAAAGGGAGGAGGGAAGAAAGTTGTGGGGGGGAAGAAAGTAATGGTTTTTGTTTTCATTTATGTTGCAAGTTATTACATTTTAATGTAACACCCCTGGGACCTGGCAGCATTAAATGCCTGTTCTTGAATAATCGACACTAACTGCAAGCAAATGCTAGGGAGAAATGAAATTAGCGAGCGCAGCAATTTGGCACAGTGATTATCGGCTCCTTGGAGGCACTTCCTGATGATTTAAGAATGCTAACATTTAAGCAAGTCAGATCTCATTACTCTTCAAGGTTAAATCGAGCTGTGTCGGAGGGGAGGCAGATGCTTGAATTGGAAATAGTGCTTCCTTGTCTCACTGTGTCTCTCTTCATCTCTCTTTGTTTATGCCGATGTTTCTCACTTTTGCAGCAGCTCACTGCAAGCGAAAACGACTCAGGGCTGAAATCTGTCAGACCCTGATGACACCTTTTGCCAGCACTTAATTAGATCAGCAATACTCGCTTTCCAAAGTCTAATTTGTCCTTTGCCAAGGATCGTCACTTGTGCTACAGGCACTGTCATGCCAAGTGCCTCAGCCTGGTTCTGAATCTCTGTGTGCCACACATTCCCTTTCACACAGATGTCTGGCTGGGCCCTTGGATGAACAAAAGAAAATTGGGACATTTTTGAATCCACACCAAAGGGAAAGTGTTTATTACCTTTCAGACTGCACCACAAATGTTCTTTTATACTGTATTTTTCTCTGCTATTCTCACTTGTTCTACGGAGGCCGAAACGATTTTCAAAGCAATTTCAGCCCTGGCATCTTCCGGTCCAGTGTTTACCTCAGCCAGCCATACACATCTGTTCTCCACACAAACATGATCCAATTAGGTGACACCAGACAATGGCTTACTCCTCCATAAGCCCAGCACAGCGCCAGGGGTCCCCAACAATACGGAAGTGTTTTTTCTTCCATTACGGGGCGTCAGATCCTTTTAAAAGTGTTTACCTGCCGCCGATGTGTCAGCCCCTGTTTCCAAAGGGGGCTCAGCTGGGGAAGTGATAGGCGATGAGGATAATGATGCGAGTGGGAGCAGTGTGGCGGATGCAGATGCACTTTACCGTGCTGTGTGTGATAAATCCCTTCCTCCGCTGCACTGCACCCCACAAAGTTGAGGGACAGATGGGTTGGACTTTTATCTCCACTTTCTAAATGCAGGAGAAATCCAAACATTTTTCACTGCGGTGATGAGATTTATTTAAAGCGAGGCAGGAGCAACAAAGCTACTTTGGGGAATATGTCTATTAGTTTTTCCAAGCTGTTGTTTTCTCATGCAGGGGGGAAATCATTGCAAGTCAAATGTAATCATCCCGTCGTTGGGTTATTCTCCGTCTCGAATAATAATAATATTAGGTCGGTCCCTGGCATTGCCTACATCAGGCTTGTAATTTGAATTTCTGAGACACAAGTAAGAAGGCTGATGTTAATCACAACCAATCACTGATGTTATGGCTGTTTGTTTTTTTCTTGTTTATAACAGCTTTATCTTTTGGCACATCTTGAAAATTTGGCAGCCTGAATTCATTATCTGCCGGGTTTCATGTAGTCAACAAACATGGTGTCTGTAATGTGGGATTTTGCTTCCTCCTACTTACATGTTCTGTGCACTGTACTGCATCTGATGTCTCTGCATCACATTTTGTCTTTGTTGTGGCCAAAAGGATTTCTGGATTGTAACAGGGTTACCCCAGGAATGAAGGGGGGGGTGAAGCCTCTAAATTGTAACCAGGCATTTCCACATGAAACATTCATGCTTAAGTATGATTAGCAGAGATTAAGGTGGGTTTATTTTGCCTCTAAGAAGGCCCCGTGACAATTTGGAAATGGATTGCGAGCAGCTTTTGCGAGCACAGCCTCCTTAATCCAGTGCCACGAGTTCTCACCCACCTTTGCTGAATTATTTACATTAAAGTTCTCACGTCAGCTTTGGAGCCAAGGGCCTAAAGGTACCATGTGTTAAACTGCCTGCACCTCAAAGCATTGGAAGCAGGGAAATGTTATGTTAAGTGTTTCCAAGACTTTTAATGGAACATGGTTTACAAAGTGAAAGATTTGTCAGTGCCACATGAGGAGCTATTCTGCAGGTAGGACACAAAAAAAACTGTTGCATTAAGTTAAGAGAGACTGTGCCTATTGTAATGGGAGCAGTAGCTTTTACATTTTCTATTTCAAAGACTGACAGACAGAGTGCTCAGATCAAATAGTGGTCCATTCTCCCAGCCAGTGATGTGAATCCATCTCCCCATCCAAGCTATTCTGTTATCATGTATCCCATTTCCATATCGCCTCCCCATCATGTATATGAGATGGAGCCCTCCCATGTGCTGGATGATGTGGTCCCCAGATAGATTCATTCATACATAATGATAAAAGATGGGTTTGGACAGGGCTACTTATTTGACAATCATTGAAGTGCCACTGTGATGGATGGCGAGGAGGACCTGCACCCCTCTCCCCTCCCACCTCCCATCACATAGCCATGGCTCCCTCTTCTGATCCGCCCTTATTCATTTTACCCGGCCAAGCTCAAGGTCTCGCCTCACTTTAAAAGAGAAATATCAAATTGAATTAAAATTGCGCGCTCACCCAAAACAGAGGCCTGTGCGCCTTAAAAATTACACATCTGTTCCCACAATTTATTGTTGCAAAGTCAATCCCCTCTCTCTCGCTCTCGCTCTCTCTCTCTCTCTCTCTGTATCTCTCTCTTTCTCTTTCTCTCTCTCTCTGTATCTCTCTGTCTCTCTCTGGGCGCGTGGTAATGTGAATTATTCATGCCAGCGGGGCCGCCGCGTGCTTCATCATGTTAAAGTGCCCATGACATTACTGATGGAGCCACCGACGCCCCCGCACTGCTCGCTATGCTAATGCATTTGGAAGGAGGAAAAAAAAGAGACGGCAGCACCTCTAGGGATCAGCAGGACAAGAACAGAGCACCTATTAGAAATTAGTACTTGAAAGTCTAAGTCCTATCCAATCGCAGACGATCCCTTACCTTTTTAAAAGCAAATCCTGTGAATGAGGAAACCAAACATTGGTCCGGATACGTGACACCTCAGTGGCAACTGAGAGCAGCTGAACAAGTGAATAAGTTTCACTCATTCCTTTCCCCACCCTCACTTTACCAGCTCATGCTGAGATTCAAAGGTTTTTTTGATCACAACCCTACTTCTCAGCTGGAATACCTTTCTGCTCACTGAGGGAGTGCATCTTCGTAGCACCCAGGGGATTACATTGTGTCAGCATGCATCAGTGCTGGGAGCTCTTGCTGTATTTATCGGAACACTGAAACTCAATAAGCCAGCTCATTGTAAGAGCCAAGAATTAACTTTGATGGTGATATTGAATGTAGAGCATCAGTTTAGCTTGTGGAAGAATATACTTGCACTGAATGCACTGTAGTGTACATAATGTGGGTCTGCGGGGAGAGGCCATCATTCAGCTCCATTTTTTGTCCCTCAGGTGTTTGTATTCATGGCTAAGAATGGTCTGATTGATAGGGATTTCTAAGCCAGCAGACTATCGCATCTCATATCTTGATATCTGCTCGGCAGATTCATGCAAAAGGAGGCCACTTTCCCAAATATTATTTCTTGATGTTGTAAATCGATCTCGCAACGAGCCAGTGCAGGCTGGCAGAGGTTTTAAACAAAGAACACAAGCACAGAATAGGGAGGAAGCGGTGAGAAAAAGCTGAACATTGTATGAAATATTTCCACTGTCAGTTTGTGTTATACCGGCCTCCGATGTGCTCTTTGTGAAGCTTTTCTCACCTTTTCAGAAACCGCCCGCGCGTCTGTAAAGGTGCTGGGCGAGATGAGCACAACTGATACTGTGGTTCCCACACGCTTTGCCTTCTGAAATTTCACAACCAATAGCGGTTACTGACAGAGCGAGCCTGATAAAATCTCACCTGATTAGAAAAAAGGAGAGTAAGAGAGGCAGTGAGAAAGAGTGGAGGCAAGGCGAGTAAAAACTAGCAGCGATAGCGGGCCCCATCAGATCTCTGAGGTCGTGTCTAGGTTTCAGTTGACACATCTCTGGCTGGCCCCGAGTGCGCCACTCTCTCCACAAATGAGTGGGTTGAGTCAGGACTGACGCATTGCAAACCACACTGGCATTGCTTTATCTCCTGATTGCAAATTTGAGGCAGATATTCTTCAAGTATAATTACAACTGTTTCCATTTCAGATCAGAGCAAACCAGGTCAACGCTTTTTGAATATTGTCTAACCATTTTAATCCTTCCTGAGGCAAACACACACATATATCGCCGCTGTTGGGTAAAACCTTGAAACCATTTTATCATTGAAATATTTACCTCAGGCAAAGTCTTGTCACCTTTTAAATATATTGTAAACCCCACAGACAGACATAAAGGGTAACCAATAGCGTTCATTTATGGAGAAAAAAAAATACCATGACAAAATATGGAAATATGAGTTTTCTGCCTGACAGGGACCATAAATCACCTTTTCTTCCAAGGTTAATAACTGAAACCATGACATATGCCACCCTGACACAGCCGTGTCCCCTGGCACTGGGCCCCACTAAGGTCAGTCATGTGGGAGAGGAGGGGGCACTCCAGAGGCCAAAACAGGAGCCTGGCCCCACATAGGCGGCAGATCTGGCCCATAAATAGCCAAGTTGCCGGGCTCCTGGGAGCTGCCATGCTGAATCTCAGAGATGCTATCGCAGTCAGCCAGCCGTTTTTTGTTGTTGAGAAGAGGAAGGAAGGCAATAGATGGCATCATCCTGCTTGGTCCTTTTCTGACTTAGTCTGTCGTGATTATTCTCTTTATCTCTGATCATCTCTGATTTAACCTGCTCCAGTTCGTTCCTGTCATTCAAGCTGAGGTGATGTGACGAATTGTCTAAGTTATTAACTAACAAACACAATGATTTGACTTGCTCGACAGCGTACGTGATGTGCAAGTGGCAATCTAGATGAATATAATGGATGATATTTTGTACTCAGCCTGGAAACATATTCACATTTCACCATCACTCTAATTGGAAGCTTTTTGTTGTTTTGTTTTAAGGCTTTCAAATGTCTGTAAATTGACACATATCACAAAGGGTCCACCCAGCTCCACTTCCCTCCTCCCATAAGAGATGCTTGTTAGCAGAGCTGCCGTAGGCCCTCCTCGCTGTGACGGCTCAGACACAATCTATTACGCTGACTGGATGCCTATGCTTCTCATAACTGGCACCAAATATTGGTTTTGCTGAATTCTCGAAGAAAAAAAAGCCACATTAATAATAATAATAAACAAGAGGCTTGTCGACAGGATGTGGGTGGCTGTCCCAAGGGAGAAGAATCTCTAGGATAGAGAAGTAGTTTCTAGCATTGCCCAACAGGGGTTCCGCCACCTCCCCCTCACAATCCCCAGGGCCTTGCAGCTATCGAGGCACTTGTATGGCTGTAGTAAGACAGCAAAGTATGCATTTACCAGCTACACAGCTCCCACTCCGAAAGCAAGCCTTCAGGGTAATGTTAGGTCTTTTCATAAGTTACAAAGATGTAATTAGACAAATTAGCTCAGCAGACACTCGGGGTTGCGTTTTTAATGGTTGCATGTTGCCTAGGTTGGTAATTAGCAGGCAGCCGCAGCTCCAAAATCAAACATTGCACTCGAGGCCGTGCATTCGTAACCTGACAACAAGTAGCAGCGCGTAATGAAGGCTTTTGTATCCCACTGGCTTGGTTTGTCTCACTTGCCAGCCAGGTTTGATGTCGGAATTCACGCTGAGCCACTGTGCAAATCTCTTGTTTATGCCCCAATGTATCATTTTCTTCCAGGTTGAGCATGCCGTCCTTTTGGCATGGTGATGTATTCAAATCAAACGGATGTGTTTTTGCCTCAGAGGCGCAGACTTTCATTTGAGCCAATCACCTTTATGGCTCAATTCATCAAGGCCTTGGTCTACGTGTCCACGTCTCTTGTTGTGAGTAGCACCCGGGGAGCCGATGAGCCATTTCCACACACCCAGCTCCTCTCCCACTTTTAATGACTTGCCGATGGTGATTTTCACCAAGCGGCTGTTTTTTATTGGCTCGGAATAAATTCCCCTTCTCTCTGACACTAGACATTCTCTTTAAATTGGATCGAGGGGGCTGAATGCCAAATCGGAAATGACCTAGCAAAATGCAGATTAACTTGTGACAGAATGTATTTGTCCATTTACTGTATGTGTCCATATTAAATTTGTGACACTGTGTTTATCACAAATATGACTTAGCTGCAAGCTTTTTACCGGCGTTACAATGTTTAGTCTTCATATGCAGCAAGAAATGGATTTTCTCTCCATTCTCCATTTATTTCTATACAACCTCGAGCACTATGAAGGCATGTATTTGTGCTTGTGTATTTCATAACATTTGTCATTATCACAAAAATATTAGTCAGCTGCTTTTAGTCGGGCATTGAATGTGTCATACTTCCTTTCCTTCAGCGGAATTCCCCACATTGAGTTCGTTACAAACTATACAAACAGATGTTTTGAAAAAAGGTACTTAACATATAGATATTTAAGTCTTAATTATAATTTAATTAATTTCTATTTAAAATCCCAATCCAATAAACTGGACCCATTGAAGGATAACCCCATTAGCTGCTGTATGTAAGGAACTGCCGTTTGCCATAACCTCTCCCAGCAGCTTTGCACCACATACTGTCTTTCTGTCCTAATTGTGTGGGCAAGTTGGCCCAATGTTCTGACTCCACCGATGTGGGAAGGGGATGATTGGGAGCAACATGCTGCGAGTGGATAGCGGCACACATCCACAGGAGCTTTGTGGACCAGGGAGATAAGGCTGGATCCCACTGCATGACAGGGAGGCCGGGACTGGGAAATTAAGGACAAGAGACTGCAGCCTTAAGGCCAAAAGACTCAGCAGAGAGTAATGAGAGCCAGCTCAGACGGAGGATACCGCCCAAACTGCCAGAGAGAGAGAGGGTTGGGGGGGATATAACAACCTTGGAGCACAAATTAGATGCCATAGCAGCTGACGTAGTAGAATGTGGAAACAACAGGCACAAATGACAAGGGACAGTTTTAAAAGTATCTTTGATTCCAGGTGCAGGAATGTGACCCCTGTTGGAGCAGGCCCAGTTCCATGAACACCAGACTGGAATGCATGGATGTAACACCGCATTGATTAGTCCCAAATTTTGTGTCAAACTCATTATGTGGCACCCTCGCTTTGTTGTAATGCGACGGTGAATGAGAAAGAGATTGAGACAGTAGAAGAGATGATCAACTTAATATGTTCTGTTTATCAGTAACATCATATCCGTTTTCTGACCGAAAGCACAAAACGCAGAAAATCCATGTTATGTACTTCGGAAACAGAAAATAAAATTGCCATTTTTCGTGAAAGAATCGGGACCAAAGCATATCGTCCCAGGCCTAGTAAACATTATAGCTGCTTAGCATCAGCATATTAATCATTGGGAGCATGTTAGCATTCGAACATTAGCATTTAGCTCAAAGGAGCAAGATGCTTAGCACAGCATCACAGAGCTGCTAGACCCTCAGTTTTTCTGTACATGATTTCTCACATAAAACCTTTGGATTCTTGTTTTATTTTCTCAGGAAGGCTGGGACACTTTTAGGGGCTACAGTGTCACCGTAGCTTAGTCCTTAGTGTTTTCCTTGGTCATATTTTCAGAATTGAAATATTACCAAATATATATGCTTTCCAGTAGCGTTTTTTGGCATGGGGGAAGCGGGAAGCTGCCCAGGGCATTTTTTCATGACACATGGGTGGTGGCTCGAGCACTTAAAAAAAAAAATCCTCTTCACCACGAAGCAGTTTTCTGTTATCTATCATTTCACTGTGTGGGGCAAATCGGCGCCCCCTGCAGCGTCCGGTATACCCCCCCGTAGCCGAGTCGAGCATCTCGCTGCAGCAAGACGCATGTGTGTGTGTGTGTGGGGGGGGGTTATTTATGCTATTTAGAATATGTATTCTATATTTTATTTTAATATTATTCTTAATGTTTATATTATTGTTATTGTTTTTATATAGCTGATTGTATATATTCTTAACACATTTATATATATATATATATATATATATATATATATATATATATATATATATATATATATTTTATTATAACAACATAAGTGAAAGAAGGGGGTCTTGCCCAGGGTGTAATTCCTTTTTGCAAACCTGTGTGTGGGCTGAGGTGTTCCATTTTGTTTTGAATGCCTTCAAAATTCAGAAGATTGCCTTTGAATTTACGTCCAGTATATTATGCGGGTGTCCTACTAAGCTATAAGTAGGCCTCCAGAGAATGCAACAATACCAGTACTAATCACTCACAGGGTCACTTGGAATTAATCAGCCGCCATCTTAAAAGGAAATGGCTCTCAACCCACATGGGCCATAGGAAGATCCTCTGAGGGCACAATCTGAGTTGAAAAATACTTTTAATTTTGAGCCTCACAGTTTCTCAGGCGTGGATCCTGGCCCATCCATTATGCGTGATGCCTTTAGAGTCCTCTAATGGAATTCTGCAGTGCTGTTCTCTCTCTCTCTCTCTCTCTCTCTTTTTATGTCACACACACCAAGCTTGTCTGTGGCAGGCCTGCCTATGGCACAGAACGTGTTGGATCATTTGATTCCAGCTAATAAGCGGAGTTAGCCCAGAGAAATGCATAAATGAGTTGTGGCCTGCCTGAGCTCCTCCTGCTGCAATGTGAGACGACTAAAGGCTCTCAGCCAGTCAGCTCTCCGGGTGGGGGCTGATTGTGTCATAAGGGTTCAGATCCAGTACGTACACTCCCCTAGAGGACCATGCTGGAACCAGAGAACCTTATAGTTCCACTACAAAAAAACTAATTCTATCTTTCTAGGGATTTTTTACTGTATTTTCTGAAAGTTACTTAAAGTCTTATCCTAGTTTCCCTAAAGATTAAATGTCCTTTTCACTTTTTAATTGTTTATTTAATTAACTAACCTGTGTTAAAGCCCTATGCTCAACAGCCCAATTTCCAGTTGCTTAGTCAAGTGTCATTCAGTAGATGTTTTGCAGGTATATGTGCTTAGCCATACACACAGAAACTCCTAACCACATGCTAAGAGCACACACTCATCTATATATTCTCAGTAAAAATGAAAACACTTCCTTGTTGACACGTTGTGGTGCTTTGTGTTTTGATTAGCGAGAAGGGAAGTGGTAATGAACTGTGAACGTGCTGCTTCCTTTTCATTTGGAAACCAAATCATTCCTCCGCTCTCCCCGTCTTTCGCCGTGTTACTGCTCTGTCCATACACAGCTCCCAATTAACTCTGGCGTCCCTCTCTTCCCCCTTTGTTGATGTTTAACATAAGAGTGACTATTTGCTCCATTTTCTCAGCACATTGGTGATGATGATGTGCCTGGTTATGGATGAGCTGTGACATTATGACACCCGCTGCTGTTTTTCCCAAAGCGTTGTGTTGTTGCCAATAACCCTGTAACTAGTCGTTGTAGACAACTATGGTTGAATGTGTGTAACAATAGACAGACAGACAGACAGAATGTATGTTAGCCTGTCAGCAGGCTGTAGTTTTCCACATTTCTCTCTCCTCCAAGTACAGCAATATTTATTTTTTTTCAGTTTCACAGCATTGTTTGCACCCAATCATCTCTCAGCCCAAACTTCTTTTGTTTTACACAACATCTCGTTGTTCCAGCTCTGAAAAACAAAAAGTGTGAAATCACATTTCCTTTCTATCTCGCCTGTAGAATCTGCAATAACAGCCCCGCCCTCGCCTGCCCCACAGACGCTGGGAGATGCGGTGTGTGAAAGAGAGTGTGTATCAATCTTTTGTCATTTTTAATACTGCAGTCTTATCGGGAGAAATGACAAGCTCAAATGAGCCGGCGCGGCAATTACCACACTGCGAATAAACGTGGGTCCGTGTGTGTGGGTGGGTGTGTTGGTTGGTTGGGTGGGGGCCGGAGGGGTTTGGTGGTTGTGGGACCATTTACAGCTTGCTGATGAGAAACCCTGCTGTTCTCCTCATCACCCCTTCCTCCTTGTCTGTCTCTTTCAGTACGCCACAAAAACAAACACTTTTCCCTCTCTCTTTCTCTCACACACACACACATACACACACACACACACCCTGGGACACCTGTAATTAGGCTGTTAAATGGCACACAAATACTCACATAATGGTTACTACAGTGTCCAATAGATATCTCCTATGGCTCTGGAAGCACTTGCAGCACATGTAGAACTGTGTTATATTATTAGAGAGAGTTATATGCCATAAAATCAGTTCAGAGGGATAAACTATGTTGACATTTACATTTATTATTCATAGTAAACACTTGAGGCCAAACTTTTGCAATAACTAGTCAATAAATAAAGCAGCTAAATTGCAAAGTGCCCACAATTTTGTGGCAGACACACACCAACATCCCTATCACCCGACACACACACACCCACACACACACACACACACACACACACACACACACATACATCCATCGTCCTCTAAAATGGGAGAGGGACACAACAACACAGCGAGAAAAGCCTGGGGAGGCCACAACATGCAGAGGGATGTAGGTGTCAAACATTGAAGTGTCAAACAGTACCCACTCACCACCCAAACCTTCCCTCATCCTGAGTGTGTGTGGAGCTGTGGAGCTGTGGAGTGTGTACACTGTGTGTCCGTGGGCGGCTGTCACCTCTAAACAGCAAAGTTTTCAAATGACAGGGCCAGGCGATGACAGTTCAGCTACTGCCACCGGGCAGGTTAGAGACCGGAGCATCCCTCCATCTAACAACCCCTCCACCCCTCTCTCTCTCTCTCTCTCTCTCTCTCCCCCTTCCTCTCTCCCTGGTGTTGTGACTGCTTGTGACAGCACTCGCCGGTTTCTTGCTGTTTATTCCATGTGGTTTTCTTGCTAGAACATGTCTGCACTGTGCATATGTTTTCCCAGCATGAGCACAAGTCTGACATTAAGCTGGTGTGTGTGTATTTATAAGAACTGCTATTTCATTATATGTACATATTTATGTTTCTGTCAAACATATGAATTTACAAAGCACCGGGGTGTTGGGCAGACACAAAATATCAACAACAATGGGAATGAGATGAAAACACAATGGGAGCGAAGGAGTTAATTCAGTGCTTGGTGTGTGCATGTGCGTGTAATCCTGTGAACAGCTGGAATTTCAGAGCCATGAGCATGGTAATTGAAACATTACCACTGTGGTGGTGCCAACAATCAAACGATTTCTACGGGCGCCTGGGTAGCTCACCTGGTATAGAGGTTTACTCCTCAACTCAGCCACCGCAGGTTCGACTCTGCCCTGCGTCCCTGCTGCATGTCATTCCCCCCTCTCTCTCTCCCCTCTCATGTCTTTAGCTGCTCTATATAAATAAAGGCCTAACATGGCCAAAAAATAATCTTAAAAAAAAAAAAAGATTTCTATTTGTAGCCCTCACTCTGGGCCAAAATATCCCAGGATGCAAAATATGGTTAATACACCTGTTTGTTTTCACATGTCCCATATTTGAGTCTAGGGCTTCCGCTAACCATTATTTTTATAATTGATTAATCGGCTGATTATTTCCTCGATTAATCGATTGATCGCTTGGTCTAAGAAAATGTTCACACAGTTTCTCAAAGACCGAGGTGATGTCTTTAAATGTCTTGTTTTGTCCCATAAGATATTCAGTTCATGGTTCTAAAACAGAAAAAACAGGAAAACTCCATAGTTGAGAGGCTGAAAACTGCATTTTCTGCCATTTTTGCACGAAAGATTAATTTGACAATTGATTAGTATCATATATAATAGTTAGCTAATTATCTGTCGATCATTGCGGCTGACTCTTAATGCAGCACAGACTAAAAATACTTATACCCTTTGGAGGGGCGGCGGGAGTAATAATATGCAAAACACTATAATAAGTAATATCAGCCATAATAATCATATAATCAGTCACCATGGAAATGTGTTTCCTTATTGACTACTATAACTATTATCTGTACTATCTTGACAATATATTTTGCTACCATCTAGGTCGTTTCTGTTGTTTTTCCCCATTGAACCTTTCCCCATACCTGTTCACAGTACTACAACCTTCTCCGTCATCACAGACGTTATATACACTCTTTGTGGTACCAATTCCCAGCCTTGAAATTACACATACAAGTTTGGCATTGTGTTTGGAAATTGTGCCTTGTGGGTGGTTTAATTCAAAGATGTGACTTATTGAACTAGTCCTGGGATGTGTCATTTCACGTTGGCGGAGCAATCCCTCACCTGTGGATGCGGTTCAGTTTAATTTAACAGCCTGCAACAGCTCATCGATAGTTTGTCCCACATTGCGAAGAGAATGAAATTGGCCGTGACAGCATATAGAAGCTATTGTAGGTTGTATCTTAATAAACAGACCTCACACAAGAAGAGATGGAAATGGATTTCAACTGGAACACACTGTAGTGAAATACATTTGTGTTGTGTGCAGGCGGCATGTTGAGTGAATTTCATATTGACCTCAAATTTAATCCTTACCAAGGGTGGTGGGGTAGCTCAGGAGACTAATGGATGCAGTGTGGATTTGGGATTCAACAGCTACTATTTTGAATCCACCTCATAACCTGTGTCATGTATCCCACCTTCTCTCTTGGCCTTTTTTTCTTGTGTGTGCATGTTGTATGTAGCCGCCTAGTAAAGCAGAAGAGCCATGCACATATGGATAGCTGGATATTGGCTTGCACATCTCTTCATCTTATGATCAAACAACAGAAGCTTTATTGGCCATGACAATCAAAGGCTCTGGCATACGTGTATGAGGGCCCATGAATAGCCATATTACCATTCATTTACATTTCTGTGTCCCAACATATGGATTTAAATGCTTGTCAAACATAATATAATTAACACTATTTTAGGCTATTTGTGTATCTTGAGAGAATTCCCCAGAGAGTTCTGCAGATCCATCTCTGGTTGTTTTTTTGCACCCGTTGACACCATTGTAAATGTATAGCTTGATAAAAATGCAACACACAAGTTATTGATGTAAGTTACTCAGTTTATTCTCTCGCTTGCCAGACTAGCCACGCGCTGCGGAGGGGAGGAAGGTCTGGCTACCCCACACGGCATTCTGGGATGGGAGAAAAACATGCTTTTGTTCATTGGCATTACTTTAAACCAATCACAAGCATCAAGGGCGGGGCTATGCTAAAAAAGTGAGATAGAAAACTCACATTTGCTGGCTGTCACAGTTTACCCTGCAGAGATCTGAGGAGCAGTTAACCGTAGTCCTCATAAAAGATCAGAATTCCAACACAAAGAAAAGGAAAGAAAAACAGAGATCGACGAAAATACGTGCATCTGGTGGAATTCCTTGTGGCACCTGAAGTAGAACGTCAAGGATACAGACTACTCAATTTATTACTAGGTAATTATTATTAGGTAATCTAAATGCATTGGATGTGCTGTGGTCAAATGTGACCATAACAGAACATGTAGGTCCAACTCTAATTTGTCTTTCTTTTAGTGTCTCTTCCAGAGAAATGAGTCATGATCTTATTTTCAGATAGACATTGATGCGTTGATGCAAAGTTATGGATTGAGTGCATTGTGTCAAAAGCCATAACACTTGACATAGGTTCCAGTAAATCATCAGTTTAATTAAAAATGAAAATCTTTAAACCACTAAAAGTAACCGTTAAGAGCCGTATAGGAGTCAGCTGGGGAGAATGTGTTAGATAAAAGCCCATCTTAGTCCCTGGTATTTTTCTCATTGGCTCCATGTGTGTTTCAGGCCAGTTCACAGAGTTACAGGTCATATTGCTCTCCATCTGACTCCATATGCTTATTCACATGCCACCAGACACCCATATGCACCGAAATGCACACACAGGCATAAACACTCAGATGAACTTCACAGCACCCAGACAGATGGAAACCATTATTTTGATTCTTAACTCAAAAGGAAATCATTTCATTTCTCAAAAAGCCAATTACCAGTCGTCCAAATATTTAGGGAATGAGATAAATTGAGTCCTCTGTCTCTGTGTTGGCTTCCTGCACGGAAAACTCTAATTTGGGATTCAAACAAAGCTGGAAAAGGAAAATAAATGTGGCAGTGGGGAGGCAGCCCCGTCGTTGACCCTGGTGACACGAGAGGCGAGACCGCAGGGGCGATTAGGGAAGTGTGTTCTTTGATTTTAGAGCTGGGATCGCTCTGTGCACAGGATGCCATGTGTCATACAAGGACCTGGGCCTCAGAGAGGAGGAAGTGTCTCCTTCATAGCACTTTGCTGCATAACTGCCAATTCAGTATTTGCCAGATGGCCTGTGATGGACAGGGAAGCAATCCAATACCCATCATTTCCTGTTCCTTGTCCAGGTATGGACAGCCCATAATATTTACTTTCTGTAGCTTTAAGATTGAAAAAACTATCAAAATCTACAATATGGACTACTAATAAAATGTCAATAATACATTTGAGTGAATTAATCAAATAAGGTGGTTGATATGCTTAAGAACATGCCTCTGTAATATTAGTGGGGACACCAACAGGAATTGTAGTCATTAATTTTAGTAGATCATCTCATTAATTCCTGAAACTGTGACAACTCTGTTAATTATTGTAATGCTTGATGTCTTCAGGTTGTGCAAGTTTACAGAGGCTACCCAATGATTTGGAAACCGTTATTTGGCTAATGGATGAAAGAAATGACTAAAAATCTCCCTTGTGCTCCAAATTCCCACAGCTTGCATGACTCTTAACTTAGAGCAATGGCCTAAAGTAGCACCATTTTTTTCCCTCTTACCCTTGCCACAGAGGGAACATTTATTTTGCACCTAGTTGTTCCACCCTACCTCCCTCTCCTCCATCTCTTACCTTTTCACCTAACCCATCTTTGATTATCCTTGAGAAAAATGGCTTCTTTGACGCCCAGGGAGCGCCTGAACAAAAGAATGTCCCTGAGGTATTTGTCTTGCTGCTTTTGTTTTGCAACACATCTGCACCGAGCGCTGTCAGCCAAAGCTTTCATTCCCTCCATCCCTTTACTTCATATCTCCTCCCACTGCAACGCATCGAGACAGCTGGGTGTCTGTTTGTGGTCTATTCATAATTGTGCCAGGGTAATTAAAAGCTTTCTGTAAAATGATAGCTTTGTCAGGCCTCTCAGATGTTACCTAACAAGGCAGCCTACAAAGGTGTTAGTGTAGAGCATTCATCATTGTCATCTGGGGCTAATTACTAGCCTATAAATCACTCTGACCCGGACCAGCCAGCACTGAAAGGAGCTAGGCTCTGTTAAGGTGGAATCACAATCCTACTCTTGTTTAATGTATTTTTTTTAATCCATTATCAATTAACATTTGCTTTGGGATCATTTTTTAATGATTTTATTTTATGATTATCAATAAGCTAATAATCTAATGTACTGTATGCACTGCAGGATCCCTGCCTACTCCATTGTATTATACCACAAAGTCCTTTAAAGCTGAAAGAAGCTGAATGAGATAGCATTCTCTGCAGCACTCAGGGCTTTTAGCGTCCTTGCCCTGACTTTTACAATGATAGGAAGGTTAAGTTATCACTGTGTTGCCGCCTTTCAAGCATCCTTCATTTCCACTTAGTTACCAGATCAAGCAATCCCCGGCCAGTCTATAAAATCCCACAGCTTACTTTTCTTTAATTAAATGCCACTCGTAATGCTCCCGGTGCACCCCGTATATATCTGCGGTTGTAGCTGATGTTTTAAAAGCAAAGAGGCACCTTTACTGCGGTGCGCCGTGTGCACCAAGGGGACCAAGCAGCCAGGCATCCATCTTAACAAGGTCACACCGTTTGATTTTTAATATAACGGTCAGTGCTCGTGCCCCTCGTCTTCTTTTGAAATATTAGCGCTCATTAATGATGTGGAAGCTGCCCCGCCTCTCCCCTCCTCGCAAAAAAAACCCATCAGCAATCATTCTGTACACGGGGGTGTGCAGAGTCAGATCTGTGCTTAGACCTGCTCCCACTCACTGCCAGGAGCTGGCCCAAAGCCTGCTTTATAGGATTCATTATGCACACTTAACAGCCACTGTAATTCTCTCAGATGGGCTGGGGAAGTGAGGCGATTAGCTGTTGGTTCCAAACGTGGGTTGCCTTAGACTTTGACCTTTTGTTTTGGACATGAAAGATGATGGTTGTGCCTCACGCAGACATATTTCCTATCTGCAGTCTTGTCTGCACTTTATTATGTTTTTTTTCCTTCCATTTTACATGTCTGCTTTAATAAATGATGTCTAATCAGGAGGAAGTAGGCTGAGATAAAGTGATGAATTGGATCCAGAAAGTCCTTGTGCATATACAGTATATGTAAATGTATATATATATATATGTGTGTGTGTGTGTGTGTGTGTGTGTATATATATACACACACGTTTTTGAACTGTGGCTATTTTCCTCAAGGCTTGTTAAAACGTTAATGCATTCTTCTTAACAATATATTCCATTGGGCTTTCAGCTGAGTGAAAATGACTGGAAGTTGTTTTCACTTCAGATTGCTGCATCTCCGAGATGTAGAAATGAGAGCATAGAGGGTCTGGGTCAAAAACATCTCACACTCCTACACAAACAGCTTATTAGACGCCAGCTTTTGTAGAAGAGTTTAACTTTTCTGTACTTCTTGTTTTGTGCAGCCCACTCATTTAATGTTGTTCAGCGGGAAAAGGGGACAGACATTAACAGCAGTGCTCTGTAATAATCTACTACACATTTGCCTTTGTTGTCCTAATTCCGAGCTTCAAATCACATCTTCAGAGAAAGCACTGAATCATGACCAACAACACTGCTCAGTCTGCTGAATGATGTGTTTTCTTACTCCCTTTCTGCTGGTTTACTGCCTGACTGCTGGCCTGAATCTTCCATGTGATACACAGCTTACGCAAGCAGTACCCCCATAACAAATTACACCAGCACCTCCTCTCAACGTGACTTATCCTCCTGTGTAGATGGAGATGCGAGACATTCCATAAGTTATTGTGCTGTGTGCCCTTGGAGCTGACAGTGTGTTTACTCAACCCATATTCCTCTCTGCCTCCTCCATGGTGCTATTCCCTAAGAGAGGTTTGCAGGTCACACAATACGACCAAAATCGCAAGAACACACTTCTCTGATCCTCCCTGTTTGGATGCACAAAGTAACGGCCGCTGTCAGGGAAAATGTAGGTTGTAAATCTGCGGGCGATGGCCTCATAAAGTGTGCTTGACCTCTAGGATGAGGAGGCTGAATGGGCCATGCACCATTAAGTTCACAGACGCCTTCAGGATTGGATTTCAATGCTCAAACTGTATGCAGTCAGAAGCAGCACTTTAAAAAGTCACTGAATCGATGACCTGCACCACTGACCAAAGAAATGTGAATTTAACAGTTGAGCACAGTTTTTATTGACGTTGTTTTAGAGTCCTGAAAAGAAAAAAAAAATCCACCTTACTAGCTCAAATTGAGTATAAGTGAGTATGAGAAGTGGGGGTGTCAAATAGCGGTTAATAACTGGCCAGCCTTCACCAGGAATAGCAATAGAGTGTGGCAGTTTTTATAGACAATCATCACACACTGTTGATCTTATGTGAAGATTCCACTTTGTGACCAGATGGAGTGCAGTGAATTTAAAGACATGCACAACTGTCCCAATATGTTTGCAAAAAGCCAGAATGTAATTTAGATTTTCGTGAAACACAATATATGATCTGCTTATTATGCTGCATTTTGAAGGGGCTTTTTTCAACGGCCGTAGACCAAAAAGCCTCTGGACGTGATTAGATAGATCTACAACCAATCAAAGCAACAAAACATAGCTTTACATGTCTGTGAACAAGTACATAGTATAACAGAAATACATCAGCTGCAGCCATCTTGGTTGTTTTTGAAAATGTCTCAACAGCGCTGCTCTTTACTATGCTAGGTTTATGCTCGCCGCAATGTCACCGGAGCAAAGGCGTGCAAGCCAAAAATGACGCTATTGCGTATTTTGCGTGAAACATAAAGGCTCCACAAGTTGGCAGACATCTCAAACTCACCCCATGTTAGATCAGCAGTTGTGATTGGCCCTGATTCCTCGCAAATTCCTCTGGTTCCTAGGCTACACACACTCACTTATTGTAAACCAGACCAAAGAAAAGCAACCCAGAATCTGCCCCGGCGGTTCTTTTTAAGAGCCCCACTTAAGGTCTCTTTTGTGGCTCCAGATGTTTTGTGTAGCTATTTATTTAGCTTGTAAACAGGCCGACAAAAAGCAGCAGGCATAATGATGGAGAGGCAGAACCGCAGTGACATTGTTGCAGGGCCTTACAAAAGATAGCGCTATGCTTAATGTGATTTAGAGATGGGGTTGGAGCGGGGGACTTTGTTCTTTTGAGCGGGAGGTTACCAAATTGAAATGCAAATCTTAGCATTTGGAATTCATTAGGGTTGACATGGCCCCTTTGGAGCGACAACAACAAAAAATGAACTTGCATTGTTGAATTGTTGGGGGAGTTCTCATTCCTTTTAAACTCTTTCTCTAAGAGGGACTGGAAAGAAATCAGTCTGAGTTTCCGACTTTGTTATTTTAGTGTTATGCGTCCTCCTCAAATTCTTCATGTGAGTTTCGATGTGAAGACGGTTATCATTGTCAGGCTTGCAAGCTGCAAAGTTACCATATGGAACAGGTGGATTGTCCCCTGCTACACTAATGCTGCAGCATATGAGAACATCTGCCAGATAGACAAGCAATACGCTAACCCCTCTAGGTATGAGAAACAGACTTTGGAATTAAGATGACAATATGATTCGTCATAATTATCTTATATAAATGTTGTCTGCTGCAAACTTTGCCTCTGTGTTTGACTGCTAACTAGAGCCCCAAGTTGCAGTAAAACTAGAAGGAACTTTTGAGGAATTAAAGGTAAAAGAGTTTGGTGGGGAATCGGAGTTGAACGCTGTTATAAAAAGTTTTTACGCTATCTTATTCTTTGACAGTTTCTATCACTCCATTATTCTGACATTCTTACAAACAAGCCTGTGCACAAGCGTCCAACACACACACATCTTTCACTGACGAATGGCAAGTCCTGATCTGTATCTCCCACACACACTTCCCCGGAGAATTGATTAAAATCAGAGAGACAGGCCTTGAACATAGCTGCTTTTGTCTGAACAAACAAAGGCTGCTGGTAATTGGATTCACATTGGGAGAGGTATTTAAAACAGTCTGATAACTAACACAAGCTGCCGGCTTTTTGTGACCTAGTCCCCTTTATTGGTCTAGCCCTGCTCCAGCAGAGCACAGTTATGTCAAGCAGCTCCCTTTTTTAACCTCAGGGAACATTATTACGAGAAACCTGTCTGTCAGAATGGCTCTTTCACCTCCTTTTCCACTTAAACGCACCATTAACTCACTCCAATTTGACAGCTACAAGTAGTGGATTTGCTGTACATTTTGGATAAAAGTTCACTTTCTATGTTTGACATGTGAATAAATGCGACTTTAAGATAGGAAGGCCCTGCAGGAGGCTGGCGTGACCTATGGGAGTGTAATCCAAGCAGGCCAAATACTACAAGTTACAGATAATTAAACCAGTGAAGGGCTGATTAGAGGCAGCGAGACAAGAAATCAATGAAACATGGCCAGACAAAGTGTGTCTGATTGTTTACATACGTGGGACTGAGAGAGAGAGAGAGAGAGAGAGAGAGAGAGGGAAATGACTGCCATTTTATGTCTGGATTTGAAGTGAACAAGATAGAGATCAACTCCAAATGTCCGCAGTCAGAGGGCTTGGGGCTCAGGGGACGCGCCACTGCCTCGCAATCCATCGCTCACCCAGACGTGGACACTCCATTACACTGGCTCTGAACCTGGATTAAATCCCATCCCAACCCTGATTGTCTTTCCACCTCTACTCCGTCCTGTTGACATTGGCCTCGCCGAGTCGAGGAGGCAGCTCTACTTGATGGGTTGTGCTGAGTCACAGCCCGGCCTGCTGGGTCCCGGAGGATTAGCCTGAGAGAGCCAAACGTAAGCTAAGGGGTAGATGATTGCACTGAACCCTGAGAGATCTCACTGTATTTGCACAGTTGTCCCAGCGTAGTTATAAAACTTGTTGAGGCACATAATCAGCCCAGTGATGTTGAGAAACATTTTGCTCATATATATATATGTGTGTGTGTCTTATCTGGGTTTATACCCATGTGTGTTTATATTTTCATGCTGGAGTGTGTGTTTTAGCAGTATTTACCCTTTTTTGGGGATGTTGTCCAAAGGCAAAGAGAGCTGTCCCTTGTGTCAGTCGTACCATGAGTCATGGCCAACATTTGAACTGCATGAGGAAGTGTGCAAAGTATCTGTAACTCTTAGCTAAAGTAATGCCTTTTAATAGCACAATGGCAGTAGCCATGTTTTCATAAACATATTTTTTGTGCATTTTGAAGTATTGCATTCGAAAAAGAATTCCATAAAACTTCCTCAGTTGCTCGCTTGTTCTGGATTATGTCATTGTCGAAAAAAGAGCTTAAATGGGATATAAAAACACTTTTGCCGAATAAGTTCTCTCGTCTGATCAGCTGTTTGTGCTTCTTCTTCCTCCTCTTTTCACTTTGTGTTTTGAGCTCTCTGTTTTAGCTACAGAGTGAGACATCTCACTTCTATCCCATCTTTGTTGGGAGTCGTACATGCTCAGTACCTAGGTAAGGACTACTAGCCAGTCAGAAGCAGAGTATGAGGGTCCTGACAGTACCTAGGTAAGGACTACTAGCCAGTCAGAAGCAGAGTATGAGGGCCCTGACAGTACCTAGGTAAGGACTACTAGCCAGTCAGGAGCAGAGTATGAGGGTCCTGACAGTACCTAGGTAAGGACTACTAGCCAGTCAGAAGCAGAGTATGAGGGTCCTGACAGTACCTAGGTAAGGACTACTAGCCAGTCAGAAGCAGAGTATGAGGGTCCTGACAGTACCTAGGTAAGGACTACTAGCCAGTCAGAAGCAGAGTATGAGGGTCCTGACAGAGTATGAGGGTACCTAGGTAAGGACTACTAGCCAGTCAGAAGCAGAGTATGAGGGTCCTGACAGTACCTAGGTAAGGACTACTAGCCAGTCAGAAGCAGAGTATGAGGGCCCTGACAGTACCTAGGTAAGGACTACTAGCCAGTCAGAAGCAGAGTATGAGGGTCCTGACAGTACCTAGGTAAGGACTACTAGCCAGTCAGAAGCAGAGTATGAGGGTCCTGACAGTACCTAGGTAAGGACTACTAGCCAGTCAGAAGCAGAGTATGAGGGCGTGCTATGCTAGCAGCTAGGTGAGCATTATAATGTTTGTCTCTGAAGTAAAGGCTGGACTACAGTAGAGCTGTTTGGAGCAGGTTGTGAACAGGGTGTTCTTTTGGAGATGGTAAGTCCCTTTGGGGGGGGGGCTTTGGTCTTTTTCACTTTGTAAACCTATAACCTGCACAAAAAAGATATATAACACAGGAAAGGGACAAATATGAGCACTTTAAAAAGAAATTCCTTAAGATAATCCAAATATTTACCGGCAAGGAGACATACAATCTAGCCCAGTCACTAGGTTTGTCTATACTCACCACACCCTATACTAGACAGAAACACAATATAATAAATATTTATGCTTCTAATTATTCTGTGTGCATTATTAATTGCACCAAAATATCCCTCCAAGAGGATCTCATTAGGGTAGGAAATTAGTCAATGCAAATAACGCTCAAAGTTGAAAAAGCATTTTTAAACATCCTCCACGTTCGCTCTCTCATTTTGCCAGTACTGAAGTTCATAAATTGTGCTGTGAATGCGTTCATTAGAATTAGTATTTCCTCAAACTGAGTTGACTGAAGAAATTGTGTGTGATTAAATATTAGCTTGAATATTATTAGCATGTATTAGCAAACTCTGCTATGGCAGATAATGCAAGTCTTATTGAAATGCTCCGTTGATTTCTTCCAAGGGGGTTTCTCAGATTTGCAGTCAGCATGCCTGAACCCAAAATACTATATACTGTGTATATATATGCACACACTTGTAGTTTTTTGATTGACTCATAATCTAGACAGCTGCTGTAATTGTAACATCTGACTCATCTGATTGGACCAATTCAATGAGACGGGGTTGAGTCTGTCTGCTCCACAGCCTACATTGAGTTTAATAGGCTCCTCAGTCTGGTAGAGCTATTACCAAATCCAACACAGGCCATTAGCCCGCGTGGGCTTAATTGCACATTAATTGGATAATTAGTCCTGCACTTTGTTTTCCAACCGTTTTCTCCAATCTTCTCCCTTATTTTGGCAAGCGCTCAGCCATTCGCTAGATTTCCTTCCATTATGTTTTTCAGCACAGCCAGAAAATACAGTAGGTGGTGCAGTCATCCTGTGGCTGGAGATTTGCAGTGGGGAGGGGGGGTTAGTTGCTCCGCGTGGGTGGGAGGCCAAGGCTGAGAGGATTGATGGAGCCCTAGGTTGTCCTCCTCCTGTGCTGTCATGTTGACCCACAATACATGCTGTGTTTGTGTCTCCGCGAGCACCGAAACCAGGAAGAGGCATGCATAGTTAAATAGGCAACAACTCTCTAGAGTGCAAGGTGCATTATTTATGAACTTTTAAAAGAGATTTTATTCATCCCTTAACTCGTATTTCTCCCCGCCATTATTGCCGGTGCTTTAGGCGTGTGCCTCAGATTGCTACCATTAAACCCAGGGAGCCATCTGATGGAGTTATCAAAGTAAATGTTTGGCACATTTGATAGCATTTGAAATATCCTCTTGTAATAAAGCTCTCCGGGGAGAATGAGGGACAGGTTTTTAATGCAAATAGCCGGTTCTCTGATATCACGCGTTGTTGAAATATTCCCATTTATCTCGGTGCTGTCAGCACCAACTGAAACGGAGGAGGATTTTTGGCTGGCTGGGAGACGGAGGAGAAGTGTTCGCCATATGACATCGGGCCAGGCAACACTTAATGAAATCATTATCTTAAAATTTACAAGCAATGAATCTACCAAGACGCAGTTTGATTTTAGTGCGGTTTTATTGTGCATGTGGTATACGTATGGAAGCCAGACAATTAGAAAAAGCAGAAGATGTGGATGAAGAAACATAAAATCATATGAATGCTTGGTCTCAGACGGCTGCTGTGTTGTATAAGTGCCGACTTTGGGCAACAGGGAGGAAATCAGTGATAGACTGTGAACTGCTCTGCTTTAATGAGCAAAACACTGTCGTCTTCTACCAGACCCTGATAGGTCTCCTACTGATTAGACAAGTTAAAGCTCAGACCTTTTATTATTCCCAGAGGAAGCTGCACTTGCTTTTGTCTCTGTGCTAATAATGGCCATAAAGCTTGATCATTCCAAAGTGTTAAAATGCTCCTTATAAACATCGGCCTGTTTTCGTTTTGTTTATTATTCATCTCGTCCAATTACCATTCTAAAGGGGGAGTGTTCCTTGCCAGGCGCTGAGGGAACGGGAGATTAAAAGGCAATGAGGAAACATCTGTGTCTCTGCTTTGCCAGAAATCTGCATCTCATTCCTACCACTGGCATCCGAATAGACAGCGCCTACAATGCAGGGGGAAAAGTAAAACACCAAGGCGCATAGGGCTAGCGAATAGAGGGAAGGGTTACCATAGAAACACATACCTCACATGGGTTTATGGGCTGCATCCTATCACATGCTATCAATTACCATAAATCTTCTGGCAGGGAGGGCGGTGGTTAAGGTGCGCCTCGGCAGTGAATGACAATGTGTTGATCTCCACATATCTGCGGAGATGCATCCCGGCTCTTTAAATCGAGAGGAAAATGGCATCAGATTTATCTTGTGACAATAGAAAGATGGAGAGTGCCTCTAATGCGTTTCCTTTCATGAGCCTATGTGCAAACAGATATTGAAAATGAGAAAGATGGCTGCCTTTCCTGTGTATTCATGTCAATGCGCAGACAAACGATTGCAAAATTAAACCTTGAGTGGAAAGCATATAATGTTCCACAGAGCTATACATGTATGGTTGATAATCTTTGACTGGGTGTCATCATGCTTATTCCACTCACTCAACACCACAGCTGTCTGCACATAAAAAAGCCAGCAGTGGGAATTGTGTCAGTGCACAGTGGTACATCAGTGCAATTTCCACAAATGGCATCTTTTCCCAAGCTTCCATCCCCTCGACCTCTGGCGCAGAGCGCCGACGCCAAAAGCATTATCAGATGTGTTTGAGCAGCTCCCATCAGCACGACCCCGGTGGGCGGTACACATATCGAGTGACCTTTTCTGCATGGCTCCCTGATATTAACGCAATATCCCCGCCTTATTACCATGGGGACATTTCACAGAGTATTAGACTTAATAAATGACTTTTTCCTGCGCTTCTCTCTTCTCTCGTCGCCATCTTCCTCCCCTTTCTTTCCTGCCCTGCTCCCATCGTCTTCCCTGCTCCTGAGCTGATAACCCGACCTCCCCAAGGGCCCGGCCTCCATAATCGCGTCAGTTCACGGCCCTCTTATTCCAGCAGAATTGCTTAATTGGTATGTGTTCTACATAACTGTTAGAGTATTAGACTCACAAATGAAGGTTAGAACCTCAGTGCTTGTAATCGACTGAAAGAAATTGATTTGTGCTCAGCTGCCCTTCTGGGACGAGACTTTATGGTTCTCTGAAGAAATGAAGCTTTTATAATTGTGTGTTCTCCACCCCTCCCCACCCCCTCTCTCCTCTCCTCTCCTCTCTCTCTCTTTTTCTCATTTCCTCCATGCTAACTGCTTTGTTGACATTCATCAAAAGGCAAGGCGCTGGAAATTTAACAACGATGTGTCTGGTCTTCCATGTCACAGTGCACTTGGCATACACTGTAAAGCAGGTGGAGAGGGCTGAGCAGTGAATATCTATGTGTGTCTTTTGCCCCCACGGGGAAAATCTAATCATAGCTAAGGCCCTGTGTCGATGGAAATCTGATTGCATTATGTGTGATCATGTAGAAGGTGTGAAGCGGCGTCGTATTAACCAAACCTGACCAACGAGCATACATTGGCTTATGATTGATCTTCTTGGATTGTGTGGCGCTTTAAGGCTTTGCATCAATAGCTGAATGTGTGTGTTTAACAGGGGCCTCGTGACAGCTTTGTGGCGGAGCTACTAAAGTAGAATGTGGATCTATCTTAGCTTTTTTTCTTTTTTAGATTATTTTCTTGGGCATTTTAGGCCTTTATTATATAGGACAGCTGAAGGTGGGAAAGGGGAGAGGGGGGGGAGCTACATGCAACAAAGGGCTGCGACAAGGATTGAGCCTTTGTACATGGGGTCCATGCTCTACCAGCTGAGCTAACCAGGCGCCCCTATCCTAGTTTTAAGGGAGTTACCTAACAAGGAAAATTAAAAGCTTTTACATTTTGTATTTGTTTCTCAATCATGCAACTCCTTGTGTTTTTATTACATTTTTGTGTTACTACGGCTACTATAACTCTATGTAATATGTCACCAGCATAACCCTTGTGTTGTCTTCCCGTTGACCATTTGTTTTTCTGGGTCAAACTTTTGTTGAAATGTTTTTGTCACCTGATGTTTTTGAGCTTTTCTCGATGTTTTAGTCAGTTTTATTTCTGCGCTTTTTGGACTTTTTCTGTCATTTGTGTCACAAATTTTTTGAACCTTTTTCTTTAAAATGCCATAACATTAAATAAAACACCCATATTCAATAGGAGTAGTGAACTAACTTGTGAAGACATTGTGAAACATTTTGAAAATGGGTCAAATTTGACCCAAGGACAACAGGAGGGATACTAGTTCAATTGGATGCTTGAGAGTGACAGGAAGTACACTGAATTAGGAAAGAACACAGGCTTAAAATGAAATAATTCAGTCAGCCAGGATGAAATCAACTGGACTTAACACAGTTTATCCTGCAGGACTGTGTTGCTGCCGCTGTCTGGCTAGTGTCTTATGCATGACAACTCCCTCTGATTTAGGTGACCGTAGATTTTTCACGCCTGGTTTCCAGGTGGGCAGACTCAGATGTGCTCAGTGCAGAGGTTTGCTCGATGCAAAATCACATTTCACGCTTGCGCTAATGTCACCCAGTGAGTGAAGTAGAGTGAGATCTGGCAGGTGGTGTTTACAAATGAGAACACCCCAAACCACTTGCCACCCTGACACCAGATGCTGATTTGATTATGGGGTGGCATGTAGGAAAGTCTATGAATGTATGGAGCAGGTGAGGTGGTACATTCAAAGTCGATTAAGTGAAACAGATGAGTGTTGCATTCATTTATTTAGAGTTTGTCGAAACAGAGGTGTCATCTTTGATACGGAGCTTTTCACAACATGGTGGTGGTTTCAAGGTGAGATGGGGTGGGTTTGTACCCCGAGGAGTTTTATTTGCAAGGCGAGACCATGTTTGTTGCTGATTCTTCTTGGGGCACATTCTACCATGTGAAGTTGTGCTTTTTTGGGGGGGGTTTAGGTGTTATTGCACCTTCGCTTTAGTTGCTACATGTTTGTGTCGAGGTAAGTTTAGCAGAAGAATGAGCACATTCACTAGTTCAGTACTTTGATGTGTCTTTTTGCCCCTCACAGTCATAAATTATAACAAAGAAACTTTCTTGAATGCTGACAGCTTAGTGTTTGGAGCTGCGGCTCTTTGAAATGATTTAGCACTTTCGGAGAACTTTTTAAGAAAAACCTCTTGTTGTCAAAAACAGATTAAATAGATGTGAAGCTCCTTCCTGTTTACCAGGCTGCAGATTCTCCACAAGTGGGAGTTGTTTAGTCATTGTCATACCATTTCTACAGCTGCTAGCTTCTGGAAACGTGTAGACACATTTCTGTCAGATACAATTACAGATCACAGGGGCTATTTGTAGCATTATTTAGTTAATTACTGTAACTATTTTTGAACAAACGTATATTAGGTACTAAAATTAAGCTATGAGAAAGTATCACGAGTTGACAACTGTTTATGCAAGCAACATGTGCAACATATTTCACTCTCTCCTTTCACTACAGTCTCAGTGTCCTTCTGTAGAATATGTCCCAGACATGAAAGAAAATATACGTACATTTATTCAAAACACTCCTTTTTCCATTTCAAATTAAAAGCCCTCTAGTGTTTCTGTGGACATATTCTTCATTTGTTTGTACAAGGCTTTTATCGTGAAATATATACTGGACTGTGATGTGGAAAATGCCGAGCTTCTTGACCTTTTTCTGTCTAGAACAAATATAAATTGCATTTATAACAAAATGAAATGAAACCTTCTATTATTGATGGCCATTTTCAAAGGCATACTCAATGTAGAAAGACATTGTAGGGCGGCCGTAGCAACGCCACAGCAGCAGCATGCTGTCTGTGTGGACAAACAAGGCCATATAACGTTAATGTACCATGGTAGGCACAAATGATGAGTTGAGACAAGTGAGTCATAAGTGACAAGTAGCCGAATGAGAAACGTAGTTAGAATACATCTTTTTTTTTAAGATAATTTGTTATGCATTTTCAGCCTTTATTTTTGACAGAACATCTGAAGGGGGGGAGAGAGAGGGGGGGGATGACATGCAGCAAAGGGCCACAGGTCAGAGTCTGGGCCTGCTGCATTGAGGAGTAAACCTCTAGATATGGGTGCCCGCTCTACCAACTGAGCTATTCGGGCGCCCAAATGCATATTAAATGAAATGTCACTTATACTATAATGGCTTATTCCTTACTATGGTAATCATATTTTTTCAATTATAATAATAATATATTTTATTAATCCCCCTAGGGGAAATTACAAAGTTTTCACTCTGTTGTTATTATTATGCACAGGCCTGAATTACACACATATGCACTAAATGGAGAGATATCAGAGTGGGGGCTGCCCATGGAAAGGCACTCCAAGCAGTTGGGGGGTCAGTCCACCACCATTCTTTGGTGAACCTGACACCCTCTGGTTCCCAAACCAACTCCCTACTGACTGAGCTACTGTCACCCCCAATCATACTTCTGATGATATAGTAGAAAACTACTCAAAGTAAAACTCTTAGTTTTCTTCTCACAACCTAGTATTGTCTATACGTGAACATCCCATATTCTTCAGTCCTTGGTAATTAGCCAGCAGATGCAAATTGGGCGTTGACTGCCTGTAGCAGCAGTACTCAACTCAAATCCAGCCTTCAACTCTGTGTTAAATCTCAACTGTGTGATTTAACGGTGCATCCTAAGCATTAGTATTCCAGAGCCGGATCCCTCTAGGATCCTGGCTGGGATTATCTAAGCTCTTAACATCTTAGCTAAGCTGGTTAACACCTGTTTTTATTGACATCTGAACACTATCCTAGGCGCCTCGTCTTCTGTGGTTTTAAAAGATCTTCTCTTGCTCTCTCCAGTAGGCAAGTTCCTCCTCCTAATCGAGGCTGCAGCCCACATAAAAGACTCTTTTTCCCACCACAAGTATTGGTAGCAGGTCAGCAGCTTTTCTGTGGTGATTAGGAGTACACTTACATTCTCACAAACATTGTTCTTGCAGCCCTATTTGTAATAAAGCTAAGTGAGCAGTAAGTCAGGATACTTTGATGCAGACATAAATCACTAGTTTAGAGCTAGGCATAGTGAATGCAGAGGTTTTATGTTGTCAGGTCCAAGTCTAGACATGAGCTACAGTCTCAAGAATCCCGTGCTTTACTGTACATTCTTGCTCCCGTGTTTCAGACTAATTTGCCAGAAAAAAGAAAACAGGCTCTCTCTATGTGTTTATTAGGCCTAATATTTCCTAACGTTTGCTCTAGAGTAACTGATGTAATATTCTATAAAAAAAAAACATTTACGCTGTTGATACAGCCTGGGGGATTGTGGTTAGCAGAGGCTGTGTAGACGCCGAGAAATCCTCAGACTGTGTGTGTGTGTGTCTGTCTCACAAAGTCTTGCCAGGGTCAGTGGGGGAAACTTTGAAGAATTTCCCAGGATTTGTTTAAATCATGCGGTATGGATCCTCTTAAGCATTGCTGGCATTAGAGCTGAGCCCTATCAATGATTCCATTAACCTAAATTCCAAACCAGGCTTCACAACATGGCCATATTGACCCCTCAGATTTCACCAAGCTCTTGATCCCTTGCTATTCAGATAGACGGGAATGAATGGTCACTCACACTTTGTCTGGCTACCGGCTGTGTTTCCTGCCCCAGACAGGGAATTATCTGTAATATGACCCCGTGTTTATCTCTGGTCTTCATGTGTCCACATGTTTGCTGCTTATTTTTCTCTCTACCCTATACCTGTAACACAAGCTGATGATGTGAAATGATAAGGTAAGGACAAGGACAGAATCCCAATCAGCTGATTTTTACCTTTCCTCCATGAACAATAATCATCCCAGACTAACTGCGCTGGAACGAGCGGAAAAGAGAAAGAAACAAGTGTCTGCCTTCATTAGGACAAAGGGAGGGTGAGCAGGAGAGTGTCTGACAAGCCAGTAACGCCTCATTGTCCCTGATCTCAAGTTTCATAAATTTCCACGGCTCTCGTTAAAGGACGTGTCGCTGCTGTCACCAGGCGCGAACTCGTTATCTCCTCAATGCCGTAAAACGCTGTAATTAACATTCAACAACTGTAACCGATCCAGCATTCTTCCTCTCTAGCCACTAATTGCCACACTATTGTGCTTGCTCATAAGTGGGCCGTGTGTGTGTGTGTGTGTACTTGTGGGGACACATTTCTGTGCTTCATTTTGATTGTAAATAGAGGGGAAATAGCAGTTCATCTGAGCTTGTAGAGTATAAGAGTGTTCTCTCACTTTTCCTCGCGGGAGTCATTGAGTTTATGCCTCAGTCAAAGACTCAGCTCATTAGTATTTATCGGAATATTTTTGCAGACATCTGGACATTTCGTGCCCATCCGAGAGCTGATAAATTAAAGCTTTGTCGGCGAATGCTTTTAGTATATCCCCTCATGGGTGACACAACCTGTATTTTTTACTGTTGAAGAGTGTATTGGAGGCCCATTTGTGGACATCACAATGACTGTAATTACAAATTTCAAGGCAATGCCTGCATGTGGGTATGAGGACACAGAGTGTACTATTATTTAAGGAGCTGCACCATTCTCCTTTCAGTCATGTATGAGTGCCCCTTTCATATCATATCCTCCATTGTATCAGCTCCAGGAAATGTATAGCTGTCACGCTGCTATCCACTTACGATGGCACACAGAGAGCTCACTACTCTTAGTAATGTATTTTTTCCTTTTGAGGCATCGGATTTTCTTTCATAGTTTTCAGTAGATACCCAGCGGTGTCAACTCGGTTTTAGTGGGAAATGTTTGTGTTTTCCTCTTAGCTGCTCCTGCCTGACCTTACCGGAGTAGCAGCCATCACAACAAGGCCTTATGAATAATTAGTCTGGGTCAACTGATACTCTCCGGCTCCACACACAGCTGTCATCTACTCCGCCAGCGCCAGCCAAAAGCCAGTGAACTGTGTGCAATTCTGCTCAATTGAATCAGTTGGAGTTGATGCGGCTCTGGTTATTCAGAGGTAAACGGCTAGATGTAAGTTGATACAGGCCAAGTGGAGAAGGGCCATCAAATTGGCAGTGTCAGCAAGACCACGTCTGGAGACTTCTACGGTGGTCTGTCACAGATATGCAATCACCTGGTGCTTTAGCTGTACGCTGCTGGCCCGGCATTCTCTAGAGATTAGAGTGAATGCCAGGGTAGGGTTTCCAAGAGCCAAGACGGCCCCAGGAGGACAAACAAAACCAAATGGTTGCATAGTGTTTCTTGTCCTGGTTTCATGTTCGGGTCAGAAGACATGTGGTGCAGGTGTCTGGTGATTGTGTGTGTCTAAGCACTTGTCAGACACATAGTGTACATGTCTATTGTCCGTCAGATTCTTTGTTTTGTTTTTGTTTTATTTAGGTGGGTGGGTGGGGGGCTAAAGAAATAGTATTCAACAATTATTGTATTCAAAATATTCCAGTGTCTTAGCAAGTTGGCATGCTACCACAGGCCTCCTAAACAGCGTCAATGCTCCTCGACAAAGTGTTCAATCGGGTCCAAATCTGGTCACTACAAAGGCCATAGCATATCATTTACATATTTATGAAAACATTTAGTTGAACTCTCATGCCCTCTTATCTATTAAAGGTCCCATGACATGAGGCTCTTTGTGGCCTTGACCAACTGCCACTTTGCTTGTTTGAAAGCCATGATGTCTCTCTCTCTCTCTCATGGGTGGGCCAAATTCTCTGGTCGGGCAAAGCAGAGAAAGGGGAGGTAACCTTGCCCCTTATGACCTCATAAGGAGCAAGATTCCAGATCAGCCCATCTGAGCTTTCATTTCCTCAAAGGCAGAGCAGGATACCCAGGGCTCGGTTTACACCTATCACCATTTCTAGCCACTGGGGCACCGCATATTAATGTTAAAAAAACGCATATTAATGTTACAAAACCTCATAACATGACATTGTAATGTCATGGGACCTTTAAAGCATCTACATTCACTATGTTTCTCCACTCATTTATCAAGTTGTGTATGTGCCATTGTCAGAAGCTAGAACACTAAATGTATGTGTTTTTTCACACAACGAAGTTTCAGTTTGTGTTGGGTTGTGGCTTAACCCCATATAGAGATAGCCAGATCTTTTAGCACAGCACCCTTTGTGGTTTTACATGTTTGCACAATAGGCACATAGGTTGCGGTTTTTCTTACATTTTCACAACGGCTCACCACTAACGAAACTGCTGTAGCTGCAGAGTTTGAAAAGTCACTGCTTCTTCCTCCTGTTAGAGTCCTTTGGAAATTGACACTGTGTCAAAAAAATAATAATTATTAGTATTTGTTGACAGTAAGAAAGTGGGTTGGTTTTGTTGTCAACCCTGATTCTGCCAGGACTTTGGAAGACGCCGGATATATTTGTGACCAAATAACAAACATGATTAGTTGTTTGCCTCGCAGTGAAAAGCACCATGCCTCTGTTCATTAGAACCTCAAATTCGGGTCACGGAAAAACCCGGCCTTCCTTTTAGCTTGTTATTGGTGTAATATCCTTTGGCTCAATATAGTATCAATGTCAGCTGATATGTGGTAAAGATACAACGACAGGCCTTCAACTAAAGTGCTAAATCGTGTGCTTAAATCATTTTCAATGCTCATAGCGCCTCCGATTGGACCTGCTACAACAACAGCTCTATGTGCAGTCTCTACACTTAATTGATTGGAAAAAAAAATGATCTCTGACTGTGAGGAATTTTATAGATGGGAAAGATGCTGGCCCGCTAGAAAAAAAAACATGAACAAAAGAGAATTTATTTTCTCTCAGGGGCTTGCAGAGGAAAATATGGATCATGTCATCATATGGCTGTTTGTAATAAGATTGTTAAAGATGAATCTAATTTTAATTTGGCTAATGCGAGGAACACTGTCAGCCATTGACCAAGGGTGTCTTATGACTGACTTGATACACTGAACTCAACAGTCTTGTGCTTTTACTCTGTAGTTTCACTCACCAAGTGCAGAGACAGGGTAATTTTAAAAAGCTCCTGCTCTCGCTGTTTAGTTCATGAACTTCAGCGCCCCACCTCCTTCCTCCCTTCAGCTCCTGGAAGCACAACTATATTAATGTCTCCCAGAGAGCGTCAAGCAAGTCTGCTGCTTCTGTTTACAGGCTATTCAATCACTCTAAGTGCTAGTGGCAGATTGATTTTTTTTTGGAAACACATTTGCCACAATCCCCTCTGGCTCCTTACATGCACGGTATTTATCCTATGAAAATTTGGCACTATCTGACTCGCCTATTTTACTAGCCTTGTCCTAGAGTTGGGGCTGGTAAAACATAGCAATATATGGACTGCAGTCAACACTGAACATAAAAATATCTCCGAACGCTGTGCGATTTACACTCTGTCATAGGGAAGTGGTTACTTTTATAACACCATCGCACTGGAGACGACATCACACAGCTTACAAGTTGTCTTCTGCTAAAAATGGGTCATTTGTTATTTTTTGTCTTTTTTTTTTTAGTTCTCTGTGACAAATGCAGAAACAGTTGTGTACTTTAAGCAAGAATCTAGATGTAACAAAGGTGGCTGTTTTTTAGCCCATTTAGCATACGTAGCTGCTGAAAATACTGCAGTGTGCCACCTCATATCACAAATTTTGTGTGTGCGTAGAATGTGCTCGTGTGTGGGTGTGTATGCGCTAGTGACCTCAAACCTGGCGACAGCCCCTGCTAACAGCTGGTTTTCTGCCAGTTTTTCTGCAAGGCTATGAGAAAATTAGCTGAGCTGTGCAGCGGCGAGTAGCGCCCTAATATAGCATTAGGCAGGGTGACCAGGCTCACTCAAGATTGATGACTGTTGTCTAGCATGAGGTCCTTGTTCACAGGGTTATAGGTCACAGGTCACATTCATGAACTGAAATACACACAGCCCTTTTTCACACCACAGTTTGTTTATCCCCTATGCTATGTGGGTTATTGTAAGGCGATACTTAGAACTGTAATTTTACATCTACAGCGTCTGTCACTGTCGTGTCATGAGAGCTAGAATGTCAGTCAGTGAACTGTGAGACCCATGTTATAAACAATATGCAGGGGATTGAGTGTCAGCATGTCTTCAATCAGCTCTGCTCTGTCTTCATCTCTTTCAGGCTTTTGCTCTTTTCTCTTCTCCCTCTGACCTGTCTATATTTACCCAGCATCCCCCTCTGTAATGAGGAGCATTCGTTCATCAGCCCATGTTTAAACTGCAGACTAGATTAACTTGGCTAAAGACTTAATGCACATGCACAGCCAACCCCATGCTCTGTTTGCCGTTTCCAGGCCGCGGATCGACGTGCAGCTCTGTTAGGCTTGTTCTCTGTCTCTCTGGACTCCCTGGGCCTCCCCCTCCCTCGTCCTCATTTTGCCTGAATTAATTGAGTTCTCATTTTTGTGAGAAAGCTCACAGGAGGGCTGTGTGAGGAGAGAGACTAGAGTAGTAGAAAGTGCAAAAGAGACAGAGTGAGATCAGTGGCAGAAGCCTAGAGGGCATAGCGCTCCCAGAGGTAGGCAGTCTCCAGTTTCCTAGGGGACGCTGAGGCCCCTCTACAGTGACTTATATCTTTATCTTCTCACCAGTCACTCTTCGGCATTTCAGGGAAGACCCATATGCTGGTGGTCAGGGTCGGGCAGATGTGCGTCTTCACCCCCTCCATCCCAAGAGAGGCTGCCACCTAATTTTAAGCTCTTTGTGTCTGTAAAGCTGGAGTGGAAACACCTAAACTGTGTCTGTTAAAAATAATAGGACTGGTTGCATTACTTCAAAAAAAGACAAATTAACATAAAGCACCATGTTTCTTCTAGTTTCTCTATGAAACTAACCAGCAAGCTTTGCAACAACCAAGCTAGGTAACACAAGCACAGTTTAATTAAGTTTTAACATTTTGGAAAGCACCATGCAGAGCTAACACAGCTCTCATTGTGCAGGGTTGGGTGTGACATGTGATGCTTCCACAAACTAAATGCTAACCAAAGCGCTAAATATGTGTCCAAGGACGAGGTAGTGATATTGCTTTGGAAAGGGCCCACAGGCAGGACATTGATATCGGGAGATGATGGTGGAGACTTCAACAGATGACGAGTCCGATGGTTTCAGGTTAACTGCACCATTTATTCAAACCGTGAAAAAACTTGCATGACATGGAGCCGACTGTTGCACACACGCACAAAAGTATCTTTCTTCTTGTCCTTCTTGTCTATTTCTGTGGGACAGTGTTACCTTCAAACTACTCCTTATATGTAAGATACTTCTAATAGATTCCCACATTCCAATCTATTTCTTTCTGTGGGCCAGGGTTACCTTCAAACTAACCCTTATGTGGAAGATGAAATATATTTGATAACCTGCATGCTTAAGTATTCCACCTATTGGACATGATATTGTAGTTTTGCCTTAGTTGAACCCATAACAAATATTAAATATAAAAATAGCAGGCATGATGTGCTGCCACAGACGCTACCTTGACCTGAACCCTTTCAATTATGAACCATTACAACTTCTCCCCTTGCAATATTTATGCACGGGCAGATCACTCCTTCAGATGTCTTGGGTTGCTGTAAGTCGAGATAAACACTTGCTGAGTTGTAACAGCCAATCAGTCGCCTCTATTCCTGAATGTCAGTGCCTTAGCACTCAATAATTCAAAACCTTGGCGGTAATGAGCTCCTCGTAGGCCCTGTCCCCAAGGAGCCTCCCCACGGTGCCTCCACTGTAATGTAGTTATATCTCATGTCAGCTTTCAAATCAATTACATTTCTATCTGATGGCTGTAATGTAATTGCGCCTGATTGAGTTTTTGGCACACCAGCCAAGTGTGTGGTTCACAAACTCAAGCCAGTCAAAACAGGAAGCTGTATCAAATGAAACTATATTTTATCCTGATTGAGGCTGCTTGCATGATAAGCACAACTGTAATTATGATGATAATAACAATAGCAATCTGTGTTTTCTCAGCTTTGTTGTTCTCTCCCCCCCCACCATAGCTCTCCAGATGAAATTGTGCCCCAAGGACTACGAACAACATTTGCGTTATTCAAGATGCAAAGGCTGATTTGATTGTTTGTAGCATGTACAATTTAGTAGATTAAATGTAAACTATAATGCTTTTGTAAGAATGTTAAGTGTCTGGTGTTTCAGCTAGTTTTAGTGCAGAAGACTTTTTTGCTGCAGGACTACACTTTGAGTCATAGTGATCTTTACGTCTTGTGCTTAGATTTTGATGTTGGACATGAAGTGTGCCACTGTCCCGTGGTACAATGCCTAGAAACAACAAGCTAACCTCTCACCTACAGCAAATCACTGACAGCTGAGGTCAGAACAATATCGTTGTATGTTTCACAACTTTCAGTGCAGAATGTTATTGACACCAGATTGGTTGAATTAATAGATGGGTGGACAGACAGAGGGACGGAGGGTTGGATGGAAGGATGAATGGGTAGACGAATGCCCACGAGACTGGATGGACAAATGGAAAATACGGATAGATAGATGGATCAACAGAATGCATGCCTGGATGGACAGAGGGAATACTCTAATGGAGTGGTATTGAGATGGATGAGGGGGAGGATGCTGTGGTTAGGTGCATCAGCAACTAAATAGGGATGAATTGTGGCTGCTGTCAGCAGACTAAGTATAACAGACATAGTAAAGCAGCCTGGCTCATCCATAATCAGCAGACAGAGATTGTCTTCATGCCAGGAGAGAACTTCTTTTGAAATAAAGCACTGAGAGCATCTACCAATCCGTCTTTCTATCCTCACTTCATCATCCCTTTTCTTTTTATATCCCCTTACTCTTGGTGTTGTTGCCCTTTAAATCTCTTTTCTTGTACTATTCTTTCCTTCATTTCTCTTGGTAAGATCTTGCGTCTCTCTCTTTCTCTCTCTCTCTCTCTCTCTCTCTCCGACACTGTCTTTTGTGTTAACAGCCTTCCATTTTTTTGCAGTGGAAGAGCCACTGGGTGCACATCTACAATCTTGCCTTTCATTTCATGGCTTCTGGAAATGGATGTTTTACTGCCTTCATTAAGGCATGCAGCAGTCAGCACCGTGTTTTCCCTCTGAAGTTTAGCTCCATGAACCTCGCCATTAGAGGACATTATGGCCCCAGATTTCAGGGCACAGTGGAACACTGTATAATTTGATTAGTGTTATTAATCAAGTGGAATACCGCTCCTTTTACCCCACATCTCCCTCCCTCCTCCTCCTCCTCCTCCTCCTCCTCCTCCTTTTTTGCCATTTCAATCCTGCTTTCAAACCCCATCAGATGTTCCCTTCCCTCTTCCTCCTCCCCTTATCCATGCACTTCTCCATCTCATGCACTACAACACACATGTAAAGTGTTGTCAAAGTGACAAAGGACCTTACATCTTCCCTTTTAAAAACAATGATTTACCACTTGTTTTTTTCTCCCCCTTCATAACTGCCCACCCCTCTCCAACACATGCACCCCCTCTCTTAGCCCAGGACATAAATCAATTGAGATGAAAGTGCCATAATTGTGCTTGCTGGGAGGGATTTGAGCAAAATTGCGCTATGAATTTTTTAAAGGGAATTTTTACTAGCTGTTCAACGAGACTTGGGAGGCGAAGGAAGGTGAGGCCATGAGGATTTATGGGCCTGGATTCTTCATTACTGAAGTAATTTTCCTGCAAATGATAGTGCAGCACCCTGGAGGGGGGAGCGCTGCCCGCCTGGGAGAGTACAAACCTGCTTAATCTCTCGTGGAGAGAGAGCAGCTCAGAGCGCTAATATCATCTGTGAGGGACCGAGGCTCCATTTGTTCACATCTAAACTGCAGCTAGTGTATTTGTGATTCATAGTAATTGATTGCTCAGATTCCTTACAGGAGTGGCTATACGAGTTGATTTCATAATGAAGGATAGTTCTTGTAGAACTGCTAGGAAGAATTCTCCAAAGCTTAATAATAATGTTTTCACACCAAAAAAAAGTGTTCAGTATGATTTACAAAGGTTGATATGTACACTACAGTAACTAAAGGATTAACAGGGCTAGACATTACAAGTCTATTAAAAAGTAAAGATGGAGGTGAGGAATAACAAGGAACGTAAGATAATATCTGATCTCTTTTCTCTTTCTGTCACCCGTTATGTATTTGTGGTGTGTATGTCCATGTTCGTGTTGATTTAGCCTTGCTTTACCAAGATGTCCTATTGTTTCTTCAGCAAGAGGTCTCCACCTTTTTCTCTACCTTTTGGTCTTTCTTCCCTCCTCATTTTTTAACCTTCCTCAGTCCAATATGGCTGACGTTCTGTCTCCATCTCTTTAGGTGCAGCCAGCAGCAGTGGCCCTCCTCAAGGTTAGTGCGTCCACGATGCCAGGTCTCATTTTTTATCCTGCCTGCCGTCCACTCAATTTTACAGCTCAGTAGCTTGAGAAGCAGAAGGGGTAAATCTGCTGCAAGAAGGAGAGAGAAAAGAGAGAGAGAGAGAAGGGGGAGCAGGAGGAAGCGGGAACCAAAATTATTGTGCACCCTATCGCAGATTGAAGTGGATCTCATTCCAGGCACACTAACAACTCAAGACAATTAGTCACTTCTCACTAGGCCAGACCTGAGGCTCACTTGAGGGCCAAAAAGAGGCAGGGAATAGAGGGCCCACTAGCATGGCTAAGCACTGCAGTTCCAGGAGCGACTCAGTGGAGGAGAGAGGCAACTTAGGGATGAAATAGCTCTGAGTTCTGCTGAAATGGCTCCTTAGGGTTGTTTTTTTTGCAACACTAAGATAGAAATAGGAGTCTGTAAGTGATAGAGAGCCTTACAAAATACTTATTTTAATGCACACATGTTAATGTTGCAAAATTTCTAAGTAAGATAACATTTTCCTAAATATGAAAAACATGCAGTTGAGGGCTATATTCATCTTGATCTACTGCTCAATAATGTGTCACACAGTGTTTTTATTTAACATTCTTCAAAATAAACAGAGAAGGCAATGTCAGTTCCGTTCCATCCATTAGGCGGTCCAAGGTAGTTTGTGGCCAAAGATGAGGCCTGAAGCTTCAGCCACCACATGCTCCTGAAGTGAAGCGTGACTAAGGTGGGTGGTGCGTGGAAGATCATGGAGTGGAAAGAGAGAAAACTTTGTGCTGGGCCCTCTGTGGAGACGCAGCGTGACCAATTGAGGTGAAGGGGATGAATGAGGCTATTCACTGGGGCTAATGAAAGAGTTCCTGCTGGGCCTTGAATGAGGGTGGGCCCATCTGCACCACATAGGCGTGCATAAACCAGTGACCTCGAAAATTACCCAGGAAGCACTTTGGGACAGTCACCCCAGCAACAGGCTGGGGTTCACATAGTAACCAGGCGCTTCAATCAGTGCCTGGCAGCTTCTTAAACAGAGCAACGTTTTTCTCTGCATTGAAAGAACTCTGTGTGAAATCAACTTCGAAGGACCCCCCTCCACACACAACACACACACACAGTTTGTTTTTAAGGGGGGAGCTGCCAATGATTGTCCCATGTGAAAATGTCCAGAAGCTCTCACCATCTTTAAGAGGTGTGAGATGCTGCCCTCAGGACTTTTTCTCTCAAGACACAAAGACCTGTTTGTCTCAGCTACATATGCACATGTACCTGTATATGCACCATTGGTTAATTAGGTTCAGGGCATTAATAGTGACAGGTACAGGAGGCTGGGACATAGACCCAATTACAAAGATTCCAGATAAGGAATGATTCCTTCAGCACCCCTGGGGACTGGACATTAAGTATGTTAACTAACCAGCATCTTCAAGGCTCTGGTTCATTGGATTTCATCTGTGTTTTTTGTCTTGTTTAATATATTCAGTCTTGATGAGCCAGAGGCATGCAGGTCATTGAAGTTCCATTCCTGTCTTCGTTCCCTCACGGAACTTTTGACAGCGTGAAATGACAATCCGCCCCTGCACGCATCCCCCACGTCAAAAAGTAATGAGATTGTGCTGCTGGAAATATCAGTACAAAGCATCAGGCCTGCACTCGGGTCTGACTGCACCTTCAAACAGCGCTGCCTGCCAGCTCGCCTGCCTCGCCTGCCTGCTGAAAAAGGAGCGAACAAAAACAATCAGAATCAGAGACAGAGAAACGGCAAGGGAAGCTCCCCGCGCTGAGACAAACGAGCACGCCAGGGCCTTTCATCCTGAGAGTGATTAGCCATCCGAAACGTTTTAAAACCCAGCTTTGAGTGTGTTCCTCAAACAAAAGAGTTCCATTGAGGAGTGGTGGTGAGATGTTTCTTGCTGGGAAGCGCCAGTGATCTAGTCTCTAATTGTGGCGGCGCTGACAAGGCTGGTGTGGCTGGGAGCTTTTTAAGCGGGCTTTTTGCTACGCTCTTGTTCCCTTCCTGTCAGATCCACCACCAAAGGCACCAGGGAACAAAAAGACCCGTCAGATTCTGTTCTTACATCCATCTGCCTATTGCTTTGTGCATAAACACAGGCCTAATTTAACACACTAATATGCCCTGTTGCTGGTCTATGTGACCAAAACTACTACTAATAAGGACTGTAAAATGCGTTGTTTGGTTGCACATATGTAATATTATCTAACGTAGTTTTCAGTCTGTGTAATTGCTGTCTTTACTTCTTTCATGTTCTTTCATATTTCATTGATCGAAGTCTCACATTGGCAGTGGTGTTACGTCTCTTCTGCTGTATAGCGGGAACAAAGTAATGTTTAAGGTCTTTGAGCGGCGTTCAGTAGAGCTGGTAGGAGCTTTCGGAATTTGTCCCTGAAAACCTGGCGGAATGTTCTGAAGCCAGGCTGTCGAAGGTTTGAGGAATCGAAGGATCAACGACAGTGGGTAGAAGAGAAAAAAGAGGGAAAGGGGTGGAGGGGTAGAGAAGAGAGGAAAGGAGTAAAACCCTAGCTCATAAAAATCAGTATTATAACAACATTAATTGATGCTGCTGAGTGCCATATGTGACGCCATATGGAAATGCTGCCCCAGAGGCCTGCTATAATAGACAGCCTGCAGCGGTGCACACAACTTGGCACATTTACAAACAAGGGACGTCCCATTAATATCAGCCACGCCGACCGAGCAGAAGACAGTGGGAGAGGGTGTTGGAGGGAGGGAGGGGCGGCGGGGGAGGGGGCGAGAAAATAAAGAGAGGGAAATGAGTTACCTCATGTTTGCCGTCTTTAGTCCTCGTGTTTTTACTATTTATCCGCTCGCCTCACACAATCATTCCTACCAAATTAAGAGACTATTCCATGTGCATATCAGTGTGCATTCAAAATCTCTGCTCCTTCTACTCCCACGGTTCCTTAATTACAGTAATAAATGGCCCCTCCCTTCTCGGTTGATCAGACCGCTCTCTGTCCGCCCAACTGTCACTCCCACCACAGATGCCCAGTGGTCCTTTCATCACACACACACACACACACACACACACACACACACACTCACTCACTTCAGCAGGTGAGGTGATTCATGGTACCTGAATGAGCTCTGTTTAACCCCATGTGTGCCTAATCACAGGGCAGCTGTTATTTACTGCTGCTGTCCACAGTTTCTACAGCTTGGTTGCTCACAGTACCGTTCCCTCTCTCACAAGGCATCATGTTTGTGTCTGTGCAAGACATTTTTTCACAAAAAAATGTCACTTAAGTTGTAAATTAAAAAAGCATGTATTAATATATATAAGGTTTTATATTTGGCTAACAATTCTTCAAAAATAACTTAGTTGCCAACTACATGCAGCAAATAATCTGTTGATTGTCTTTAAATTGTTGGAAAAAAATGTTCAAAAAAGATACAGTATACTAGGGAATTACTAGCATTGTTGGGTCCTTGTAAATTATAGCGTATGGTCTAGACCTACTCTATCTGTAAAGTGTCTTGAGATAACTCTTGTTATGAATTGATACTATAAATAACATGGAATAGAATTGAATATAACTTAAAGAAAAGCAGCACATCCTTGCAGGCTAGAAGGAAATAGAAGACATTGTGCTTGATAAATATTCATCAATAATTAAAACTAATTGTTTCAACACTAGTGGAGTGGTAAAACTGACAGTAATAATTACAGAAGTCATGGTGCGAGGTGGCTAGAATTAAGTTTGAACTCTTTGAAGTCAATGCTTTGATCTCACATGATTTGATGGCACCATTAGCCTCTGTTGTGTGTCATGCACATGCATGGGCCCTCGCGGCCCCGTATAGTCTGCATGTAGACGCCTCCGTTTTGCGTGCTGCTCTTCCGACTCTTCTGACGTGCCCAGCGCAGGGAGGGAGAAAGACAGATCCTTACGAAACCAAGTTGTCAGCCATTCTGTTGAGTTTCATAGAATGTGAGGTGAAACAAGAAGAGCGTACAGCTGTTTCCTCCCTGACACAGAGGGAGGCAGATGAAGAGCAAAAGAGAGAAGGAGGAAGAGTGAGAGCAGGAGCGAGAGAGAGCTCTCCGCTCTGTGATGTGCACTGATGTAGCGGCAGCTCTAGGTCAAACGCTGCCAGTGTTTTTTGTTCATCTTTGTCTCGTCTCCCCAGTGCTCCTCTAAATTATTCACAGCCTGAAGATGTGCACTGTGGCTGCCTCCTCCCTTACTCTCTCCTTCTCTCTATCCTCTACATTGCTCTCTGTTTCCCATCCCTTCCTATGTCTCTCATGCGACTGCTAGAGTCTGAGGCAATGAACAGAAGTTTCTCCTTTGCAAGCTGGTAAATCCCCCCCATCCCATCCCACATCCACTCATCTACCATCAACCACCCACCTTTCATCACTAACTCCATCTCTCACGCTCCTTTCATCCCTGCTTGTCCCCTGCTTGCCTCTCCTGGCTGCCAGACTAGAGCCAGCCGCTTCTTTCTTTAAGGGGGAGGCTGCCAGCTGTTAGCATCAACTGATTGGTAGCTCCTGCATCTTTCCACCTCCCTCACTCTCTCTCATGATGTAGGGGCCGGGCTGACAGGGTGGCTTTTCACTCTGTTTCGGTTTATTCTCTTGTCTCTCCCAACTCTTTTAATGACTTCCTGCTCATTTTATCTATCGCGTTGAGAGATAAACCCCAAGTGCGCACCAAATCCTCGGGCCTGTTGATGGCACTGATTAAAGATGTGCCCGTCAGTCATTTCACCTTTAACAGACTGCCTGTCCTTTGAAGATGGAGGGAGCTGCTAGAAACCAAGGACATGGCGGGGCGAGGGCTAGGCGGCATGATGATATACACCATAAGATGATCAGAGATTGTCATTCTGTTTATACTGAGCTATCCATCCCTTTGTTTGTGGGTGAATAAGACTATTGGGGGCAATGTTGCAAATCAGCGAGCAGGCAGAGGATGTACCATGATTTGTCCTGGATTTAATTTAATGGATTCTCTCGCCGGGTTGTTTTATCCATAAATTGATTTAAGTATATATAGTATATCATAATATAATATAATACATATATATTGTAAAATAAAAAATGAAATTACAGTGATAGAAAGAGATTAAGATTGTATCCATATCGCTCACCCTAAGCTTGAGGCACAGCCAGACGCACATGCAGTACCTCTGTTTCTGAATGTGTGGGCTTATAAACCGTCTGCTTTTGTAACAGATCATTATTGTCATGTTAACTAGGAAGATACAAGTATGGAATCCTGTTTGGACAGCAGGGGCTGGAGGATGAGGTGTGCACCTTGTGGCCACCTGACTGGTGAGCAGAGCAGAGCGGGGAGAGCAGTTTCATCCAGTTGCAGCCGTTGCCACAGGACGCTCATTTGTAATTCTGCACCCTGCCTACAATAACGTTTGATCATTGCAGAGAGGGGACAGGAGGTACAAGGCGGGGGAAGGGAGTTGAAGCTTTCTCCCTCTCTCTTTGCTCCCCCTCCCCATACCCCCTGCCCGCCCTTTCGCAATTGCTGTCACCCAGTATGAATGCCCCCTCTGGCCCGATGACAAGTCTAGCGTGAAACGCTTGGCTGCCCCCTGAAATTAGCAGTAGAGCCCCCCGGCGGCACATGCTTCTCATGACCAGCACACAGTGGGCTGCCGCCAGATTCTTTTCATTATGGTGGCCAGCCAGCCCCCTAACTCTACCTCCTTCTGCCTCTTCCTCCACCCACCCCCCCTCCTCCCCCCTGTGCGCCGGCCAGAGCTCAGTAAACAGCATCTGTAGTGCTCATCACATTACTGTCATAGGGAGGAGAAGGAAGGAGGGAGCCAAGCTCTCTGTGGGTGTTGCTCTTATTTCTGTGTATCTAAGTGTCTTTGTGTGTGCATACAGTAAGTGATTTTGTGCGATAGTATATGCATGCATGTGTGTGTACGTGTTTTTGTGTGTTGGCTTGACAGGATTAGTGAGAGAGAGAGAGTAGCAGCAGTACAGAGAGTGAGAAAGCGCGAGAGATGGGGGGAATAGCATTACAGAGCAATGCCTGGAGGCTCAATCTGTTCCTCACTGAGCTACATCAGTGTTAGAGACGGCAGCTCGGGCCGCGGGGTAGCCTCCACTCGCTCCATCAAACTGTCAGGCAGCCAGCGGAGCTGCACAGGGAGACTCTCAGCTGCCCCCGGGGCCAGTTCAAGTCAACATCCCATTTCCTTGCCTCCCCGCCTAATTTCTCCTACGCCCCGACTTAAATTTCCAATGCCCTGTGTCTGCTGCTGCAGCTCAGCAGCACCGGGCCCGGGGCCGCGTCAAAACACTGGGAGGTGCCGAGGGGTTGTACATGCGTGTATGTGTGGGTTCACCTCTGAAGGCAAGATAGCGAGCTAGTTACAGCCACACGGTCAGCAGAGACAAGAAGGAGCCGGAGGAAACCTTATGAAAGACGAGGTGAGAAGAAAAAACATAAATCAGTGTGGTGGTTTTTTTTCTCATTCTCTCGTACCTACGTGCCCATTTTTCTGCCACGACTATATTCATAACACAGTTGTGTACTCCCTGTCCCTTCAGGTTTCTGGCAGTTTTGTTCTCTCTCTCTGAGCTGAAGAAATGCTCCCTGTACCCTCATACATCTGCCATTACTGTCCCCCTCCAAACTACTCCAAGGATCACTCCTGCAGCCCAGTCGGCTCTGTCGCTCCCCCAGCGAGTGCTGAAAGCAAAGGTTGAGGGATTTCTTGTTGGAAAGGACAAGGCCGTCTTTTAATTTAGTCAAGAAAGGGGACAGCTCTTCAAGTTTACCGCCACCTCTATCACCATCAATCTCTCCGTGCACCCCTCCCCGCCCTCCTCCCCGGCCTCACCACTTACTTTGCATGGAAGTGAAACAGAGAGCTTCCAGGTCTCCGTGCTGTTTACATGGACTCTGGGTAATGTTAAAGTCTGCTTAGTTTGGCCCCGGTCAGGACCATATCTTTCCTCACCCCGGCTTGATTTACATGGCCCCCGCTGATTCTTCCCTTAAGTGTGTCAGCTCTGAACCAGAGGCCTCTGTGTGTCTGGCTAATGCAAAGAGCATTTCTCTGAGCTTGTCTTCTTCAATCCCCTTCCACTCTCATTCTCCCTCTGTCCTCTTTCAATGGGCCTCAGTGAAAGGAACTTTTGCTGGAGCTGTCTCTCTGTTTGCGCAGCCAACTCCAAGGTCCCGAGCTCAAATATGGTTTTACGTGAGAGCCTGTCTTGGCCTCTTCTGCAGGTCGATATTATTTCTACCCGCCAGAGTTTTTTCTCTCAATCTCATTCCCTCTGGAGCCTACATCTTCACAAGGATCAATACTTTCCTAATCCAGAGCTCCTAGGCTGACCCAGGGTAATCAGCTGACTTCCCATGCTGCCTGCTGGGGGGTTAAGGGTCAAATGGCTGTATAGATTTGATCCTGTGATCAAATCACTTTGCTAGGTGGTGCTTTCAGATACGGCTTGTCGGGTCAAGAGCAATCACTAGATTTTCTTTATCTATGGTTTAGAGTTAAATGCAGTGGTGCTAGTAGGCCTTTTAAAGCATAATATCAATACACTGCTCAGGATCCACAAGCATTTTTTTAAAATAAGATGCACTGTAGCCATGAAACTTTAACTTTATCTGAATCATAGTTCTTTCTTTTATGACTATTCTGATGTCATTATACACACAAACACACACAACATAAGAGCATGCACCAAAACATCCTGTTAAAATAATATGAAAGCTGAGTTCAAGTAAGGCTTCACCCTTCGCCATGAGGCCAAAGAGACCTTCAGATATCCCGCTGATGCTTTAGGCCTGGCAGGAGGTCCCCCAACAGACCCGAGGCTCTGTTTTCACGCCCCATCAGAGGGGCCACGGCGCCTACATCCCCACACCTCATCCCAGCATCCGCAGGAGGGAAATTGCGGGAGGAAATTGGTGTTGTTCCACCAGTATCCGACACTGCTTTGGTCCTCGACTATCTAAATGGACCATTACCCCCTCTGTGTGCTCTCACTCTAGGAGATCTGGGTTTGTCAGTACAGTCTCCCATACAATCAGGAGTATCTCAGTAAAAGTCCCTAGAGAGATGTCTTCTAAATTGAAGCCCTTCTCTTGTCAGCATCAAGATGTCTACATTTGCATTGTCACCAACAAGCGTTTAACAGCTGCTGCTGTCTCACTGTTCAATCACAGCCTGTGTGGCCCTTCTTTCATTTTTAAATGCTGCATCAATTTGTCTTGCCTTATCAGCAGCATAATTAATTTCTTCTTCTCACTTATCAAGATTTTAATTTAGGACATTCACTGGTACAAAGCAATGTAAATATGTTTAGGAATCAAGATGTAGCCACATCCTGAACTGATCAATTCAGTGTTAGTCATTGCATCATTGTTTTGGAGAACACTTTGAAACGTGTTGGAGGCAGTTATCTAACATACAAACAACATGTCTTAAAATGACTACAGCTATGCAAGATTTAAAATTATAATATCCAAGCACAGACACTTGCATATGCTCTCTTCTTTTGCTTTCATGCATTATATTTATTATTTTACTCTTTTTGAGTAGGAACCGACAGTGACAGTTAAATGCCAGCCGCTCAGTCAACTTGTTTTACCTATTGTTTTTCTGGATTTCTTGCAGCAAGTACAGGGTTGCGATCAGTATTCAGGCAGACAGTCTTTGACGCCATGCCAACATTTGCTTCGCCGGGCAACTTCCTCCTCTGTTCCTCTCTCTATCTCTGAGGCAGAAATCATGGCAGACTGTCCTCCGAGTGTGACAAGTAGAACTGTGTGATTAATTTGGCCAGTCGATTTAATGTGCTCCGGGATGCACAACGCTTATTGTCTTCCCCCTGCACGTCTACCGGAATCTGCCAGAGAAAATGTCCAGGAAAATCGAGACATCCATCCCTCCCTTCCTCCCTCTCTCGCTGTTTTTCCTCACTTGCTCCTCTTTCCTCAGCCCTGCCTCATTTTAGGGCTCAGCTACACGGTTGTCTTGGGGGCCAGCCCAGGTCGAGGCCTGGCTCCATTCAGGGCTGCTGGCGGAATAAATCTCCTGTCTCTGAAGTGTTGAAAGCTGTGTAAATGTCAAACGCATTCGTGTGATGTGCTGGCTGAGGGGAGGGAGGCTTGGAGAGAAGGTGGGATGCTGGGAGGGAGGGCTGTGGATGAGCTATGCGCTGAAGCTGAAGTCCCCTGTTACCCTTCGTAGCAGGCGGTTGCCAGGTGCAGATGTTGCTGCTTGCACCGTACCTCTGAAGAGCAAGCCAGTTGGTTTTATTTTTGATTTTTGATTTTTTTGTGGGTTTGTTTGGTTTGTGAACATCTATGAGAGACACAAACCACCAGGGGCTTGGCTCCTGTCAGGCAGCTTAGTGAGCTGCATATCTCTCCGTTTTTAACAATGTCCCCTCTGACCACCAGACGTGCTGTTATGGGAGTTTTCAGTTTGGGGTTGTGGCTTTTTATTTTCACTATTTGGTTTTCTTGTATAGGCTTTCTAAAAATATTGTACGCAGTGTAGATATTACAAATAGCATAGTGTGCTAAATGACGTGGTCCTCTTCTCCGACCCACGCACTCACAAACAGGAGCCAATCTTTTACTTTCATAGGTCTATTGTATTGTTTTCTTTGACTCAACCGAGTGTAATAGCCCAACAGGGCAATTACATAAAATACTGACAAAAACTGTTCTAATATTACCTCCATCCGTCCATCCTCTCATCTCTATAGCATCACCCCCTGCCTGTTCTTACCGTTGTTTTGCTCCCCCTTTCCACCTGCTTCTCTGTCTCCTGCTGTGCTTGTGTCTCTCTCTGTCTGAGCCCTAGCTAGTATAGTCCTCTTTATGCTCTGCTGCAGCGCATGCTTCTTGTAAAAGGATAAGCACCATGCTGTGCTCCTTTTGATATTATTTTTCCTCCTCGCCAGCTCCAGCCTTCTGAGGCCTCATCTCTAGTGTCATGGCTACTGGTGCAACAACAAGGCCGAGCATGCACCCAGCAAATAGACCCAGCCAGTTTTTCATCTCCCATCACCTAGGGTTTAAACTCGTCCCCAGTGTTAGAGAAGAGCACCGCTGTGAGGTGGAAGTCATCTGTTCAGCTGCATGCGAAGAATACACCGGTTTCCTGGGGGTAGGGCCAAGTCGGAGATTGGAATCAAATCAATTTTCCTTTTTATTGTAATTCGTAGATGGAGCAAGATGGAGAGAAACATTGTTTAGAATGCGATTCCTGTGAGCAAATGGGCGGTTATTATAGGTTGTGATGTGCCCCTAACAAGCAGTATAGAAATGGCTGACAATTAATCTGTCCAGAAGCCGGAGTCTGAATGGTGAATTGATTGACGAGACGCCTGAGCCACTTTCTCCTAGTACTGCCCTGCACTCTGTAATAATGAAGGTCTTTAGACAAGCAGAAGCCCAGAAATTAGGGTTTGCAAACATTCCCCAGGAGAAAAGAGGACATAGAAATTGTGGCCCAATATTTAACATTTTCAATTCCCAGTACGTGTGGGAAGTTTTCTCATTTTATTCAAAGTGGTAATTACCTATTTTTTAGATCAAGTTATCAAGATCATTTTATAAATATGTAACAAAGAAACACATGATCATAGTTTTGTATTGCATTTATTCTATTTTCTCTGATTTATATAACCCTACTTTTAACCATATTTGCACAAGCACAATACAATTGTCAGGCCATTCTTGTATTTTTTCAGGGACATTTTGTGCATTATTGTGAGGCACCGTTTCTTTGCTTTCACAAGTATCATTTTACTGTATTTATCCTCCAACAGGTGCATGTTCTTGCTCTATATGTTGTGTAGGAAGGCTTCAGTGTGAACAATAGGACCTCGGGCATTTCTTGACGTTGTTACTCTGCAGATAGAGATGCAAACACAACAATAAACCCTCCCAAGGGGTTGAGCCACAGTGTTTTTCACTTAAAGCTTTCTGCCAGCAAGGACTCCTGCTGTGTCCTTTGTCTTTGCAGAGATGAATCACGGGGCATGGGAGAACCCCCCCCTTTCCACTTTCCTCTCTTGAGAGATCTTGGCCACTGAGCCCTTGCCCTGATTACTCTCGTTACTTAATTATACATTTGGACCCACCGCACTCTCAACAAAGGGCCGCTGTGCTTCCATTGACCCAGCTCCCTCCTCATTGTGCCCGGCTCTGAAAGGGAGTCAAACAAAATAAAGAGGCTCCACTTAAATATGTTGCCACAGGGACTTAATTGACAGATTGAAGGCGTTTTTTTCAGTGGGGGCCCTCTCCCCTCTCTATGCATCCTGCTGTGAGGTCCAGTGGGACTGGCCTGCAGCGCGACCACTCTCGTTTCCACAACGCCACTGTCTACTGTCTTGGGGGGAGAGAGTTACCAGCCAAGAGCATTTAGCAACAAATAAATGTGAGAAACGGAAGCAAGGACCATGTTACAGTATTACAACAGACAGGGTGCCATTTGTGTGTGTATGTGTGGGTGTGGGTGTGTGGGTGTATGTGTGTGTGTATATAAAGGAACAAAACAAGCAGACATGATTATTTTCTTCTTGCTTACAATTTTCAATATTAGAATTTAATAATGTTTTGCTCAAAAGATGTTTCTGCCTGGGAACATATCCCAAATGAAAGGCTGTGGCACTTGGTAATCTGCAGCGTTCTCCTCATCTGTTATCAGTAACAAGGACCTTTTTTCCCTTGTTCTTGTTATTTTGAAGGCTGCACCTCTTCTCAAGATATTTGATCACTTTGAATTTGAATGGAGCGTTGAAGAAAAACCCATTTCACTTTTTGGCTGAATAGAAGGTGATTTGGCCTTTGGCCGTACTAGAACAGGCATATTTCAGAGTACAACCTCTCTTGTTATTTAGTTCCTTTATTTGAAATACCACACTTAATAGGCAATATATTTGAATATCCAGGGATCCTAAGCTCTCTGTGTCCTTGAGATACTATCTACTATATATCAAAGCTCTCTTAAAAGGCTATATTAGGGCTAAACTAGATGCAGCTGAATGCAAAGTCATTGAACAGGCCCTTCATAATAGAACCCAGTGTATAGTATTATTTGCTTTTTCATCTTTTGTAAATTTACAGCATTGAATTTGCAACAAAAACACCAGAATGGCTTTCTGTGAAGCTGTGCCGCTGTTGAAACATGAAAAACTCTCTGAGACTACCGCACTCTCCTTTCCCTCTTCATCCTCTGCCGTTTGCACTGAAAGCTGACAGTGAATAAGAGGTTGCACACAAAAATAACATCTGCACTGATTATGGGCTACTGGGGGGGAGCCAAATGAATAATTCCTTATATTTCCTGTGTCTGTCTCCTTTCTGTTACAGTGTGACAGCGAGAGTGACATTGACGACAAGGTAAGACTGCTTTTTCCTGTTTATTCACCACATGAAGTGGCTTAGAGTTGTGAATAACAAATTTGAGCTCTCAGCTAAAAAAGGGAACCAGTCAAAGTGTGTTGTTGGCAAGAGAAGATGAGGGGTAAAAGACACTCTGCCAGGCCCAACACTGTTGATCATTTGCATCTTGCAGAGCAAGAAAGAGACGAATGGAGATGCAGAATAGGAAGAAGCTGATTTTTTCATGTTAGTTTCCAGTTATGAATATCCTAAATATGCCTTTTAGTCTAGATCATAGGTTATGCTACCTACTGTACAGTACGCTTTGGTATTCTTTAATATACTAGATAGTAATATCATAGCTCCACTTTGTGCTTGGGTTCCATGACAGTAACAACTTATGTGCCAGGCACAGAAATGCATTACTGTTTTTTTCACGCAAATGTTGGTAAAATTTTGGAAACAGTAAGGATTGTTAAGAGGTAAACAAAGGTGTCTCTGTTCCTTAACATAATCAAAGATGACATCCATAAATGAAAGCTGCTCGCTTGCACATTTTTGCTTGTGTGGAGTAATTGTGAATCCTCTTGTGAGACAGTGAGTCTTTGAGGTTACCATTTCTATAAAAGTTAGTAGTACTTAGAGTGGCTAAATGTGAATTTAATCTTCATTTTCCTTTCAAAAGTCTCAAATGTAATCATGGAGAGCCAAGACTGGGGCTCACATTATCAGCAACTTGGTGTTCCTGAAAATAATTGCATATTATTTTGGCAGCGATGTCATCAAGTTTTAACCATTTGACAATTTGACAGATGTAGTCTATCAGTTTCACTTCTGTGTATTTTGTTTATCCAGCCTGGGAGGGGGTTGTCTGATGGCAGCCACCTGGTTACAAGATGAAACGCCTTTGGGGAACCTCACGCATTCTAATTCCTCCACAGTTTAGCAATTACTCCCTGGTAAATGAATGAGATAGCATGCCTAATCTCCTGTAAGCTTAGCTCCCAGTTCTGTGGAAATGTCTGCTGCTCTCCCTATAAATAATACATTGGTAGTAGGCCCAATTTGCATTAACTGTAGCCTGGCAAGTCAATAGGCTTTTATCTCTTCATTGAAGCAAGAAGGAGGGCGCTCGCTAGTTGACACGACAGAGAGACGTAGCAGACCTGTCAGTCTCCATACGGCTCCCTAGAATCACTGTGGGGGGGCAGAGAGGGAAGGAAAATAGGAGAGGGAAGCTCTGAGTGTTTCCTTTTCAGGGTTTTGTTTTCCTTCCTGCTCTACCAGTTACTCGAGACTTGTAACAGTTCTATGTGGTGTCACACGTTTTGACATTTAATATATAAAAGTTTGATACTACGGTGCAAAACAACACTCCTATCAGAAAGAGAAGAGAAAGAAAACAAGCCTTGCTGAGGCGGTTTTATAGGAACTCAGTGTTGCTATGCTGCTGGTTAGCTGTCAGCCGCTGTCTCTTTAGAAAAAGGCTCCATATTTGGCGTTTGGCACCAGCGATGTGAGCCAGTTTATGTGGACTTGGAGACAGTTCAAGACATAGTGGACTATTAGACAGTGCTGCCAAGCTTTCAGCATTCTGATTGTTGAATTTTATTCCCGTTACTACACAGTTCACTGTCAAAAGCCAAACTGCAGCGTTGCCTGTTCCGCCGTTACTTGTCATCGGTATGGCATGAAGTGGTATTTCAGCATGTCGACCATTACTGGTTCACAAAAATCGATTGCTGAATGCAATCAAAGTCGTTTTACTTCTGTCACATTTACAAGGTACTGCACTTTAAGAAACATACTCAATGGACTCTATGTGAAAGCAACAAACACGATACCTAGAACTTATAATCGTTGGCAAGAAAGTTGTTCAGTTATCATGGCTTTAATGGGTGAAACTCTTGATTCTCACTCCTAGATCCTTTTCTTGCTTTCTCGTGTCTCTTCAAGCCTTCGTCTCACTTCTTAGTTTTCATTCTCACTTCTAAAGATCTAACTTTTGGTGTCAAATCATTTGTTGACGGGGAGGGTTGGCTTAAAGGGGCCCTGTCACACGTATTTCACGACTTTGTGGTAATGTCTGAAGTTCTACCATGGACTCTGTAACTTGGTTACCATGGTTACCTTGTTTCAAGCCATTCTAGCATGGTATAGAAAGCCTGCAGGAAGACTCCGCTCCATATGGGCCAGTTCTCATTAATATTCAACCTGATAAGCTGCTTGACTCTGATTGGCTAACAGCTAGCCAATGAGAGCATCCTTTACCCAGCTCATGAATTGTAATGAGCTCAGGCAACATAACACACACACACATATGGACCCAACATATTTCAAACAACGCAAGTAAAAACGGTTTTGTGTGGCAGGGCACCTTTAAAGGAGAGGTACACATGTTTCTTATCTCATCTTAAAACAATACTGACATGCCCATATGTACGTTAAACCATTACCAGAACCAAAAACTCTATCAAGCTATTGTTTTTTAAAAAACAAATGTGAACCTATACTTCAAAGGCAACTTAAGGATTATCAAGACATGTCTGTAACAGATCTCAAACTTGTTTTTGTGATATGTGTAACATTACTAACATAGAAAAAGAATAATTGCTTCCAGCTAACATGGGATGGAACAGCGACATTGAAACTCAACAACTGTTTACACATACATTACATGGACAGTGAGTGTAACCTTCAAACATTCATACCTTCAAACTCCTTTTTAACTACATTGTGTTATGTTAAGTAAGACCAGACCTTTCATTACAAAGAGTAATAGGAGCATGTGTCACGCCCAACATAGTAACCCATCAACATAGTCGCACGCCCTATTTGAAAGCTTAATATCTTTAAGATATTGTATAGTGTTCTGACGATGCCAGTGTTCCATTCTGTGGAGCAGAGGTATTGAACAAAGAAAAGCTTTCGTCTGTGGCCAACAGGAAATGAATGAGAGCATAATTCAGCATAAAACAGGTTTCACTGTTATGGAATCTTTGAAAATACACCATTTATGTACTGTGCGTATATGTATTTGCCAAGAGTGCAAGAAGAAAAGAACATCTGGATTAAGGCTACAGCCGTGCTGACCTTTTCATTTCTCAGAAACGCATATTATCATAATCAAGTTGATGAGAGTTGCGAATCATCCGGAGCAAATTGCTGAGGAAAGAAGAAGACTGGGCGGGGGGAGGGTTACTTTGACAGGCCATCACAAAAAGCAGCTATAAAAAAATGTGATGGTGTAAAAATTGGGTTCCATGAGGAGAAAGACAAACACTGTCATTTGTAATTGCCTGCACTCAGGATAACTCGACAGCGATAATTTTCTGCAACGTTTTGCTGAAACAGGTGCCAGCTCCTCCCGTATCTTTCCAATGAAAACAAAGACTCCTTTCACATCAGATTACCAGCCACCTGAACACCCACATTGTCAGGATTTTACAGATTAACTTAATTAGAATATTGCTTCCAGGTGTGCCCCTGGGGCGCAATCAGTTACACTGTATTTGAATAAAACTGACGAGTCAGTTTAGATTGCTGCACCTTGTGAAGCTCACTTTTATCAAAGCAATACTCGAGAGTGCAAGCAGTGACGTGTTTCCTAGAACGTGTCAGACTTGAATTCTTCTGAGATTGCCAGGTCACCCCCAGTTCAGCGCGAGGCTGCTGTGAGGGGGGGGGGTCTTTATGTAGATTGGCCCAGCCTTGAAGAAACAAGCAATCACAATCTGGTTGATGTTTTCTCATCACCGGCATTTCTTCTCGGAAGGCCCGTCATCTGATGGCCGAGATTACATGATGTTTGACAATCAGAAGTAGTCAGTGTATGTTTTAAACAGCCCTGACCTTGAATTGCCTCCCTTATGTTACACCCTGGGGGGAAAACCCACATAATTAAGGTTTCCTCATGGAGAATTAACAGTCTTTACTGTTATTGGGCATAGCCATGCTTAATCAGATGCTCATGAAGGAGCTAAGCATGTTGGGTAAATCGCTTGGCGATGCAGGGACTAAAGTGGATTCAAGTCTGTTTGAGGCCTTGCTATGGAACTGGGAACGTCATTCTTTCTTTATTCTTGATCCAAATACTTTGAGCCACTTAATGTCTCCTGTGTGACTGATTAAAATGCACTTACATGCCCCGGAGCATGTGTTAGCTGTTGAGTGCTTCACAAAAAATGTGTTGAATGAATGGTTGTGTTTGTGTAATGGTGACATCTGTGATGACAAGATGTCACAAGGACAATGTTTGGTATCAATTTGAATGAGATGTGTTATTCAGCCTACATCCTCATTAGGGTTTGCTTAATAATTTAACTTTGTGAGGAAAAGTTTCAATAGTTTCTTCTTTTTGGTTTATTACTATTTTATTGTAACATACTTACAGTCTGGTACCATGGCTACATCAATTGGTTTTAACTTGCTTCATTTTGTTTCATAAGAACTTGTTAGGCCTTTTCCACATTTTCAATAGATATCTCAATCAATGTCCTAACACCACGTCTGTTGAAAACCTGTTCCCACCCCTCCCTGCTTCACCTGTAATCTATCAGACAGCCAATCCTGTCACCCTCTGACATGTCTGAGCTACTCCAAGTCAAGATGGTCATTTTCTTTCATTGGAGAGGCAGAGAATGAAATAGAACGGGATTTATTCCTTCCCCGTTAGTTCATGCACTCTCCTGAAGTGTCATCCTATCTCCATTAGGCTCCACTTTTCCATCCTCACTGGCTCCTCCAATTTCCTCTGTATTCGTTCTCCTGTGCAAATAATGCAGTGGCTGTCCGTCTGTGTGCGAAACGTTAGCTTGTATTCTCGGCAGCCCTTTCCACAGCGGCCTCGTGTCAGTTGCGTTACCACCGCCAACGCCTCATCACCATAGCCACAGCGGAGGACACCCAGGTCGGCTAATTCTATTTGGTCCTATTTGCCGAGCAGTCACTCAGCAGAAAGTGTATCTGTCTCCGGGGGAGTCTCCAAGGACCATTACCACATCCTGTCTATGAGCTCTTTCATGGCTCCGTTGTACTCATCTTCCCGGGCAGCACACAGGCTCTGATTGACACATTAATTCCTTCTCCACCCCCTTATCTTCCTGCTGTGTGCAGAATGAATGCCATATCACTGCGTCAGAGCGTCTCTACTGGCTTATCAGTAATGGCTCGTCAGCTAGTGGTATCCTCCCAGCTGATATATTGGTGGGGGGGGCTACGAAGTTAGCAGTGCACCCGCAGCGTAAGGCATTTCAAACATATCCGTTAACACCACCACTACCCTCACCTCTTTATTTTTTCTTAGACCCCCCCCCCGCCCTTCTTGTATTTATCTCTCTTGTATTTACTGCCTGCTCTCTATCTGTCATTAACTGTGTTGTCAGTTATTTTCCTCTTCCCCTCTGTCGCCATCTTGGAAAAGCAATAGTAATATATATTCATGTAGGTATATTACAACCTCCTACATACCCCTCCCCAACCCCCGCTGCTTTGCAAGATCCCGATTGGTCTTCGAGAGTCATCATATTCAATAACAAACAGGCCACCCACCAGGCCGCTGACAACCTTAACGTTTTTTTACGAACGGGGGAAAATGGACCGGTTTAATGTTTCGACACAAGTGATCATCCGTCCTCATCTCTTTAATGAAATTAGATTAAGTGCACCTGGGAAAGAGCTGAGAAAGCAGAATGCCTCGCCACCTCCTTTAATCTAAAAGCAATTTGCCAGTAATATTCCTTCCCCCCCCCAGCTTGGGATTCGCCGGCCCTGATTCAAAATGGAGGAGGAACGAGATGAGACCAGAGCTGACTGGTTGCATTCAGCTCCCCACAGGCACTGTGAAATTAGAACTGACACCGGCAACACAGGCCTTAATATGGAGATGTCATTTTTCTCGTCTTGCTTTTGTCTTTCTCTCTCCCTCCCTCCCTTACTCTCCCTCCTTTTTCTCTTACTCAGTTCCTTCCTCTATTCACTACAGTTTTCACTTTGTGACTAAGCCTGAAAGAGAAACAATACAGAAAACTTTTAAGATCAAGCATCTCTTCTCCCCCACCCCCACCCCTAATTTCAGTAATGCCTCCGGTAAATATAAGGTTCATATTAGAGTTATGTCGTAAACCATTTAGTTGATGACTTCTAGCTTTTTAGATTGGCCAGAAATAAAAGACATTTCATGATGCATCACATCAAGCTATTACAATGTAACTGGAAACATTTCTCACTTTAATTTACATTGAGCGCTTTGCAACATGCTCTCATATCTGGTCAGCTCCCGAATCATGTGCACTCGTCAGGCTAATGTTTTTTCTTCTCTAGAGATACATCTGTTCTGCATTTAGTGCACACGTATGCGGTGATCAGGGAGCACATTTGGATTTGTCTCTGAAGTGAAGGAGGACGCCTTTAGTCTTAGCAGGATGTGATGTGTGTTTGTGTACAAGCTTGAAGGGAAGTGAGTGTAAGTGCACGCTCAGCAGTGAAACCCAAAGCCCCAGTGCATGTTGGGAAGAAAAGGCGTGATGACAGAAACAAAAAAAAAGCTTCTGCAGGGCCAGCCAGCAGACACAGCCAACTGACATCAGCAAAGACCGCTTGTCACTAGCAATGCGTGTCATACTGCAACACGGGGACAGTCAACATGGCCGTGGCGTCATTGATGTGGCACCCAATAGCCTGGCTGGTCCACATTCTTTCTTAAAGGTTAGCACTGATGTTGGCACTGCAGATGAAAATAGAAAGGTTGTGGCAAGAAAAAACCACGCCAACCACTCGGAGCAGGGGAGGTGTGAAAACCTAACATGGCTTCAAGACTGTAATCTTCTTTCACTTGCTGCCTGCTCTCAGGAAAGCTGTCTGTGTTGGCAGAGAGTGTTAATAGAACAAATAGCCGTCCTTTTGTTCTGTTAAAATCCTAACATGCACACTGTCCCTGTCTTTGGAAAGACCAGCGCTCTGTTTCACCACTCAGCCACGTTCAACAGCTTGTGATCATTGTTATTGAGGGACTTTGTCATTGCCTCGATGAACACCATGTGTAGGTATGTGTTTTTCCCCTCCACCAGATCCCTTTTTAGTGGTGGTTTCACTGAAAAAGAAAAACTGTTTTTCCCACCTGAGAGCCCCGGTTCTCTAATAGGACGGCAGGGCAAATGCTCGATTGCACAATTTTCTGCTAGAGATCTCGTCAGTTCAATGACACAGTGATAGCAAAAGCGTGACATGCCATATCAAAAGAGACAAGTATTACACTCGCTGTGGAGCCACATTACGGCTGACTCATGCTCTACGTATCTGTAGATCATTGTTAGTACAGCGGGAAAGAATTGCACAAGTATGTTTGGCTAACACATCACATTCACATTTGCTTTGTTTAAAACAGCATGTATCAATAATTCCAACATGAATGTGAAATAAGATTACTGTGTAATGTTAAGAGGGCCGCAGCTTTTATTGTCTGCATAACGTCATCTGCCTTTTATAATAATTAGATTGGAAAAACATAACATCAAACATAAAACCTGCTCAACCTAATTAACCTGAAGTTACTTTAGGCGTAATATGTTTTGAATGATGCACTCTTACAGCAAGTAAAGCACAGCCCATAGCCGTGGGAGGAATAATCTCAATGCCGTTAAACAGGCAGCTAAACTGACTCTGCATGCAGTATGTGTCCACTGTGCTCTGGCAAAGCATTCATTGTTTTTCAAGTGGCCGGTGTTTGAATAACAACCCAAGCACTATATACATTTTTCCACATGAGTAATAAAAGTAAAATTGAGTCCATATTGGGTGCAGATGTTCTGTGGAAAGAGAAATGTTTTTGTGTACGTGGATGTAAGATTTGAGTGTTTCTGATCGTGCATAAACATAATGTCTAAGTGGGTTTTTATTCAATAAACATGGTTGGGCTGTAATTACTTACACATTTCTTCTGGCTGGAAATGCAAGACAGACTTTGTGTGCGCTTTGAGCTGGCGCACCAAGACTTGTGTCTGTCCCAGCCTTGGCTTGTCTGCACAAGACTCCCTAATGCAAGAGGACTTGCTTTTCCTCCACAACAAATGGCATATGCAATCAGGGATAAATATAGAATTCCCTGTTGTTATTAGGAATCAGTGCCATTGGGGATAATGTTTCCCTAAAGAAGCGTTGCTTCCCCTTAGTCCAGGAATACATCAGTAAATGGAGCTTAGCTCCACTGTGGCTGCGAAAAGAATGTTTAGAGAGCCTCAATTCCCTTCTCAGACAAAGAGGCCAGTCAGCGTAGTAGGACGCTAGACATATTTATTGTAGAACCTTTATCAGGAAAATCAACACACATTTATCATGATGTCACTGGTCATTGTTATTTCTTGAGGCTCTGTATTCTGTCTCCATTTACCAAATATTTCCTACTGAAGCCAACGTTCACAGCCTTTATGGGAAGGATCATCTGCAGCCCTCATAATGGTGATGATGGACAGTAAAGGAAGTGAGCCCTGAGTCTGTCCCACCCACTGAGAGAAACATATTCCATCTTTCTTTTGCTAACCACTTGAGCATCTCCAAGTCAATCTAAACACAGATGCCTGTGGATGGGCTGGTGACTGCCAGACCTCAAGCCTTGTAGGCCCTCACGTCACTTGGGCTCTGGAGAGAACTTTCCGTGGGCGAATGTGTATGTGATGTGGAAAGCCGAGAACCCCAGAGAGCACGCCGAGATCAGGCCCAAACACACACACAGGGGCCAGCTGCTTTCAATTAAGCCAGAAACCCCAGCCTCTGCCGTTCCTTATGCACAACACCAGCCTGCTTTGATCTGCGCCAGACAGGGGAATAGGTACAGGGCTTGAAAGGTTACAGGGAAAAAAAATAATTATTGTATCAAAGGGAGCTCCATAAAAGTTAACAGGGGGACTTTTAGGCTCTGGGGGCAGCGGGAAGCAGGTATTAACGATGGCTGTCACTCATGTTCATTTAGCACTTATTTTCCCTTTGCCTTTTCTGTGGGCTTTAATTAGTGGACACACCTGGTCTCTCTCCGAAGTTAACTGTAGAACTCTCCCTGCCACTTTTGTTTTTTTATGGCCAAAGAAGATCAGTTCTGAGTCAAGCGGTTCACATTGGCACGACCAAAGCTGATATGCTTGTCAGCTTCGGCCTGACACGCCGAGGACGTACAGCAGCTCTTGGATATATATGAGGTTTGGAGCCAGACACAGAGACCAGCATTAAAACTGTCCCACTGCCAAGAACCACAGACGCAGGCGGCATGGGCAGCCATTAAATTAATTTGACTTCATTAGTGAAGACCTGCTAGGCCTGGGGTGCCCACAGAGATGCCAGGAGGTGGGAGGTAGGGGGGTGGTGGTTGAGTGGCACCAGCCGCTGTGCTCTGAGGAGAGCGAACACATGGCACTGACAGGCGGAATATGGCCCCAGTTCTTACACCGGGACGGCTGCCAAACAAAGGCAACATGCGTCACTGGCTTTAGGGGAGCTCAATCAACACCCGGTCGGAGCATTAACGCCATGCGCACCGCGCCACATCAGTGAGGGAGCTGCGGGTCGCTGGGCAGCCTGCAAGTCATGCGTGTGCACACAATGAATGGGGCAGCTTGATATGATACAGAGACACTGCCAACGGGGTGACCTACTGCCATCACCTTTGTGTCCGCTGCCAGAAACACTCATGTTATCACGTTACAAAACTCACATGTATCTCTTGTAAGTGACTTATAGCAATGATATATGTCATAAGTTTTTAAGTAAGAAACATTTGATGTCATTACTCATTATTTCATGCTTTACTCGTATACAGTTTGACAGTATGGTTGTTTTTGGGCTGCACCGGTAGCCTGGCAAGCCAGACCCACATCCAAATCACAGGCAGGACTGACATCCTGCATTGTGTGACATAATTTCAGTCTGAGCACATTTGTTGACAAAATACTCTCATTCTGGAGGGGAAGTTGTGCCATTTCATCAGACTTTGTAGGTGACTTCTTTGTATGATTCAAGAGTAAAATGTATTTTTATATAAAGCTAATGGACCTGGTATTGAAAATAAATAATAAATGACTGCTTTTGAGTTGAAAGTTTATATTAATCTGCGTTATTTTTTCTGGATCTTAAAATTCAGCCCAGTTGCAAAAATAACCACTACAGTGTAGGAGGATCGAATTGAGTGGCTCGGCTTTGTTGTTATTCTTTCTTTTTATCTACTTTCAGCTAATGTGAACCAGTTAATTTATCGAGGTTACATGCTTTGCTTAACAGCCACCTTTAACAACATTTCTAAACTGCAACCTCCCAGTACCATGCCTGCTTCTGGAACCTGGAGGCGCCCGCTGCCAGCTTCTGGAGCTGACCCAAGCTCTGCAGGGTGTGGTGCACCTGATAAATAGAGAAGTGTGGAAATAAATAAATAATGGGGGGCATTAAGTCCGAATAGGACTGGAAGGTAGCCTGAGGGTGGTAAGTGTTCTGTCTGACAGCAGCGAACACTTTGATCAGAGGGCCCCGTCTGAAGATCGCTTCCACATCTGCACAGGGGGAACGAGCTGTAAACTGCCAAGAAGCATTTTAATGACAGTTGGATTATAAAATGAAAGAGGGCTCCAGATGGCAGGCAGTGCAGCGGCTGCGGTTCGGGGGGGAGGCTGTTTAAACTGCTTTTTTATTGATAAAATATGGGGTGAAAAATTGCGCAGCGCTTATTAGGCTTCCCGCTGTGATGTTGCTCAGCTGGCCAAGCTGTTCACCGTGGCCCCCGTCCAAACATGCCTCCATAAAGTTTTAGCAGTACCTTTAAATCTGTAAGATCCCTGCTTGTTAAGTTCAGCCTGGCTTCTCCAAAAAAAAAAACGCTCCGTATTTGTACTTTGAAAGACTTGCTTGTGTCCTTTTTCATTTATTTTTTTAGGCTGGATGAAATCGATCGCATGCTCATTATTGTCCACCACGAACCAGAGTTTAGACCTTAAACAACTTAATTCCTGTATGATTTCATAGCTTTACTCTCCTAGTGATACAATGAGACCAACCTTATTAATTCAAGACACTGTGGTTGTGTTTTCCTCCTCAATCCACAGGGTGCTGTTGTGGGCAGAAATAGTCATCTGGGCATTGCCATTTAGTAACTGGCTACAATAGTCAGAAGGGAGAAACAGTTGTGTGAATTGTAATACCAAGTTGAAGGCCAAATCACAGGAATAGTCATCTGCATCAGAATATACTAATATAAGAGAGAGTGAAGAGACAAGGGTATGTTCAGTAATGAATTCCCTTACAGAGGGGCCACCTTGAGTCTTTATAAATGCACACGTTGGGCAGAACTCATGATATATTAGGGGGAAAGGCATTATATAAATTAGTCTCATGAACATCTTTGATCTTAAACTCAAATTGAATTTGCTGGAAATGTGAATAGAGTTGATTTAAAAGCTGGGGAAAAATGGTCTCAATAAAAGGGATCAGTTAAAGCCATCTTCACTTCATCAAAATCCATACATGTCAGATGTATGCTCTTCTCACAGCAGAGTGGGCTCCTCTCAGCTGAGATATGTTGTTAGCCATGCTCTCACGGCTAATTTAAAATCCATTTAAGCTGATAGGCTTGACTAAAACGCTGTCGTGATGGCCTCGCAGAAATGGGCGCCCGGATATTTTTTCATACCTTCAGAAAACATGGCAGCTCCAATTTATATTCCATAACTACCACTTCAAGGCCAACCTGCCACAGCCCCGTTCCACCCTCGCGCCTACCCACGGCCTCAAAGCCAATCACTGTCGACATTGCATCAAATTACAACTGTTGGTTTGCTTGTTTGTCTCGTTATGTAGCTTAAAACTGCCATCTCCCACCCAGGGAAGGTCCCCTCCCATCTGCCCACCCTTATGGGTCCGAACACACATACACACACACACACACACACACACACACACACACACACACACACCCTTCCAGCACAGAGAGGAGGGACAGGCAGCAGACAGCCTAATGGACTAATTTGTAATTGCAAATGAAAAAAATCTGAGTTGTTGGATGTGTTATAATTTGACAGAGAGTGGCAGCTCTGAGCCGGACAATGGCGCTTCAACCACAAATCTTTCCCTCCCTCCTCTCCCTTTCCTTCAAATGCTTTCTTTCTTCCCCTCCGTGGAGAATATTTAGAAAGGAAGGTGATGGGAGAGATGCTTTCGGCACATTCTGCTGCTCAAAGCTCCTGGCTCTGTCATATTCCTTTTCTTTTCACCCACCCCCCTCACATCACTTTCTCCCCTCCTTTTCTACCTTCACATGGATCCCATAGGATGGAATAGGCAAAGTATCTCAGAGCATTCAGATTCGTTTGAAGTGCAGGACAGATGGGGAGCTCGAGGGACTGTAAAAAATGAATTGAGGCTAGTAATAGGAGAGATGTTTTGAATCCTCTACCCCATAAGTTATTTATCAGGGGCCCTTAGTGGTGGAGGAAGACTTCAGAGTGCTCCCTTAATGTAGCATCTGATGACTAGTAGAGGGGGCTGTTCCAGGAAGTACTGCTGTAAAACAGGAGGGGAGCATTAGCAGGGAAGTCTCCCAGGGCCCGGGCAAAGGAGAGGAACAACACGCAGGGTGGCTCTTTCTTAGCATGCAACACAGGACAGAGAAGAGAGGTGTACAAGAATATGTCCCGGAGCCCCCCACCAGCCGGTCATATCAAACAGGATATAAAGCAAGAAGTTCTGTACTAGCATCCCTTTGCATTAGGCACGTTTGAGTATGCAAGGTACTTCAAATACTCCCTACTTTGACCTCAACATTGCCTATTTTCTCTATTTTGAATATTTCTATCTGCTTTATGAAAACATGCTTACAGGCCAGAGCCTGAGCAGTAGGCCAGTTAACTCAGCAGATAATTCAAAGAGAAAACACTGAATTGCACCCTGTTGCAGCAAAGTCCTTTTTCTTAGACACCCACACATCATCCTTTTTTATTTTTAATGTGTCATCCAATATTGTGTTTTTTCTTCAACGTATAATCGTCAAACTGCGTCAAATCCATAATGCCTGAAATGAGCATCAGTAACTATTTGATTTTTAATCTCAATGACCGGAAACAATATATGGGTCTCACCACCTTGAAACAGTGCACACACGCATTAACAAAGGCCATTAATGGGCCAAGCCAACCAGGGAAGTCTCTGATCACAGGAGACTAATGGCCTCTGAACTGATCACTGAGGCTAATAAAGACCAGCTAACGACATAGCCGCTTGGTTTGTGCTAATTGCTCTCCCTGGACCTCCGCCGTGGCCCTTGTGTCCCAAGCATCTGTCACCAGGCATATTCCCTGACACCGCTCAGACCCTGGCCTCAGCCTCAAAGCCAGGCACAGCGCCAAAAACAATTGTCCTCTGGTGTCCTTTTACCACGGTGAGGTGTGAAAAAACATTGTCTAAGTACATTGTTTTGTTTTCGCCAGAATTACATCTTGGTAAACCTGGACATATCCATGTGTAGATGAGGATCTCAGACCTAGATAGTCTGAATATTATTCAACAACACTCTCTGTACCTAATTATTATTGAGGTCAATATTGACTTTATTGATAACCTCTGGAGACCGTGCATTGCTTAATGATTTCACCCGTAGGCATATCCACTCATCTTTAGCACATCAATGCTCTGTGTACAGCCAAATCAATATGCATGTCAATATAAACATGCAAGAATTACTTTCCTTAGGGAATATAGTGAGAATATGGAGTCACACAGAAGAATACCAATAGTAATGTTTATTAAATGTGTGTATCATGTTTGCATGTGTAATGTGTATATGTATTTTCTTTAAGTAGCTGAATGTGAGTGTTTCTACAACGCTTAAACCAGACTCTACATGACTTACAATTCAAAAAAGATTTTTTTAAAAGCATTCAGTTAGGAGTGAGGAGTGATCTAAATGCTTACAACTTATGAGAGCAACACATGACTATAGTAGGGAAATATATCTATAAGGCTAGAATTCAATCAGGAGAGACTTGTTTGCAGAATAATTTATAAAATGGGTAAGGAAGCCAAGACAATCCCCCCCCCCCCCGATGGAGTCTAGACACTGGTGGTGGTGAAGGAGCCTGAAGACCAGACCGAAGGAGTTGACGGAGCGTATAGCAGGAGGAAGACCCAGGGTGCCTTTGGGTGACAATGACTGGAGGTGGAGGGGGGGGGGGGTGCACGCTTTGCCTGAAATGACAGCTGACAGCAGCAGGGAGAGAAACCGATTTAAAGCAGGGTTGTGACGCTGTGATCGGCCCTTGGAAATTTTGGCCGATTCTGATTGGTTTACAGGAAGGTAAACGCCTCCAACAGCTGAATTGATTTAGGAAGAGAAGAGTGATTAAGAGTTAGGTCTTCCTCAAACAATTTCCACTGAGCTACATTAGTTGGAATATTAACAGAGTTTGAGAACGGCAACACACAGAGCTGAAAGTGAAGGACATCGGGCGCCGGATGTCAGGCAGTTATCCTGGAAATGTACTTCTGTTGATCCAGGCTAAACATACTATAATTGTACACTTACCGTCTCACAACCATATAATCAAGTTGGTTGAGTTCCCTCCAAGTACTGATAGTGTGTAAAGAGCTGGTAGCTAGCTAATGCTGCCAAACTGTAAGACTTTTTGGTGCAGGCACATAGACATACAGCACAGGGTGGCTATCAGCATGACCCCAAAAAACAAGGATTGCAGGCAGTGGTCTTCACGTGTTTAATCATTGCTACTCATCTGATAATGTCTGTAATATGACACAATTATATAATTTACTCTTTGGGCACACATGTTTCTGTGCTGCCATGCCAGTAAATCTGATTTGAATAAGTGAGACAAAGAGAGAGAGGCAGCGACACTGGGTAGTGAGAAGCCGCTCTGTGCACCCATGTGCTGCAATTTGCACAGGTACCAAGGCTATGGAGCAGGTGTGAATGATTGACATGTTGTGGTCCAGTTTCATCTGAAACATTAAGCACATTTTGAAAACCAGCCGCACAAATCACACATTCCAACTGCCAATATTTTCAGATTTTCTTGATAACCAAGCCTATAATTGCTCATCAGAAGTATTTTTTTATCCTGAATGGCCATTAATCATCAGCATACATTAAACTGTACATAATAAAAGTATGACTCTATTCATACAGTAGACAGACCATTGGTTACATCTTTTTGAGCAAGAAAATCAATAAACCTTGTATTTGATTTACATGTATAAGACAAATAGGAATCTAGCAAGAAAATGTGCAGAATGAATGTCATGGGTTTAAAGAAATTAATGAGCAAAATACAAACCTGCAAAAAACACACGTGTTGAAGTGCTGTGAGTCAATCTCTAACTTAGCTACAGTCAGTCAAAAGACAGCATGGCACGTTTGCTTATGGTGTAGCCTGCAGTTCCAAAAGAGAAACTAGACGGCAGGTTATTTTGCTTAAGTTTCCAGTTGACTCAAGAAATCAGTTATTGTCACATTATGTTGTTAATAAGTGTTTAAAATTTGACAATGTAATGTAGTACATTGCGAGCAAAGGTCAGATATTAAATTGCATAAAAGTCTAAAAATGGCATAGCGACCTGTGCTTTAGAAAAAAATGTAATAAATCGAGAATCGAATTGAACCGGTACCTTAGAATCAAAAATGTAATCAAATGGAGGATTTGGAGAATCGTGACACCCATAATATGTATATCAGGTAAGGCCTTTTTTCATTGTGCAGAACTTGTAATGCAGATGCAGCAGTGGCCATTTTGAAGCACTGGTGCATGGTACAGCATTACAATGGGCAACAATTTGCATATCATTTCATGTTGGGGATATTAGATTAATGGCTTGTGACTGGTGTGATGAATACTAATTTAGCCTTAAATCATGTCACCTTTCAGGCATCAACAGCCAGCCCAACGTGCAGCAGAGCAGCCAGACATTTTATAAGGTCAGCTTACTTCCCTAGCCAAGCTCTTCCTGTTCCTTAATCGTTCTAGCTGGTTATGGCATTTGTTGTAAATGTTTGCTATTCCAGGGACTGTTGGCTTCCCTGTTAAGGGTATATGGGCCCACCACAGGGGTTAATGTTGTCTCCATTTACCCCAGCAGACAATAAAATCTGCTGATCGAGTCTGTCCAGCAGTGATGGCATAGCTGGGACTGATGAAAATCATAAATGTTGCGTTGCCCCAACCCCTCCTCCCAATGGCCCCAGTTTGACTCCCAGCGTGTTGGTCCCTGGTGCAGACAGCTTTTGTGGCCGCAAGGCGTTATGATGCTAATGTTGTGTGAAAAGGCTACAGAGATACGTAGAAGAGCAGAGCATCATGCAGTGTTTTAATGTCATCAGAGACTGTTTAGACTCACCAACAGGTTCTGCAGTAAAACAACATGGAGGACGTGAGTCCACAGTAAATGAACCAAAGCCTTGAACAATACTACTGGTTGTCTATGGGATTCCTTAAACATGCTGGTCACTTAAAAGCATTTAGCCAGACTTTAGCATTTCTTTTTGTTATTAGGTTTGAATCCGATAAGAAAGAATAATAAAAATGGGAACTTTGCCTTATGAATTTACAACTTACATTTTACAATATTTCCTGACGTTTGCCTTGCTGTGCTTTGGGTTTGGCTTTTGCGAGAAGCTGAACCCTAAAGCTTGGGAGGGACCCGGTCATAACTGTCTGCAGTTGTATTTAGGTTTGAATCAGATTAGAAACCAAAAGTGGAATGAAAATTGTAACTTCAACTTTATTTGTGTCCCCAAAGGGCAATAAGGTGTGCAGCAAGTATAAACACATACAAGACACATAAATACCTACAACTTCCACACACACTCTTGTTCTTGTTTGTTTGTTGTATTACATTTTACTGTGAAGCACTTTGTGATTTTTTATCTGTGAAAGGTGCTATTCAAATAAACCTTACTTACTTACTCACTCCAACTAGAACACAACAAGGACAAATAAATACCAGTACAAGGTGCATGGATAGCAGCGTCAAAGTAACCTACATAGGGTAGGAAAAGTGCATATCAGCCTACAAAGATGACACAATCTAATCAACGACCATCGTCAACAACAACATCAGTATCCATTACATTACATCACCAACCCCATTTATCAACTTTTCTGACATCTTCAACACGTAGTCAACAGACTAGAATATATAACCAGCCAAGGAGAAGAAAGAAAATAAAACTAAGCTAGTAAGTTTATTTGTCTATCGTCATTCACAGAAATGGAATAGAATTAAAGAATAAGAACAGACAGGTGATTGATGCAGCGTAGTTCATAGCCAGGCAACTGAAGGTACAGCAGCTCGACAGGACAGCATCATTAAAAATGACTGAAGTCTACCCCAATAATTATAGGAAAAGATTTGGAATCAAGCATTGTTTTATTGGTTGTCCCTGCAAGTAACATGCTGCTATTGAACTATAACCATTCTGTGTTGGTTGACTGTGTATTGTTCTTAATGGTGCAGTACAGTCCTACTGTGGATTCAGATATATAGTGATCATTTCCTTATTTTATATCAGCATTAGCCATTATATCCATTTTGCATAAATCTAATGCTAAACCACCTCTTTTATTGGTGTGTGCGTTTGTGTGTGTGTGCATGCGTGTGTGTTTGTGTGTGTGTGTGTGTGTGTGTGTGTGTGTGTGTGTGTGTGTGTGTGTATGTGTCACTTCATACATTCTCCTGAGAGTAGATGGCTAGCCAGGAGTACGAAGGGAGGAGGTGGGAGGGTGTCCAGAGGGAGCTGTTTGATTGATGTGTTTTGGGGATAGAGGAAGGGTGGGGGGGGGTTGGTAGTCCTGAGGATGAGGAGGGGATGGGAGCTTGATGGAACTCTGCAGCAGTAGGGAGGCAGGGCTCTTAAGTGGGGGAGGAAGGGATGGGAGCTTTAACAAGCCCTAGATTGTTAGTGACAGGCAGATACTTCAACACTTAAAGTAGAAGGTTTGATTTAATCACAGAGCTGTCATTTGTTATTTGTCTGGCTTGCTCCACCGGGGCCACGGCTGATCAACCGCCTGGTCCCAAGAGAGCCCTCTTTCCACCTGTAATGTCTAAATCCCCAGCACAAATTACAGGCCTGCACCACCTCCCATCCCCACCCCTCCACTCCCCTCCCCGCTTGAATCCTGCCATGTTAAGAGACAAGGGGTGGTATGGGGGGGGGTTCGCAAAGAGAGGGAGGTGGGTTGGCAGGATGTGAGCAGGGGCGGGAGACAGGTAGTGGGAAAAAGAGAGGGAGATAGAATGGCCTAAGGCCCACTAAAGATCATTAATAGGACTGTCAGGGAGGTTGCCAGTTGGTTAGCGTCTCATAAATAAGAAATGAGGTCCTCCCTCCTCACCCATTCTAGTTCATTAATAATGCCTGCTGTGGCTATTTTGTTGTATCATACTTGGAGGGGTGGGACGAGTGGGGGGGGCGGGGGGGGGCAGAGAGATGGAGCATGGTGAAGTGGAATTCAGGGATACAGGGCCTTTTCGTCTCTCTTTGGTAATAAAATAGGGCGGCCTTACAAATGAGCCAATAGTCCCCAGTACCACAGAATCAGTCAATCCCACAACTAGTGAGCACAATCAAACAGGGCGGTGGGACCGGTGACAACAGAAAGGAAAGGAAAAGATAGACGTATCCCAAAGGCTCTACTTACTCTCCCTCCATGTGACTATTAAGCTTTGTCTTTGCAGGCACTCTTCTTTTTCTTATTTTTAGGTGGGAAAATATTAATGATGCCAGTTCCAGCCCACCATTCTCATGGGATCTGGACCGGGAGGAAATAGAATCACCAGATGGACAGATAGAAAGTAAGAATATAGGGGGATGGTTGTTAAAGAGAGAGAGGAGGTAGGTTCAGAGGGGTCGCCCTCCAGGTAAAAGCATTGTCTTTTAATTAGGGTGAAAAGAAAAGGATTTTTTTTATAAAGGCCAAGGGCCTGGGCACTGTGGAGGCTGATAGCAGTCAATGCTCCTCATTAACCCTCCTCCCCACTCTCCACTCTCGACATGACTCCATTTGAGAAGGCATAGATAAAAGGCTCCGCCAGGCCACAAATGACAGGAGGGCTTCTGGGTTTTATACTCACTACTACTCTCTTTTCTTTCATTGCTCTCACTCTCTCTTTCCCTCTGTTTAATCCTTTCTTCTTTTCGTCACCAACATCTTAAGCCCATTGGATTATGGATCACGGCCCATCTTTCCAGGTAGAGATACCTTGTGGAAGCGGGGTCCGCCACACAAGTTATGTTACATTTGATAGCTTCTTTTTGACACTGGGTGTATCATTATGAGGACTGCTCTGATCAGTCATTCTCCATATATCTCAGGGTGTTTTTACATGTGATGTAAAAATGTGCATTCATCTGACTAATAAAACAGGGAAGGATGAATGTCACTACTGTTAAGTATCCTTAAATTTATAGTGGTATCCTTTATGTACAGTTAAAACGTGAACAGGGCCACTTCATTTGCATGACAAGCATTTGTAAATTTTCTGTCATCTATCTTTCTTGCTTGTCCTGGATGCTTCACTTTGACTAAACCGTCACCCAAGAGTTGCTCTTAGTGCTTCCAGTTGTTTCTAGACATCAAACACAGTCATGACGGTTACAGAGGAAATAGAAAGAAAGCACAGCAGAGAGAAAAGCATGAGGCCAGCAGCCAGCGAGCCATGATGTATGATTTTATTCGTCCCTCCTTCCTGTTCCTGATTAGGGGCCTTTAAACTGTGATCGATCGGCCCTAAGACCAGCCTCAAATCAAAGGCAGACACTGTATGTGCAGAGTGAGATGGAAACACATGGATGCATTAGAGGCCTGTGGCTCTGAGGCGCACAGCAAGAGGTTGATTCCCTTTGTGCAGGCCGGCTAGGAAATGGGACGACGAGGAGGCGGTTGACGGGTGATGAAAGACCATGGCACACACTGGTACATGCTGACGGTAGAGATGTATGAGTGTGTGCTCCCTCTCTGTACACACCCAGCTCCAGACACAGATAAGCCTGATCTCCGTCAGCTCCTACTGTCTGCTGTGTGTTTCCAGAGTGGTCAGAGGCCGGTGGGATCATTAGCCTCGACAGTGCAGGCCATCCCTCTAAACATCAAGGAGGAGGCTGGAACAAGTGTGTTCAGATGTCCCCTCTTCATGACCGCTAGACCCAAATGCTTAAACTCTCCATCTTTCAGTTCCCCATATTTTCCTCCACCTCATCCAATCCCTGCATTTTCTCCCCCCTTTCTGTCTCCATCTACTTGAGATGAGCCCCAGTCTTCAAGATACGAACACTCTGCAAACAATTTATGATGCCTTTCTAAGGAAGTCAGATCTTTCCTCCATACCTCGGGGACCTTTTTGTCTCCCCCTCTCTCTTCTGCGGCACTGCCAAAAGAACATTCTGATATGTAATCTCTGGCAGGAGGAATGGCAGACAGACAGACACATGTGCACAGTGCACATTTGTTTTCCTGCTCTTGACCTACGATCGACTGTAGAGCTGCGCAGAGAGAGCGAGAGAAAGGCTGCCTTACAACAGATGGTTCTCCTTAAGGAGCTGAGATGAAACTCTTTGTGTTACAAGTGCTCTTTGGTCTTTTGTGAGACTCCAATCGGTTCAGGCTCCCCTGCTGGGCTTCGTTCCAATATGCTGAGGCCAAATGAGTGCAAAGGCATGCACACGCACACACACACACACACTTTGGTATCTGACGAATGGTCTCACCTGTCCTTTTGCTTTGAGTTATTGAACAAACAAAAAGTTGTAGTCAAGGCTATTAAATTGTCCTGGAATTGTTCTGAAATCAGACTGTAATTAGTGGTCTTGTCATTTGACATTTTAAATGGCTACATTGGGACTATATTTCTTCCTTAACAATTCAATATAACACAGATTAGAAGGATATGAAATCCCATAGTGCATAAACACATTCGTATAGGTGCAAGTAATGTTTAGTTCTAATTGCATGTAATAGAGCATATATAATCCTAATCTATCATATGCATCCAGGTTATCCAATGTAATGTAAGTAACCTTCTTTGCCCATTTAAAGCAGATATATCCAAAGATTTAGAGAAGGGCTACTGAGTAATCCACGATTGTATTTTTGTGGTGTAATGAATGATCACTGCACATGTCTCACCATGTAACTTGTTAAGACTGATATCTGGAGCCTCCAACAGATTGATGTTGAATCTGAATAGGAAATGGTGTGCGTCTGGCAGCTGAGGCCTGTCTCAGAAGAGAAGGGGGAAAGGGAGGAGGAGCGATTGCATCCCCAGCAGAGTGATGGCATCACTTCTCAAAGCGCACACGCTCGTGACAAGTAAACTGAAATCATCATTGATGTTATTTATTTTCAAATGTTCCCCGCTTGACAGGCGACATCTTGTTCGGCACGCATCCCAAGGGAGGTTGCGGTGCTCAGCGCTTCTCGGCTCCATCACGCGCCGACAGCCGCTTGGTGCTGACACCAAAGCAGTGGGACTCACTAGAGACTTGCTCTGGAATTTGTCACAATCCTGCACCGCATGAAGAAAACACGAATGCACTCGGCTCCTTGTTTACACACATCCAGATCTGTCGCAATGCTTGTCTTCCACTTCAGCATCTGCCACCACACCAGAAAACAAGAGATAGTTTGCCCCCCACCCCCACCCCCAAAAAGAAAGTCCGTTAAAGATTTGATTTTTTTGTGCTAGGTAAATGTCAACAAAAGTTAAATCTGTGGAACGGGAGTGTGTTGCACATGCCAAAGCACCGGCTTACTGTCTGTCTGATTCAGACATGACACATGGAATTCAGGAGTAAATTAACTGTCAAAACAAAATATTTTCCAAAAACCAAATCAAATCTTCTGTAATTTTTATTTTGCCTAATCAAACATTCATCCAAATATTGACTAATGACCAATGCTAATTGCTGCATATTATGTTAAGCTCCTTTTATCACCCTTTTTTTGCCAGTTTTCCACTATAATCCATTTCAAAAATCAAAGCAGCAGTTCCAACTACACAATGCCACTAAATAAATACTGTAAGCCCACCAGCCCTGCCTATCTCAGCACAGTCAGGCTCAGTGTCTGTGTGTATGTATGTGTGCTTGCGCGTTTGTGGGTCTTTGGTAGCCTGGCCCATCCATTCATGTGTACATGGCCTCATTATCAGTCAGTAGCTGTCTGTGCTCAAGGGAGGCAGTGCAGATGAAGAAGCGAGCATGGCGGTGGGCAGGTAAACCAGCCGTGTGCCAACACCAGAGCCCAGATCCCCCCGGCACAGCTCTGCTAAAGGAATCCATTTGTCAAATGTGCCTCCACGAGGCCCGCCAGGGAGTACATTACTGGCTGGGGCCCCTGCAGGGATCGGTCCTCTGACTCCCAGCCACACTCACTCACCAGGCTGGCCGCCCAAGGTGCTTCCTGCAGTCAGCAGTGACCAGGCCCCCAGCCTGCACTCATTGGGTTGGCTCATTAATAAAACAGCCCCCACCCGAGAGCAGGGGACATGCTCCAATGCTCTGGACATCGCTCTCTCTGGCTAATGGGCCAGCCGGGAGAGGCCTTTGTCTGCACCCGACTCCTCACATCCTTCAACATGTCAGACAAGACAATGCCAGGAAGGATGGAGGGCTTTGACTGTGTAAAGCCCAGATCATGTTGTATGTGGGCCCAGGCTGAAGCTCAGTATTCACCATGGACCTCAATGTGTCTTCTGCCTGGGAAAGTGCCCAATCTCTGCTCCATCAATCCCACTTAGCCTCACTGGCCGAACCTCCTCAATTGTGTCTCCTCTCAAAATGATTATGGACTGGGTTGCATTTGACACCACCATCAAGCTATTGACGCATTTTGCTGTGATTCCCACCTCAACCCACCCAACTCTTGTACCTCCTCCTACGTTGTTTAGCCCAGACAGTGTGGTTTTTGCTAGTTTTTGTCTTTCGCTCCCTCTTCCAGTTTTTTTTACGTCTTGATAGAAGCTGCTCTGGTTCACAGCTGGGCTCCTGGGGGAGAAGGAAAGAGTTTTGTTTGTGTTGTTGTAGGACGTAAATCTAACAAGAGAGGTGGAGATGGAGCACTAAGGCTTATGGATCCCTCAGGGGTCTTACAGAGCCCCTCACTAAATAAATCTGAATCGAAAATACATATGGAGCTGTAAACCGTTCGCATAAAGGAGCACTTGTTCTCCTCGAGGAGAGTATCAGATTTACTGGCTCCACAGTCTGTCTACTGGATCCAACCCTAAGCACATTAAAACACAGAAGATGTGTGATATAGAGAGACACACAGTTAGTGTACATAAAACTCATTGAATGAAATGTTTTTGTGATGTATCAGTCCAGAGCCTGGGAGGAGTAGCTTTGCTTTGCATTCCATCTCTTAACCTCAGTATGAGGTAGTGGTCTACGTTTTCTGGAACCTAATAGCCAGTTTTCCCCTACAGCTAAAAGAATTTACTTTCCAGGGGACCTAAACCTGGGGCTGTTTAGCAAGCAATTTATTTCCTGCTATTACCTTAGATATGTACTTCCTGTTTAGCGGGGGGGACAGCAAGTATAAAGTGCCAAATCGACGCCATAATATCGTCAGGAACTCACGGGAAGAGGTGGCTCTCCTCATTATTAGCTTAAGGAAACAGTCTAGAGATTTATGAATATCCCCAGGTGACTTAGAACAGCTCTAGTCACTTCCATATGTGACCCTGAGGCTGAGTGGTTGACAGGGCCCTTCCAGGCCGATTAGGCTCCCAGGCCCTAGCTGAGAGGCCTGCCTTGTTGGCAGCTTGGGGCCAGGGGAGCATAGCCTCTTGAGCTCAATTGGTAAAGATCACAGATGTAGAGGCCCAATGAGGGCAGCCAGTTGCTGGGTCGTTGCAGCCAGTGAGGCCCTCCTCTTTGACACTGGGTTTACTGTTACCCTCAGTCCCTTGAAGAGGAAATAACAGAGGCACCAATTAAAGCTTTAAGACATTAAATAAAAACCCTCTGTTGTTGCCTTTAAAACATCCCAGTTAATGCTTGTTTGTCTTTACGATGGAAGCCCAAGTCAGCTGCCATCGTTCTGCTTTCTATTAAAGAGGGATCGAGTGGTTTTGTGTTGGGGTTTTTTCCCTCCCCCCTTTCTGCAATCTTTCCCTGCTTTCCAGCTTGTGGCTTGATTGCTATATAAACAACCTTTTTATTGCTGAAATACATACTGTTAGAGGGGATGAAGTCAAGATTTTGTAGACTTTTGAGGTAGTAAACAGCCCATGTGCAGGCTATAATAAGTACAATGTACTGTTGAAGTGATTTTACCAATCAGAACACATTTGCAAACTAAAAACCTTCCCTTATGGAGGTCTCATAATGAGCCCTGAGACCATCCTGATATTTGATGGTTTTGGAATCCCAGGGACTTAAAGCCTTTCTCAAATTAAACAGGCTTTCAGGCAGACAATAGTAAAGAGCTTTATGTTGGAGGGAAAAGTAGATCGCAGCTGGCACTCTTAAATATTCCCACACAAAGCCCAACCCAAGATTTTATACTTTTAAATGCAGTCACAGTGGTTGGATTTCTTTCATTATTTGTTTCATAGTGATTTTAATGATCTGTTCTTTATTGGACCAGAAATTGTTTGAGTAATATGTCTGTTTTTGTCTGTTTTTGTTTTCTGTACACATCGCCTCTCTAATGCAGAGCAGCATGCATGCACTTAGTTTGGGGATTTCGGTGTTATTGAATTTAGATAACCTGTTAAGTATAAAGTCTTACTGGACAGAGCTGCATTAGAGCGTTCTGCCTACGTGTGAGGCACAGGAAATCATACGCTCAAATATATTACTTTCATTTTATATTTGAACACCAAACAGTGGAATTCTTTGAGGTTGAAAATGGTGGGCTTTATAGCTTATTATTTTTAAGCTACAATGGAACAAAGGAACAAAAGACCAATATGAAACTGATGTCAGAGGCTCTCAGCTTCTGTCTCTGGAGCTGTATTGTTGTAATTAGCGAGGAAGGCCCTTGCCCTTGCACCAGTCTTCTATCAACCCCCCTCCCCATCCCCGCTGGGGTACGGCATGAGGAGGGCAAGGGCAGCTCACTTGGGGGAATAGAATGAGTGGTAGTGGGGTATGTCCCGAGGGAAGACAGGGTTAGAAGTCATAGCAGGCCTGTGGCCAGATGAATGAGGGAGCTGTGGCGCAAAGAGGCTTTTCTGGCATCATGACTGAGCTTCCTGAGCTAAAGTGCCTAATCCATATTACATGCACAAAAGCCCCGCAGATTAGCAGACATCTTCATCAAAATGAATTAAAACTTATCAATTTGAGGGGCACATAAGAGTCTAGAGAGAAAATGGGCTCTTACCAAGAACTGCTGAGAAGACGCTTCCTTCTAAGGTTCTTTATAGGTTAAGCTATTCAGGTTGAGAACCTTAACCTCTGATGTGGAAGCCATTAGTTTGGAGGGCAAGGGTCTTCGAGCTAAGAATAAAGGATTTCCTTCTGACACACACATTTATGGGCTAAAATGGAAACCATCTGACTGGTGTTAATGTCTTAACTCATTTGCGGTGACTCATTTCCACTCTGGCTAAGGTTGGATAACTAGGCGAGCAGTAAAATGTGTTTTCTCGTCCCGTTACCTCCCAGAGTCCTCAAATACAAACTCAATATTAAGTAATAGCATGGCTTTAAGCATGGCCTCAGGTGGACTGTACTTTATATAAGAACGAGGTGTGATTGAATAAAGATAATTTTCTGTTGATGTCCTGTAAACGGTTGGAATCTAATTTTAGTCATTTTCTTGGTCTCTTCATCATTAATTTGTCATTAGCTGGAGATGATACTCCAGAGAGCCAGTATAAAGGGGCTATTCTTCAGTGAAATGCCAAACGAGTACAATAAGGTCAGTGTATTAGGAATGGCGTGATGAAAAGAGGGATTCACAAGCCTAATTTGTTGGTTGATTGAAGTGAAAAAAGTTGATATGCGTGGTATCACACTCATGTCTGCTATATCCCAGCCTGGCCTCTTTGAAGCTTTTCCATTGGTTCCATCTTCGGCTCTTGGTCCATCAGTGTTTGGATCCTCAGTTCACCTGACTGCAATTAGCTGACTTGTGGAGTTTTCCATGTAGACTGGAGTTTTGAGCAACCATGGCGTTTGCCATCAGTTTAGTGAAGAGATCAGTGTAACCAGCTGGCGTCTTAGTCCATAATTAAATTTGAAATCTACTGTTGGACATTTTATTTAGGATGATAATTTGATATTCCTAACTTGATTTAAACTCATCTACTTGCTGTTGATTTGTGTTTTGCAAGGGGGGACTTTTTTTGACCATTTGATGGAGGCTTGTTTCTTGCCCCAACGGGAGTTAATATTAGATTACTCCGCGTTTGTGCCGTCTATGCCACATTCAGTCATTGAAACAGTGCTTTTGGGCAACAAACCATACACACTATAATACATTGAAAACAACATTTTGTAATCACAGTATAAGACTTGCTTACTTTATCAACCATCCGTCTTTATTAGAAACACTCCTCGAGAAGTCTGAAATGGGCCAAGGTCACAGCTATCCAGAGAAAGTTGCAGCATATGTTTTTTTTTGTCTTTTGTTTTTTTGAGGAAGCAATAGACTATACACAGAACGGAGAGCACAATGTTCCTGTTCCACATCCCATGTGAGACAAAACTGTGAATCAATAAACTGCACAGGGCATAGTTAATCCACCCACCACCATCTTAGCCTCTTTTTTGAGCATGAGGGAAGCCGGCAGCCATTTTGTTTTCCTGTCTTCCTGAATGGCTCCTGTGAAAAGCAGGCGCCTGTGCATAGAGTTAATTAAGCCATAGTTTTAGAGCCATAATTGATTAAATCATAGAGTCAAAATAGAAATTGCGGGGCCCCAGCAGCTGTGTCTTCCTGAATTAAACCAGTGGCATCCTCTGCTGGTGAAAGGATATGTTAATAAGGCCTTGAATGCAATCAGATTTTGTTGTTTTTGTCTTTTTTAAGCCTGGGTGCTTCTTTCTTTCCCTAACACTTTTCCTCAAGGGGTCTTATTATACACTTCTGTAACACTAGAGAGTTAGTGTGCAACGCACAGGGAAGCCAAAAGACCCTCCCCCAGCTCCCTTAAATCTGTCAAAGCATCTGCCTCATCCACCCTGGCAAATCCTTTGACGTGTGGGGCTAAAGAGCATGCCTTGTATCATTCATGAATGCTGGTGGATTTCCATATCTGACACTACGCTGACTTACTGCTGGGAGCACTTGTGTCCACATTCAATCCTCCACCGAGAAATGCGGCAGCATATGGCGAACCGTGGAGACCGAGAAACTGTGATCTAGCCTGCGCAATCATGCACACACGCTGACCCGGTTTATTTATTTTTCTGAACGAGGACAATCACAATGTCGCAGACATACACTCAAAATATGAAATTAGAATTTGCAGGAAATATATACACAGGATTTTATATATGTACTGGATGTCCTTTGTGGTTTCCATCATCTCTCTTATTCACTCTCCGGCTTTGCTCCCACTCTCTCTGCTCTTTTCCCCGGCTGACCCTATCTTTGCAGTTCTATGTTACGGGGAGGTAATGATGAGAAATGGAGTTATAATGCCAGTTGTTAAACCTCAGGCCGCACAACAAATGTGCTTCAGAGACCCTGCATTTGTCTCTGAATGGATTAGGTCTTTGCTCTGGTACCCCTATATTTAATCTCACTCCAGTCTCTGCCGGCAACTCTGCGTTTTTCATGGTAACAAATATTCTGTCATTTTCTCCTCCTTATGTCTTTAACCATGGTTGCACCTGAGCTACGGCAGACTTTTTGCTCTTGGTTATCTGTTGTTTTCTAATACAAGAGGAATGGAGAGTAAACTTATCTTTGTGTCTGTGTTATCTGTGCGACTTGGCCATGAATGTCAGATGTGCATTAAAAACAGCTTGCCTGGCTGTGCGAGTTGTTCTAAGCCAGAACTTGGACTCCACGCTCACTTGAAGCTGCCTTGTCGCCTTATCAGAGTCATCTGTTGGCTCAGATTATCTCTTTCCCCCACAGCTCAGTGTCGCCTAATTAGTTCTTTTCTGCACATTGCCATGTGGTGGTCAAGAGCTTGTTGGTATTCTGGAATGGGGGGGGCAGATAATGAATGTGAATATTTTTCTTTTTTGTGAGAATTTTGTGCAGTTATAATTCATGTCTTTTATTTGACACTACCAACCTTTGACCACATGATTTAGTAGTAATGGTCGTTCCCTTCAAAGTGCCACCAACTTCATGGTTATTATTTTCACAGAGAAAGAGAAGTTATAGAATGTTAATAAACTGGTAGCAGTCCGCATTAAATTATCAATGTGCATGAAAAATTCATCTCTAACCGTCTTTCACACTTTCTGAGACGGAGCGCAATTCACTTTTATCTTGTTAAAGGAATAGGAATTTTATTACAAGGGAAAATGACATCACTTGTTTTTCATTTTTCATTTCCCATCCTAAGCAGTGAGATAGCTCTGATTATTGTAAACACTTTGAGTATTCCCGAAAAAAAAAAAAAAAAGGTTTGGTTTTTCCTATATGTGGGCTCTATAATTCTGGAGCAAGTGACATGGTAGTCCTCTCAGAATGCCACGCTGCAGTGAAGCATATCAGAGGTTGTTATTGCAGGCACCCTGCTAAGTGCCCATAAATTACTTGCTAATCTTACTTCTCCAATTTCCATTTTCTTTTCTTAGTGTAAATTATACCCCAGCGGAGACAAGTCAGCAACTAGACCACACAAGGCTGTTTCTTCTGTTTTCATGGTTTCTAGACAAGAGCAGCAAAGTGTAGTTTTTGCTTCCGTCAATCTGCCAAACAGCTCAGGAGGATGGAAAATGAAAGCTGTGGGTCCATAAACAATTGTGTATCAAATGCAGGATCTAGTTTGCACATTTTCTCTTGGCAGCAATGTGAAGCAGATAAAGAATGTCAAGGTGACATGTGCATGCTTTTGGAGGAAGAATAAAGGCAGCAATGTCCTTGCTGATTCTATCAGTGGGAGGCATTCTTTACCTTGTTCATTGAAAGAGGAGGGAGTGGGGGAGGAAGGCCGTGGGAGGGTGGGGGGTGCAGGAGAATAAAAGCCAGAGACAGCATAACATCCCTCCTAGAAACGCTAGTCTAACGCAACACTGTTATCAGCTCCCAACTGCTTTTCCTCCCTGATCGATCTGTGGTGTTGGGCAATGCAAATGGCCGCAGCTAGCCCTGGGTATTCTACCATCAATGGAGAGTAATTATCTTCGGCAACAACCAATATTGGATTGTTAAGCCTCAGGATAAGGTAGCCGGCAGAGCCTTCAAACAGTCACTCACCTCTGTGGGCTTGAAGGCTGATGGATGGATCAGCTGGGACTAGCTGCTAGAGGGGCTCCCGAGGCAAACTAGCAGAGTTACCAGCTCTCATCTCCCTCTGCCCTTGCAGCGCAGCCCTTTGAATCCCAGAGAAAATTCATTTTTAATGTGCCTGGCGGAGGGCGCTTTTTGTTCTACATCGCTTCGATCAATCAGGAGGACTTTTCATGTCGAACAAGAACCCCCAGAAACATTTGCCACAAGGGCTTTGATAAGCACAACTTTCAAGACGGTTAAAAAACGAGCTGCCTGACAAGCCCTACACATGGAATAGATTCAGGAATATGATTTCAGAGAGTTGCAGACTGCATATAAGTGAAAATCCATTATGGGTACCGGAAAGTATTTCTACAAAAAACCCTTTGGAGTATTTTCTTTCTGTTTCTTATTTGGTCACTTGTACATCTCTAGAGCTCCTCTATTACTGTAAAGTCCTTTACTTTTAGTTGGTTCTCTTGAGAGTCATTCTAAGTGTCTGACTTCCTGTGGCCTCTGTTCTCAGTAGCACTACTTGTATTCTGGAGTACGCCGGTGCTCCAAATGAATGACCTAGAAATGTTGTCCGCATTGAAAGATGGGAGTCATTGAATAAGGTGCTCATTCTCACATCGTTGGTCTATGCTACTCGAGCTCCCGTAATGAATAAATCATGGCCTTTGCAAGGCTCTCTCCAGATAGAAATTACAATGTACAGCTGCAGAACTAAAATGGAATAAAACATGACTGTGTTCCGTTTTTGGTGGCGACAGCCTCTCCACCATCATTACTAGTAATGGCGAGGATTCAAAGCAGAGATAGCTGGGATTCAAACTTCCAGTGTAGTTTTCTAGTTAGACTAAGTGGCCAGTGCTGCTGTTTGATTTAAGAAGAAAAAATGATTTCATAGCTCAAATTAAGTGAGCCTATATGCTATATCATATGAGACATATGTCAGTTCAGTAAATGTTCTGTGCATGTCTCCATCCATTCCAAAATGATATCATAAAATATCAATACTTTTAGCTTTATTAAAGCAACCACTAAATCGTGGCTGCTACTGAGCCAATTTGTATTAGTCTGCCCTCAGGCTTTAATATATTTTACTTTAAAGGAAGATATTTGCTCTATTTCCAAAACAGGGCGATGAGCTGAACCATCCTTCAAGAAATATTTGGCTAATAGCTTCCAATGTGGTCAATATTAACACTTCCTGTCAACATCCGATCTAAAAATGAACATGTTTTTGTCTACACTCCTGACCTTTCTCTTTACATAACAGGTTTTACTGTACATGCACCTATTTTAGAAAGCTGTTGAGGAGGGGAGGTATTGTATGCCAGATGCTATTTCCACAAGGCAGATATTTGGACCAGGCCTGGAGATCCAGTCAGTCAGCGCTGGCTTACCTGAGATTAACTGTTCTCCTGGCCGTGGCTGGCAGCATTAGCGGCCAACCACGGCGTGGACGTGAAGCCCAAAGCTGGCTTTTAACGCGCTGAAGGACAGAAAATACACCCAACCTTTTTCCCAGTGGGGATGTAGTGGTTAAACTGCCACCTTGGGAGCTATATGTGGCCTCACGAGCTTAACACTGAATCCTACTAGAGCTTCTTTCATGTGTCCATCTCAACTGTCTCAGAATATTTAAGGAATACTCTGAAAGGATTATTTGGAAATGGGCTTTTTGTGATTGTTCTCAATCAGAACTCATAAGCTACATGAATGGGGCCTTCCAAAATCTTCAAAACTGTGAAATGTACAGGTGTCTTCTGTATTTTAGAAGCATCAAAATGTAAAATTAAACACTGTAGTTTAATGAGCAATTAGCTGATGCATTGGAACTATTTTCTGACCAACAACAGCTGCTTCGCCTTACTACACATCCTCTACACACTATGAAGTTTCCATCTTTTGCACAATGTTACACCTCTGGACATACCCCCCGGGCCCTTAGATGTAGGCCCTACATGTGACTGCTTCATAGAGGAAGTAAGACACATTTGAAACCATTGTAATGCATATTTTCTCTTTTGATTGCTAGAAAAATGTTTTCATTAAAGGAAAAGATGGCATGCCCTCCTTACAAAACAACACCAAAACCCAATGTTTCTCCACTTTTTCTTCATTGTGATGGAAGAGAGATGTGGGGGAGCAGATACAATATGACCCTTAGAGATGATGATACCTTTATGGCTTGAACTTCTATTGTTTCCTTTCCCAGCAACTGAGGCCGGTTTCCCAGGATGCCCTACTGGTATAACATCTGCTTTTTCGTTTCATACGTTTTCCCTGGAACGTGTCCCAGGTTTAGCATCATGTATGTTCTCCCTTTTTTGGTCGCTTTTCAGCTGCTTTTGGAAAGCTGTTATTTTCTAGTATAAACAAAATCACAGCCAATTGCTCGATTGACCAAAGTCCAATTTAGTGGCTTTAACAATTCCCTGTCCCATTCCAAATTGCCCCTGCGCCTTTTCCTCTGACCTGTGCGTTTGCATGTGTCTATATGTGTAATGCCCTATGTTTTTAAGGGAAGTCTAGGCTTGGAGATGACCCTTAATCACAGTCAGCTGGGAAAAAATTACAAGTCTTGCATTCATGACAAAAAAAAACCAGAGTAGGCCATAAATCATATTGTTGTTGCATGCGAGACAGTTCCTAATCAACAAGCAAAATGTGTAGAAGCCCAGTTTGGGGCGGGTATTGCAGTGTGTAATTTATCCATCCACAATACTGTATTTATCATTCTTTATAAAAAGAAATATAAAAAATGAATTTGTATTACAATATAGCTGCCATTCTCTTGGGGGTATCTGTGGAGTATAACACAACATGGCAGAAAGTAAACACCAATCTTCTACTTGTCTCCAGAAAACTCCACAGGGAGGGGGGGTTGTAAAGGAGCCCCTTACTCTGCCTTGGCATTTTGCAAGCCTAAGCCTCTTTCAACCTGACTTCAATCATGGCTAAGTTAAGCAGGTCATAAGAGTGAACAGGATAACCAGAGGGCTAACTTTGTAGGAGACGTCAAAGCTCTATCCTCTTCCTCTTTAGCCTCTGAGAGTTCTCCTCTAAAGTACATTTTAAGAATAACATCTTCACTGTGCAAAAGGAGCAGATGGATAGCCTCGCTCAGTCAGGACTGATGCCAATCCATACTCCCCAGGCTACTGAGGGTTTTAGGGAATGGTTGCAGACCTGAGGGGTCAAGGGGGGGTTCTAGATGTTTGCCCACTTTACATTTCTGTACACATGTGTGAGGCGTATAAATGACTATATCCAGTTGGTGGTCATCTTCATGAACTAGAATTTAAAAAAAAGAACTATAACTACATTTTTCAAATAACATTTTTTTTTTCCTTTTGAAAGATCCTCTCCTGAAACAATTCGATACTAGAGATTTAATACTATGATGTATTATGAATTTGGAGCATGAATAAGATCAGTTAAAAAGTGTGGGTTAACTATCGCACTATACATTATTGAACATACAGTTCTGTATATGTACTACATGCATACACACAGTACTGTACTACAAACATAGGCATGACGTACAGGGGTTTGGGGGGATACAGTCCCCCAATAATCAAAACTGGCCAGTGCAAACAACCCCCCCCCCCACACCTCCCAAACAAAAAATTATAACTTCCTTTACATAAATAATGACATTTGCAGCATAAATTGTGGAGGAAACATTCACCAGAATGCAGAAAGTTAAGAGTGATGCACAACCCCCCCATGCTGAACCCAAAGGTATGCCTTTGACTACATATGTACTACATGCAAACATACTAGACTGTATGCATACATACAGTAATGTACTACATAGGTATGTACTACATGCAAACATACAGTATTGTACTACATAGGTATGTGCTACATACATAAAGTAATTTTACTACATAGGTATGTACTACATGCATACAGTACATACAGTACTGTACTACATAGATATGTACAACATGCATACAGTACATACAGTACTGTACTACATAGGTATGTACAACATGCATACAGTACATACAGTACTGTACTACATAGGTATGTACAACATGCATACATACAGTACTGTACTACATAGGTATGTACAACATGCATACATACAGTGCTGTACTTAAATATGCAATAGGCTATAAAAATACATGCTTTAAAAGTCTAATTAATAAAAAATGAGGATACAAAAATAATAGATTATCCTGGCCATCTGGTTCAACCCAGCTAAATAAATAAAAAACATCAAATAAAAAATAATTAAATAGTACAAAGTGGATGAAAACAAATCCTGGGTCTATTATTGGGAGTAGTGTTAACAAATCAGATCAAGCCCTCGAACATTGATTGCTCTGGTCTCGTCCTGTCCTCGTTTTCACCAGCTGCTACCACACACACACACAGCAGACACACACGCACACACCCTTACACACATACACACACACCCTCACACACACACACACACCCTGGCTGACGCGCAGCGCAGCCCAGTCTCTCTCTCTGTTGCGCACGGAGAGCAGGTCGGAGAGGAGCGGAGCGCACTGCGTTTTTCGGGACTTCTCGTCACACTAAACGCGCCGGGACCTTGTGGATAACCGTTAGATGATCTTTCAATGTGCGAAAAGGCATCCGCGCGCCTCTTGGATATGTATTTGGTCGCGTTTTCCGCTTGAGATCGGCAGATACTTTGGGGAATCTATTGTGGACGATCTGTCATCGGCGCTTTCACTGCCCGACTTGGAATCCTACGAGCGGTGCTCTGGCTCGACAAAGATCCACTGTGTGCTCACGAGGAGCCCGACAATCTGCCCACAGAACTTTAGCGAAGTCAAAGAAACTGAATTTTCATACTATTTCCTGAAGGTCTTGCCGCTTTTTCTTTCGGAAGAGAGAGAGAGACGGAGGGAAAAATCCCTCTATGAAGATTTATTGTTCCGGCAGGTTATTCTGTGTTGTGAGTTTTCTCATCGTCTAACCGCTGAACAATCTTTTTTCTTCTCCTTCTTCCAAATTGGATTTAACCCCAACCAGGCTCGCATACATATCTATATGAATGCGTGTTTTATTTGCTCCAGTCTGGCTGATTTGGATATCCTCCGCAGCCGATCCCAGCGCGTTTGGACTCGGTGAGCTTTTAATGAAATTCCACCGATGTTTGTGTTGCTTTCTTTGGTTTTTAGTGGAAATATTTGCCAACATTGTTTAAAAAATATACTAATATGCACAGTTTACGTCGAAATGTATAATTGGTGAGCGTGTGTGTGTGTGTGTGTGTTTGAATACGCTCTTTATTGTTAGGCTTCTTCTCCGTCGGTGGCAGCGCGTTCTCCTCTCCACCGAGGCGCGAGGCGCCCCGCACGTCGTCAGCTTGAAAAACAGGAGGCTGTATAACATCCAAGCATATCCTACTTCACCCATATATATATATATATATATATATATATATATATATATATATATATATATATGTATATATATGTATATAATATTTTTATTATTATTATTTCGAAGTAGGTGTTACTCACGTTTGCAGGGGTTGCCATAATACAGTATGGACTTCCTCCACACTGACTGGTAGAAACGGATGAAGTTACGTAAAGACTGGCGGGGGTTTGGGGAAAAGCATAATATATATTTTTTATATTATTATTTTTTAAATAACATTTAGTCTGCGCGGGGTTTTTAATATCCTATTGTGTGATATGACGATTCTGCAATTATATTATAATATTTAATTCTGTTATTTAACACATCACTGGTTGCGTGCATTCCTTCTTTTTATTTTTTTTATTTTAATTTTTTTACTCAAATCCATATCTGTTTGTAGGTCGGGCGTCATGCTATTGCAGTATACTGGAGGCTATTATCAGGCACTCTTAAATCCACCACGCAGGACATTAGCACAATTTGAGTCTGTCCCATGTCTGACTTACACAACCGCGCGAGGAGCTCTTTAATTAGGTTTTCTTCCCCCCCCCATCGCGCCCAAAAATCTCAGCCATCAAGGTCAGAATAGATCACATGTCGCCTGGTAATATTAGTTCAACACTTATGAAACAAGTCTTTGTCATGGCCCAACCACACATCAGAGTGTATTATTTTTTTTACAGTCCAGGCCTTTAAGAATAATATAACATTCCCATAATAATCCTATTGAGGCTTATTCGTCGCAGTTGTGAGCTTACAGTGATTTGCCCCACCATATGCTCTCCCAGGGTTTTACTCTAATTTTTCCATAGGGATACCAGTGTTGTGTTCAATAGTGACTCCGTTAATCTGTGCTATATTTTTGACTTTTTTAGTATCACTTTAATATTCCTGCAGCCGGTAAACAGCAAGCCTGTGAATATTATAAACATCCAACCCTGTGGCATCTTTTTATGTCCATGATATCTCTTCTGATAGCACTATGACCGGCACTTTTCTGAGAATTGTGTGAAATCTAAGTGACACTTTTTAACGCCCAGTCACTAGTTGAAGGTGTAGTTTAAAAATCTACCCGCATTGGAATGGCAAAAAGCTCTGATATATGTTTTGGTATCTTATATTATCCAATAATATTTATTTATTATAGTCTCTTGCTCCTTTGACAAAATAGGATTTCTTTCGGGGCATTTTACTGCAATGACTGCAATCTAAATTTAGTTGAATATATTATAATGCATCTATAAATTGTCAAGCTGGAATATGAAGTGTCCCTGAGACACATGGAGGTAGCTTAACTCTGAAATTGACTTACATTTGGGTGGGAAATGTGAGTGAATATTTTGTTTAGTGACACCTGTTTCTATTTGCTAAATGTCCCTTTTCCCCTGATAAGACACAGAGCAATGTGTCTTTGTACTCATTGTCATGGTTCCCAATCACTGTCTTTAACTGGTCTGCGGGCTCCAGATAGGCTGTGTCTGAAATGTCATTTTGTTCTTATCAGGACTGGTGCCAAAAAATAAATATAAAAAACAGCAGTGTGACTGATGTGGTCAATGATGAAGCCTCAATAAAATATTCTCAGTCTATTATCTCTTGTTATTGCCTGTTAGTTCTGCATGTGCATGAGTATATGACATTGTAATACCAGTCACTCTTTAACCTGATTCTTCCACCACCTACATATTAAAATATGTATCTTTCTCCGCTCCCCAACACCTATCTGTAATCTAGTGCAGATGGGGCTCTGGAATTAGCTTGCAAAAAAACCTCTCTTATTCCTATCTTCAAAAGCCCATTTATCTCTAGTGGAAAGCTGATAAGAGACAGGCCTGCTCGGCAAAATGTGATAAGAGGGTGAAAAATCCTCCAGCTATTTGTAATGTAACAGTTCAGGCAGATCACAGCTGGGGAAGACATGACAAACCCAGCATCATGAGACTAATGCCTTGTGCCCCCTGAAGCCTGGATATGAGATATAAGAAGAAATGGAGATTTATTCTGGATCCGTGCATGAACTCAGAAGTGAAAAATGAGCTAAAGAGACGTTCAAGAAAATAGCCCTTTGCATTTGGATGCAACACCATGTCCTCAGCGGTGACGACTGTCGGTGACGACGGACGGTGTTATAAAGTAATGCCTCAGCCTGCTGAGCGATTTTGAGCACAGTGTCTAGCTTTAAATATGCAACAATCTGTGAAATAACATAGAGGGGGAAAAAAGATGTCAGTTAAATATGTTGTTGATGCATTTAGGGTTAAAGCTGTGCTTAGGGAGGAACGTGTTCAAAAAGTATTGTAAATCCCAACTGGAACCTGTCTAAAATGTGGAGCTAATCCAAATTGGCTTATACTCTGAGACTTAAGCTGCCCTCTGCGAGAAACTCCAAGAAATATGGAATTGAGTTGTGCTGGAGAATTGCAAAACAACGTAGCACTCGTTCCGCAGACCAGCAGTCAAAGACCAGTACTCAGACCAGTGTTTTCCCCGTCTGATTTACTGGACAGAGAGCAGGTTCATCCCTGGAATATAGGCGCTCCACTGCATTCAAACTGAAGAATGTCTCCCTGGCGCTGCATTGTGCACGTTACATCTAACATAAATTTGTTGGTGCAAATGCAGTGTTCATAATAAAACTGGAAGGAAACATGGACTGTATTTGTCATATGGCCTTCCACAAAATTCACGATCAGAGAAGCAAGTTCTCCCATTCACAGACGTGTGGCCCACAGGAGATGGGAATTGTTCCGTGGACATGTCATTATTGCATAACAGATGACACATAGCATGTGATGTTATACATTCTTCAAGGACACTCCCCGAGCTCCACCACTTGTGGGTCCACAGTGGGAGATGCAGAATTTACGCGTCTCCCTGTGGCACTTGGATCTACATCTTAATCCTGGCAAGGGACTCGCCATAAAACACTCTCTCTACACCAAAAGCAGAGGGACACTTAGCAGGAGAGGAAGCCGGGCCGCTGCGGAGCGAGCTGTTTGGCAGACTTGTCTTTTAATGTACGCTGCAGAGATGTCTCTGTTTTTAACATTTAAGTTATAAATAACGCAAAGCGCCAGTGGCTGTAAAGGGACAGGGAGGTGTTGTCAAAACAAAATACATTTTTCTCCTTTTTTTATTGCATGGCAGTTCTTTCAGAGCTGGCTGTGTTATTAACTGCGCCTGACAGCAGGGGATTTATGTGCAGGTCCAAATGGAAGTGACCAGTGACCTTTCCTGTGGCGTTAGCCAGCTCTCAAAGTGCCAGACAATAGACTTCTTCCACAATGAGACGCTGCTCTTTGTCCCTCACCTCTATGTGATGTTATTTCTTAAATGTGGGCATCTGCTCACTGAAAGGGCCCAGGGCGTGTGTCTCTGCTCATGTGTTTTCTTCTTTTTACTTCTTTTTTTTGTTGAAACATTTCTTTCTCTCTCAGCTCGAAATGTCAACTGTGTGCTGCACAAAGCAGCCATCCAAGGTCTTTTGAATACCTCCAGGTACTAGTGAAGTCATAGATCAGCCAGTCGCTCAGTCAGTGGGTAATGTGTGTTTCATGCTCTTGGCTGACTGCGTTGAGCTCTTTGCAGGAGCTGCTGAGCAACACGGTGGCCCCAGAGGCAGGGTGGAAGTGGAGCGGGTCACAGCGCCGTTGCAGGCATTCTCCTGTGATGTTGTTATTGTTGTTTTCTCCATCCGTCCTAACAAAGAAGTCCCTCTTCACTTCAAACAGCTGCTAAATCCCATACATATTTCAAAAGCACTCTCCCTTTAATCCCCCCCCCAGTCCTTCTGCAATTAGCCATTGACAGCAGCACCTAGTGCAGTTCATGATCTAATAGAAGAAGGGGAGACAGACTAGAGGTCTTTTGATTCTCCGCTACTGAGCATCTCCTGCTCTCAGCCTGCTCATTGGGACCCATCTCAAGGAGAGGAGGAGACACTCGAGTGAATTCCCCTTCTTTTGAAGCTGCCGACCTAGGTCAACCTGTAATTCTGGCAGCTGGCCAGTTCCTCGCCTTCCCCTCATTTCTCTCTCGCTCTTGCTCTTACTCTTACTCTCTCCCTCCATCTCCCCTCACATTTTCCAAACAGTGCTTCCCAGAGAGCAGGTTGTGTCTTTTGTTACCTTTATGAGGCGTAATTAAATGTGCACGGCGTGGCACAGTGTTTGAGCAGGAACCCCAGGCGTGCCATTAGCCAGATGTGGCTGCTCAATCCTTAATGATAGAGGAACAGAGGCGGAGGAGGCGAGCCCAGGAGTCCTTCATCACGCCATCCCGAGGTGTTGTGTGGGCCTAATTGCCCCATCGTTTTGTGCACCGTACGAGCCCCCATGACACCTAGCTTCATGCATTCATTATGTAGTCTCCCAGTGCTACTTCAGGCTTTGGTGTTCATGTATAACTGGAGGTGGGTGGTACGCTGCAGCTAGGCTTTTAGCCAGCAAGTATGATTCATGAGGGGAGTTTCTTAACACCTTTGTTTTGAACACTGCACGCAAGAAGTGGGGTGATGTTCTGTGTAATGCACTGCAATAACAGTTTACAGCATCTGACTGGAGAGGGTTGCATTGGCAAGGTACTGTCATCATGTGAGAAAGTGAGAGGCATATTCTTATCTGCTGCTGTTAAACATCACCACAGTTGTACATCGCAATTTTGGTCGGATCATTAAGTGTTTTTTTGCATTCAGTAGAGTTGAGTTCTGTCAGTCAGTGTTGTAATAGTTGAGAAGTGATGCACATGTCCTTGGAAGAGGGGGCCAACCAGGAGAGTTAAGAAGCCACTTCTCTAGAAAACAACCTGCTTGTCTGTCTTTGCCTGGAGGCTTTGGAAGTGCTAAGGGATCAGACTGACAACTGCTGACTGATCGGCTAACATTCACACAGCGTTTCCTTCCAGGCTTGCCTGGGATCTTACCATTGAGAGTTCTCATATTTCCTCCTAAGCCCTTTCACTCGCAGTGTATTAAAGCCCCCATCCCACTCCACCCCTTTCCCCATCTTTTAATCCAGCCCGCGTGTTTTTCCCCCTTAGCAAGCAGATTTGAGTCGGGAGCTTTAATTAGATGCGTCTTCTCCGGGATGTGAATGTGTCGGGTGGTCCGTGCACAGCCTGGGGAGCGTCGGGTGAAAATGGGCCTACATGCCAAACATACGGCACCCTCGCTGGAAAGCAGGCCCCTTCGTTAGTGAGGAACTGACGAGCTGCCGCTCACATTTGGGTAATTAACACCGCCACAGATTGTGGAACAGCTGTGCAATTTAGCACTGTGGCAACACCAGCGAGTCAAGAGAGACTCTGCAAACAGAGGATGGGTATGAAGTAAAGCACCTCACTCAGGCCTCATCCAAGCTCTCTCTCTCCAGTGGCCAAACATAACGCATATCCTCAGCCACTTGGCAGAATGGCATGACAAATGATTAAAATCACATTATTCAAGGGAATTTTAGATGATGAGTACTTAAGCAAAACAACAGAAAACTGTCATTACAGTTTGGATGCTCTCAGACTGTGTGTGCCATAAAGACACATTTAAAAAAAGAAGAAAATCATACTTTTTTTGTCAGTCTGTATTTCAACACCTTCTGTTAAGTCATGGCCATGTGGAACAACTTAGATCCTACATGGCTGCATCTAAGTTCTGGATCCATGGAGGATTTACAGCGAGGTTTTGGGGCTAGTCATCAGCCTCGTCCACAGTTGTGGAGCATAGGCCCAGACCGTGTGTTAAAAGCCTCTGCACTTTCTCTCCATGTAATTTAAGTTGCTTTTCATCTTCCTTTTCTTGGCAGGGCCTGGCTTGCCCCCACAAAAACCAAATTATATGTGAGAAGTAATTAAAGCATCCTGTTCTCCTTTTTGTTTCTTTTTGATTATAGTTAATGCGTACCATTCCGTCCTCCACTTTTATTCGCCTTGGTTTTTTTATCCCCACTGATCCGCAACATCTGGTTTTGGGTTTAACCGTCGGGGAGTGGTGAGAGTGTGGGGGGGAATGCTGGTACACATGCAGTTTAAGTATTTTTCTGTTGGCTTCTACCTGATTATTACTGAAAAAAACACAAACATCTTGGGATATTTGTGTCAAGTTGGAAGCATTTATACAGTGACAGCCCAAGATAGTCATTTGCAGAGTAATGAAGGCAACTTGACCATGGACGATTAAGGCTATTTTGCATTTGTGTTGTATTAGATAAAACGAGATTTCCAAAACAGTAGGGTTTTTTTTATGGCTAGAGCGAAAGTAGCAATATGGAGCTGTGTAGTTAAGTGTGAGTCTTGTAGGGTTGAGCCCTGTTGCCTCTCCTCTCTCCGGCCTATCAAGTGTCAGTGACAGTGACATGCCCAGGGCTGTCAGCAGGCCATGTCCCGTCTCCGTGCTCCGTCAGAGAGTGAATGGAGAGAGCCCAGGGAACTTGTTAAATTTCTGCTAAGCTAGGCTATGCTGACTTTGACAAGAGACATTTCCTTCCAATCTCCTCAGGTCCTCTGCCGCCATCATCAACCACAACTCAGCGAGTGAACAGGGCAACGGGAGGCGATGCAACGATAATAATGTGAAAAATGTCTATCTGCAGTAATGCCAGGTGAAGGCAAACGGACAGGCATGCAGCCAGCCTCTGCAATGTATTCTGGGAGGCTGAGCCAAGCCCCACTGGGGCTGTCATTTATTTATCTATCTGCAGTGTCTTGAGAGGTGGGGAGAGGAGAGATGGCAAAGGCTTCGCTCTACCAGAGGGGGCTGGCCAGCTCTTGAGGGATAGGAAATATAATTGGGTTGCTATCACTCTTGGCTATGGCACCAATCAGACATTTCTTCCTCCCTCCCTCCCTCTCTAACCCACCCACGCTGCTTGCAGACATAGCTGAGGAGACGAGACAGTGCTGGCCTTTCAGGCCCTGAGCAGGGAGGACCCCAAACAAGACTTGTCACTTGTGCTTACAGTGCCATTTATTTGATCGGAGGAGGTTTTTTCTTCTCCCCCCTCCCCAACTCTTTCCTCTGCATTCTGCCTCTCTCTTTGGCCTGAGCTGTAATGCTGGTAACCTGAATGCAGCTTGGCTGGGCCTACCCATTACTACTGCTGTGCAAGGCAAATGACTTTGCTGTAAGGGACAGGCCACCTGTTAGTGACGGGGTGGGGGGCTGAGCTGACAGAACAAATGTCACTGTCAGAGAAGCAGGTCGAAGTATCTCCCAGCGGGAGAGAGAGGGAAACAGGAGAGCTGTTTCCCCTGGCCCAAACCCACCACATTGGCCCACATTGCCTCCTGCTTTCTCGTACTGTGACCCTGTAGCTATGGAAGCATTGCTATGCTCGTAAGAACCACTGAAAGTACCATTTGTTTGGATAGTCAGTGGGAAAACTGTACTGTGTGAACGTGAAAGCAAGCATGCTGTGTGTGTATGTGTTTCAGTGTTGAGAAGCAAGGGTTGTCACGGTGGTCGAAAGTGTAGGTAGAGCGCTGAAGCCTGTAAGCACATCTGTTTTAGGTACTATAATTGCGTATGGAGGTATTGATCTGTGGTGGGTGCAAGGGCACTGTAACAGAAGTCCCTGCCTCCACACACTGGCATCCCGCCAAGGTCCTGTCAGTCTGGGACGTGGGTGACAGCCTGGGCCGGGGATCTGAGCATTCAGAGAGCCCTTACAGGAGTGCAGCACGTACCAGGTCTCCCATTACATGTTGGTAGGTGGCATGGGGTGGGATGCCATGCAGGTTCACACGGCCAGCTGGGCAGCCACCCCCCCACTGCAATGCACCTGAGCTATAAAGCATCAACAGGAGAAACAGTAAACGGGGCTGTAGCTATGGCTGTGGATCCGTCTGCCAACTGTAACAACTGTAGTGTAGTGGCTTGGAATGACGACCCAAAACGTCTTTTACTGTGAACATTTTGCAGTTTTACAAACAAGAAAGTGAACAAATTTAATGGTGTGCAAAGAAATCGATTTGTATTCAAATCGCGATTCAAGCTCTACCAATTCAAAATTGGTTCATATTTGTTTATTTTGTTGAATGTCTACTGCAATCACATGATCGATAGCTAGATACTTTATTGATCCCCAAGTTCAAGGTCCCAGTGGCTTACAGACATCACACACGACATACATCATAACAGGATGTTAAAATAAATAACAAACAAATCCACATAAATAATAGGGATATGAATATACAGTATATACATACATACATACATACATACATACATACATACATACATAGCTGGGAACAGTAACTACATTTGCATACTGTGAATGTTTTTTTTTAATCGAAAGTCAACATCGTGAACCTAAAAATCGGAATCGAGTCGTGACATTTTCTGAATCGTACACCCCTAAAATGTAACCATCTCATCACACAAGCTAGAGAGAGTACACAACAGACAACTTTGTATAGGCTACTTCAAAATAAAAGCATTTCCTGTGACGGTTCATAAATTACCGTAAAACAAATAAGGTTGTGTACATTCTTTACAAACTAGTTGTATATCAAGTGCTGTAAATAATGTACATAGTGAGTTTTAACCACACTATAATTTAACATTTCCTTTGGACTGTTTTTGGACTATTGAACAACCCACACGCTTCATCCAGCCTCACAGCTTTTAACACTTGATAAAACTCACTTCTCTCAACTAAATCCTTAATTATACTGGCAGAAAAAGGTGTGAGGGGAAGATGCTCTGAGGGTTTCACCTGCATTATGGGTCATCTGGGTTCTGCTCGCTATAATGTTCACCTTTTTCATTTGGGAGTGTTTATGTTGGCCACTACTAGCCAACCACACACACATCTTTACCACTGACAGACATGAAATGCAAACATATTTTTCCCCCTTCTCTGCTAGATGAATAGCATGCAGTATAAAGGCCGTAGAGCCTGGACCAACTAATCCAAGGATTCTCTCATATGTGAGAAAAAGCTCCTTGAGCACACAAGCTGCTGCCTTGACTTCATCTGTTTGCATATCTCTTATTCAAATACAGACAGGAGCCGCCTGAGTCAGGCAGTGTTTTCTGGACGTGCAGATGTTGAAATGACTCTAAAAGAAAGAAAGATTTCCATTTTTTTTTTTGAGAACTCATTAAACCACTTATCAGCATGGTTTAGATAATTAGTGGTCAGAGCAGGCGTCCTTTTAAAAATACAGACAACTCAACATTTAAGAGGTCGTTTAAGAGTGTAATCATCGTGTTTTTATTTTATTGACAGGAAACTGGTTTGTTGTGGCGACCCAGTGCTGCGGTAATGAGCTGTTGAACCTTGCTTCACTGCAAAAAATAAATAAATCCAGTGCATTATGTACACACACTCGTCACTGGAGCCAACATACTGGCAGTGAAAATGAATGGCCTCTGTATGTGACTCGGCGTCCTTTGTGCTCAGTTGGTCGCCGAGACTCCCAAGGAAAACCAAGCTTTTAACAAGCGCTAAGATATTCATTGTTGCCATCATTAACAAGTTTTGGTGCACCTGGGAATATTCTTTGCTTGTTGTTTTTCCTCTCCACTTAAATAATTCAAAGAGATGCATGTTAGACAAAGCTGCATTCACTTGCTTCATTATATTTTAATCCAGAGCAAATGATGCTCTGCATACACCAGGCATGGCCAACAACAGTCAGTTGTCCTTTCCGCAGTGACTGCTCATAAATCTGCTCTAGCAATGCCAACACATCACATAATTCCTCCTCACCCTGCCCTTCTTTTCCATGCCAGGATGTGTGGATAGATGGCTGCCAGATCAAATTCCTCCACAGGTGTTATAATATAATTATGTTAAGTTAAGATAACAGCCAGTGGGTTTACACAGAGTTCAGCAGGGCTCATAGAATAGACAATTACAACACATTAGGATGTTATTATTGTGCAATTACTGGAAATGCAGTTTGCTGTGAGTGCCCAACATTGAGCTGAACTTCCTTTTAGGTTGATAAAACTGACCTCCAGTCAGGTATTGACAGGCTCTCATCACTCTCTACATGCCACTGTAAGCCACAATAACCATAAGTCTACGCAATTCATAACTATTTCCGGTGCGGTCGGCGTAGCGACTGATCATTGTGATTGAAAACCAGCAGTAACATGGCCGTTGTCAAGGTCAGGTCCCAGCATGGTGTGCTATAATGATGTTACACAGTAAGTGTGAAGTCTAAAGCCATAAGCTCTCTCACAAGGTCTCTGCAGTTGTCGCGTTGGCGTTAAACTAGCTTCTGCTGGACTCCCTGGAGGTACGCAGTCAGCTTGACAACCCTTCCATCACCCCCTCCCTTACAGAGCAAAGCTCCTGGTATGTCCCACTGATATGTCATCATGGTTATTTATACACTCCCACCCACCCCACATAAAGTCACACATCTGGACTGTCAGTGACAGAAGAGCTCAAACGCTATGCAATGTCACGAAAGACGTGTGTGTGGAGGGGGAGTCATAATTTTGCTCATTTTAGAATGAAAACCCTGATGCATATTCATGTAAAAGAGAAATAGGATGTCAATGAGACATCGAAGTCTAAAGGATGCATTGCTGTGACAAAGCAGTGGGCGTACTGTGGGCCGCTGGGGTCCGCGTTCAATATTAAATTCCTGTTGTAAACACACACTCAAGACCTCAGCAGCAGATTATATACAGCAAGTAGCAAGTACTAGATCTCAACTCTCGGTGTTTGGTGATGAAATGAAAGTCTGCCCGTCGTAAACTACCTTACACTGGAAACAGTGACCCCTCCCCAACAAGAACCACCACCGTCAGTTTCTCACTTTTTATAAGGGCAGCTGAGCAGTGAAGGTATTTCTGAAGCTGCCTGCCTGGGCGTTGGGTGTCCTTTCCGACCCTGCAGTGAGGCCTCAGGGAGAAGCTTGGGTTACAGCTGCAAGAAACCTGAGGCCTGATGTCTGCATCAAAAGTAAATTCCACTTAACGTGCCACATCCCTTTTCCAACATGACCTGGGGGCTTTGGAGGTCTGAGACGCCTTTATATAGTGCATACCATGTTTGTTTGTGCTAGCAGGGTGGATAGGGTGCCTTAAAGTGGCAAGAGGCCGGTGATGTGAGACCAATGGGACATTTGGAAACGGGTGCCAGTCTTCTCTGTCCTATTTCCAGTTTTCCACTCCCTCCATTCGTCACCTCCACAACTCCCCCTTCATTCCTTCACAGGACAAGTGGCTGTATTGATCCTGAGAGCTTAGCCTGACTTTCATAGCTGCAGTTGACATACTGTATGATAGTGATAGACCAAATTTGTCAGCTGATATTTGTGTTTTTACCACGTTCGCCGATAGTTCTTTCCCCGGCATTATTATATATATATAATATATATTATTGTTTTCTTAAATTATTTAAATGTGTTGACAGGACATTTAGTGATGACCTGATTATATCTGTCTTATAATATGTCAGCAAGCAACGCATCATCAAGGCTGTGTATGATGCACATTGCACATATAATTAGGGTGATTTTAATGTAAGATAATTGCAGAAGTGACACTGATCTGTGTTTTTGAAATGGCAGTGTGGCAGGGTTTACATTTTTAAGATGTAAATTGAGGGAGCAGTATCGGCTCAAGAAAATCGGCAGCCATCGGCACTAAAAAATCCATATCGGTCGATCCCCACTGTATGAGCAAGGTGCCGAGGTGAATTGCTAAATTTCCTAAGCCTCCTTTCAGCTGCCTGTTGTAGTTTAGGAGAGGTACTGTTACTAAACCAGCATCAACAACTTCACACCCCCCATCGCATTGATAAACTGAGCTCAGCGGAGAGTGGAGCTGCAAAGGTCAAGGGTCACGGGCATCAAGTGTGTGCATGGTGTAGGGTTTAGGAGGCTGTGGGATGCACAATGGCTGGTGAGGAGGCTGGTGTGTGAAGCCTGGATCCCCCATAGTTTTCATAGCCCAGCCTTTAACTCCCACTGGTATTAGAACAATATTTATTTGTGTTAGAGTCGAGGTGATTCATATTACTAAAAATCACTGGCATAGTACAGCTGAAATCTGCCTCTTGCTGCGCATTTTTCCCTCTCATTAAAGGTGTCCGTGCCCAGAGGAGCAAAACAAAGCCTACCACACATTTCCATGTAGTGCCAGCTCTGCCTTTTCTTCTCTTTGTGTGCTGTCTTTCACTGCAGAAGAAATTCACTGTGTGTGTGGGTTGAGGCAAGGGAAAGGGTCACAGCTTTTTTTATCGCCCGCATTATTTAAGATCCTGCCGAGTTTGTTTTTTCTTCCCCTATTAGCAAATTCATCCAAGTCAAAAGCGCAGTACAATCTCAAGAGAAGAAGAAAGGAAGAATGTAACTTGTACAGCCTGAGGTGCGCTATGACTCACCTAGACATTGTTCAGATGGAGTGGGGAAAAAAAACAGCAAGTTCAATAGAAGTTTCTATTGAGCTGTGCTTAAAGCCACCTTTCTATTAACAAGCTGCAGTGAGAGGTGGTTTGCCTACCAAGCTTGCCTGCAGCTCTCCGCAGGGCGATTATGTCACGGCGGGCCAGTCAGAATGATGTGTATCTCTCTGTTAAAAGGCAGCTCCACTGCAGCAAAGGCTCTGACTAGGAATATTATTATTATCTCCAGGATCCTCTCCACAGCAACAACGGTGCCGCATTGTGAGAGCTCTGGAGGAAGCTGTTTTTGAAATAATCCTCCTGTCTGTTATCCTGCCTCTCAGACAATAACATCCAGCAAGGCCTTTTTACTTTCCACCACCCACACTGACAATGGGGTAAAGGCTTTACAACAAAAGGATGATGTGTATATGGGGACGGCCAGTTTCCGTGACCCGTCCTATCATACCTCCTCACAGCGGCCCCCGAGGGAGCCAGGATTTGGTTGTGGCTGTTGACCAGCCAATCAGGGAGCAGTGAGCCGTGTCTTAAAGGGCTATCTGCCATCTCGGCTGCAGAGAAGCCTGGAGAGCCGGGAGAAGTCACCGATGCTCTGATCTATATCAGGGCCAGAGAGTAATGACGAACAGCCCCCACCCCCCCCACCCCCACCCCTCCACCCCACCCCCCGATTCCAGCGGGAGATTACCTGCGGTTCTTATCGCGGCTGGCACACATTTTGACATTAAAACGGAAAGGAGGCCACGCCCTTTCCATCGTCAGATGCGTCGAATAAAGCTATCTCCTGCTTTTGTTTTTCCGTCTCCCATTTACTTCATCTCTCTGTTTCCATGCTCTTAAGCAGGACTTATTCATTGTACAATAGCTGTTCCACACTGATCCTTATCTCACCCTAAAAGAAATGCTACTAACTCCTTCTCACCTCCCCCCCCATTTCCCTATGCCTGACAAGGAGAGCCACACATGCTTTTAAACCACTGAGCACAGATCTGTTGTTGCATTAATTGAGTTAAATGGATTGCGATGGTCGAGATGATTTGTCTGTCGACTTTTATTGCCGCAATTTGGACTGTGCCTCATTGCATTATGCCACTTAATGAGAGCCCTTCACAGCCGTTTTGTCTCTACTGGTATTAACATGCACAGGTTCACTTCACAGGAGAAAGTGGGAACGAGCGAGCCCCAGTTCCCTGCAAATCTTAGTCCATCAGCTGGGAGCACTTCGTCTGACTGTCATTGACATTTTATAAATGAAATTCCCTTACTGTTTCTCATGTCCTTTTTGTTACTCTGTAATCTGTGGGGTTGAAATTGTGATTTGTGGCCTCCTCCCATCCTACACCCCCCTAACAGCCCACCTCCATCCTTCATCCCTGGCCTTTTGCAGGGAGTTGGAACAGGTCTGGATTCTCTCCGGTGAAATATGCCTTGTCCTTTTTCCTTTTCCATTTCTCCTTATCTGGTTAGTGCTGGCTGTGGGCCTGCTGAGGCGTTGATTTGTGACCCTCTCTGTCTGCAGCGGCTAGAGGCTTTAATGCAAAGCATGCCTCTGCCCTTCTCCCTACTGATGAAACAGACCCCTGCATTCCCCTGATAGACTGCTAATTTGTATACTAAACTGACAGGCAGCAGTGATAAGGGCTAGCAACTGCTGCACAGCCGGGGGAGGGAGGGGAGGGAGGAGTGATGGTGTTGTGGGGTGCGGTAAGCGAGACGAAAGGGTAATATTTTACACAAAGCTCAAGCCCCCCTGCTTCTCTCTCTGCATTCATTTCCCTGCGTCTGTTGCTAGGGGGAGAGGGAACAGGAGGGAGCCTACACACACACATGTCGTCCTACACACACACATGCATTATACGTGCCTATGAAAATGGAACTCAGGGCTAAGTATAAAGAGGTTTGAGTGTGTTCTGTGTGTGTGCTAAGGGAGACCACTCCATTTGTCACGGTCACTATGGAATTCATTATCATCTTAATGATGCTCCAGTTCAGGCGAGTATCTGTTGGTTGACAGTTGCGTGGGAGGTTCCTTCTCTCTTTCCCGTTCGTGCTGTATATCCCATCCTGCTCGCTGGGGGTTTGCATTCTTGCTGGCTCACACCTGTTCTGACAAGCAGGCGGCAGCAGCGGTGGTAGCGGTGGGTGGGAATTGGAGGTAGATGGTGCCTGTTCCCCGCCCTGGGAATGCCTAGCACTGCTGCGGCTTATAATAAACGACTGCTCGGGAGGTCATTACGTTTCTGGAACGGCGCAAGGACAAATGCAGGGCAGATAATTAATTTGGTGTCTCCCATTGCAGCCTGGGAGCTGTAGGCCCACTGTGCAACATCTAATGCTGCATCTATTGTTAAAGTAACATTAGCGGCCATCTGGGGTGAAAGGGTAACAGTAGTTGAGGGGCCTGAGTGGGCGCTGATAGAAGTGTTTTTCAAAGCAGCGAGCTACTCCCACATGAACAGAGGAGATCAGGACCTTGCTAGGGTTTGACTGATAGGTGTTTTTACCATATCAGTACTGATAAGCTTCTTTGTGTCAGTGTTCAAGATCATTGCGGGACCTTTTATTTATACACAGAAAACAAACACACTCAATATACTTAAAATCAGAACATCACGTTAGAATCATTCAAGGGTTTTGCTTTTAAAGGAAAAATATAGCAGTACAACCCTGACAAGAGAGGGAACTAAGGACTTGAGGTGACAGTAAATGGAAAATTGGGAGCGAGGGCAGTGAAGGAGGAAGTTGACAGTGATGAAACACCAAGCAGGGAAGCAAATGATCAGTATGTGTGTGTATGGGAGGTTTGGCGAGCGTGGATTCATGGACAGACAGGTTTGGCCACGGTAATTGAGAGCCTAATCGTCCATGCCAGAATATGTGCCCTTCTGCCTGCTTCCATCTTCTGTTTCTCTCCATTTTTTTTTCTTTCTTTTCTTTCTTGTTTGTCATGCTACATGATGAGTCCTTTAGTGCCACACCCTGTCACATCAACACAGCACTTATGCAGGTCCATCGAGGACTTTTGACCCACTTGTTTACAGGTAGCACAATAATGTGTTGTGTCTTTTCTATGCTCTATTACCCTTACACAGTTGGACGACATGCTTCTAGCTATAGCGGCACTCATGGGTGTTCTGTTGATTTCCATGTGCCTGTATTTTTGGTTTTGTACAATAGATCATCCTTCATCAGTTTGGAAAATGTGTTGGCTCTTGTCTTTGGTTTGTGGTATATAATTGTTAAGATTATCCGCCTTACCACTTGTCCTACAACAGTCCGTCAAGAACATAGCATGTGCCAAATGATTCAGAACAAAATTGTAATTATAGTCTTTGCCGGCATGAGCCCACAACAAAGCCTACTAACAGGTTTCTTTGATTTCACGCTACAGCTGTTGTGATAGCACTGCCAGCCTGTGTAATTTTATTTCATCTTTACCAGGAAGGGGCGAGGCTTTACCTGCTTTACTGGGATAAGGGGAGACTATATTAGGAATTTGGTTTTATTTAGTCTGGGTTTACCTAACCTCTGACTGCAAGATTATTTCCTGTTTGGAGATAATTTGCTCAGTTCCAAGGAATGCAGGATATGCAATAGGAGCTCTCAGATCAAAGGTAGATGGACAGCCTGGGGACCGTTGATATAAAGCAGGGGGTTCTGGGGAGGTTTGGAGGGTTGTGGGGAGAGAAATTGGTCTCTCAGCAGTCTTTACTAAATGAGGTTAATTGAATCTGGGTAATTGCTGACCTTCCTGTCTCGGTGAAATCACAGCCTTAACTGATCAATGCCTTTCATAAATGTATGCCCGAAGGTTATTCAGTTGATTATCCCCCCCCCCCCCTTGCTGCATGCATCGCCTCGCTCAGTCAGCCCATTGTGCTTAAATTAAGCGAGGAAGCGTTTTACCACAAAAAAAGTGCAATTAAGCTTGTCTCAGATTTACGAAATTAATTAGCTTGCTGTGTTGTTAAATAAAAGCGATGTGGACATGGAAAATTTGCCAAGCCCCCCCCCCCCCCTTACTTCATTGCTGTGACAGCGAATGCATTTTGCCTCGCAGTAAATGTCTCACTTATTGCTAGCGAGGGTTTCTGCCTCTCTGCTCTCCCTCTGCGGCTCTGCTATTATTTGGAGATTTATGCAGCCAATAAGTCATCGGTGTTCAGGGAAGTTGGGGACTTTTTAAAACAAACAGCAGTGTAATTTGTAATTTGGCATTCTCTAAATCTGGGAATTATGGTTCTGCATGTGCATCTTTAGGGAGTTAGCACTCTGATGGTGGGTTTACTGGCCCAGCTCCCTCCCTGGCCTCCTTCTTTTTCTTTCTCCCCCTCATTCCTTTTACGCCTGCCGAGGAAACGGAAGGATTTCACAGCTGCTGAGAGCTGGGCCCCGGCTGGGCCCTGTGACCTCCTTCTTGCTTTTTACCCCCTCCCTCAGTCTCACTCCCTTTTTTCTGCCTCTCTCCAGCAGTCTCTTTCCTCAGGGAGCTCTTGTGTGGCTCAGAGGAAGCTGAATCATAAAGCATGGCTAATGAATAGAATAGGGAAGGAAAGCTGAGGCCTGCTGACGGCCCTCCAGAGAGGAGGCCAGGCCCCTGAAGCCCCAGGCTCAGATAGCAGACGGCCCCCTCAAAGGTCAGGCTTCCTGCGGCCCGCTCCAAGTGCTTTTGGCTCCCAGGCAATGTGGCTTGAATTTCCCCCATTCTTTTTTTTTTAAATGGTTAAATTTCCCTGTTTCCTTTAGAAAACCTGGCCTTTGCCTTTGCTCCTCTTTTTTTTTTTTTTTTTTTTCCTTGTCTGTCTTTCTTTCTCTCTATATATTTCCCCTCTGTCTCATCTTTCCCTGTCTATTTTTAATGGCATCCAGGGTTGCCTCAACAAAGAGAGTGTGAAGAATTTGTTATACATGACCTCTGCACACCACGACCGCAGGCCGCTCAGACTGCCAGCAGCACAGCCCTGTGAAAAAATGTCAACTTGACCAGCGAAACCAAGAAAGTTCTACAAAAACAACAGCTAGCCAAATCAGGGCTCTGCTTTGACATGCCTTTTTAAGAAGTGCTTTTGTAAGCGGACCTTGTAATTGTGGATTATACGACTGACTCATGCAGAGTTGGCAGGTGCAAAACACAGCATTAAAACCTAAATATTGGTTGTTGATGTTACTTGGAATATGTTTGGGATATAAAACGGCTCACCGCGCACTCAAAATAGCCACAAAAGGAACAAGGAGAACTAGTCTTGGCACATACTAAACAAAGCATTTTGTATTCTGTTTCTCAGGAACGTTATGTCTGCCTTGCTCTCTGGATAACCACTCTGGTCATAACAATTGTTTAAAATGTTGTAGTGAGTTATTACATGACCTACCCTGTCTTTATTTTTTTTTGCTTTTGTGACCCCGTGCCACACTAAGCATGTCCCTGAGCCAGCTCCCGTGTCCATTTGACAAGCTTCATTTCATTCTGAGCCCATATTTTTCTCCCAGGGCCTCTGGGGCCATGATTCAAGGCTGAGGTTGTGCTGCTGCAGTGCTGCGGCTTGGTACTGGAGCGTTTAATGTCATCCAATGCTAACAAAGAGCCTGTGTTGTAGCCTGGCGCCCCGGTTCTGGGAGACTGAAAGAGGGCAATGCACTCTGCCTTTCCTCTATAGTCTGTCGCCTCCTCTACTGTAAGAGGAACAGGAAACATCTCCTTTATACTGTATAAGTGTTTGCCCTCCATCAAATGTTCCACTTATCAAGACTAAACTAAAGAGGTGTTATTGACCTCTTCTGACATTTTCATCAGGCTGTTGAACTACTTCAAACACACTGGTTGACCAGTCTTTAAATAAATACCGTAGTTTATTAACTAAGGGTGCTGCGATCAGGATTTTTGGGGCTGATCACTGATTGGTGGAAGCAGTATTGGCTGATACCGATCACCGATCACCTGGTCTATTTGAAGCCTTCTATTCATCATTTCTTATATTTAACATATATTAATTTTAATAGTCTTAACAACAATGTATATGTATTAAAATGAACAGAAGATAATGCATTGTGAATTGTCAGCTGTTTTCTTTTATTGACAGGAACCGTTCAGCAGTCGACTTCCTGTTAGAAACACACCTTAAACAGCTTAGAGCTTAACAAAAATAAATAAATTGTTGTTAATTTACACAAACTTAAAGTGTACTTAAACGTAAAGTGGAGAGCAAAGAAAACAAAATCACAGATGTTGGGATGTCAAGGTGGAAAGTATTTTAGGCTTGTAATGAACTGAAAATAGAAGCCATGGCATAACAGTTCAATCACCTTTCAATCACTGCAGACATTTTTTCAGTAGTAGTAACAATGGCTCTGATGAGTAGTGCGTCATGTGATCGGCCAATCTGATCGGCCTTTATGGAAACCACCGATCAAACTATTTAACCCTCATGTTGTCCTCGGGTCAAATTGACCCGTTTTCCTATATCAATGTTCTTTTTAACGATCCAGTTGTAATTAATCAAAATAACATGATTGATTCCACACAACGCTCTTTGGCAAGTACAAATCTCTACTTGGTTATCTTATTCAATTTTATAGCATTTGAAAAAAACATGGAAGTGTTTTGAAATAGTATTGAGTAAAAGTTGACATATTCCAGTCTGTGATTATCATCAACATCCATTCCTTTAATTTTAGTCTAAATAATTCCTAATTTCTGCTTTTCTAACTCAAACATTAGGTATAATTTCCTATAAATGAGGTTTATTCACCATAAATTCCAACAATAACTAGAAAAATAATAAGATTTTCAATTTTGACGGAAGACAACACAAGGGTTAAAGCCTTTATCGGCCGATAACGATCAGTGACCCATCAATCAGAGCACCCTTACTCATAACTAACATGGTGCCATCTGAAGCTAAAGGCCATCGCTAAAATGCCACTGTTAATGAATCTAATGCTATCAAGCATAACGTTTGCAGGATTCACATTTCAAATCTCAGAGTCTGAGAACAATTACAGTATAACACCAGAAGCTTCAAGCAACTGACTTCTTAATGTCATGTATCACCATTATTTATTTCCCTCGCAGTGTAGTCACTGTGGAATGTAACTTATGGGCCAATATCTCTCCATAATTATCAACACATCACGTTGGGGATTCTTTTCATGTTGTTAGTAGGCACAAAGCGTCTTCCGTTATGGCTTGGCCCTGTATTTCATGTGGCTGCTGTGTGAATGAAGCAAATCGCTGCTTTCCCTGGGCACTGTTGTGGTTAGCGCTGAGATGAGACATCAAGCACAGACAGACAAACACTTTGGAGAACAGTAACACAGTGGCAGCGAAGGAGAAATTGGGAGGTCTTGGAAAGAAGAGGATGTCCTCAAAACACTTGTGAAGAACTAACACGGATGCCAAGGACAGCCATCTGTGTTTACAAAACGATTTGCTTTCTCTTTTTGTCTCCGTCGCTCTTGCACTCACTCTGATTCACTGTTCATTCTTTACATATGCTCCCTTTGTGCCGCATAAAATACAAGCATGGCAGTTAAGGACACTCGGGCCCTTTGGGTGGAACATATGCTCAGCTCTTGCAGTTTTTTACAAGTGTGCAGAAACCAGATGAGAGGATCTAAAGCAAAGGGAAATCTTGGCTTTAAACAAAACCCCTATATGGGCAGATATTACAGGCTGAGCAGGATTTTCATTGTTACTATTATCATCGGAGCACACAGATTTTATGCTACGGTATTTTGCACAATACCAGCTTTTGTGTAGATTTACTGCTTTTTTGGTCATATTGTTTAAACAATCCCCATCTGGCCAGTGAACATGTGTGAAAATGTATGGTGTGTTTTGATTTAGGTGGTGCTCGCCAGAATCTACATATCCATCTAAAGCCAAGAGGAAAATACCTTGCAGTGTTTAGTCTAGAAGTCTCCACTATCAGTTTATAGTGAGGTGCCTTTCTCTCCTGAGTGACTCAGCCTCCGTTTGACTCCAGTCCGCCAGGTTTCCATTCCTCACTGTCAGCCGCATCAGCCCAATCAGTAACAACTGTTTCGGACCCAATAAATGCTCCTGTTGTTGACACATCATCTGTTTACCTCCAGTATGGGCTGATATTGGCTTTGATATTGAATCTTTGAATAAGGATATTGCTTTTAGAGTAGATACACATTCTATTCATGAGATGTGTTTTTCCATTCAAGGATATTGCAGGACAAAAATGTGATTTCTGAGCGCCAGCGTGTATGCAGAAGCCTTTGTGCTCTAATGCTGCATGGCCACCTTACTGACTTCCTCTGTCTTTGACAGCACTTCTGTAGAGGGTTTTCAGGTGGCACAACAGTGCCATCTAATGTTACCTCAACAGGAAAAAACCAGACAGAGACCTTCGGGTGTAGAGGGAGCTCTTCCCGTTGGCTGATTGGAGTATTTTGATTGACTGTAATGCTTTGTGTGGCAGCTGGACGTTTCCTCCAGTCACTAGTGGCCACATTTGTGGGTGAATACGCCTTTTACTGGGCAGACAAAATGTGTGGCAGTGCTTGCATTAGTTTTGATTAATAATATTTATAGTAGCACCGATTCAGCTCATCAGACAAATCCACTTAATGTCTGCCTTCTTGTTTTTTCAGGTGTCTGATGTAGGATCGGAGAAGCTCTTTTCCCCCACCACACCCAAAGGTAAGAGCCCGCTCTGTTTTCTCCATTCCCTCTTCAGCCTTTCCTCCTCTGCCACATTCATACTCATAACAACAACTGGGCTTTGCGAATGAGTCCAAATCTCCTCGGCTCTAATCCTGCAGCTCCCATTCAGATTTAAATGTCAGCAGACATAAACAAGGTCTGGTGACTACATATGCATACATTTTTGCCTGAGCACAGAGTGGCGTTTGCTGGACGACCCCGCCAAAGGCTTAGCCCTCCTACATATTGGTTCATTAGAGGGGATTTAGAGCCTCCCTGCCACATGTTCCCACAAATGGGAACTTCCCTGAGGCAATACAAGCTCCCTGACAGCAGGCCTGGACCACAATGGATGCCAAAGATAGGAGAGAAAGAGCTTTGTCAGCCCTCCAGACAACACAAACCCTGTGCCTGTGTGTTAACATATGCACATATGTGGATTTTAAGGCTTTTGTATGTTCAACCATGATCTTGCGTGATTTTGTTTGTCCAAATGCATTACATGTGGTTTGGTGTATGCTACGTGGGCAAAGAATGTCTGCACCTGTAAATTCACTAAATGCAATGATGTCTGCCAGGGACAGAGCAGGGAGAAAGGTGTCAAAGTGTGGATGGAGGGAGGCGGGGAAGGGAGGAGAGGTGCAATCAGCCTACTAGTGACAGATAGCAGCATGCAGACCACATCCCCCCCAGGGCAGGAACCAGGAAGCAGGGCCATTAACGCAAGCAGAGGGAGAAGGAGGTGGGAATGCAGAACAGTGGAAACTCTGGCCATATGAGAAGGGTTGGGAGGGGCGTCTGGGATGTCTGCAGGACAGACTGGACAAATAGATTAGCTGGCCTCTTCTGAACTTTTAAAAATGTTGTCATCATAGACACAAATTTAATTTAAACTGAGAGGTCACATAGACATATTTTACTCTTGATTGCCTTTTCATTAGTTATTTTACTATTTGTTTTAAATGTGTTGAAAACCATTTTCTAAATGAAGTCGTGAAAATGTAGCACTCATGGTCAAACTGACTATACATACTTAATATATTAGTATGGCAGGGATAAAGATACTTGTCTTGTGGTTGTTGTAAAAGAAGGCTGTTAACCAATCTTGTTGTGTTTTTCATTTTGGACCATGCTTTTATCTGCAAAGTAGAGCAGATATTTGTAGCATCAGTGTAAATCTACCTCCTTTTGGTAATTACAAATTAGAGTTCTTTGTTTACCTCAGTTTTCCTCACCTTCACATCAGAACATCCACTGTAAAAGCTAGATTTCCTTTCAACAGCATATGAAGGTGTTTCTCGGTTTAGCTCAGTAGCTTTGACTGCTAAGTGGAAAAGCATGGCTGACATGGAGGAGAGAAACCAGGCCTGTCGGCCATGTGATGTAGATGACCTGTGACCAGCGCCGGCCTCGTGAAACCAGCGTTCACAATGACAATGACTCCCAGACTTGCATGGTTAAGAAAACAACTAGACCGCGTCCAACTCCATCTATTTTCCACCGGGCTGCTGGACTACTGCTGTTGTAAGCTGTCAGGGCGTTGACTTATTTTCCCGGCATGCCCGTACAGAACATGGCTACGTATAAACATACTCTGCTGTGAAGAACAGCTAGTGCAGGCAAATACACAGCCGTCGTCTTTTACACACATCCACACACGCACACACCCCGTGCATGTCGGTTGGCCAACGGAGGGCTTTGTGACTCTTGCTAATGTGCACACAGGGCTGAAGATTAGGTCTCTGGAATTACATCCAGACAATCCTATCAGAGTCGCCTGATTGTCACACAGATCAACCAGATCCTGTTTGGTTAATGTGGAAGAAGGGCACCAGATTAGAAATAGGGGTTAGAAAAGGTGAGGCAGCAAAGAAATCAGCAGTTTGATGAAGTGATTTAGTGACGATGGTATCACGCTGCAATTGCAGAGCTGCCACCAGCCGACACTCTTCTTCCATTCCATTCGTTGTTATTTTGAGCTTTAATGGATTCTAGGACAGTGTTTGTTTTTGGCCTAGACTGGTTTTTTGTGTGTGTGTGTGTGTGTGTGTGTGTGTGTGTGTGTGTCTGTAATACAAAGCAGCCCACAGGCTGTTTTCCTCTGGTTTAGAATGCGGCGTATGTGTCCCATTACCGGTCTCGCTCACAGTCCTCTGGGACCAATGAAAAGCCTGCTTTCCTCTGATCACCAGGCCTGTCGAGCTGTTGGCTGGGAGACGCTCCGACAGATACACACATACACACACACAAACATTATGGCGCACATAAATATATAATGCTGTGATGATGTTTGGCTTGTACATTTCTATAGGTAATGAGTGTTGCTCCTTCCTTGCCTTGCCACACTGTGCTCCTTTCTGAACTTTATTTTGGTGAGCAGTTACGGGTACAAACAGTTGAGGTTAAGTCCAAATTGCACACAGGCCCACAGTCTGTCATGATAATGAAACGGTTCAGGGTTAATAGAGGCGAGGAAAGACCAACATAGTAATCAGTAAAGGAAAAGCGCTGTAATTATGCACACAGAACATGGTTTTTGGCGAAACCCAGACACCCTTGCTTTCTTTCTCTCATGTGTACTTTTCATCATCAAGCTCATCGTATCTGTTATAACACAGCACACACTGAGCAGTTCTCTATGGATGTTGTTACCCAATAGCTAGCACCACCTCTGCTGGATGTCTGTCTGTGTTGGTGGTTTGAAGGTAGAAAGGTACAGCAAAGGCCAAACATTATCTAACAGTTATTGGTTTTTGTTTATTTCCTGTCTTCAACCTCCTGCAAATTATTGATTTCCTGGAGGATGGCATGTTTCAGTAAAAGCGCTGTGAAGACTTGTGCTCCACTCAGGGCTACTCCTTGAGTCGCAGGTCAGAGTTTGCTGTTGTCACTTGCTTGAAGGCGAATGAGAAGCTAAATGTAGCTGCTGAGCATGTACGGGGCACCCCCACACAGCACAGATAAACACTTCCCTGGTAGAACTTATAACATTTCCCAATGCTGCGCCTATGGAAATGGTGGGGAGATATCACCTAGCTGTCAGCGGCCAGAAATATCTGAGAACACTTTGGAATCTGCAGCGACCATGTTGAATGTGGCATCTGTAGGGTTTTAGAGTGATAGGTATAGTTGAGGCTTTTCCTGCCCCCTTTGTTCTCTCTGAGGTCCTGTTGTCTTAGTAGGTGCTACCTGTGTGGTGTGTTGTTCACCAGGCAAACTTGGGGCATCTTGGGATAGCAGGAGAAAGATTGGTAGAAAACCCATTTCTGAAGTGGATTTGTGCCCTTGTAATCCTGATTAATTTTGACCCGTTGTGCTCATTTTAAACAGAGCATTACAGTAAGCGTGAACACAGCAAGCTCCGGGGCGAAACCAGGAGCTTAGCGGCTTTGGGAGGCTTAGCTGCAGATGGCATTTTAAGCCGGACTTAATAAATTGTTTCCATTAAACTTACCGGCCCACACATACTGGATTAGACCAGAGGAACAAAGGAAGGAGAGAGCGTGCAGACGAAGAAGAGGGGTGGGGGAGCGTGCACACACACAACTGCCATCATGCACATCTGACTCTGTTAACATCTCTCTGAGGCCACATAAAAGGTGAAGATGGGGTGACTGTGGTGTTCAGGGAGATGGAAGCTTTTGGACATGAATGCAAAATCCACTCACTTCAGAGCTGTTGCTCGTCAGGGATGTTGGACCAATTTGCTTAATTGACACAGAAGTAAACAAAAAAAAAGATGCATAAACCATTTAGCTTGGCAGTGGATTTAGGGCTTATCCTCTAACTGTTTATATATAAACACATTACCAGTGCTGTAGCTTAAGGATTTAGGATCTGCGCATACCCTTGCTATTTTTTTCTTTCTTTGGAGCCCTTTTACTCATATATCAATCTTCTATTGTGGGAAATCAATTCCTTATGGTAGAGCCCCGCCTCTCCTCTCCTATCCTCAGCCCGCCTCCGCCATACCTCCTTCCCCCATCAGCTCATGGCCTGCTCCCTAAGCTCTCATTATGTGCTACACAGTCCAGGGTCCCCGTGTCGAATCGCTAATCAACCACCCTGTCTTCAGGCCTGCTCTCTCAATTGGTGCTGAGTGGCCTTTGTTCCGCCGCTGCTGTTTGCTGCATGTCAATAAAGAGCTATGGCCTCCTCCTCCTCCTCCTCCTCCTCCTCCTCCTCCTCCTCCTCCTCCTCCTCCTCCTCCTCCTCTTCTGTTACCTGGGCCATCCTTAGCTAAGGGCCGGCTCCTGCAGTGCAAGCTCACAGCAAAATGAAACACAGTCCCACCTACTGGATTCTGAATGCCAGAGAAGGGAGGAAGGATTGTGATTAGAGAGGGAGCGGCAAGGTCAGGGGCAGGGGGTATTGAGGGCATCTCAGCCATAGCAAAGTAGATGAGAGAGCATGTTTGTATTCGGCCGGGCAGCTCTCCGCTGGCCAGGTCAGTGTAATGTATCACCAACCTCGGCAGCCGGCCTGACTGTTTGCAGCCTCTCACCTATTAAATAATGAATGGAGGTTGACCCTCTGACCAACTAATCAGCTTTTTCGCCACCGTTGAATCAGGATTGAGTGGAAGTAGATGGAGAGTGTGGCTGGCTGGCTGGATGAATGACTGGAGGGCAGACATGTTGTTGAGCGCTGCAGAGGCTTCCCACAGCAGGATTAGCAAGTGCTGGAATTGCAAACAGCCATCACCGTTGTGGAATCTAAGCCTAGTGAAGCTCACCTCCAGTCCCTCCAGGGATGTGTTTGACAAAGTCCAGGCAGTTCGCATGGCATACTTCCTTTATCAAGAAGACCAATGTTCCCGAATTGACATAGCACTTATGGTCAAGCTCTGGTGTTTTGGGGTTTGGGCACTTGTGTGTGACATTCAGACTATGTGCAAAGGAGAGGAGGTTTGTAGTTTTGGATTCATAAAGGAAACCATCCCTCTTGCCTCTAACACCACCTCACTTGTTACTGAGCTTGAACAGCAGCTCATGTGTTCCCCCTGATTTAATTTAAATATTAAAAAGGTACAAACCCCTGGCAGAATACAGAAGGTAGACAAGTTAGCTAACACTCACAGTTCAGGGAGAGAACATACTTGGCAGAAATTGATGAAAACCATGTAGTATATGGCTTGTTTCTTTATTCATCATTGGGTTATTAGTGTTCACAGACATAGGACAGTTTATGAGCTGGGAGATTTGTTTTTGGAGAAAGGGGTTCCATTAATGCCCCCTTTATTGATAGTGCTAATGCTGTTTGTGCAGCCATCCCTGTCAGAGAGATGAAAATAAATAGGGGAGAGCTTGGCGGAGATAAGACACGTGTTTAATTATTAATTGAGCCATTACTGACAGAGATTGCCTTTTTTGATTTAAAGCAGGAAGACCTGCTTCAGGGACAGAAAAAGCAATTACAGAATTCCCAGCTTGCACTGCTGCTGCCCATCGTTTCAGTATACACTGTGAGAGAGGAGTGAAAGGAGACAAAACACTCCCACACACACACACACACACACACACACACACACAGATCCATTTACACTGCGGTGTTCCATAAATTATTTTAATTCTTCTTCAATATTTATAGCGTTTTAAATTACGATTACATGGTCATGTACTATTTATGTAGAGTGGCAGGCAGTCAGGAACCAAGCCACATTACCCACAATGCCTCTATGGCCTGGCACCTTGAAAAGATGACTGAAGGGAATTGTTTGGTTTGAATGATTCAGGAAGTGATGTCAAACTGCATCAGCTCTTACAAGTCGCCTGTTTTTCAAAGACACTCCTGATTATCTATGCATGGCAATTAGTTGGCTTGTAAAATTAGAGCTGATATGTCATGCTATCCCTGTGTGCACTCTGTGGCCCCAGCAAAGTGCTATTATGTCCATTACAAAAGTCATGCTCTGTGCAAAGAGCCCTGAGTGCATGAAATATTAAGTTAGCCCCCAATTAGAGTGTTGGGTCACTGCTGGTTGAGCTTCAAACGTGAAACAGAAACTCTGCTATTGTCAATGTATTTGTCCCCCCTTTCTATCTTAGCCATTACATATCAGAACGCTTGACACCTGTCACTCAGTCCTGCCCATGCTGTCATCGTTTCAGCGAGCCCATGGGTGGCGATCAGCTGTTGTGACAGAAAATGGGAGTCAGATTGAAGGCTGTGTGATTAGGCTCCAGTGTGTGGCTCTGGGTTCATTGACTGAATATGGATTCCGCTTTAGCTGTGGAGAGGGAGCAATTACAGAATCACTAACGGCCATGAATGAGTTTTAGGATAAGTTGTCAGGGGACATCATCAGCATTTCGGCTGCTGCACTTTACCTATACATCTTTGGTGTGTAATGCCAATGGTGTGTCATCTCTGAGCCATGCTCTGAGCTCACTGTTAAGAACAGGTTGGCATATACTGAGGGCTTCACAGTTTATAAGATCAAGTTAAAATGAATGTATTGAATCGCTTCAATACTGAGCAGTACAGTTCAGCCTCAAAGCCATCTCCTATCCACAACCAAGGCCAGTACATCCCTGGGGCCTTTCAGTGCTGTCTCTTCAGTTCAGGTTAAATGATAAAATGCCAGCTTACTGCCATCCTGGCCTTTCCATGCACATGGTTCCCTTCACCTATCACACCATCAGCAGTGTTGCATGCCACGCTAGATAATAAGCACATATGAATTTATACTGTGGCATTGACCCCGAGGTGACACTTACACCTCAGCTGACATTTCTATTTGTGCAGCCATCAATCGAAGCACACAGCAGGGAGAGGGCATTCTCAATGAGGAAATCAGGTTTCAGGACTAGCGTAACCGACAAAAGGTTAAGATATGATATGATGAGTTTTTTGGCTAAGCTAAGCGGACAAAGCATTGCAGAGAAAGGATAATTCAATAAATGACTTTCATAAGAAACGAAAATGAACCCCATTGACAACACAGCTGTGTGCTGAACCCAACCCCTCTCAACCGTTACTGTGGTCTAGTTCACTAACTGCTTCGCTGAAAACCAAGGTCTTAGCTGTGAGTAGGGAGCTGATGCTTCACCACTGAATCAGAGGCTCCCTGATTCGGGAAGAGCTTTTTGGAAGATAAGCTGCAGCCCCTGCAGTTAGCTGACCAACTTGTAAAACACAGGTTGACTCCCGTCTCTGCAGGGTAGCGCCATTGGCTAAAATGGATGAGGGGATAAAGGGAAGAATTTAGAAAGGATAACTCCAGAGAGCAGTAGCTCTCATCACATCTTCTGTCTAATCTTAATCCTCCTCCTCCTCCAATGGAGATGTTTGCGGAGTGGAAGGCATTTTCATTGTTTACTTGGAAGAATACATGACCAGCGTCTTATCACTACAGTCAGGACTGAAATGTAAAGCGTGTCGTCTGTGATCACTTGCAGGTTTTCTTGTTTTTAATCCTTTATTCCAAGCTTCAGTCATTCTGCCAGTGAGAGTAGGTTTCTCCCCCGCCGCCCTGCATTTGTTTGAAGATCCCAGTTCCCCGCTATGTGCGTTTTAAGCTCATCTGTGTTGAGTGGTTCAGAGCCAATGTTGTTTGCAGATGAGGCTGTAACGCTCATTGACAAAGCCAGATGGTAGGTGATTGTGGCCAAACACGACGCTTGGATAATGTACAATCGCTGGCAAGGGGACAGTCGTCAGCCTAGATGGATATTACAAACGTTTTGGGAAGCAGTTCACACAGGCTTGTAAAGATGGGAAAACCATCGCCAGGAACAGAACGGATGTAAAAATGCTTCAGATTCCATGACGGACAAGGACATCCATGCGTGAGAAGAATGTGCCAGAGAAAGGGGAGAAAGGAGATCAACCCAGGGAATAAGATCTCAAATCAAACAGAAATATCAGCTTGCCATATAAAATATTTTCCAAGTATATCGAGATGGGTGGTCCTCTTTAACTGTTTGTTTAGTATTTCTGAGCTCCATACCTTTCCCATGGCGGCTTATAAGCATCCATGCTTCTGTCAGTGGCTTATCATAGCCACTATGTCTAGAATTAACACTGCAGGCTTGGACTAGTACAGTTTGTTTGACAGAGGGCTGGGTTTGGAGAGGTTTGTGATAGAGCCCAGCTATTAGCCTTAAACTCAACACATGGTGAAAGCAGTAACCCAACACGCACCGCTGAGAAAGGGCTTGTGTTTGGTTATGTATTTCACTCGGCACAAGCACTATTAATCGCCCCAGTGTTTAACACGCAGGAGGTCAGACGGAGACACGGGCCTGCATTTTAGCCATTTCAGGGAAGGTTAAAAAAAAGAAAATGCACAGTGTGGTCTCCTCCAATATTCAAGCAGTCATCTGTTTGGCTGTTGTTTTTGGCTACCGGTGAATTCCCTGTGCTGGGCCCTGGTGGCGGGGCCCCTAATGGCCTCTGACTGGCAGTAATACCCCATTCAGCAGAGCATGGGCTCCAACCTCCATGGCTGTTGGGTTAGTGCTGCTGTGTTGAGGGGTGAGCAGCAGGACTGGGATTTCACTGCTGTTTGCTTTGGGAAGGAGCGAGAGGAATTGCTCCAATGCCACATGGCCCACAGAGAAGTGTGTACACAGCAGAATCGACCAGGGTTGGACTGAGATATGCTGCTGATATTTGCATTTTGTTAAGTTTAGTGATTTTGCGCCTCTATAAAATGTACTTTGATTAATTACATATATACTGTAGCACTGACCAGTACAGTACTCTTTGCTTTTAAGAAGTCCATAACCTAAATTGAGGCATTTTGATTATGTATCAATGCACTTTATCATTAGAGTTAATTAATTCATCATTTTTGCCACTTGGAATTTCCAAAAATGTCCAAGCTTTTTTTTTGTGTGAGATATTTAAATATTTGGGATATAATATTTAAACATATTATTATATATCGTCTTCAAGCTTAGTCCAAAACTATCAGCACTGATATCTTCAAACGACCTGATGAAGCCTAATACTTACAAATGACGTGAAAATCATGGCTCCCTGTGTTTATGGAAAAGATCTATATACGGCTATCACTAATAATACAGGTATTGACTCATCAACTGTTAAGTGCAGGGCAAGTGCTGAAGTGCCCCGGGCTCCTTATCAGCCCCGGCACACTGTATTAGTGTGCTGGGATGGCGTACTGACCTAATCCGGGGTAGCAGGTGTCGCTGGAGCCGAGGTAGAGCGGACATGTATTTCAGGGAGGATGAGCCATCTGGGTCTTGATACTTTATGGTGCTTAAAACACACTCTCAAGTGTGACACTCCCAGCACTTACCTTTTAGCTGCACACAATAATCTAAGCGCTGACTGCTAAAGGGAGAGAGGAGGCTTTCAGGAGAATTTACAGGGTTTGATGTGGTGTGGCGCCTCCGCTTCGACACGGATTCATGAAACAGTCAGACACACTTGGCGGTTTGATTTTGATTCCTCTAACTCTTTCAGTGTTGTTTTGTCATCTGCAGTCTGAAATATGTCGAGCAGAAAGAAAAGTGTGTTTGTTTTGTTTCTGTTTCATTTTTTTTTGCATTTGTGCCAGCCTGCCTCACTCAACACTTTTCTAGAGCCTTGTGTTGTCTTGTTTTTTTTTTCTGGTGTAGTCTGTTTCATCTCGCAAGCGATTTGGCTCGTTTCTGAGTCCAATTTCACTCCCGCTTCACCGCGCACCCCCCTCTCCTCACATTCACACATTTCCCCAAACGGACACGCCGCCTTCACAATCTAAACAAATACATTTTTTTCTCTTGCCGCAATTGGAACGCCACAGTGAAATGCGACAACTTAAAACAGCGTGCAGGCTGTTTGTTAATGTTCCTTATCCACAATGGCTGGATGAGGTCACACCCAGATTCTCCTACCTGTGTCTGTGTGTGCTGCTGCCTGCCTGGATGTGGGCTTAGAGGAGATGGGGGAAGGTGGGGGTGGGTTTAGGTTAGCAGCAGCCCCGCAGGTCAGGATCCGGGCCTTGTCTCCATTAGTTTACCTGACACAACTCCCTGCTCTCTGCTCCCTCTCCCCTCTCCTCTGCCTTATTAACTAACACCTCTCTTTCTCTTTCTCCCCCAGTCTGCGTCACTGTATCCCTCTTTCTCTGTCATGCTTTCTCTCTCTCTTGTATCAAGAATGATGAATAGGGTGCAAGCTAGGACAGCAAGTGTTTACGAACCTGATACACCCTCCAATTGTCACTCTTTTCCTGCCATGGCAAAAACATGGTGGTTGGGTGAGGGAGAGCAGAGATTTTGAGGAGTGTGTGTGTGTGTGTGTGTGTGTGTGTGTGTGTGTGTGTGTGCGTGTGTTTGTCTAACAAAGCTCTGTATGAGAGCTATTCCAAACATCTCTACCTCAGTCCTCTAAGTGTGTCATCAGCCTTGACATGTAAAAAGAAAACTCGTGTCTACTTTCAGCTCGTCGTGCAAGCTCTGACTGTTGCAAAAAAAAGGGGGGGAAAAAGCGACTCTTCTAGCGTGTAGCCATTAGCAGCGGGAAATGGCAGCTCTAGTCTAGTCTTCAACAGCTGCTGGGTCTCCATCTGTAAGCCTAATTACCCAGCAGCACCCCAGGAGCAGCTCAGCAGCAGGATCCTCCTATGGAACAGGCATTGATTACATCAGTGTGTCTATACCAGACAGTATGTTTCCCTGGGGGCCGCCAATATGTGAAACTTAAGCCCCAGCACTTTACCGCACACTGGGGTGCTATCTTTGGACAAATAGTCCACTAAGATCTTACTCTATTGCATTCACCCTCCCTGTGGGGGAAATGCCACTTACTCTGGAGATCATTTAGAGATGCAATTTGTTACAGAGTAGGCCAATATGAAACATAAAGACTTAAAGATTATCAACAAATGAATGAAATGAAATCAATAATAACAATTGTTACTTTACGTTTTCAACAGTTCTGTATTGACAGAATCATATACATGAAACATGATTCAGCCCATATGCATATTCAAATGCACATGAAATGTATTTTTGGTTTAGGAAATTTGACATAGGTTGTTTTTGCTTCATTATTCATTCCATGCAATGACATGCCCTGATGGTACAATGAAATCTTTATAAGAACAGGATGCTTCAACATGTAAACATGACAAGAAGAAGAAATGTGGTGGTTGATCGATGATCTCGTTCTCTGGTAGTTGTTGATAAAATTGTTTCTGGCCGTTGCCGCCTATAGAATACCACCACATGAAAAGGCTAGCTGCCTCAGCATTCTTTGCTGTCGGAGGGTATTATTTGACATTATGAAAATGGATGCTGCATTTGCATGAAGCATGCGAGCAGCTCTGGCAACATCTTAATCTAAACCACAGCTTGTAATACTCATACTGAAAAACCCCTGTATCTGCAAAACACTTGAGGAAATGTGATACGTTGCCAAAGATGTGTGTTCTACCCCTTTCACGGAACTAAATTGCAATGGATGCTTATGTCAAAACAGTGAATGAGGTATGGTGCACGGTTAGGAGCTGTCAACCTCCAATTGTTGCTGTGCTTCTTGAGTGGGGAGTGAAAATGGAGATGGAGGACGAGGAAAAGAAAAACATGCAGGCTCTTTCAGACCACTGTCATGCCACTTAGGATTTGTTGAAGGATTTTCACCCAGCTATTTCCCTTCCATTGAGAAGTAATCAGCACGGCACTGAAAGATAATATTATATCCACTTAGAGACATGTGGGCTTCATGCATGTTCATACATGAAATGAGGCAGGAAAGCATTGCCTTTGTTTACATTGCCGAGCACTCACTCCCTGCATTTCTGCTTGGACTTGAAGCTTCCTGGCAAAAGCTCCCTGTCTTTTTGTCTCTTACATCTCTCGCTCTCTCGCTCTCTCTCTCTCTCTCTCTCTGTCTTTCTTTCCTACCTCCTTTCCTTCTATTCTTCATGGATTGTGAGCCAGTTGGTGGGCTAATAGAGGATGCTTTCCTGTGGGGCGCCAAAGTGATACTGTTCAGGCGTTATGCAAGCTTAAGTAAAGCTGACATGCTGCTCGAGAACTCCAGCCCACACTGAGCTCCACGGCAGCCCATGGAGAGACTCTGAAAAGGTTTTAAAGGTATGGGAGACACAGGGAGGCTGCCATTGTCCTCCCACCGCTGTGCTGTGATGTGGGAAGCAGGAGTTAAGTCCTTTATTAGAAGTGGCAGGCGTTGTCTCCAGTCACCTCGATAATTGCAGCACCACGTCCACTGCCGTAATCAATTGAGACAGCTGCCGCTGAGGCGTTCAAGTCCGTCAGGCAGGCGTGTCATGCTAATTAATGAAATGATAAGGCTAGTGCTTGCAGCATTGCACAAATAACTCCTGAAGGCTCCTCTTTTTTACAAACGCAAAATTCATCCTTAAAGTTCAGATGGCCCCCCTCCCTTTTCCTGCCTGTTGGATGTCTGTCCACAGTGGCCTCAGGGTAAGAATGGTCATCAGGGTCGGTGATGGGTCAGCGACAGTGAAAGGGGTCAAATTCCTGGCTGGCAGGGTGGGCCGTGTCAGAGGAGCCATTAGACTTGAGCCTTTCTGTTGAAAGTTCCAAGATGTCCACCCTTTTATTTAGGAGAGCCCAGTGGCACTGACCTCAGGTGACCCGGCTGCGTTCAGAAGAAGCCGAGACTGATGGCAGTCACGGAGCACAGGAGCTCTGCAGGGGGGTGGGCCCTGATGGAGGTTCAGTGGGAGGAACAGTGAAGTGTGAGTGTGGAGGCGTCCTGCTTGTCTGCAGCACATTATAGCCAGGGGTTAATGATGGTTTAACATTGCTTTTGGAGCACCACTGGACCATATATGACACAAAAGGATTGGGACAGTCCACATTTGGACCTCTGTCGTTCGCTCTATCTCACTCTTTCCTCTCCAATTTAAAGACATGCTCCCTTCCACAACACTGGCATATGTGCCACGAGAGGTGAATGGCATATGTGTCCTGCACCATATGGCTGGTGTTTGAATTGGGATCCGATATGCATGAAAAACTGATTCATCCCGCAGCTTGAGCTGCCAGCTCTCCGAAATGAACATTAGGTTCTCAATTTATGCCTGGGCTTTGACTGTAAACGTGTTAGAGCTTAACACCCATCCCCAGTCTGCTGCTATCTACTCCTTTTGTCAGCTGCGGCGAAGAGACAGAGCGAAATAATTGAAACGTGCCAGCTGTCCCCACTCTTCAGCTATCTTGGCCAGCTTTTTCCTCGTCCACTCCCCCATTAACATCTCTGAGTGATTCTGCAAAAACGTTGCCTTGGCTCCCCTTGTTACCAGCTTGGAGATGCCCGAGGCAGATTAAATAGTGTGGAAGAAAGCAAGCTATTGCAAATTTCTCCTATGATTTTATTATTAGCACAATGATTCAAAGCCGCTCAGCCCTTCTGTTCCTCTCGTACAAAATTATTTAGTTGAAATCCCCCCACCTTTTTTTTTGACAGAATACCTCACAGCAATGAAGTGTTGATTGGCAAGTCTGTGGTTTCCTGCCTTCTGCCAGTATCTGTTATAGCCATCTTCCAGTCACTCGCTCGTAAGCTAAGCCTTGGCTCTGTGCAGATTGCTTGTCTAGAGGGGTACAAAAACCAAATCATTGTGAGCTCAACCGTCAAGAGCAGCAGAATATTCTGTCAACCAGAGCCAGCACGGGGGTGGGGGGGATCAAGGTAGCATGCATTTTCACATACCTCCTGCATCCTCCAACGTCTTTCAGCAGATATGCCGCTTTATTTGAATATCTGTCTGTTCATGTCCTTATTTTATCAGTGCCTTGACTGTTTATGCTTTGGGAAAGCCATGAAAGGAGTGAACCGCAGTGTTTGCCTAGTAAATGAGAACACCCAGTGGCCTTAAGCGTCTCTTAGCCCCCGACCCCCCTTGTCCCAGCGAAGATTTGCATAACCTCATATCTAAGCTGAAAAGGCTTTTTGCATACAGGTTCTATTTCCCCGGCTGTTGTGTATATACTGGCATGGAGGCAGCAGTGAGCAGGTAATTTATGGAACACACTTATTTGCATTCACAGCATTATTTTGCTGAGGGTTTTAGCTGGAGGCCAAATGGGAATATTCTCCAGGGCCCTCGTTTATAAGGTTGTTTGGTCCATTTGCAGGTAGCTAGGTGTGTGTTTAAAATAAAGTGGTTAAAAACAGGCCTCAAAGTAAATGCTTTTTAAAGGATACAGTTTTGCTACTCAAAGCATTTGAGAGCCAATGTGTGTGCTGTCCTTCAGGGATATCCTGGTCACAGCGGGGAACCATGTTAATCTCTCCAATGATGACGCCCAGCCCATCCTAGTCCAGGCCAAGGCCAGGCCATTCCACACTGGTCCAATCCATTGAAAAGCTAGGCCATCTGGCTGCCTAAAGGCCACATAGGACCAGATCTGTGCCAGCTCTCCAGATGTTCCGTAGGGAAAAACAGTCACACCAGCAAAGGATATTGGAGGCAGGAACAGCTGTGTAGCGACACCGGCTTTATTTCAGATTCCCAGCTGGACACATCAGTCATGACCAGCGATTCCCAGTGGCCTGTTGTCCGTCTGCTGCCTTAGTCCCTGTTTCCCTCCTCTCTCCACCCCTCCAACCCCAACCCCGTATCACTGCACACCCAGGCACGTGTGCACAGGGCATGGCTCAATCCCCCTGAGTAAGCAGGCCCACAGGAACAACTATAAAAAGATCAATACTGGGATGAGATGTCATCTGGTGCGCAGACCTGCCAACACCCCAAAGGGAATGTCTCTGTCCCCCTGGTGCACTAACCCAGCTTACGGGAGACATGAGGGGGCCCCCCACCACCAGGCTGCCCTCCAACCTGTCTGACTCACTCGCACCATCTGCTCAGGTTTGCGGGGCAGGGCTGCTACAGGACAGCATTTGTATGGCATTTGTTTCACATGACTGCCTGTGGCTCGCCTACTGTTTTCCTCAGTATGTGATTGCGGGGAAAGGGAAGTGTGATCCATGTCCTGAGGAACAGAAGATTAAAACTATGAAGAATTTGGCAGTTTGTTGAAATGCTTGAGACTTCAGTTGACAGTTGTGCGGTTTTGCGGTGAAGGAACATGGTTTGTTGAAAAATAGTGATGTTGCTACATATAGCCCTTAGGTGACGTGTGTCAGAGAGGCATTGCTGTCTACTTGGTATCACTGTGTATTAGTACACTCAAAATGGCTGCCACTAAAACAAAACAGAGAAAGAGCAATCTCTTAGGTAAGAGTATTCACAGTAACTGAACTACCATTAATTGTTCACTACTGTTGACAATTTTCTACTAATGAAACTTCATGTTAAAGGGCTATCACACAATAACGCTGCATTTCATTTTATTTCAATATAATAGGAATACATCCCAGAATGCTAGTTGCTTTCTTCTGAAGCAAATAAATAATTAAAATGATTTACCCTTTTGCTTTCTCCAATACATATGGTCTGATTTAAAATGAAGACATTGGAGCATGTGTGTGTGTCTGAAAACTTTTTTGTGTGTCTGTACTTCTGCTGTGTGCGTGTGTGTTAGCTTGCAGAGGGATTATTTTAATGAGGGATGGGTTGGTCGGGGCTGATACCTCCCTGCCTCCATTAAAGCCCATTAGAATCATCATTAAGATAACCCGGCGCTCACTGTGGCCCTGGCTTCCTAGCATTAGTTTTAGAACCCCCCCCCTCTCTCTCTCTCCTAGTGGTCGTAGGGAGACTTCCTTCAGTATCACTCGCCTCTCATTGTGTCTGGGAGAACAGGTTGCCACGGCAACACTACCCAATGGCGACATGTCGACTGTGGATATTTGCTTCATCGCCTGTTTTTCTTGTCTGTGCCCGTCTCTCCGTCTTTGCCTTCAGTCTTCCTCTTTGTCTCTCACTTGCAGCGACGGGAGCCTGACAGTTTATTCCAAATCCCAGACCCCAATAAATCTGGAGGTCTATATACGCCTGGACCCTGGAATTCATTTAAAAATCGTGACACCTTAGCCAGCCCCACTTCTCCAATAAAACGCAAGGGGCGATGGAGGGGGGTGCTCAACAAATAAAAAAATAAAAGCTCTGCCCTGCCTTTTTATGGGTGTTAGGATCCTTGAAAGATTAAGCAGGCTGTTAATAGGGACTGGATATTCCATTAGTGGGCTGCATGTCGAGTTCTCACTGGCTTGACAGCAGCTCCCGGCTCTTCTCATTTTTGTTACCGTAGAGAGTGCCTGTGGAGATTTTTTAATTGAGGCACTAGTAAGCCTTCTGACTGAAGTACTGCTGCATGCTCAGAGAGCCTCATCGCCACCAGGCTGCGTTCTCTCTTCCTGTTATATCTTTCTTTATCTATCTGTGTGAACACTTTCTTTCTCTGATTGTCTATGCATGCAGTGTTTCTGTGTTTAAAACCAAATTCCACCACTAGAGTCTTTGATGAAGCTATAGTCGTGTTTTAGCTATTTTATTTGTAGCACTATACCATCTCCTCATACTCAATTTCTTGGTGGCCCATTTATGCTTTTCTTTTAACTCTGAGTGAAGTAGAAGATGGCCAAATGCATTTTTCTTTTTCATTAAGATTCATAAGTGCTCTGAGATTCTTCGTACGTCAAGGGGGTCGAGATGCTGCATTTTCTACCACTCAGATTTTCCTGCTACAATAGCATATATAATTACAGTCATTAAATTGCAACAGCCTAAGTATGAAAAGTTGTTCAGTGGAATGCTGATTATAAAAGCGTCATGTCTGTTGAAAAGACCCCTGATGAATGGTAAAGACAAAGTGGCCGGGTTCAGAGTGCTTTGCTGTGGTTTCCCAAATCCCCTGAAAGATCAGGAAGGGAGGATGGAAAGGCACTGTAGCAAAGAGGCCAAGATAAAGGGCCACGATCTTTCCTCACAGCACAATTGAAACATAATTATTTCATGCCAGATTGTGTGCTCAGCAAAGCCCTGAATAGGGGCCGACATTTAACTTTAATTAGCTGTGATTTATTCATACTGACTGGATCGCGGGAAGAAATTGGATCATCTGATTATAGTCAAGCATGAAAATGACCTGATTAAACACTTAATGGAACCTAGGGAGGGGAAACAGAGGAACCTTGGGCAGAAGACGTTGGGACAGCATTGAATCATCATTGATCATTTATATCCTTCGAATACACACAGCAAACAGCTATCCTTGTATGTCTATTACCTGATTTAGGCTGTTATCAGATGTTTTTGAATCAAAACAGGAAATAGCTTAACATCTGAGATGGCCAATGAACTGTTTTCAGAAAGGGGATTTACATATTTTATTCTTACATTTTGCTCTTTCTTGTCTTCTTAGGTGTGCCGACGAATGAGAGTCCCGAGTCCAAGACTTGTAGCTCGGCCAAAGTATCTGGTCTCCAGCGCAGCCAGGAGCAGAGCATCAGCGAGGTGCCCTTCACGCCTCCCGTGCCCAGCCCCACCCCAGCCTCGGCGCCTACGGGCTCCCCGGCCCCCGCTGCAGCGGCGGCCCCCCCAGAGCCCCCTAGGTCGTGCCTCCCCACCCCGCCTCCACTCAGTGTCAAGAGGGAGCAGCAACCTCCGCCCCCTGTCCCTAGCCCTCCCCTGTTGAGGGCGCCACCCCATCCCTACCCTCACCCCCACCCTCACCCCCAGCCCCACCCACACTTGCACCAGGAGCACCGTATTCTTCCGCCCCCACAGCACCACGCGCGGCCAGTAATCAGCCACCAGGTGCATCACCCGCTGCAGTACAGCAGCCTCCACGACATCAGGTACGTTGTTACACGCGTGCCTCCAGGAACACAATAGGAAGCATTTGTACTTCATTTAAAATGGCTGCCCACCAAGAATTGTTGTAAACCAGCTTTGCAAAAAAAACACACTACCAGTGCATTCATGCTATAACTGTAACGCACTGCTGCTGTGTTAATGGCATATTCAGCAGCTGAGGTCTGTCTGTGTAATAGTGCGTTCAGTTTACTTTGTAAGTCAGAAGCCGCAGCTGCAAAAAAAGACAAAACAAGGTCCTTCCCTAGGCTGTTTTGCAGAGGCAGCGTTACTTCGTCCAGCGCCCAAGAAGACTGTGATTGGTTTAAAGAAATGCCAATAAACTAGAGCACATTTTCTCCCATCCCAGAATGCTGTGTGGACTAGAGCTGTGTGGCCCGACAAGGCTTGAGCCCGACATTTTGATTGACAGCTTTTTAGAAGGCCAAACCCGTTACAGCCCGTCATTATTCAGATGTACGCACGCACACAGATCTTGTGCCTTTTGTCAAGAATATGTCCTTTATGTCATGACTAACATAGGCTATAGGACATTTTCGTGCTAATCAAAACACATCACCTGACCGCGCAACCCAGAGCTCAAGCCCGAGTAAAATGATAGAAATTAAGACGGGGTCAGGTTCTGGCAAAGATCTTCAGCTCTAGTGTGGACTAGCCAGACCCTCCTCCGCAGCACTGTGGAGGAGGGTCTTGCCATGTGAGACTACAGCCGATTTAACAAGTGGGAATTCACAGTGGGATTTGCCCTAGTTAGGTTAGTCATTGTTGATCAGTTGATTACAACGCATTACAACAACTTGTCCACAAATAGGACTGAATGGTCTGGGAAGGGACTGTGTCTGTGACTGATTTAGTGAGTCACAAAGAAGACAGGAGTGCTAATAAACTGTATGTCACTACAGCGGTCACTACTGTCGATGCACGAAGCAGCCATGTTGGGTTTTGAGATTGGGGTACTGGGAGGTTCTCCGACTTTCCAACTGGAAAATTAGACTTCAGGGGGGGTGATTCCAACTTTGAACTTCCCAATTCCAAGTGCAAATGGAATGCACTATGAGATCTCTAGAAATCTCACTAGGGAAGCAGAAACATTGTATCCAGGGCGTGGTGTTCACTTTCCCTGTTTTATCTTTTCCTGTGACATCAGGGTGTTACATCACTGCCACCTTTAACATGTGCCTGGCAGTCTAGTGGAGACGGCACTAAAATAAACTGCAGCAATTTACAAATTAGTGTAATGTAGTCCAATGCGTCAACATAATGTACAATTCTACACAACATTGATTGTTTTCATGTGGATATTGATTTTCCGCCACGTGTTAACTTGCATTAACCAGTCGTCAGATTTACTGTTTTTCATTAAGTAACGCTGAACATACAGCACATTCAACTATCTCTCGTTTCCCCTCATCTTCTCAGTCTGCCCTCACTTTTTTTGTTTTTTTTTGTCCCTATCTCAGTGTTTTAAGTAGCTTTTTTAAAAGTTTCTTATTTGACGTTTTTGTGTTTTTTAACATGTTTGGTCACTATTGTCAAGATTTTTATCGCTTTTTTCAACGTTTTTGTCACTTTTTCATAGTTTTAGGTGCTTTTTACAATGTTTTTGAGGCTTTTTTTATAATCATCTTTTTTGTTGCTTTTCCCAACGTTTTGACGTTTTTTTTGTTTTACATTTCTGGCTCTTAATTTGACATCCCATATGTTGTGATATATAAATAAAAAATATATAAATATTTTTTAAATGGGGTCAAATTTGACCCAAATACATCATGAGGGTTAAATGTCAGTTTTTTTGGAAAATCATTCCTTATGTTGTCAAAGCAACATGTCAAAGATATTCTCAGTATAGCTGAACTAATACTGAACTAAAAAAAGTAAGTGAACACACAGTTATAAACAGAATAAATATATTTACAATGTACAAAAGATATCACATACAAACAACAGCACACGTTAGTAGTACTCTCCCTGAATGTATCATACTGTTGGATTCAGACTGAATGCTGTAAATGATTAAAATACAGTATGTGTTTGGGCCCCTGGGTAGCTCACCTGGTAGAGCTGGCGCCCCATATAGAGTTTTAGTCCTCGACGCAGCTGCTGCAGGTTTGACTCTGACCTGTGGCCCTTTGCTGAATGTCATTCCCCTTCTCTCTCTCCCCTTTCATGTTTTCAGCTGTTCTATATAAATAAAAGTCTAAAATCCCCCCCAAAAAATACAATAAAACAGTCTGTGTTCATTTGCATTAATAAACTATAATTCCCTTTTTCCCCTTTGTCTCCCATTACATCTTCAGCCACCGCAGCAGTCCATTGGGTCTTCCCAAACAGCACTTGTCCCCATCCCCTCACCACCACGTCAGCGGGCTCCCATCCTCAGCCCCCGCCTTGCCTCTGTCCATATCCAATCTCTCTACCTCGCACTATTCCTCCCTACGGAGCCCGGCCCATCGCCATCCGGCCATGTTTGCAACCCCAGCCACACTGCCGCCACCACCGACCTTACCGACCAACAGTTTAGTGGTGCCTGGGCACCCCGCCGGCACCCCCTACCCAGGTAAAGCCGCGCATCTCACATGGTTAGTGCAGACAAAACTCTGAGGAAACATGGTAGCTTTAGGGGGACCAACAGTGGCTTTCAGCTTTTTTATGTAATTATATAACACAATTTTGACAAAATAGGAAATTCATGCAGTGTGGTAATGTTTACTATGTTCTGACATTTCTTTATCAGAAGGGTTCAGATTAAAAAAATCTGAAAGTCTGATTTTTCTAAAGATCTGAAGCTTTTTATTAAGCTATCTTTGACTACTGATGTGTACTAGTATTCTGTAAATATATACTCAGAATGCCGGCTGTGTAGCAGTTCAAATAGCAACGTAGCCATTTTTATTTTTCAGTTATACTAGACCTGGCTGCACAGCTCTACTGTATTCATGTGACAATTACAGATCTAAGGAAATATTTCTGTATGCATAGCATGCTACAGTACCAATGCATACTAACTGGAGAACTAGTCTTCAACATGTAATAATTAGCAAAATATGTATTATATGATTTTGAAAGTTGTCAAGTGTTCACACATAATTTGCTGATCTGGTAAGTGCCATTTATTACATTTCTTTAAATATTTATCCTTTGATACTGCACAGTACAGTATATGTTTTATATTTCTAATGATGTCATAAGTCATTTTTTCATTGTTTATTTCCTCCTTTACTGATTTTATACATGGGGCTGAAAAGGCTGTTACTCTGGCATACTTAATTGTTAAAGGGAAAACATATTTTACACAAGGGCTTTTGTCTTGTGATGAAAAGATTGCTTTGGATTTGGATCAGTTTCAAGAGTCAATAAGTGAATAATAAATGATAATTTTGCATCAATCTCAAAAGTACTGTATTTAGCCCATGAAATATTAACATGTAGACATACAGTAATCCAGTTAAAGAGCTCTTTCCCCAAGATAAGCATATTCCTTTATTGTTCTGACTGTAAATATCAGGAAAGCAGTCCAGTTAGTGAAGCGGCCACAGATACTTAAAATAACCTAATTTGAAAAATGTCAAAAGGCCTCACAAGCCAGTCACCAGTGTGCAGCAAAGGGTGCACTTACATCTGATTTCACTATAAAAGAAAAAGCAAAAGTAAAGTAAAACTCTTATTTCCACTGGTGGAGAACATCATTCTTTAATTTCTAAGATGGATTGTCTTTATTGTAGCTTAGTAATTTTAGAAGAGTGATGAGGTGACCGTACAAAGGCTTGGATACTACACTGGAAAATGTCAGCTATCAACTGGACAATCATCACAGCTGGAGACATCTTTGGTGTACTGAAAGCAGCACTTTTAATCGTCACGTGTTGAAAAATGGTGCACTCGGTCAGCAATCTGATGCAACCTCAACAACCACAATAATGTGTTCCCCGGCCAACAATATGTCATTTGTAACGATTTGACAATATTTTCAACGATTTCACCAGAACAAGTATTGCAATAGAAGGGAACAAATGTCTCCAGTGATGATGGGTGTCTCCAAAATATGTAATAAATACAGTGGTGCTCATACGTTTATGAACCCATGCTAAAGTTGACTAAAAAGAGGAAATTAAAAAAAAAAAATCATCTTTTGGAAATTGATCTTCATTTTTATTCCAAAGGCCAAGAGAACTTTATAAGAATACATAGAATCCTGATCCATGAAATAACTGGCCTTTAATAATAAAAATGTTCCTGTATTTTAACATAGGGGTGTATCTATGGGAATTTAACATAGGGGGGGTGTATTTTAACATACTTATGCCCCCTGTATTTTAACATAGGGGGGTGTATACTTATGCCCCTGTATTTTAACATTTTTGTATACTTATGCCCCATTTTAACATAGGGGGGTGTGTACTTATGCCCCCTGTATTTTAACATAGGGGGGGTATACTTATGCCCCTGTATTTTAACATAGGGGGGGGGGTGTATACTTATGCCCCCCCTGTATTTTAACATAGGGGGTGTGTGTATTTTTAACTTATGCCCCCTGTATTTTAACATAGGGGGTGTGTACTTATGCCCCCTGTATTTTAACATAGGGGGTGTATACTTATGCCCCTTATACCCCTGTATTTTAACATAGGGGGTGTATACTTATGCCCCTGTATTTTAACATAGGGGTGTATACTTATACCCCTGTATGCCCCTGTATTTTAACATAGGGGGTGTATACTTATGCCCCTGTATTTTACCCCCTGTATTTTAACATAGGGGGGTGTATATGCCCCCTGTATTTTAAGGAAAAACATTTATTTATTTAAGATACATTATTCATTCACAAAGAAAATTGGTCTCCTTAATTGTTGGATTTTTCTTAATGTTTTTAATTTAGGCATTAAGATTATTTCCAAAAGATGATTTTTTTATTCCTCTTTTTAGTCAACTTTAGCATGGGTTCATAAACATATGAGCACAACTGTATGCCAGTTGTGCATTAACTTTCTAATAGAGGGCAAGAGTGTGTGTGTTTTCTGCTGGGATGACTCTTGGTTCTTTCTTGTCTTTAGATACCAGCCTGTTGATATCATTCAACCAACCAATCATGTATTGCCAGCCTCATTCGGGGATTCTGATTGGCACATTGTCACAGGCAACTCTCTTACCACCACCAATGAGTCCCCACGTAGAAAACCCTCACAGCATGAGCTGGAGAAACAGAGAATGCCAGGTGACTATTTTCTCTTCTCTTCTACCTTGTTGTGAAGACTGACTGGGCGCCCGTGCCTTTTTTTTCTTGTGTCCCCCACTTCCCTCTCCCTGCCCCCCTTTTGTTTTCTTCTTTTTTTGCTTTTTTTTTTGTTTGGTTTTCCTCGCTCTCCTTTCTTACAGAGCATGACCTCCTGAGGCAGGAGCTGAACAACCGCTTCCTGGTTCAGAGTTCAGAGCGGGGCCGGGGGCCGTCCGCCTCACCGCTGGCCCCCGTGTCGCTCCTGAGGGCCGAGTTTCACCAACACCAGCACATGCACCAGCACCAACACACCCACCAGCACACCTTCACGCCCTTCCCCGCCAGTCTGCCCCCGGCCGCCATCCTCACCCCGCCCACCGCACCCCCCATGGTGCGTACCCAAGCCAGAAATGTGAGGATAAGTAAAACAAAATTTAAAAAATAAATAAATAAAAGCTCCAGTAACTTCCCACCCACCCACTTGTCACCCCTCCCAAACTTCTCTTTAATCAAATCCTCCCTTTTTTTCTTTACTCCAAAATTCACCAAATATAAGTCCCGTAGCTATAGGAACCCGTCCCTCCGATAAATATGATACTGATTCTGTTTGAATTTTGCTCTTTGATTTCTGCATACTGTCCTGCCGCTAAAGTCTGAGAGCTAATGAGAAGCTGGGAGCAACACATCTGTTCCACTCTAATAAGGACAAATGCTGGCTGCCACCTCCCTGCCACACACACACACACACACACACACACTAGCATGTCTTCTAGTTCATCCACATACATGCCAGTTGCTGCTCAGGTTGGTCAAACCCGACCAAGAACATGTACATTTAATGCTTTGCAACTTCTTCATTCATAGTGGAATTTAATATAAACTGTAAATTCACACTATGCATCATGTTTCATGAAGGCCATTTTCTGATATTCAATATTACCAATATTATTTAAATTATTCACCCTTATTTCAACTTTGACATAGATTTTACTGTTCAGTGCTGAGGATCAAAATTGTCTGAAGGCAGCCTTTCAATTGTTTGCATATGGATGTGTTTTAAATGTTTCATTTGCCTGTTCACAAGGAGCAACAAAGGCCGGATGTGTGTGTGTGTGTGAGAGTGAGAGAGAGTGTGTGGGCACATAGCTCAAAGGCAACCAGTCGGTTAAATGACCTCATTGCGGATGAAGGAGGGATGACATCACTGCAAAACTGTTCTGATAATGTTTGTAATTGCTTCCGTGGGGTGGGGTCGGCTCTCAGATTAGTACAGAGGAAAAAAGGTTATGACTATTCATCCATCATTTCAAATGCACAGCAATCTCTGGCAGTGGATTTTCAGACGAGGCCTCCATTTGTCGCTTTTTGGCATTAGTCTAATAGATGTAATCCATCATGTCATGACCTCTGATTAAGAGCCTGTGGTCCCATTAAGGCCCGCTGCAAGATTACCCCCATCCTGTTTATTAGAAATCAAAGCTGTGGTATTTACGGCACAGTCACAGATAAGTATAGAGACCGTTTAGACCGTTCTTCAGCCAGCACACATGCCTTTATCTGGTCTGCTGTTCATTCCTGACATGGTAGGAATTATATACACTACACAGTCGTCTCTTTGAAGATGAAAGAGGCGATTTTCCTCATCTCGCTAATGCTGGCATAATGTAGCAGTTGATGTACATACCTCCCCCATCTCTTGTTGTTTTGTTACGATGGGATTTGAGACTGCCATTAATGTCCTCTACTGTTTTTCCCCCTTTTAATTTAAACTGTGTTGTTGTTTAACTTATGCCTTTTCCTTTCCCTTCCTCCCCTCGGTAACAGGGCTGTTTTCCTTCTCTTTGGTTCTTGCTTAGAGAGGCAGGAGTAATGATGATGTTGTGGTTGGTTTTACTGTACTGTCATGAAAAGGCAAAAGTATGGCCCTGTTGTGCATCCTTTCTCTCTCTCTGTCTCTTTTATTTTCTCCTGCTCTCATGACGCCCCATGTCATTTCAACTATGTAACAGTCCTTGGCTAATGGCTGTAATTAATTAAATTATGAAGCTTCTATTTTAGTTTTTTGTTCAATGCCCTTAAGCAGCTGGCTTGCCAAATGGCCCCCTATGCTCCTGCCATGTCTTTGGACAAAGAATATCCTTAATTGTTATAAGATGAAATATTAAACTTTAATTAGCCAAAGCTGTTTACTATAAAACTGTGACAGGCATTATCATTTTAAGGGCAATTTATTTTGTTCTTACTAGGCCGTAAAGTGGCCAAAATCCCTCTCCCAGTGGCAGACATTAAACAGGTCGGGCTTTCACAAATGCAGAGGAGCTGTTTAAAGAGCTCGGAAGCTGGCTCGCCGTTTCCTCTCAGTCGGCTGTCTGTCTTTGATTTGGACCCATTATCGGCCACAAACGGAGCCGCCGCCAACACCAGCGCCGCCATTTTATGTGCAGATGTGAACGGCTCTGCTTCACCAGAGGGCCCCTGACCCAAACCCTGCATCTCTATTAGCCAACCCTTCACCCACTCCCTCCCTTCAACCACCCGTGTCGCTGCACACACAGAAACACTGATTCATACCCATACGTTTTCCTGTTTTATATAAACCCCAAAATGTCTGCGCCTGCCAAGAGAGCTTTGTGAAAACACTCGCAAAAAGTACCTGCAAATGGTTTGTGTATTTGCAGAGTAGGAATAAGTTACTGTCACTTTTAATTAGCCTGTTTCAAAATAGAGAGACAGTATTGGCTTGCAAACAGACATACAAAGTCCCCATTCATACATAGGGCAACATTCTCCGTTCTCTCCCTCCCTCCCTCCTCAGTTTACTGAATAGATTTCCATGTGTTCAGGACATGATCAAAAACGACGTTGTTTTTATACGGCAAATTCCAATTGGGATTATTCTGTTAGGTAAAAGCTCTGCCACAGAAACACAGACACAGTTTCCTCACATCAATTCAGCATATCAGTTTCATGCTGACCTGTCCTGCATTAGCTCCTAACCATTGCAAATGTCATCTACTCGATTCTGTTTCAATAATCAAAAGGTTTCATATATTCTTTCCATGATTTAATGTACAGATAATTGGCAAGGGGGGTTTTTTGGACTAAATTTTGATTTTGAAATCTGACACCCAGAACAAGCTGTATGTCTCCACATACTTCCATCTATACCATTGGGGCTTGTTGTAGGGGGAAAAGAAAGCCGTAGCAGTCAAATGCAATTAGATTTACATTTCTACACATTTTCCTGTGAATAAAAACAACTGGTCTGGTTTTAAAATAGGTCTGATTCTCTTAGCTGGGCCTCCACGCCCAACCTCTGGATGCTCAATTGGAAAATCGTGCAGGCTGTCTTCATCTTGGCAGCGTGCTAAAGCGGTCGTATTGTTAGTCATTTATCTGCCTATCTGACCATGCAGTTTAAGTAAACCCATGACCGATGCAAGCCAGCTGCTTAACCCACGGGCTTATTATTCTGGATCAACACCCTGCTTATGAACAGTAACAGATGTTAATCATGTGTTTTGTTTTTGTGATGTAAAAATAATAAGACATTATTATTAAAGAAGGCTTCTTCGTGAAGGATTTTGGTTAAGTAGATAATTTTGTTTCCTAATTCTTTTCTTTCCTATTTCTTCCAGTTTGACAAATACAGCCCCAAACTGGACAACCCATTCATCAGACATTCAAACGTGAGTTTCTTTTTGTTGTTCTAATTTAGTTATTTGCATTTGGCAAATCAAATATTTGGCATATTTGAATGTTGCCGTGAGAGCCTTTATTGTGGCTGTGGTTTTTGTGTGTGCATATGCCTGAGTCCTGTACGTATCTCTGTATGATTTCTCTCCCCAGTTCTTCCCTTCCTATCCCCCCACCATGCCAGGCATGCCCCCGCTGCTCCCACACTCAGGACCCTTCAGCTCGCTGCAAGGAGCCTTCCAGCCCAAGGTCAGCCCCACATCCCCACCCTCAACCCACCACCTAACAACAAGAAGGAAGCATGGGTCCAGTAGAAATCACACAAGCTTGTACACAATTGAAATCTCCAAATGTTTCAAATTAATTAAATGATTTAAAATTTTGGCATGCTTTGACTTTTTTAGACTTCATAAAAAGACTTTGCATGGGTCAAAATGGCTACACACACTCACTATCACTATAGCAACTAATTTAGTAACCAGAGACACTGTGCTGTAGTTTTTGGTTGGATGAAAAAACTGCATGTGCAAATAAGCACTATATGTGTGTCATAAAAAATATTTTAATGGTAAATACAGTATATAAAAAGAAAAAAGTAAAAGAAAGTCTAGGTTACACACTATACTTTCATTAGATATTTTACCACAAACAATTCTTCTGTTTGTCTTGGGTGAACTAAAAAATCAGGAGAGCTCTGAACACCGACGATGCTAATAAACCTCACCTGATCTCATTTAAAATCCATAAATCCCTCTATAATACTCTGTCAGACTTGACTGGACCTGAACCCGGGTCAGACCAGAGAAAGCAATGTCTGTCTGTTTAGGGGAGCAAAGAAGAGAAGATGCAGGGGCCGTGAGGATGCCAAGGATGGGAAGTGGGAGGGTGGGAGTCTGTCTGGCAGATGCCCAGCGGCTGTGACCCGGTGTAAGCCACCAATCAAAGCTGGCCTAAATCCGCTGGCCCTGTTCCCAGGGGGCTCTGTCATGGAGGGGCCCTTTTTGTCCAAGGCCCCTCCAGATGGTTAAAGGAACAGTCTTATGCGTCCAAAGCCTCTGCTAAGTATTCTTGGAGAGGAGACTTGTTTTTTTTGGAGGGGGGGGGGGGGGCTGGTGACCTAGGTCACCCTGCAGGATCTCCCTATCCCTGATGTAGCAATGGATTAATAAGGCTGATCTAGGCACTTGCGCTCCAAAGACTTAGAGAGGAGCTGGGGGGGGTATGAGGGATGTGCTACTGTGTTACTCTGGCAGGGCGCAGCGCCTGCAGCATCATCGCCATTTTATCTACTGACGTCAGCCGTACAGTCGCAGCCGTGGAGCATTAGAGAGCTATCCTGCTACTAAAGGAGGACGTAAGGTTTGAGTGATGCTGTTTTCACTAGCTCGAGGATCTTGTAGTGCTTTTAAAACCGAGTTGAACTACTGTATGTATGGATTGTATGAGAGGACATTGAGATAATGGCAGTGAAACCTGGGATTACAAAAGTTACTTTTATGTATTGTCTAAATTAAAATAAAAACAATTAAAGAAAGCTATTTCTTTTTATGATTGTAAGGTACTCTTATTAAGCATTCTACCTCTTATGTAGGTCCCATTATGAGAATCATCACATGCAGTCAAAATGTCTGCCAAAGTATACTACCTAGTACAACTTATACTAGTAAGGAATTACCGAAGATGTGGTTGATCACCATGTACCTCTTTCTCTTTGTCTCGCCTTCTATCTGTTAGGCGTCTAATCCCATTGACGTTGCGGGACGTCCTGGAGCAGTCCCTCACACACTCCTACAGAAGGATCCACGGGTAAGCATCCGGCCGATAGCATCCCAGCCACTCTGCTCTCCCTGTGCGTCTTCTGGTGAAAGCCACACACATACAGTATGTGTCTCAGAGACATGAGAATGCATGCTCATTGAGACGAGGCATTTCTCCCCGTGCATCTCTATGGACACATTTTTATACAAGGTGCCTGAAAGTAAGAACATGCCTTTTTTTAGAAGGAAAGTTCCAGTGTGAATTGAGCCTCCCAACACTGGTGATTTTTCAGCCTGCAAACTGCACATTTTGGCTGTTTCTCTGTGTTGTTGATGATAATGATGACTGTCCGTTTGTCCATACAGATAACAGATCCATTCAGGACATCTGTTAGGGTAAGTGGTTGCCTTGTCCATCTTTTGTTAAATGTGTCATCTCTCTGGCCAGGCCACAAAGTCTAAAACTGCAAATTCTTCAACAACTCTTGATCAAGGAAATTCAGGGTTTTGGCTGTATTTAAGGATAGCTTTGAGGTCTCTATTGGGCTAAAGTCAGGGTTAGATTTTTTTCTTAATCCGTTGCCTGGTTGAAAAATTCGGACGAGTTCCCACTTTGTAGTTTGGCCAGAAAATCTCAATGCCAGAATCCATTTTTAGCTCCCTATATCAAAGCCAGCAGGCTAACCCCAGTTTCTCTCTAAATTTTTAGAAACCTGGCAAGTGGTGCGCAGTGCATGTCCAGATCGCATGGCAGATCTACCACCACCAGCAGAAAATGAAGGTGCGTGAGATGGATAACAATGTCTTTCAGGAATCTTGCTGTCATGTAAAACCAGATACAGTATATTGGTAAAGGAATAAGTCATAGTTGGAACTTTAGTGCTGTAAAAGAATCTATACTGGAGTCAGAACGACCATCTGGGTGGGAAAAGGCAGATGACAAAAAAAAATGTTTTTTCTCTGACACAGTCTCAAAAATTCAGTAAGAAGGTTACAAGTAAAGGCTCTGTGCATGGCTCACTCCACCTAAAGAAAAAGAGGCAGATCATAAACCATCACATTTATAGCACTCAGTGACAGAATTAGTAGTTTTTATTGAAGATTTGAACACAGACAAAACATGCTTGTGTGGAAAAACTCACTGACAGTGGATGGTGTGGCCTTGCCATGGAGATCCTCAGCTAATGCCTCTGGCCGGGTGGTGTCAGTCCGTCTTGGGCTTTGAACCCCCGTTTCCAAAGATTTAGTGTCCCTAATCAGCTTATATATATTTGTTATAATACAGTTGGCCAGAATTGGAGACATGGAGCCATTGTTGATGTTTCGGTCTTCCTCTGATCTCTCACCCAGAGTAGCCGAGGATAAATCTCCCTCACTCTAGTTGTTGGAAATGTTTGGTACTGTTGTCTACCGACCTAATTTTCTCCATCTGTCTCCCTCTCCTTTTCTCTGCCTCTCTCAACTATAGCAAATGCAGCTGGATCCTCACAAACTAGACATGAATGGGAAGCTGGACCTGTTCAGTAGACCCCAAGCTCCAGGAGTGTTCCCAGGGTTTCCGTACACTCATGACCTGGCACGACCCCTCTTCTCATCCACAGGTCAGTAGCGTCTCCCAGCACCCATTGCAGGGTGATGAGCTGCACCTTCCAAGAAAAATTATTCAAAATACTCAAATTATCCTGTTCTCAAAGCTTTCCAATGCAATTTTTGTCTTTATGCAAATGGGCATTTACAGCGGCATGTCGGAATTCTCCCTTCACCACTCTGATGAAATGCATCAGGGTTTTTTCTCTCCTCTCATGTAATGTTCACTTAATTATAGTGCTTTTGTAGCAATGTTTTGCCAGTAAAGGGAGTCAGATATGTCTATGAATATGGATGACTCTCGCTTAGGTAATTGACTGATTTTTCCCTGCGTTGGAGGGCAACAGAGAGGCGAACGGCCTTTGACTGGTAATTATGCAGTGGTGTGTCAGAGGCACTGCTGTAATTGGTTCTTTCATTAACAATTCATGGAAATGAGTGATGGTAACAGTGTTTTGTGTAAAGAGGCCAGCTTGTTGCACAGTCAGGAACTGACCTCAATAAGCAACTATAGACAAATATCAACGGCTAGTTTGCTCAATGGCATTACTCATCGCCTCATACGCCATCTTTAAATCCCTCTAGTGACATATATTCAACAAGTCTGTGATGCAGTTGTAAAAAAACATTTGTCACATTTGAACTTTTAGGCTACATTTATATTGCTACAATTTGTTTTTATGCAATATTTCAAGCCACAACTAGTTTAAACTATAAACTGCATATCTAATGACCATTCACGTATACTTGGCATGTGCAAGTCAATGTAAACAGGAAGCAGCATGTATACTCCGCCCGGTTGGTGTTGCCATGGTAGTAGCTTTTAGTTGCAGAAAAGACTAGAGCAGTGGTGAAAATAAGACCAGAGACTTCTTCTCTGCTTAGACCGGCGAAGACGTAGAGCTGTTACTGAAAGTAACTCGTGACTACAAGGCGACAGAAACAGACTGGCAGTCTGTCTGATGTTACTCTGCAGTTGAAAATCATGGATGTGTAAATTAAAAATATAGAAAATACTTTGTAGAAAAAACAACAATGGTGAAAAGTAAGACCAGGGATTTATTATTTAGTTTGTTAGTATGTTTGTTTATGTCTTCACAATTCACAAAGGCAATGTGGTATACTTATTGTGGCAGTTATCCTAAACAATATAACCTCTTTATTGGATGATATTAATAATAACCTTGTCCCTCTCGGCTCTAATAGGCTCCGGCCACCCCGCTCCCTCTCCATACGGCCATGTCCCCCACCCCAGCGGCTTCCTGCCTCCTAGCCATTTGGCAGGTAAGTGTAAGTAACCCCATGTTCAAACCTTTTTTATATTTATCTTCTCTTTCTCTCTGTGTCTCTCTCTCTCGCTCTTTCTCTTTTACACTCATGTTTTAAACACATTAGCCTTCAGGGTGTAATTTGAACCCTCTATACTGTATATTTTGATCTCAGGTTCATTTTGAGGTTAATATGGAGTCCAGTTGGCTAATGTAGTCATTCGGTTGCAGCAGTTCTTGAACAAACAAAAGAGTGTAGCCATCATAAAATCAGACAGTGTGATTCACAATACAGCCTTAAATAATTATGTCTGGGTTTTGTTAAAAAGACTTAGTCTAGTATTCACTCTCCTTCTTTGTTTGGACAAACTATACGCAGTGCAACAGCATATATGTCACTATTTTCTATATGCTTGCAAAGTATTTCATAGGCGTGAATAGGATGTATTTTTATGCATTATTTATTGTCCACCATTCTCTCAGAGAAACTGTTTTGGTTCAGAGTGGCAAGTTGATTCATGAAATAAGCCCTTGAGTCAATCCATTTTGTGCTTATGAATACATGGTGCACTGAGGAGGAAGATTTAGCGAACCAAATTTTCCTGTCCAGGGAATTCATGTGTAAGGAGATTTCTTTATTGTTGTCTTTTTCTAATACATTTACAAGCCCCAGAGCTGAAAATCCTTAAACCCTAATCTGTCGATAAGTCCTGCATTTCCTGATGGATTTTTTGCTGAATTAAAATGTGGCTGCAAATTATCAATTGATGAATGTTGTTCACTGACTTCTCAGGGTAAATGTTTGTGTTACTCCTATAAATCTGGAGGCTCTGGTCTGCGCCAGTGGAGCCCATCAGACACCGACTCTCCAATTAAATCATTGTGGTCTGTCTAGCCTAATTTTTACAGCTTCTAATTCCCCTGTCCTTCGACTATTGTCTAATTTAAGCTGAGCTCCAACAACTCTAAAGTAATTTCCCCATGCAGCAGTGTTCTTCCACCCCAGCAGGGTCAGGGACACTCCACTCCAGTTAGTGGCAGTGAATCCAGCATCCTGGCGACCTGGATACTGCAGGATTACCAGGCATAGAACTAGTGTGGCAGCGCTAAAAAAAAAAAAAAAACACAGCTCGCTTGTAAGAGAAAAGCCGAGTGGAACGGGTTGGTGTTGGGGTGTGCACCGCTAGCCAGCCCCCCCTTTTGCTAATCCCTGTTTGGCATTTTACAGATCCTTTCAGTCGCTCCAGTTCCTATGGCGGCCTCGGCAACCTTTCAAGCAGTGCCTTCGGAGGATTAGGCAACCCCTCGCTTGGTAAGCGCTGGCCCCCTCTCCTCCTCCACCGCTCACCCTTTCAATCTGGCCCCTGTGGCCGGTAGCAGAACAGAGCAGGACAGCGTTAGACCACAGGGAGAGCCAGGAGGGGAGGCAAAAAAAATCAAGACACTTAGCTATAGTTTCTGTGTCAAAACAGCCCTAGCCCAGGGAAGCCCAACAAGGCAGGCCACCACAGCAACCCTCCTCACTGCCTCCACTTCATCCACCAACCAGCAGTCTGGCTTTAATCTGGCTGCGTTGCTGCCAACAGGCACTCTTAGGTCCGCTGTTTGGTGGCAATTCATCTATTAATTATCTGACAAGCCCCTTCTGCACCACCATGGAGCCCCCCCCCCACCACCTTTTCTCTATGGCTTTTCTCTCTTTCTCTTCATCCCTTCTATCTTTTTGTGCCAAATCGGTCACCCTATTGTGAAAATGGATGTGATTGGAATAGACATGCTGTGGAATGCTAAGGTCTCCCTTGGCTTTTCCCAGCCCTCAACTCCAGAGGGCAAGTGAGACTCCCCTGTTCATCCAGTGCAACAAAAAAGAGAGGGGGGAGAAGCCCTTTAGTCCAAAAGCAAATGAGTGGATTTTTTTTTATGGCTGGTGGGTGGAACCATTAACCTCTATCTCTTTCAAACAGCTTCAGTGAGAAAACCTCCAGAGACAAAGACAAAAGCAGCTTTTTGTTGTCGAGTCTTTCTCATCTTATGTGTCCTCAAGAAGGTTTTGTGCCCAATTAACTTACAGCAGGTCCCACGCCTGTCTCTCCCTTCTCTGCAGGGTCCAACAGCATGTTTGGCACCAAGGAGGGGCCAGGAGGACTGCCCACGTTTGGCAGCCCCCACCACGACACCTGGAACAGACTTCGACGCACCCCGCCATCTTTCCCCACCCCGCCACAGTGGCCCAAAACCGGAGACGTCGAGAGAAGCAGCTCAGCCAACAGCCACGAGAGAGAGCGAGAGAGAGAAAGGGAAAGAGAACGGGAGAGGGAAAGAGAGAAAAGAGACTCGTCCATCGGTAAAGAAGAGAAGGATAAAGACAGGTGAGTTGCTTTTCATGTACTTTTTGGCTGTTATTTTGATGATATTAGTGATATATCAGTTATATATCTGCAATAATGCAATTACTATATGTTGTCTGCTGTCATCACAATTCCACATTTCATCTGATTTTTGATCTGGGACTTCATTGTATTGTTTCAAAGCATTAAAAGCATTAAAAATTTCCCCCGAGAAATCTGATCATCTCACACACAGCCCATGTACATAAAGGACAGAAATTGTGAATATTCTTTTCATTCATGTACTCAAATTCATGATCACAACTCTAAAGACGTGGCCAGAATAATGATCCCTTTTCCTGCTAGCATTAGCATATATACAACATGATTAAATTATGTTTGGACAAAACAAAAAAACACTTGAATCACCCAAATCAGCCCTGGAGATAGAAAGATGTACTGTCAAAGACAAAAGACAAATAGTGACAATTCTCCAGTCCATTAGTCATATTCGTAGAAACTGAAATAAATTGAATTCATGGTTCCAACAAGGAAACAGACACAAATCAAACAGGCAACAAGCAGCTCTGAGAGAAGCTATCTCTCAGAAATCAATTGAAAGGATCTCTGTGGATGAAAGAGGAAGACAGGAGCATGGTAACCTATATTCTTTTGAAAGAGAATCATAACCCAGATGTAAATCCCATTGGTAAATCATCCCTAAATACAATCCACCGACATGATATATGACTGGCACAAACTAAAACCCTTTCATTATGTTATCACAGGGATTCTGTGGATCGTAATCGCCACTCCAACCGTTCATCTCCTGCCTCGGCGCCAGTAAGCTACCAGATCAGCAGCCTCATTCGCACAAACAGCCAGAACTCCTGTGACTCGGGTCGACATCACAGTGGCAGTGTGGATCGGGTCCGTGAGGCTGAGAAGGAGCTGCTGGAGCGCCACAGAGAGTCTTCCACGCTGGGGGACGTCAAGGTGAAGGAGAGCCGCTCGCCCGCCAAGGAGATGCTAGAGAGGAGATGCTCAGAAGACTCCATCAAACCCGCTCAACGCTCTCCTTCTCCGTACACCAAGGCTGTGATCAATGAGCAGGGCATGAAGATGGCAGGTGGGCCCCCGCCTACACTCAAGGACAGCGAGAGGAAAGAGCCCCCATCCGCAGAGCTTCCTGCACAAGGTGAAAAGTGACATGAAGATTAAGGAGGAGAGGAAGGAGGAGCAGGAGGTTGTGGTGGTGAGTTCCGAGCCCGCCCCACAACCCCCAGCCCAAGCTCACCCTGCTCAAATCAGCCAGCCTTTAAACCCGCACCACCATCACCCACCTTTGTCCCATCAGCCCCTTCTTCCGTCGTCACGTGGCTGTGACATTCCAGCACCTGGCCTGCACGGTGTCCCCATGGCACACTCTTTGCCTATTTCCATGAGTGCCATGCCCCAGATGGGCAGCCTCAATGTGCTGGACCGGGCACGCATGGCTCCGTTCATGGGAGTGAGCCCTCTGGCAGGAAGAGAACGCATGCCCCACCCGGCCTTCCCCTGGGACCCACTCAGAGAGGCCTACCGCAGCCTGGACCTGCAGCGGCGCATGGACTTCCAGCTCCGGGCCGAGCAGGGACATCGCTTCCCCAGCGTGTACGAACAAGAACGAGCCTACCGCGAGAGGGAGGCTCATGACTACTCACACCACGAGCACCTGTTGGAGGTGCGCAGGGAGCACGAGAGGATGAGGCAGCAGGCGGAGGAGCGAGAGCGCCTCCACCTGAGAGAGGAGCTGGACAGAGCACGCCTCCATCAGCTGCACCAGTCCCCCATGGAGGGCCATCTACCCCACATGCCCCCCTTTATGCCCCACCTAGGCGGCATGCCCTACCCGAGACTCAGCCCCTCCACCGGACACAACGGCCCTCTGAACAGAACGCCCCCTACTGCCGCACTCAGTGCGCCCCCGCCCCTCGTGCCAGCCGGCAGTGCCCGGCCAGCCTCACCCAGGAGGACTACCCCCCTCACCACCCAGGACCCACGGGACTACTCCCCATCTCGCAACCCCAAAGAGGTAGAGGCCCGGTAGCTTCTGAGAAAAGTGCACAAAGTCTTGTTAGACACACACACACACACACACACACACACACACACACACACCCCTTCCCCCAATCTGAAACCTTGTTGTGGACTAAAAGCACTGCTCTTCCCCAGAGAAGAGCAAACCTCCCTAAGGGAAAGGGTATGATTGTACAAAGTAAAGGTGTGTAAGGCTGATTAAGCACATGCCATGACTTTATTTTTAGTGGACTGGAGGTTGAATAATGTCGGTAAAGACAACATAAATATGTGTATGTTTATATCCGACTTAAATATTTGATAATTATTAATATATTAATCAAATACCTTTTTTCAGCTTTGTGCGAAAAGAGTGGTCCTAAAATGAGTTTGTACATTTCCTATCCTTGTTTCATGTATAGATATCATTTCTATGAATTTTATGTATTTTGTGCATTAGTCACACCTTTTACAATATTTATCCCAGTTGATTGTGAGACATATCCATTATGACCCACTGTAAAGACTGGATTTGGTTTCAACCTTCAGTGATTTAACCTCATGGTGCCAGGATATCCTCAATGATGACAATGTACAATGTTACATTACCGATTTGTTTTGTTCATTCGTTTGCCTTTGAGATATGCAGATAAATATATATTATGAGGTCTTTGTTCAGTCTCTGTAAAGAAAACTGATGTAAATAACTTGTTGATATTCCTTCGCTGCAAAATGACTGTAAATTTATTAGTCTTTTTAACCATTTCTAGAAAAACAAAATTAAATGAAACATGGGGGAATGACTTCCTTGTTGAATATCATGGCGACAGACAAGCCTGGCCAATGGATGAAAAAGATGACGGGAGGGTGTTGTAGGGGGCCGAGAAGGATCTTCTGCAATCTATGCAAAGCAGCACACAGCACCCTAATGAAGAGATCACCCTGAAGGAGAGGACACTATCTGGTGATACTGAGAGAAACTTGGATTAACACATGTTTATAAATAATGATGGAATTATTAAAAGACTTCCAAGTCAAAAACTGGACCATCCCCAGACAAAAAAGGACACTTTTTAGTGGGTGGCAAAAAGGACTTTCTCTGTCAACCTTGTGGTGTTGTGCAGTTGTTTTCTTAGACTCTTGTATACAAAACAAGTAGAGTTTTAGGCGTGCAAAAAAATGAAAATGAACATTCTTGGTTTAAAATGTATGGAATAAAGTTTGGACCTAATGTCAGACATTCGTTACTGGTCTTTCATCCTGGCACTTTTTGTCAGTGCTGACTACAAGAACTGAATTTGTCTGTGAGCCAAACCTGCTGAGTGGAATGTTGATGTGAGGTTGATAGCTTTGCCAATAATGCTTGTCTCAGTTTTCAGAATGTAGAGTATTTGCTTATCTGTAAGCTATTACTTTGAAATCATAAAGGCAACATACTTGGCCCGACAGAGTAGCCTAAGCCGTAAGATCATTTGACCATAATCTGTCATACATGAGCTGCAGAGCTCCTCAGAGGGGATCGATGAGATTGGGCCAAGGCAATACGGGGAGGGACTAATAGGACATTGATTTTGTATGAAAGCAGGTTTTGAGTGTTTGTGTTGCAGGTAACCGGTATTGACTGGCAGCCCAGCCGCATATTGACCTGCGGTCTGGACTCATTAAGAGGAGCAATGCCTGGGAGGCAGGCTATCGGATGGTGGAGGAGAGCCTCCCCTCGCTTCTCATACACCCCCCTCTCCTTATGCACACCACTCATCTGTTTTTCTAATGAGGCCGGAAGACACTCTGGAGTGGGCTGCGGAGGGAGCCCTGAGGCGCCCCGTCCTGTTATTGACAAGACCTCGGCTGTGCTTGCCGCCTGTCCAGAGACAGCCAATTCATCCTGATAATGCCCCAACTACTCATCTCGCTGCTGTGTGCCGTGAGACCCACCAATCCTGTCCCATGGTATCAGCCCATAATGACAGCGTGGATCAAACCGTGGCCAGGTCATTAGGGGATGTTATTGAAAATCAATGGTGATCCTGTGTCTCACACACTCCGGCAGGGTTTTTTTTTTTTTAAAGGGCTCCTTGAAAAGGCTGTTTGCCAGAATGGGGCAGGCGTTTTGGGAAGGCCTAAATCACTATCACTTTCAATTTAAGCTCCTGGTAATTGAGCCACATATTCCTCCAGCGGGTAGCATCTGTCAGTGGCCAGCTTCACTTTAGCGCTGTGTGCTTTAAGTTCTAATCATCTAGTCAACAGCAGGTACTTAACCCCTGTACTTGTTACAGAATAGTGATTTTTCCTGTAACTATTATTTACCAAGCAAGCTTTGGTAGATGAAAAACACACCTTACATTTTCCCCTGACTCAATCACTCTGTCCTGCGCTCTATCCATTTTACGGCTGAGTGTAGAACGGCCCTCCGGAGATGAAAAGCTCCATCAATTTCACTCATCATCTGGCAAGGTCAATTTATTTCAGCACACAGTCCATCATCAGATGGGAATCAATTGACACATTGCCTAGCATATCCAACCCAGGGTGGGTTATTATAGCTTCTGCAATTGTCAGCTGTTTTCCAGAGCCATTCTTCACATGTCCAGGCTTTTTCTTCTTTTTTTGTTGGCCCAATTGTTTATGATTTTCTATATTTACTCGTTCATAATTTGGAATACATTTCCTATTTGATGGAACATGGTTACAATGGCAGGGCTTCATTCAGCTTGTCAAAAAAGAGCGTGATACAAGATTGAGGTTGTTGTTGTTTTTTAACATATTTCTCCACTAAAATCCCAATTAATAGGATACGGTGGTATCTGAGGTAAGACATTGTTTTATTGTTCCACTAATCCTCTTTATTTATCTGTGAGAAACCTCAATGCAGTGGGTTTAGGATTGAATTTTCATGGTCTCAAATACCTCCAAAAAGTGCTTGGCACAGTGCTCACCCCAGATTCAGCAAACAGTGGAACAGGCCTAAGGGGCTTTTATAGAGCACAATGGCAGCTAATAACACAGTGCCAAGCTAATAAGATGGGCAACAAATGAATGGCTCGGTCCAAGCTCCTTTTCTCTCTTGCTCACTCTTCCCCCGCTGATAAAACATGTATGAAAGCGTTTTTGAGCCGCTATGTAGTGGCTCCCTAGACTTTTCCCCCAGCGAGAGCTAATGCATTAGTTCCCATTTGAAGGCTGTTTTGAAATGGAGATTGGTAATGAGACGGGAGGCCCCTGCCATGATCACATTTGGATTGCTGGGGCCTCCGCTGGGCCTGGTGATTTGGGAGACGGTGGCTCTGCTCGGAGTTCAAGCCCATCTCTCTGCGGGGGTTTGCAAACCGCGACGAGAGCCATTCTAGACCACTAAACTATCTGAACTGTGAACTGAGGAGAGAGCACCGAGTCAAGGGCCTTGGCTTTGGATCCCTGTCGCAGCGCTCTTCGTAGACTGCATGTTGTTTTGACCTCCTAAAAAGGCTAGTAGCACACATCCTTTCCATGTAGCCATCTTTTTTTAGCCCTCAATGTCAACAGAGCTGCAGCTGACAGAAACCAGACCAGTCAGCGGTTAAGGAGAGGACTTGGAAACAGCCAAATGGTGTGAATTCCAGACCCTGGTGACAAAGTGCTGTCTAATGTCTTTGCACCTCTGGACCTATGACAAATATTCCGGCTGTCTCACACCACCACCAATATGGCTGTTCACGGAGACCCGCCAAGGCAGCCTTTTTAGAAAGTGTAAATCACTCACAAAGGGAACCTTAGAGAGCATGATGTGAGACAGGGAGGAGTAGAAGAGAATTAAGGCAGATGGAAAAGAAGGAGGTCCATAACAGTCACCAGCCAAAATAAGTTTTCCACTTCAATTCAATTTTGAGGATTTTTCCAGCCTTTAGTGGAACCTCACAATCTCCCACACTGGCCATATTATGTACACAAGCCATAAAAAATGAATAACATTTATGCAGCTGGGTGCATCTGGCAGCAATAGTCCTCTCATTCAGGGACCCGCAGGATGGCACCGTGCCGCCACACCACCCTCTCTGTTCTATGTATGGGGACTAGACAAGAGAAGACTTAGGGGAGGGGTGGGTGGTGTAAAGGGACAAGGGAAGCTCTTGAATGCTTCAAATGAGTTTAAAAAATACAAGATTTTTAAGGCAAATGGAGGCCATACGTGGCTCGTCCAATTTGGCACGGCCAACCCGCATGATTAGCCGTAGAAACGTTAATCAAAAGTGGCTCAGTATTTGAAGGGGCGGTGAAAAGAACTGCCAGCTGGTGACAACATGGTTTGTGTGCACGGGCCAAGAGTGAAGTTTATTTGAATATGGATCTTGCCGTGACCGTATTTCTCCAGAGCTCAGTTAGCAGAGCGTTCCTTGGCTCATCACTGGGATCGCCTCAGAGCCGCTTGGCATCCGTAAAGGCGGAAGTTTTTCCAAGCCGCAGAATGAGAATTATGATTTAGTCCATCCCCTCTGGTGGTGTGGGCATAGTCATAAGCATTTATTCAGTTTGTCGCTGGCAGAGACGCAACACCTAGTTCTTGGCGTCCATGTGTGAGGGTTTCCGTTCCAATATGAAATTATGAAATTGAAAAAAAGGCTGTTTTTACAGCCCATGCATTAATAACATTCAAAAATAAAACATCCGCTCTTTCCGCATAATGCTATTATGCTTGCCCTCTATTGAAAACACAGAGCTCAATAAATATTAAACTGTCAGTGTTGTTGGAATAAGACCACCAGTACTCTTCAGCAGCAACAGCACCGCCTCTGTATTCAGCTTTCAGCTATGGAGTGGTTTCTGTTGATTTGATACGATAAATGACAGACTGATTGAGCTTTGTTTTCTAGCCCGTTGATTTGGTTTGGCTAAGGTTTGAGTGGCAGTAGTTAACAGATACAGTTACTTTTAGTATTAGGACTCTTAATGTTCTAGGTATGGCTTTAGATGCTATCATCACATTACCTGCAGTCAGATCATATTCCACCACAACAAGCATAATCAGAAACAGATCTTGAACAAGACAAGCTTGTGATCATGGTTCAATCCCTGGACCAGTAGGAAAAACATGATTGGGGAAAGTGAACCCATAACCATCCATCCATCTTCGTCCACTCAGCAGCTCCAGCAGGGGACCCCAAACTTCCTTTTCTCGAGCCACATTAACCAGCTCCCACTGGGGGTGGGAGGTTGGAGATATAATCCTCCACCTATGGTCCTGGGTTTTCCCGAGGCCTCCTCCCACTGGACGTGCCTCTACCTAGTCCTGGGTCTTCCCCGAGGCCTCCTTCCAGCTGGACGTGCCTGGAACACCTCCCTAGGGAGGCCCCCCGGAGGCATCCTTATCAGATGACCAAACCACCTCAACTGGCTCCTTTCAACGCGAAGGAGCAGCGGCTCTACTCCGAGCTCCTCATAGAACCAATAATACAAACAACATGCATGAGTTATAGCTGACACAAATGTTAGCTACCTTATAAGTTAGCTATAACTCACTAAATGTGTTGGCGTATATCGAAAGATTTGACAGTTAAAAAAGTGCAACTGGCAGATCTTGCTGAATCAGATCGTGAATGATGTTCTAAATGGCTTTTGGAACCTCTAGGTTGTCCGGGATTACTAATGGCAACAAATACAGGCTGCATTCCCACATATATCATCAGTCGTATTCCATATTTGCCAAAGAAAACATAGGATTTTTAGCTCCACGGTGATGATATGGGATAGATACTGTAACCAAGTAAATTTATGTCATTCAACTTGAAGACAAATTCTTGTTTTAGATAAAATACCCAAATTACTTGTTTCTGTGTGCGATATTGTGAGCACTTCATACCCCTGAGATGAAAAGTTCATGTTGTCCTTGTTTATGTTGTCTCACATATTTGGCCAATATCCAGATTACTCAGTAGCAACACATCATAAACCTGAGTCGACGGACAAATACATTCATACCATGTTTATCTGAAACATAATATTTTGGCATCACTATCGCAGGGAGGCTCTGTTAAAGGCAGCTCACTGCCTCTAAGCATTTAAAAAAAACATATAAAATATAAAAATATAAATAATGCTCTAATATATATTACATCTGCAGTTAGTATTTTATGAAATTCAATTTTTTTCAGTTCGATACTGTTTTTAGGCACTCCACATTCTTGTGTGAGCTTGTTCTCTTGATGCATATTGGATTGTTTTGCTTCTTTCAGCACATGAAGGTCCACGCTGCTATGCACAGACTGCACTCATGTCATCAACAAGTCATAACCCTCACTCACAAAAATACCAAAGGCGGCCATAATAAGGTGGAAAAGGCCAGGGGATCATATTCTTCATGAGACTGGCTTCGGCATGGCTTCTCAGTATTCCAGGCCTGGATTTGCCCACCTCCCGTGCTCTGGAAATTTGTCTGGCAGCAAACATGCTTTAAAATGCTCTTATCTCCTATCTGGGCAAGGGCTCCATGCACCAAGATAACAAACCCTATCTTATCTTGCTGTGTTCGTTAATGTCACAGCTTAAGGGGCTTGTTCTTCCACTTGCAATGGGGCTTGCAGAGCGGATTGTTTGCAGATTAGTCAACACAGGCCTCCGGAGGTCTTGGAGCGCTTTCAAAATGCTTGTCTTGTCCCACAGACGTTCATTTATGCACACATTGGACACATTTTGGATGCCTGCCGCTTTCCTGTGTCAAATGGCAGGAGTAGTACACAATGGATGGTAGGCATCATTACACACGGTGAGATCTACAGTAATACTTACTACAACAGACAAGCCAGTAGTGCAAGCCAAAACAAAAATATGCATGATAACCTCCCAAGGCCAACTATGTTGTTAGATGTTTTGAGGATGACTTGTTATTATTCTGTTGCTGATTAGCACAGACGCTTGATCAGCGATACATTCTGAAACAACAATCTAGCGGCGCTTACCAACCTAGTAAAACATTCCGCCTGTGATATTCTTATGTATTTTTGTCCGATCTGTGTGGCCAGATTAGTGATCATCCCTTTATGCCACAAGAGTCCAGGCAAAGCTCCATTGACTTCAGCCATCTGGCTATCACACACAACCCTTGGCTACACAGTGGCTTACTCAGTGATTGATTGTGGTGTTGAAGGCCAGCTATTTAACACATCAGAACAACAAGTACTGCTATCAAGCTGGCCCTCCTCATGCCTCGTTTCTGTGCCGCCCAAGAATGTCTCTTATCTCTTCCCTTCTGCTTGTTGGTTTAAGCCAGATAGCATATGCCCACATTCCCCCTGTAATACACCATTGTGCTTATGGTGCAACCCTGACAGTCAGACAGGTTGTAACTGAGATCTGACGGGGGATATAACCCATGTGTTGGTTGGTAAGAGGTGGGCCTTTAAAAAAATATATAATCTGCTTCCATATTGCAGCCTCTGGGAGGAATATAAAAAAGGCATTTTCTTCCCAGCATGCTGCACCAAAAGACTGACAGATGAAAATAAAGACCTGTGTTCCATATCATTAAATCCCGCTCTCTCACCTGATTACATTCTTATTAGTGCCTCCATTCTTCTCCCATTATTGTTACTTCTAGTGAAACAGGCCTGATAATGTGCACTCACTCACGAGATGCACAACCTGCTCATTGCCATCTCTGATTCTTTGTTGTCGGCGAATGGTTTTTAAATTAAAAGTGTGAGCGCGGTGTAATTATAATTCTGGGGGTATTATGAAATCAAATATCACAATGAATGTAATTTTATTTGCTTGTAATCTCTCTCACCCAGGCTAATAGGCGTTTTCAAAGGGCATGCTCGGGGGGGTTAGCGGACCATCTTGACATAGAATGGCTGCTCTGCTCTCTTGCTCCCCTGCTCTGTTCTTTTGTCTTTGATATGCAGGCAAAGAGCTTGACAGCCTGGGAGATGTGGGAGATTTGTCGGCCTGTGATCTCCATGCCTTTCTGACAAATGAACGCCTTTGGCAGAGCTGCTGGAGGTACGGCTCCTCTGCCCTGCTTGAATCCTGATGAGACTATACTCTGGAGCTGCTGGTAATGAAATCAGGGCACAGGACCAAACCGTTGCCAGAAATGACCTTTAATCGACACACATGCAGCTCATTTTGCGTGCGATGACTCAAAATTGCATATACACCTCTGTGCTGTTACATCTAGTAAGTTTTTTCACTGATTTGTGAGACAAAAATAGGACCAGCACACAATTAAAATTTATAGCAAAGCATTCGACTCAACTAGAAATACTAATTTAATAATATATGGTGTGTGTTGCGGTAGTGACAAATAGTTTACATTTAATATTTCCTAGCAATCCTTGATGGCTGATGTTTTATGTATATTCATATTTGACTAGTGGGGTGATTTAGGATGCAATCACCATCCAGTCAGTCTTCATTACACTGGATTAAATTGCATTACATTGATTTCACAAATGTTATTCCTTATACAGTGTACAGTAAAGATTCATCCTTTGGTGTGTCTCTGCAAAGTAAGATGTTAACAAATTATGACCTAAAATTCTGAATCCCCTCAGGATAAATGTCCATATTTCAGCCTCGCAATGAGCAGGAAATAGCTGCTATTGATTCTGGAACGATGGACGAACCCACACTGAGGGATCTCTAAATCACAACACTCTAGTGCACTGTGCACTCTAATATGGTTCCCTTTGATTTCAGCTCTGGACTTCAAGGGGGCTGAGTAATGATTCATAGGAAGAGCAAGCACTACCCCTTGTGGTCCAGTTGGCCCAGTGCAGCATGGGTAAATGGCACCTCCAGCTGCTTCTGGGCCCCTCCTGATAAGTTAACCTTGTGATAACATGCTAATGCCTGATTAATGTTGCCGTAATTAGACACAGCTTTTCACACTCACTTAAGAGGACATCCTCCAGCAATTAGCCCGAGCCGGAGAGAGATAATTTCTGAGAGCACAGCGGAATCACGTTCCTCGAGCTCGCCTGCATTCCCACTTGGCAACATTAAGGTTTATTTTCTCATTATTTCATTTAATTAATCGTTTGATGTTTTATACAGCTGCCACAAGTAATCATTGATCCAATTAGGAAATGCTGATTGACAGCATGGGTGTTGGATTCAATACTCTGCAATACGGCATTCAATTTGCCGTTCTGACCTTATCAGAGGATCTGCACAGGATTCTGTGTTCAACACTGAATTCCAACTAAAAAAATATAATCATTTCCCTTAAGAATATATTCTGCATGGATGGCACACCTTTGCGTGGACGTGTTTGTGTGTGTGTGTGTGTGTGTGTGTGTGTGTGTGTGTGTGTGTGTGTGTGTGTGTGCCTGTAGGGAGGCAGCATGTGTTTGTGTTTTTCTTACCAGACATCTAACAATGAGGAATGAATGCATTAGAGAGCAGAGGCCCCTGTATTCACCAGCCTCCATGCTGCCCATTAATAATGCACTGCCAGGGAATAGATGGGGGTGCGCGGGGATTAGGCCTCCATTAAGGACTCGCTTGCTATTTCTATAAGAGAGACATGCTGGGTTTTTTTTAAACAAGAAAGATCAGCCCACTTGCATTGGACTATAAAATTCTATATTAACATTGTCAGTGGTCCCACAAAGACAGCTGTATAAAACATAAACATAAAACATTTTAAATGTACACAGTGGGATGTGGATACGGTGAACACAGTTAATATCAAATGGACAGAGGTTTTGTGTTATTGCAACATCTAAGATCACACTGTGATGGTCGTTTAAACCTGCAATAATGGATTTTTTGGCCACTCAGGAGCAGAAGAAAGGAGTTGTGAACACAACACTGACACATCCTCACTTTTAAAGTAGATTAGACGAGTGTGTTAGGAAACAGCTGCTTGTTCACACACATAGACTGTAAGAATGTAGCATCAGGGACGTTACCCAGTGGTTTGATGACTGCCATTTTGAAGTTCGCCATCTTTGTTTTTTGCAAATGGATGTGATGATTTTCGACGAGAGGGTGGACCTGGGGAGGATGACGCGGCCAAGCCAGTGTTGCTTATGGTTGCTTATGGTTGCAATGGCGCTGCGCTAATAATAATAATAATCATAATAATAATGTATCCTTTATTAGTCCCACAAGGGGAAATGACAATTTACACTCTGTTATTACACACATTACACACAGGCCTAAACTCAGGTCCTATACATGCATACATGAGGGGAAAAGTTGCCTTTCAACCCTTCTGAAGCAATTCATCCAGTGGAGATTTAACGTGGATAAACGCAGACCTCTGGGTACCTCTGCCATTAAGCTGCACGTACGGTAGTACGGAAAATCGGCAGACTTTCCCTTAAGTTACCAAGGTAACGCTACAGTAGCTAGCTAGCTTTGTTAATGCGGAACAAAACATCTAGGCAACCAAATGTTCCAATTAACTTTGATGAAATGAGAACACACAGTGAAAGGGTCAAAGTTTAAGATGAAAACACAGACAACATCAAAAAAGAAGTTCAAATCTATTTTATTGTGCACAGTGCCATGGTTAGCATTGCTAAGCCTCTGTTGTGATTGACAGGTTGGCGTGTAGCCCCTACAGCAGGGCTCGTCAACGCAGGGTCTTTTTAACCCAAGGACCCCTTAACTGGGAGCCAGATGGAGCAGGGACCCCTTACTACATATATTGCATAAAATGAAGTTGCATGTTAAACTGGGCCTACAATAAGGTGTAGTCGGCCTAAAGCCTTCATGCATACCTTTTTAGCATATACAGTGCCTTGCGAAAGTATTCAGCCCCCTTGAACTTTTCAACCTTTTGACACATTTCAGGCTTCAAACATAAAGATATAAATTTTTTATTTTTTGTGAAGAATCACTAACAAGTGGGACACAATTGTGAAGTGGAACGAAATCTATTGGATATTTTAAACTTTTTTAGCAAATAAAAAACTGAAAAGTGGGGCGTGCAAAATTATTGGGCCCCCTTGCGTTAATACTTTGTAGAGCCACCTTTTGCTGCGATTCCAGCTGCAAGTCGCTTGGGGTATGTCTCTATCAGTTTTTTACATCGAGAGACTGATATTCTTGCCCATTCTTCCTTGCAAAACAGCTCGAGCTCAGTGAGGTTGGATGGAGAGCGTTTGTGAACAGCAGTTTTCAGCTCTTTCCACAGATTCTCGATTGGATTCAGGTCTGGACTTTGACTTGGCCATTCTAACACCTGGATACGTTTATTTGTGAACCATTCCTTTGTAGATTTTGCTGTATGTTTGGGATCATTGTCTTGTTGGAAGATAAATCTCCGTCCCAGTTTCAGGTCTTTTGCAGACTCCAACAGGTTTTCATCCAGAATGGTCCTGTATTTGGCTGCATCCATCTTCCCCTCAATTTTAACCATCTTCCCTGTCCCTGCTGAAGAAAAGCAGGCCCAAACCATGATGCTGCCACCACCATGTTTGACAGTGGGGATGGTGTGTTGAGGGTGATGAGCTGTGTTGCTTTTACGCCAAACATATCGTTTTGCATTGTGGCCAAAAAGTTTGATTTTGGTTTCATCTGACCAGAGCACCTTCTTCCACATGTTTGGTGTGTCTCCCAAGGTGGCTTGTGGCAAACTTTAGACAAGACTTTTTATGGATATCTTTGAGAAATGGCTTTCTTCTTGCCACTCTTCCATAAAGGCCAGATTTGTGCAGTGTACGACTGATTGTTGTCCTATGGACAGACTCTCCCACCTCAGCTGTAGTTCTCTGCAGTTCATCCAGAGTGATCATGGGCCTCTTGGCTGCATCTCTGATCAGTCTTCTCCTTGTCTGAGCTGAAAGTTTAGAGGGACGGCCAGGTCTTGGTAGATTTGCAGTGGTCTGATACTCCTTCCATTTCAAAATGATCGCTTGCACAGTGCTCCTTGGGATGTTTAAAGCTTGGGAAATATTTTTGTATCCAAATCCGGCTTTAAACTTCTCCACAACAGTATTACGGACCTGCCTGGTGGGTTCCTTGGTCTTCATGATGCTCTCTGGGCTTTCAACAGAACCCTGAGACTATCACAGAGCAGGTGCATTTATACAGAGACTTGATCACACACAGGTGGATTCTATTTATCACCATCAGTCATTTAGGACAACATTGGATCATTCAGAAATCCTCGCTGAACTTCTGGAGTGAGTTTGCTGCACTGAAAGTAAAGGGGCCGAATCATTTTGCACGGACCACTTTTCAGTTTTTTATTTGCTAAAAAAATATCCAATAAAAAAATATCCAATAGATTTTGTTCCACTTCACAATTGTGTCCCACTTGTTGGTGATTCTTCACAAAAAATAAAAATTTTATATCTTTATGTTTGAAGCCTGAAATGTGTCAAAAGGTTGAAAAGTTCAAGGGGGCCCAATACTTTTGCAAGACACTGTAATACTATGCTATTAAATAATTGTTGACAATATTTTATAAGTCATGTTTTAAAGTTAAACATACATGTGGCACAGTGAATCCTTGGGATGAATTGTATCTGTGTATTTTTTTCACAAACAGGCAGATTTTTATTTGCTTATAATATTTTGAATACATGTAAAGACATTTTCATTTTTGAAAAAAACTTTCAAAAATAAATAATTTGGTGCAGGGGGGTTGCAGTAGCTCTGAGGACCCCTTTGGGGCCCCGGACCCCCTGTTGAGGATCTCGGTCCTAACCCATCTACTGTTTATTGTCAATGTTGTATTGAAAAAGACTGACAGGGTGACGAATCACATTGTTTTCCATTGTTATTTGATACATTGTTATCAATATAATTTATGTCTAAGACTTTATAATAAGGGTACATGAATTATCATGAATTCATGCATGACTTCATTCATGAAAAAGCATGAATTCATTCATGTAGTACTTCATGAACTATCAGTAATGTACAAGTATTAATAGTATCTCATGCATGACTTAATGCATCAACTGAGGTATTTTAATCGTCAGGATGTTTTATTTATTACTGATGTTTATGTCTTCTACATAGGTAAAAAAACAACCAAATTGTAATGTAATCATAATTAACTGGACATTACAACTTCATCATGTTTGTGGCCCTTCAAAGAAAACTACTCCAACCTAACCTGCTCCATTTATACCATTGATAAATAGGATATGATAAATAGTGGAATTAAACTAAATGTATAAAGAATTTAAGAAGGGGGTTGGCAAAATGATACTGAGGTCATTAGACCGACACAAAATACAGTATACTGCAGAATCATTTTCATAGTTTATTAGGCAATTAACCAGTAGTGCCTGAACAAGGCTCACCCAAGGAGGATATTTATGAATTTGACTTTTTAACATTGAACTTTAAATTAGAAAAGAAGAAAATTAAATTAAAATAATATGCAGTTATACAAATCATTATCTACATATATAGAGAGGCTGGTTTAGTGGGAATAGTGCAAAAGGTAATGTGCATGTCACCGGCATAACAGCTAATTATTTAGTATGTTGTTTATTTATGGCGGAGAACTGGGATAATTAAAGAAGAAAAAACAAAGTTCTGTTACATATATCTTATTTATTGGACTTTTTTTCTCTCTTTGGTAGAACTGCTAACAACTCACAGACGTCTGAAATGCAACAAGGAGCCCAAACTACACACTGATTTATTATAACACATCACAAGTTCAAAAAGCTTGGATCTTTTATGATGTAATGTGTTTTATAAGCAGTACTATTTAATGCAAATTCTTAATCTGAATAAATAACTAGTAACTACATCTGTCAGATAGAAGTGACTAGACTTGACTCAGGCCTTTGTATTCTCTGAGACACATAAAGCCCTCCGTCTTCTCCAGTTGCTGCCATGACAACCCCCAGCCTTGAACTCTCCCGGTGGTTCTAGGTCTTCCTCCTCCTTTGTGTGTTGTGTGTGAATGCCAGCTTGGTGATTGATTGACTTTGTTATCTGATGGTGTTGCCTGTCCAGCTTCACTTCCTTCTCCTAATTTACAGGTTGGTGTTGGTGTCCCAGGAAGCATCAGCAGTTTCTGAATGTCTGGAGTTTATTGAGTATGTTGGTTTTAAAAAAAAATTTCAGAACTGTACAACAGAATGGATTTGACTGGTTTGAATTACAAAAAAGAATTCTGTTTGGTTTCAGGGTATTTTTGCTTTCCAGATATTATTTATGATGTTGAGTGCTGTTCTGGCCTTTACTATTCTGGCTTTGACATCATCCTCGATAAATGCAGTGGAGTTTAAAGCACAATATTGCCCTCTGAAGTGTAGTGGAATATAATATTAAATGGAAATACTAGTAAAGTACCTCAAAATTGTACTTGCAACCCACTAGATATTGAACTGTGATTTGTGTGTGCAGTTTCATCCTGATTGTGTACATGATTTAAGTGGTGTGTGCATACCAGTAATCTAATACAGATACAATTTCTGGATATGAACATATAATGAGCTACAAACAGATAAAAATGACATCCAAATTGGAGCACTCAGGGTCATTGAATAGCTGGTATGTCATAAAAGCCTGCGTGCTTTCCCGTATTTCCTTAGCAATGTAATATCACACAATGATCCAGTGAGCGCCATTTTGTGATTGTTAAAGTGCTCATATTATGCTTTTTGGCTATTTCCCTTTCCTTTATTGTGTTTGTATTTTTTGTGCAGGTTATGGGTTTACAAAGTAAAAAAGCCAAAGTCCCCCCCCCCCCCCAAAGGGACTTACCATCTCCAACAGAACACCCTGTTAAAAACCTGGTCCAAACAGCTCTACTGTAGTCCAGCCTTTACTTCAGAGACAAACGTTATAATGCTCAATAGCATCACCTAGCTGCTACTGGCATAGTCCTTACCTAGGTACTGTCAGGGCCCCCTCATACTCTGCTCCTGACTGGCTAGTAGTCCTTACCTAGGTACTGTCAGGGCCCTCATACTCTGCTTCTGACTGGCTAGTAGTCCTTACCTAGGTACTGTCAGGGCCCTCATACTCTGCTTCTGACTGGCTAGTAGTCCTTACCTACTGTCAGGGTACTGTCTGGGCCTCATACTCTGCTCCTGACTGGCTAGTAGTCCTTACCTAGGTACTGTCAGGGCCCTCATACTCTGCTCCTGACTGGCTAGTAGTCCTTACCTAGGTACTGTCAGGACCCTCATACTCTGCTCCTGACTGGCTAGTAGTCCTTACCTAGGTACTGTCAGGCCCTCATGCTCTGCTTCTGACTGGCTAGTAGTCCTTACCTAGGTACTGTCAGGGCCCTCATACTCTGCTGACCTAGTAGACCTAGGCTGTCAGGGTCCTCATGCTCTGCTTCTGTCTAGTAGTCCTTACCTAGGTACTGTCAGGACCCTCATGCTCTGCTTCTGACTGGCTAGTAGTCCTTACCTAGCTACTGAGCATGTGCGACTCCCAACAAAGATGCAACAGAAGTGAGATGTCTAAATAAAACAGAGAGCTCAACACACAGGGAGAAAAGAGGAGCTGCAGCAATGTGCAGTACAAAAAGTGTTTTTTGAAAATTAAACCATCTAAACCTATTCTGATACAACCTCTAAATACAATGAACCTGAAAATTAACATAATATAGGTGCTTTAAAATGCATATTTATTTGTTCATTCAGTATATGTACTTGATGCACAGGTGAGATAAAGCCAGTGTTGCAAGGATTATGTTTATCTGATTTTAAACCATTTTCTTATCAACATTTAATCCTTATGAAAGTTACTCATATAAAATGGATGTAAGTTGAACTTTTCTAACAAAAGTCCACTTCCGGGATTGCTCCGTTGCCGCAGGAAATTCCACCAGATGTCACTCTTTTCAGCCGGATGTCCTGTCACTTTTTGCTTTCTTTGTGTTGTAATTTTACACTGGGTGGATTTTTGAGGACTATGGTTAACTGCTCCTCAGATCTCTGCAGGGTAAATCCAACCTTACACATGTTCCACCAAAACAAGTTCCTTGCTGAGGCTATTTGGCAGCGGCATTGTTGCTCTGTCTGGCGCCTAGCACCGCCAAAGACAATTGGGATTGGTTTAAATAAATACCAATAAATGAGAGGACATTTTTCTCCCATCTCATAATGCTGTGTGGACTAGCCAGACCCTCCTCCAATGAAAGACTACTGTAAGTTTATTTCTCTTCATGTGAAAGTGCTGACCACAGAGAAGCCCAGTGAGCTGGTTACCCCCCCCACACACACACACACACACACACACACACTCTGCGGCTCAGACGCTGCTGAAGGGAGTTGGAACAATACCACTGTGAGGATGCAAACTTTCAGGAGAAACAGCTTTACAGGAAATTACCATCAATTTCCTCAACTGTGATGATGTGACGGAGGCAGAGAAGCGTGTGGCAGATCTGAACGGCACTTCATGGGCTGTCGATCTCTGTGAGAAATGCTGTGGACGCAACACTCAAGCAGCATTGTTTCTGGAGATTGCATGGGCCTGTTGCTCCCCAACCTGCACGCTGCATAGATGCTGCTCACCCTGAAGGACCTGAAGGGTCTGCAGGAAAACTTATATGCAACATGTTTGTATACTAAAGGTTTGAAGCCGGCTATAGTGGACAGAAACAGTGCCGTTTTAAAATTCACCTCAGACAGTAATAAAGTAGAAATCTGGCAAGTCTGTAAGTTTTACTTTGACTGTGTCAGTTAATGTACAGTACTTAATATGCGGCAAAACAGTAAAAAATTGCAAGCAATCATGTTAAAACAAGGAACAGATATAATGCGTTAGAGTAAGATTTGCATACAGTTGCTGGTTTGCGGTGGCAGTACTTCACTTTTCACTGTGAGGCAGGGCCCCAAAGTTATCCTGCTCAGGGCCCCCAGACATACAGGGCCGGCCCTGGGTTGCAGATTACATTGAGAAAGATGTATTTGAAAAATGGCTGCGCCCTGCAGAGATGAGATTATTTTTATTAAAAAATGGGGTGATTTTCTGCTTTTCCTATTTTAATTTTGAGGTTTGGACAAAACAAGACCTTGTTAAAGCATTTCTCACTATTTTCTGAATTTCTGCAAATCAAATAATCAATCTATTAATTGAGAAAATGATCAGCACAATCCATAATGAAAAAATGATTAGTTGCACAGGCAAAATAGTTACAAATGAGCTCCCTTTCAAAAAAAACGACAACAGTAAAACGGCTTTTACATGAACGTATCAGTAATAATATAATAATAATAATAATATATACTATATATTTACAGTGTGGTATTAGTAGGCTACTTTTACTAAAATAAAGGAACTCAGTACTCCCTCCATCACTGTGTATAATAGTAGTAATTTGTGCATGCATTTGAGATACTGTATATATTATTCAGGGCAAAGGAAGTTTTAAATTAAATTCAGCAGTGACACACACACACACACACACACACACACACACACACACACACACACACACACACACACACACACACACACACACACACACACACACACACACACACACACACACAACAGCCCCTCCTCCATCAGCTGATGACTGCAGACTATCAACCCATCAGCCCAGAGCTCGGCAGGAAGTGCATCCTGCGCCTAGCTTGAATATGAGGAGAAGAAGCGTCTTCATACAGAGCAGCCGGGACACCGAACTGAGCGTTTGACGGTAAAGTAACCGTTTGGAACACGACAGTGTGACGTTAACGGCAGTTGTGTTGTTGCAGTAGTGCGACGTTTCCCTTGGATACAGTGTGCTCGGCTGCTAATGTTAGCAATCGCGTTAGCTTAGTGTTATTATTGAACAAAGTTGTGTGTGTTCACATTAGGTGTGACGACAACCCGCACAGCGTTTGGATTATGAAACATTGTGGTAAATTGATAGTTGACGATTGAAATACCTTTCAATCGTAACGTTTTTTTCAGCTTGTCACGCAACAAAGTTGGCTAATAACGCGAGAAAGCTAGTCGCACAGGAGAGCAGAAGCTTAGCTAACGTAAGGGCTCGTTAGCAGAGTTTGCCCCAATGGAATTCTTCCCAAACTTGATGAGAAACTCTTTAAGTTTAATAAAACCTTACTTATTTGGCAATGTGCATATCTATCCTAACGTTACTCATAATGTGTTAGGAATCGTTAAAGGTCGCTTGTGAATTCGGCTTACATAAAATATGATAACCTATAACTGGCTAACGTTACTCGATGTGATTAAGGTTTGTGATGTGTAGTGTTTAAGTCCCACAGTTCTCTTAAAGTTTAAGAGAACTGTGGGACTTCAACACTAAACAGTTCCTTGGGTTGAAATCTTATTGTACATTGCAAATTATATCTCGGATGAATGCCGAAATGAAGAATAGATGCGTTTATTCATAATAAACATAATGTATGCTGTTTTATTAGAATATGTCTGCAGAAAACCTGAGTGTGTTAATCAGACCCTGACATCAGAACCCATGTGGTTGGCAATGAATAGGACTTTACTTACTTGATAAAATGTCTCAGCAGGTTTTTGATTTCACCCAGCATAACGTTACATAAAAACGTCACCCTGATGGTTAATTTCACTTTCTCTGTGCTATCACGTGCCTAATATAAAACATCCCACTGAAGTAAAAGCAAACTTTTCATAATTTCTTGTAGAATAAACCATTGGGAGATGGACAGTTATCAGCGAGGACGACCATGGGGACAGCTAGTCAAAGTGGACTCCAGTGAAACTGTCCTGCTTTTCAACAGAGAGTGCACAGTTGGCAGAAAGAAAGGTATACTAATTTCTATATGTATGCATTATGGAGTGAAATCTCATTTCTTAAAACTTTGTTAACCTTGCTTTAAAAAGCTCCTACATATGCTGATGCCTTTTAACAAAAGACAGTCCTGTCTGTGTAGCATAGACAGTGTCTGGAGCCTTTAAAAACCTCCCCCTTGAAAACACAAAGCCTTCTTTAGTGCACCAAACTTAGACAGCCCCTTGTGACGATAACAAAAGGCGTCCATTGAGAACATGTGTGCAGAATATTAAGTAGATTTTTTTTGTATGGGTTTTTGCTTAAGAAAAGGTTAGGCCTATATTTCCCCCTGTCTCTGCTTTGTTGTTGAGACCCTTTTGGGGTCTACTTTTTTTGCATTGCAAATGGACTAGCCTTAATTGGTTAGTTTATGTCTGGACAGTAAAAGACTTAAAACAAAAGACCCATGCAACACAATCTGAGGTTGATCTCAATAGAATGAGGGTGAATTTTGAAGGTGTTTTATTTTAAATGATATGCTGAAGATATAAAACTGTTTATATCAGTCAGAATTACTAAGAATTTATTTTGGAATGGGGGGGGGGACAGTTATATGAATACATGTGTCATCTTACTCTCTAACCATTATACTACCCCAAAAGGGGAACCAAAAAGATGAAAAAATCTTCGTTCTTAGAGAGCCCAAGTAATCTACAGTATATTATGTCTACTCTGTGTTTTTATTATGTTTTATTATTTTGTTGCCAGGATGTTATCTGTCCTTCCCAGCCAACAAACTGGTCTCAGGGGAGCACTGCAAGATTGTGCAAGATGAAAGCTCAGGGCTGGTGTGGCTGGAAGACATGAGGTACTAGATATTAAACTAAACAAACTATATGTTGGAAAGAAAAAAAATGTGTTTGAAAGAAAGACTATGCTTGTATTGTGGGCGGCTGTCTGAAGGTTGGTGGTTCGATCCCTGGCCTTGCAGTCCCATGTCAAAGTGTCCTTGGGCAAGATGAATGTGTGTGTGTGAATGGTTCCTGTACCATGTAAAAGTGCTTTGAATAGTCGTAAAGTGCTATATAAAAACTTAGTAGTAGTATTTTTTAGCACAGTCCAAGTGTGATTTGAATCTTGTCCTTTTGTTAAGCAAACACTCAAACCTTACAGTGATGTATTGCACGTTTGTTTTTCTGTAGCACTAATGGCACGGTGATCAACATGTCCAAACTGGTCAGGAAGCAAACTCATATGCTGCAGAATGGCGACGTCATCTACTTTGTATACAGGAAAAGTGAGCCAGAACAAAGTGAGTGGTTCCTTTTGTTAGCCATGAGAATAATGTGTATATGCATTTCTAAGAAGGAGAGAGGGCTAACATCTTCTCTTGTCAACCCTGTAGACATTGCCTATGTTTACCACTCAATCAAAACGGAGCAAGCTATTTCACAACATAGTTACGGTAAGTAGCCAGATAGTTCCCATCTCCTCTGTCCAAATGTACCCACTTTTAGTCCACGGCTGTATTGTGGCTCACTACTAACTGCCACTCTGTATCTTAACTTCAGACACGGAGAGGGCAGCCCACAGTCTTGCTCCTGTTCCCCTTTCAGAGATGTCACTTTCTGTGGAGCCTGTAATGCTCACAAAGGCTCCCCGGGATCCAACTAGGGAAGAACCACAGCCCTCCACCTCCACCTCCCACTTCTGTATTGGGAGCCCTTCCACTTCTGGTCCTGGGGCAACCACAGCCTGCCCTGCCTCGGGTAGGTTCTCTGCCAACATACTGCTGAAGAGGGATGATCTTCAACTTTCCCTACCTATGTAAAAAATAGATTCACTTTTTTAATACGTTACTGGGTTTTCCCTGCCACTGTAAGGTTCAGGTGCAGCACCTAAGTTAAATGAATGTAACTAATTTTGTCTTTAAGCTTTTTAAGAGTTATGTATTATCTGCTTTTCCAACATTTTAGACAGATATGATAATATAATAATAAAAGTCCAAAGTGACACTAAATAGACCACAGAGACCCAAAACAACCCCAAGGAAAACAAAAATGGCGCAACATGACTACAAAGAGATGCAAAAACCCACAAAGGCATGGGGAAATTGCTTCTTTTTTTTTTTTTTTTAACGTAACTTTTCTTTGAGGAAGAACGCCTTAACCCCACGCCAAATAATTTATGAATGATTTGTTAATGATTTTTTATATATATATATATATATATATACACCCACTTACACAATGTTTCTTTACATCTAAAGATGACTTTGAACTGATTATATTTTTGTCCAATCCTTTCTCCCCATCTCCACGTCTTACCTTTCTGAATTGTGCCCAGGTATTCGTGACCCAACTAGTTCATTGTTTGTTAGGTTCTTATGTGCTTGTCAAACAGGTGTTATACTTTAACACTATTGAAGTGTAAGCTTACACTTCATTTCAGCTATTTCTTGAGATTAGGGGTAGTCTTTGTCTCAGAGAGGACCCCTGCGCTCTCTGACATGATGCACGTTGGCTCTTCTAACTTTCCTGCTTTTGCTCACTCACATCTCTGTTACTTCATCATTGTTCAAACTACAAATAGCTTTTAACAAGGGCTGCTTGATTATGGAAAAATAAAACCCTCATAATTACAATTATTTTGGTCAATATTGATACATCTACTCTCTGATCAAAGTCATTGATTGAAGCAGACCTGCTGATGGCAGCTGATTGATACTTAAACTCAGATTGTGCTGGGCAAAACATGTCCAGCTGGTGGTTGACTCCTCCCACCCCCAATCCCCCCAAGTCCTGACCTGACTGCAAATACCTGAGCCATTCCAAAAGGTTGTTGTAATTACCCTCAAAGTGATGTATGAGTTGTTCAACTAAGATCAGTCTCTCATGACTTGTTTTGTGGTCAACGTACTTACTAGCTGATAGAGTAAGTTTCCTGTTAGTTGTGTGTTGCAGCGCTTCTGAAGGAGACGTTATCAAACTCCTTCTACATTACCGAAGTAGCACCTTTTGTACAACCCACTCCTCCACAGTGAAGCTGGTGTATGAATCTTAACCTTTTCCTCCGTCGTTTATGTGTATGTTAACACAAGCTGTTTCTAGTATTAACATGGTTTGACCCAGGTCTGTTCCTTCATCTCATCAGGTCCAGCTAAAGATGCTGCCCCGGCACAGGAAAAACACGTGGACAACATGGAGCCAGAAAGCAAGAGGAGGAAAACTGGCCACGGTAAATTCTTTTACTTGGAGATTAACCTTGTTTTCCTTGATTCCTCACATATGTTTTGAGGCTCTATTTTCCAGGCAGCACAACATCTGTGTGGTATTTTTGAGCCGAGCCACAATGCTCAAGTGAGAGGAGTAGGGTTGGGTATTTTTTTTTCTTTTTCTGATTCCGGTGCTAGAGCGATACTTTTAAAACGGTACCGGCGCCTGAACCATGCAAAAAAAAAATTTCACCCCAAACACGTCTTTTCAATCTCAAGCCCAGCCTGGAACGTTTTTGCAAGGCAAACCAGTCAACTGCCAAAAACTCAGTGTGGCATGTAATCTAGAGTGATTGTGTTTACAGATAAAGATTATGATTTGGACTTGCCACACACCTCCAACACAGAAGTAGTCGGGTCAACTAAAGGAAGTCTTTTGTCTAAACCACCAGCGGATGGGACTAAGACGGACAAGATGGAGGAGAGCCTGACGTGTGTTATTTGCCAGGACTTACTGCATGACTGTGTCAGGTAAGATCTTAAGGACCCTGTCATCTGCACAGACATCCAAGGTTGGGGGGGCTTGGAAGGCACTTTGCATGCATGCAGCATGGTACCAAAATGCTAATAGTTAGTTCAGTTCTAAGTCTCATGTGTTTTGCCTTAGCTTGCAGCCTTGCATGCATGTCTTCTGTGCCGCCTGCTACTCCGGCTGGATGGAGCGTTCGTCTCTTTGCCCCACCTGCCGCTGCCCTGTGGAGAGGATTCGTAAGAACCACATCCTCAACAACCTGGTGGAGGCCTACCTCATCCAGCACCCAGGTTTGCACAGATAAAGACCTTATGACAGTGTCCTTTAATCATGGCGCATTATTTCATTTGAAATACCAGCACCTTTTTTGTCTTTAACTGAAAAGGTTGTAGATAGCCTTACACAACACGCATTTTATAAAAATTGTATCAACAAATGCAGTTGTGGCGGAGGTTTTTATACCAAAGCTGACATGATAGAGATTCCAACAAGAGAGAAGGAAGACCTGCTTACCTTATTGTATTGTTTCCAAACTGGTACGCATTCCCTAAAAGGTTCTCATTAGATATTGACTTTGTGTATGTTTGCATGTCCCTTTCTGTCCCACAGAAAAGTGCCGCAGTGATGAGGATCTGAAGAGCATGGACAGCCGCAACAAGATAACTCAGGACATGTTGCAACCAAAAGTGGAGCGCTCCTTCTCAGATGAGGAAGGCAGCTCCGATTACCTCTTTGAGCTCTCTGACAATGACAGTGACTCCTCAGACATTAGGTAAGGTCTGGTTGTTTGTATTTGGACCAATCCAGTGTTTATTTTGGCACCTTTTTTAGTCTTTTGAGGAAAATGTATTTTAGTATTAGTCAAATTTTAGTAATTTGATTTTGGTTTTAGTAAACGAAAACTAAAGACATTTTAGCCCCTTTCCCACTGGACAAAAAAAAAAATCCACAAACATCTGGCTTTTGTCTTCAGTGGGAAAGGTTACAATCTGCATTCATTCCCCGAGACAAATGACTCTGCAGTAGTCGCAGATGTTTATCGGCTCCAGGGCCGATCAACAGCGATGGAAACATGACACCCAGATGTGGGCATTTTGGCACCTTTTCCATTGTCCAAATTATTCAGCATTGGGTCTGAAAGAGGCTGAATAAGTAACATATCAATAGTACCATTACATTTTCACTGGCCTCCAGTAACCCTGTTTCCCAGTGCGTTCATAAGATCAAACTTGACACATAAAAAAAAAAAATAAATAGGAAGGCATACTTGTCTAGCCATTGGAAAGGTCCAACACTTAATTTTAGCTGGTTTTCCTGCATTTAAAAATACACAAAAATAAAAAGAGTATTAGTCTAGTTTTCTAGGCCCTGTTTTCTTGTTCCCACACACAGTGTCCATGCCCCTCTGCTCTTCAGTAATACAACAGACTTTTCTCATTTAATCCAGTTGTCATTATAAACTGCTGCCTCTCTGTGGTTCCTGCTCACTTGGCATTACCACAGCTATGTGTTCTCTCCACTGCAGAGCAGTGAATCATTCAGAAGCAAACAACAAAGGTGACTCGGAGAGCGCAGAATTCCGCCAAGGCATGCCCTATCTCACAATGTTAATGTTCCATCTTAAATCGGCATGGTTCACGTGAATTTACCCAGTCTGTAACTCATTTTTCCACTTACTCCGACACAAATGTCCTACCCCGCAATGTAAATAGTTTGTGTTTCTGCCCGGTGATTCGGGTCCGCTCTAAAATTAAGGTTCTTCCTTGGCTCGTGCTATACCCTTCCACAAAGTTTCATGAAAATCAGGACAGGAGTTTTTACGTAATCCTACTAAATGTCACACTCCCTTCCGTCCTCCCTCCCTCCCTTCCTTGGTGGAGGTAAAGATCCACAGCCCTTGATTAAGTCACATTAACTTACCTTTTTATAAATATCAGCATGCTGCCTGCATGTTTTTGTAGTTTGTCCCAGCTGTTTTGTTGTTGCATCTTGTCTGACTCTAAGTGGGATTATAGATAAATTTAGTCCATAAATCTGTTTCCGATTACTGACAAAGACATACCATTACTGACATGTAATGTCATTTTAACCCAGCCTTATTTATAACACATAGCACCTTGAACCTTATCCCTCTTGCTCATATATGCTGCTCAAAGGATTGTGGGGCAGAATGGCCAGAAGAGCATGCTGGCTTGCAAACTGCAAAATCCGACGGGATGCAAGGTGCTTTTATCAGTTGTGCAACGGGTCAAGCTGCTCGATCAACTTCTGAACTGAAGAGCTATTTTTGGGCATTGGATACTTTTAAAGATCTAGAGGATAATCGTGTGTAATCAGCAGATGCATGCAGCTCACAGACTTTGCATTAAAGTAAATTCAGAAAAAAGCTTTTATACATGTGTTATAACACATGTGTTATACATTTTATGTTATGTATATGTGTTAAGTTCTTGTTTTTGATTGGTTACTTTTTATTTAGTTTTAGTCTTATTTTTGATTGTGAAAAATAGTTGTCAAGTATTTTTTGTCATAGTTTTTGTTGATGAAATTAACACTGTAGGAAACATTCTTGGATATTTTTATACTCAGTTGCATAGGAAATGATTACAAACACTATAAAAATAAGAATGACAAGGAAACAGCAATGTTTTCTGCTTATTTAGTGAATACAGCTCCATGTGGTGTTTTCTTGTCTCCAGTCAGCCTCTAGTGATTTGCAGACAGTGTCCTGACTACAGGAGGGAGGTCAGTCAGGTGATGTTTGCTACAGGATCCAACTACTGGGTCCCTCGTCTGCCAGCTCCACCGCCTATACCTCCTCCACCCAAACCAGCAACTGAGGAGGGGTCTGCAAAGCCCACAGGGGAGCAGCCCTCAACATCCTTTGACATCCTCTCAGGTGATTATGGGTATAGATTAGGTTGGTGGGAATATTGGTATCTAGAGTTAAAAGTATAATATTCAGGATTATTACTGAAAATAAATCCCTCTTAATCATCACTTATCACAAACTAGAAGTGTGTGTGGTGGTGTCTGAATCTGCAATTGCTGCAATTTTCTTCTTATTTTGCTGTGTGAGGCACTCGAGTGGGGGTGGGTTGGTGTGCGCGCGCCTGTCTATCTGTCTGTGACTGCTGGGAAACAGTCAGAAAATGATTTTTTTTTTCCCCTCTAATTCACAACTTTGTCCTAGCTAACACCGCTCCCTCTCTGCATTCACTCTCTAGCTCGCTCGACCACCGCTGCGCTCTCTCTCTCTCTCTCTCTCTCTGTCTTTCTCTCTCTTTTTCTGGCTCGTTGAGCCGGGGAGGGGCCAACTTTGAACGCTGTGTTACAAACACCACCTGAAAAAAGTAACCTATTACTACTATTACTTTTTACCTTTCAATCATTGGCAAATTGCAGGATACCTCATTCTGTTATTATACATTCTGTCGTGTGTTCTGGAATTGGGGAAGAAGCACCTGAAAGCCCACCTAAGCACAACTGTGAAGCTCCTCCTGCCTTCCTATCACGTCTTAGCTCCTGTCTAAAAGCTTTTTCTGCCCCCGTCCTGTCTGCAGCTCCTCAGGAGTACCGCTGCCTCCCTCAGGGCTTCCATCTCATGTGCCACTGCTGCCTCCAGCCAATGCCAGACAGACGGGCCGAGCCAAACAGCGAGCAGGTTATTGCTCAACAATGTGAGTGGTCCTTGTTAATCACTCAGCAGAGATGTAAATTAATGTGGTTGATAGAAATATAGTGTCAATTACAAAACTGTAACTAAAGTGAAATAGAAATGAAGTTAATATAGGACTAACTAAAATTCATAGAAAATATAAGCCTGTCAGTGACACTTTTTTAAATTTTGTAAGGCTATTCAGGATAAAGACCTATTTTACATGCATAATTTAAGGTATGTAGTACATGTCAGATCAGCTGATGGTTAAATTACAACTTTGCCAGCCATTTATAGTGTAACCGTGCTCAAACTCTGTTTGCTTTGGGAAACGACAACAGACTTTGAGCTAGCAAGGTACATGCTTAAAATGCCAAGTTTTTATTTTTTTTTTATTTTTAAGACAGGACAGCTTTAGGCATAAATGAGGGCAGAGAGAAGGGGAAAGACATGCAGCAAATTGCTGCAGGTCGGGACTCAAACCCTGAGCCGCTGCGTCGAGGACTGAGCCTCTGCATATGGGTGCCCGCTCTATGAGGTGAGCTACCCAGGCGCCCAAAATGGCAAGTTTTGAAGCAAGGCCGGCCTGCTTTGATTCTTTCAGGGAATAATTGAAGATTTACAAAGAATATGGTTATGGTATTTAGTCTCTAACTGGGTCGTTTTGGGACTGGTTGGCGAGGATTTGCTATGGACAAAAAATACACAAGGCGATACACTGGTAAAAGAACAAATTATGTTTAGCTATGTATCCAGCTAATTATTTTATACATTTTATTAAGATTATTTTTTGGCATTTTAGGCCTTTTATTTTTGACAGAACAGCTAAGACATGAAAGCGTAGAGAGAGGGGGGATGACATGCAGCAAAGGGCCGCAGCATCGGGGGCCTCTGTAAAAGCCTCTGATTACCCAGGCGCCCTAACCAGCTAATTTAAGTAGCTAACATTACTGTATTGTGTGAACAGAAAACTTCAGTTAATATTGGATGTTTGACCAAAACAAGTTCCATCCTGAAACCTTTGAGCAGAGTTTCTCCTATTTCTCCTATCCTAGAGTGTATGTGTGGTGTAGCCAGACCTTACACAGCACTGTAGAGATAGGCCTGGCAATGCAAGACTAATTGTTGCCAAACCCCATTCTACCATTCTACACCGAGAACTGTATGCATGCTGTGCTGTGTGTTGGCAGGTGTGATGTGCCAGCAACCCTTCTGTCATATGTACTGGGGTTGCCAGAGGATTGGCTGTCAAGGCTGTCTGGCTCGATTCAGTGGTATGTATCTGCGTCAGCAAAACAGCCCCAGGTGGATCTCCCCTGTTAGGCTTATTGGTGGGTAGAAGGCTTCAACCTGTATGGGATTTTGTTTTTGCTGGTAATAATACAGTATGTACCTTTTTTAATTGGAGGGGCTGATTCCCAAATAATGTCCAAATGCATTATCTGTAATTGGGATGATTATAAGCACTCTGGGTTTCCCAGAAAATGCTGTTCTGGGCAGATTGGAAAAAAACACATTCCCTCATAATTGTATGAAAGATGCCACAGCAGAATAAAAGTAGGTTATTTCCATTTACAATAAGCAAAGTATAGTATGTACACACAAAATGTGCATCATATTTCAGATATCCCACTGAGTAATATTAATGTAGTTACAAGACACTGGCTGAGTGGAGGAATACTTTTTCTTGTTACTTTTAGTATGTACTGCAGCTGCCCTTACAAAGTACGACCTGCTGCATGCAGTATACAACTGGGACATACTACTTGTTGTACTGTAACTAGGGCTGGGTACTGCTCCCTTATTGGATTTACAAGTTCCCAACTTGTTTACATTGTCAATTTAGGTTAACAACATTTCAGTTACTAATACTAATTTTGCTTGGATATAAAAGAGATTCTCAGGGAACTTATGTTGTAGATTGACATTAATTGGAGAGTCTATCATTTTATGTGATGGTGTGGTGGATGTGACACATGCCTTTGGTGTGGGAGATATGACTTCGATTCTCACTGTGATGCATCAACCAATGTGTCCCTGAGCAAGGCACTTAACCCCTAGTTGCTCCAGAAACGTGCAACCTCTGATATATACAGTATAGCAATTGTAAGTCACTTTGGAGAAAAGCGTCAGCTAAAAGACATGTAATGTAATTTAACCCAGCCCTATTTATAACACATAGCACCTTGAACTTTAACCCTCTTGCTCACATATGCTGCTCAAAGGATTGTGGGGCAGAATGGCCAGAAGAGCATGCTGGCTTGCATACTGCAAAATCCGACCGGATACAGTAGGACATCCTGGAATTTTAGGCGTCTTTTGTTAGACATATGTATTGGGATTGGGGACGTACTAATTTTTTTCTATGGTATGGTAGTATGGGTATTGGAGCACAGGGAAAGTGGTAGTCTAAGTTTTAGCTTCATACACAGTCAACACAGACAAAAGAAACTATTTCTGTATAAAGTTTTAATCAGACAAGCATAATACATATCTGAAAATACAGAGGGTGTGGATTCAGAATGCAGACAAATATTTCCTTTTATATATATTTTTTTATAAACCTTTCATGCTACTCTCCTCTTAGTGATTGGGATGTTTCTGATCGGTCAGTAATCAAAATGCCCAAAGACACTGCAAGTCTCTTATTGGCTATAAATTACAAACATAGGAACAGGATCCCAGGAAAGGAGGTCATATTTTATCTTCTCTCATCCTTTCCCACCGGCTGCATTCACCAATTAGACGTCTTATTTACACAGGAGGCTCCAGCTTTGTTATAGAAGATACATGATTATCACACAGGAGGCTCCAGCTTTCCTTTCACAATAAGCTTTCTTGTATTTCAGTTTCAAAACAACCCCGATATCCTTATCATTTTATGGTGGATAAGAGACACATCTATTCATACTAGCAAAAAAATATGATAACCGGAGTTTCCATCAAAGACTCCCTGAAGTTCCTTGAGGATGATTGTTTGCTTCCTGTCTTTGTATAGTGCTGTCTCATCTCTGCTTCATATTCTCTCGTGATTTTTTAAATGAACACCTGAAGCAACACGCCTGTTAATTCCAGCTTTTTAATAGGCATTAGTGTACACTTGAAACTGAAACAGGAACCGGTCCAGAGTTCTCATGAAAGAACAATTTAAATTTGCTCAGCGAGTTACTCTGGCATCGAGTAATGCTGCTCCTTAACTATGTGCTTGTAGCCGAGCTGCACCAATCATATCGGTGTATCTGATATAGGCGGGGATCAAAGGCGAGCTACACCACTCACATCGGTGTATCTGATATAGGCGGGGTCAGAGGCGAGCTACACCAATCACATCAGTGTATCTGATATAGGCGGGGTCAGAGGTGAGCTACACCAATCACATCAGTGTATCTGATATAGGCGGGCCAGAGGCGAGCTACACCACTCACATCGGTGTATCTGATATAGGCGGGGCCAGAGGCGAGCTACACCAATCACATCGGTGTATCTGATATAGGCGGGGCCAGAGGCGAGCTACACCAATCACATCGGTGTATCTGATATAGGCGGGATCAGAGGCGAGCTACACCAATCACATCGGTGTATCTGATATAGGCGGGGCCAGAGGCGAGCTACACCAATCACATCGGTGTATCTGATATAGGCGGGACCAGAGGGGAGCTACACCAATCACATCGGTGTATCTGATATAGGCGGGGCCAGAGGCGAGCTGGACCAGTCACATCGGTGTATCTGATATCAAAGTATTTGGTCAAAAATATTGTGACATTAGATTTTCTCCATATCGCCCAGCCCTAGTGTGCCATGAGATTTTCAAATGCACGCTCAAGATGGGCGACATTTATTACGATGCCGACCCTCACTCTTTCAGATTTGGGTGTGGATTTCATGGCTACCAGTGACTGGTGGTTTCTTCTATTCTTTTTTTAACTGTTGCTCAGAGTATCTTTGTCTCTTTCTTCCCTTTCAGTGCCTTTTCATTTACCATTGTACAGTGATTTGTTCCCCATGCACAAAACAAACCCTCCATACAAAATAACATAAATTTGTAAAGAGGACTTTTTTTTACTACCTAAACGCCTCAAAGACCAGAGAGTACTCCTCTCAGCCATCTGACTGGACCCAATCATCCTTTTGGGGCAGGTGATTCATGAACAGCGGTGTTGCTTTCTCCGATTTTTATTAGTACTGCTGTTTTATGTTAACCTGACCCACCAGATGGTTTGTTAACACAGAACCATCTGAGAAGCCATAAGGGGAAACTGGCAGGCACTTTTCAAAAAACACCTGGCAGGTAATGGGATGAACCATCTGTCTACCACGTCCGCTATTGTTGTTTTGACCGAAGAGTCTCGGTCGTCTCACACACACACACACACACACACACACACACACACACACACACACACACACACACACACACACACACACACACACACACACACACACACACACACACACACACACACACCTGAACCCCGCCCGTAGCTGCCATTAGGTCCTCCCAGGATGCCGATTGGCTCGGCAAGCTGGTAGTCCAGACCCAAACATGTTTGGTTGGAGCCTTTGGAGTATTTTGGGTGATAGGTGATCTCGTGATATGGCCAGAATACCGCTGCCATAGGTACAAAGTTACATTTTATGTGTTGTAATATGTGTACAGTTCCAATCCACAATTTTTCTTTCTCCCCTTTTTTCCAGAGCTCAATCTGACAGACAAATGCCTGGATGGTGTGCTGAACAACAATAACTATGAATCAGAGATCCTCCAGGTAAAACCACTATCTGTACATGTCAGATATCGCAAGGAGTTCATCAATTGTTGTTTTTTTTATTTATATATTAGGGAATGCATTGCAATATTTTTTTTTAATGGATAGGGCATCTTAGATATAAAAGGGGGGAAAAAGGGCGGGGAAGACAGGTCGGACTCGAACCCTAGACTTTCTGCATTGAGGAATACAACCTATACATGAATATGTATGAGCACCTGCTCTACCAACTGAGCTAACTAACATACATTACATGTTTAAGTCAGCGGCGTAGAGCTTACTATGTATAACGTGTGTAATTCTAACTGTTATATATATATATTATATAATAATAATAATAATAATAATAATAATAATAATAATAATAATAATAATAACTGGTATTTAAATTCATGATGCTCTGAAACACTTTGGATCTGTGTGCCCACCAAACAGCTTTTGCTACTCAAAACTAAAATAAACTAAAAGCTAAAACTAAGATTACAAAGACTTCATCAGCGGAAGCTTCTAGCAGCAAACAGAAGACTCCACCTGCAACCCATGCTATGGCTAATGGGAGATGTTCTAATACATGTCCAGTTGTGGAAGAATCAGATCCTTTACTTAAGTAAAAGTACATATACCACACTGTAAGTGTCATCAGGAAGATGTACTTAAAGTAGGTACACAAAACATAGGTAGTTAATGATTAGAGTAACGAATGATTAGTTACTGTTTTTCAGAATGGTAAAATTTGATTTTGTGTACCTTTTTATTATTGTAAAGTGTTACCGGTATTAAAAGTAAAAGTATTCAGCGCAGAAAAATAAATAATCATTCATCAATAGTCATTTCAGATGAACTTGTAGGCCATTATATTGTTAGGTATGTTAATAATAATATAACATTTAAACTAAAAAAAATGTATATTTCCAGTAAATAATTTATTCAAATAATTGATTATTAACTTCAGAATCAAGTATCAAAATGTTCTAGAGAGAATTGCAATGCATCTAGTACAGTACTTGAGTAAGTTACTTAGTTACATTCCAGTATGTAAAGTTAAGATGCTGTTTGTGTGTTTCCATCTTTCCACCCAGAACTACCTGTCCTCCAGGGGGAAGTCATGGAGAGACCTGCTCCAGGAGTGTCTGCAGAACTTACAGCAGGGAGACTACTATCTGTCAGGTGAGCCTTCACAGCAAAACCCGCCAGGCACTTCCATCACTAAGTTGTGGACTATTAAATATAAAAAGGAGAGAGTGGTAACATCCTGTCCTTGTTGACTGTCAGATTGTCGCATCTCTCCAAATGCCATCCTGTGTTTCTGCTGCGGCCTGCGAGCGTTTAAGGAACTGGCCTACAAGTACAGACAGAACATCCCTGCATCTGAACTGCCAGGTCAGACACACCAAAATCACTTTTATGACACCATTTTAATCCCATTTCAGCATTTTAGACAACCTGGACACAAAAGGGGCTTGTGTTGTTTTTAGGATAATATTTCACTTGTTTTTGATACATGTTTATGTCAGATGGATTCCATGACTGAACTGCTGCTACAACTCATCTCTTTAAACTAGCGTACTCATTTTAACCTGCACCAACTGTGTCTTATATTATACCAATTTGAACTTTGCTTGGTAGCTAATTATGTTTATGACTGATGTAACGTCACTTTGAGTGTCTTGAAGGCGCCACTAAATAAAATGTATTATTATTATTATTATTATACCCATGTAATAACTTTATCTGCTGTTCTTTCCTCAGCGGCTGTAACATCTCGTCCCAACTGCTACTGGGGACGCAACTGCCGGACGCAGGTGAAGGCGCATCACGCAGCGTAAGTCTTTTTACACACTCATCACTCAGTTAGTCTCAGTTCTGCTCTCCAGTGGTTATATGGGGGAGTTGTAGTTTCAACTGACAACAATGACATTTTATTAATAGTATCAAATCATAAGTTATCTTAAGACATTTACATTTTAGGCCTCGACCACACTCTATGATTTATAATGTCCCAACAATTGTAATAATTCTAATAATACCGCATCCATGACACGTTTCCTTGATACATCTTTAGATGTTGCAGTAGATTGCTGCTCTTCTGTCTCCAACTAATTTTGTATTGCTTCTCTACTATACTATGTTTTTATCAGTAGCAATAATTTCTAGTTTAAAGACAAAATGCTGACCAATGAATGGTGGGCCCTACCTGCATGCACCATTCAAAAAGCAAACCACCAATAGTTAGTCATCATATATCCATCCGTCCATCTTTGTCTGCTTATCTGGTATTGGGGGGGGGGTGTAGCTCCAGTAGGGGACCCCAAACCTCCCTTTGCCAAGCCACAGCAACCTGCTTCAACTGGGGGATCCCGAGGCGTTCCTAGGCCAGGTTGGAGATATAATCTCTCCACCCAGTCCTGGGTCTTCCCCGAGGCCTCCTCCCAGCTGGACATGCCTAGAACACCTCCTAGGGACCCCCCCAGGAGGCATCCTTACCAGATGCCCAAACCACCTCAAATGGCTCCTTTCAACATGAAGGAGCAGCGGCTCTACTCCGAGCTCCTCACAGATGACTGAGCTTCTCACCCTATCTCTAAGGGAGACGCCAGCCCCCCCTCCTGAGGAAACCCATTTCAGCTGACTGTAAAAAGTCCTCTAGACAGACATGCCAGGGATGTGTGACACTGTTTGCATGCATTTCACTTATTTGACCACTAGAGGGAGTCATTGTATAAACTTGGTCCTATAGTCCCTGCTTGTTTGTTTCTATGTTGTGTTCTTCCATGCAGCACTTCATTTATGTGGTTTCCTTTCTTTATTTTACTTTCAGGAAATTCAACCACATATGTGAGCAGACACGTTTCAAGAGCTGAAGGAGCCAAGTGGTTTGTTTCTCCACCTCAAGTGTCAAATGTAGATAACAGAGTGTCTCATAGACACAATCTCGTTGGGTTTCATTGTGTCCATTCATTGTTACTGCCTTCCAGATGTTATGCAATAACCTAACGCAGAAATTACAATCAGTATCTATTTACAATAGTAACCCGTGTCTTACCTGACACGGGGCTGTGTGGAATAATGCTATGCACAATAACATTAAAGTCTAACGTTTCCTTGAGGTTGACTGTTTTTCATAGGGAAGACCTGTGAGGGCAGTCACCACCAGCCACCATTTAAATTGAGATCAATTCTGTATGTGGCTAATGCATTCTTCTAGTCTACTTGTCTTTTTCGTTGTTTGTTAAAGAAATGCTTCCTGATATTTCCTCCAGCCTCTGTGGCAAAATAGTTTTCTCATATTAAGAGCAGGTGAGGTAATCTGTATGGATTAAGGCCATTTATGTATGCTTGCACATGTTGGTGAGCATGTTTTAAATATTATGTCTCCTCCAGCCTTGGTAATTGAGGCTTACATTTACCTTCTTTTTAATTGTGATATATTGTAACGAGCCTTATGACATGCCGAGTAAAGAATCCAGGGCTTCCTAAGTAATGCTAATGATAACTGTACAGTAATAGAGATATGAGTGCTACCATTTTGGGCCAAGACACAAGCTGTTTTCAATATTCAACCTTAGAGCTATATTGTAAGGTGACAGTGTCTCACCTCCTTTTTTAGCCAGGGCTCAAAAAACCCATACTAGGTTAGATTTATAATCCCATGTGATATTTCTAGAGGATTGGGAAGGGGATCAATGTGTTGTAACACTGTCAGAGGGCACGGGGGGGGGCAGGGGGGTGAGATTAACGTAGTGTAGAAGGGACGCATGTTGGATGTTCTGTTATTTGTGTTTCGATGATATGTTCTATTCAGTGATATTCTGATCTAGTTTACCTTGGAAGGCATTTAGATTTTTAGGCTACATTTACACGTGGCTGGCTATTTTCATAAACGGACATTTCAACTTCTCCATTTTCAAAAATCCAGTTTTCATGAAAGTGTTGGGTTACATGTACCCGTGTATAAATGCCGTCTAAGAGCATGTAACGAGAATCTCAAGCCCACGTTAGCCAATCACAATCCCAAAAATAGCAACAACCGCAACGAATCACTTCCTCTCTTCTCTTCCTCACTTCCTCGGCTGCCTAGACCTCCGGTTGTCTCAGTCTATGTGCAGTTGTGCAAACGAAGATTTCCAAAATCTCCACTCTGGCCGCAGTTTTTTTTTTTTTAGAAAGACTCGTTTTCAGGAAATGTCTTTGTTTTTCAAAATAACCATGTACGTGTCAACAGGGCCTTATTCAGATAGATGTCTCTGTGTGGTTCTCTGGTTCCTCAGGTATTCAAAGCTGCTGTTTGTTTTTGATTGTTAGAAAAAAAATATAGTGTTGAATGTGATGGCCTCTCATTTATGACTATCATAAATCAGTAAGTCCCCATCATGCAAACATGCACAGCTAGTGATGTCTACTGTTAAAAAAAGGACAAATACATCTGGACATAAGTTTCAAGAGGCCTTATTCATATTAAAATACCAGGATGAAGTCATTTTTGTGACTTTTTGTAGAAAATGTTTAAGCAGGCCTTAGCTTAGGCCTAAAGGTGTTTGCTAAATGTGTTTTATAATGTACATCTATCACAATATTAGCACAGAACTCGTGTCACGCTAACGGAAAGGTGTACAAGTTGAATGCAACATGAAGCAGACATCCGGGAAAAGCGGCGTAACGTAGCGTAGCGTAGCGTACGGGATGTCGAGACTCTGGCTCGTAATATCTGTCATCACGGGATGATGATCCAAAAGGAGATGTTGATCCTTGATAGTTTAATAAAGTGATGTGCATTTTTTATTTTTTTATGTTGTATTAGTAACATTAGCCATAGTGAATATGGAAACAGTACATGTTTTGGAATGTAGCTCTTCATATTTAGTGTTGGAGGCAAATGGGGACTGAGAGTGGTCCCCTTTTCTCTGGCCTCTGCCTGAGCACAGTTCATTTGTGGTCGTAGCAAGGTGTACCCTGTTTTAGTGTTATATTTTTATTTTTTATACCCCTTTCAGTCATGGTGGGTCCACACCGGCATTCCTTAGCGGCTCAGGCCTTCAGCACAAGCCCAGTCTATCCCCCTACAGAGTGGCTGGATTTTAATTATTCCCTACCGAAGATCTGGGCACCCTAAGCCAACAACAGACCCAAGCCGCTCCAATCAGGAATTGGTAATAAAGAGGCTTTGGAGGAGTGCTTTGCGGTCTCCCTGGGGTGGGCATGTTGTATACTAAGGCATATATTTACTCTGTGCACAAGAGTCTGGACCAGGCTGCTCAGCAGTATGGGAGAGGCAGGTTTCGTTCTACCTCATCACAACTCCTGGAATATGGGAGACTGAACAGGCATCGGTCCCATTCACATCAGCTGGGTACACATCTCTTTATAGGAGGGGTGGGGGTCTTTACTGATGCCTGTAAACTCTGTATGTAATGCACTATTTGAACAGTTAGTCTAGACTATAATCCACTTCTAGTTAAATCACTATAGATTAGCACTTGGCACATTGAAATCTTTTGTGGAGACTTGCGTTTGATAAATATTTGAAAAATGCCCCTGTGTGTTGTATTGGTGTTGTTGAAAATAGTTTTTGAAATGCATACAGATCTGATTTGATGTCTTAACAAATTAAAAGACTGATTTAGCTGCCTTTAGAGACTGTGTGTATATATCCCTCGACTTTAAAATGTGTTACTTTGTCTTGGATGTTTCTGTGTAGAATGAAATTTTCCTCTGCCGATAGTAGAAAGTTATTTGTTTGCCTTAAATTTGAGTTTAAGACGTGTAGGTACTAACAGGATTTTGTGACATCACAACTAATTTAAGAGGCAATCGCGGTCCAATGTGCAAATTGAATGTGTGATATGGAAGCGGGAAACCTCCAGCACCCATACAGTAAACTGAGAAGTGGAAGAAATCTTGGGTCTGGCAGTAAAATAAAACTGCGTAGATGTTATTTTAACAAGTTAATTTGACTTTTGACGAAAAAAATTATCAGACACAAATGATTCAAAGCAGAGTATTATGTTTTAAAATGGGTGCAGAGGATTTATAAGTTCAGATTTTAAGTAATTTATAAGTTGACAGGAGTGCAGGTAGCAAATTACAGTATCTGTTATGTCACCTTTTAGTGTTCAATAAAGCATTTCTGTCCCTTTACTTCAGATGGTATCCTTTGCATTTCCACGCTGAAGACAAAGTGAGTGTGGTGTGCACAAAACAACCAAGTTAGATGAAAGATCAGCTGATTCTGGCCAGTGTTAGGGTTCCTACTGATCATGTACTATCTTACATCAGATCAACAACACATGTAATTGACAGACTTTATTTAAACTTTACATTAATGCATACCTCATTTTAAATGTTATTGTGATTGCTAGTTATCTTTATATTAAACAATAGTGAATACTAGTACTCTATATGCTTTTACTTTATTTTGATTTCCCTTTTATAATCCAGTATGCGCACATTGTTGCAACATTGTCTGTTCTATGCTCTTCAGAACACTTTTGGGTAATGAGTAATTGTATAAGCATGTGTTAGCTTGTGCTAAAATATGACCACATGAAGATCCACATTAAGGAGAAAGCTGGCACACGGCAGAACAAAATCTACAATGAAGGAGCTATTGAAAGCAAAGTGCAATGGTTGGGAGTATTATAACTCACTGAATAGCATTAAACTGATTAAATCTGGTTAAAAAGTGCTCCTAAGAGTTGGGGCTACTCACTAAAAAAAAAATACCTTTTTTTTTCCATGTTTGCAGCCCGTCATCTTTTTTAAAACACGTAATACCACAGCAGTCAGTGTTGTGGCATAGTAAGCAGCATAATATTCCATCTTTGTCCAAACACAACTTATAAAAAAAAATAGAAAACAACTAGAGTGAGTAGACTATATTTTCCAGCAGTAGGCTACAGTATACTGCATGTAATAATAAAAGTTGATTTTAGAAATTAAAGTAGGTTATATATGTTTTACAACGTGGCACTAACAAGAGTTCAGAAAATGCATAACTGCCCCACCAGAGTCCATGCTCTTCATCAACCATACCCTGTCTGGTCACATCAGGTTGGTCACACTGCACAGCACTGTGGCCTTACTGAGAGACGGCTGGCTCGAGTCAGTCATGATGGGGAGCGTGTTGGAAGGGAGTGGACCGACCCCCCCTGACACCTGGCTTCCCCAGGGCCTCCACTCTGGTCTGGCCCTCTGGCTCTGCGGGCTGAGGCTGGTGTTTCCAACGGCAGGCCCCTTCCCCTCATATGTCCCTTTGGCCAATCCATTCAGGGCCGAGGCAGAGGTCTGGTCCAGGTGCTCAGCTGAGACCAGGGGCTGCCGGTCCTCCTCCTCAGAGATGGCAAACACCTGCACGCTGATGTGGTCACCCTCTCCTGGGAACTCGCGCCTCTTTCCGGCCTGGCTGCTCTCAATCTGACACTGGGAGGAAGAAGAAGATGAGCCAGCGCTGGGATCTGAGAGGTAGCCCTGGGCTTGAGGAACCCCGGAGGCCTTTGTGGTGTCTGCCGTCCCGGAAAGCAGGCCAAAGCAAGGCCCTGTGAAGCGCGAGCGCCGCAGGTTGCTATTGGAGTTGAGACGCCGCTGCCTCTGAGCGGCCTGCGTAAGCGGGTAGGAGGCGTTGCTGATGGAGGAATCAGAGACAGGGCTGGTGTCTGCCTCAGCGTCCAGGTGAACATCGGAGAAGACCATCCTGCCGTTATCCCGTCGGCAGTTAGCTACCAAGCTGGATGGAGCCTGGAATGATACGAGACATGAAATTCATACATTTAGACATTTCACAGAGAAAAGAAAAGCATAGTAATAGCACTAAAGATGGCTCCATTCCATTGCATGCACAATATCAGGACCATGTAACTTTTAACACCTAAATAGAATGCAGCCATTTTTAATGTCACATATTATACATGAGCTTTTTATGCTATGACAAGTAAACATGTCTGCAGTTAAAAAAGGCCTTTTTGACATAAATGTGCCAGTGCTATTCCCCTAACACAACAAGAAAATACATAAGAGGAGACAAGTTTCAGTGATTAAAAATATAAAAGTTTAAATGCTGGTGATTTAGGAAACAGTTTGTTCCTACAGTACTATGTTGTCATGTTAAGTCTACTTTAATCAATGGAACAAATAAAAGGATAGAATAATGTCTGAATAAAGTACATGTTTTCTTATTTACTTGTGATTTCTTCAAGTCAAATTGTTTTAGAAATCATATACATTTAAAAATATCCCACACCGACCAAAGTGCCATACAAACCAGAGCAGGTTTCTAAAATAAAAAAATAACAAAACACATTGCACACAGTGTATATGTATGAATAAACTCAAACGCTAGCGATTTAAAATGAGCCTGGACTTAGAGTCAGAGGGGTCAGATCTGATACACAAAACGGTTCTAGTACTGACGCTATCCACCAGCTTGGTGAAGGGACTGCTGGAGTTCCAGCTGCACCACTTCTTATGCAGCTGCGGCAGAGGGGGGAGGAAGTCCTGGAAGGTGCGTACGCTCCATGCTCTCGGCCTGGCTAAGCCACCGCTGCCGTCCTTGGTGGACCTGGTGCCAGCGGGTGAGGTGGTGGGGTCTGGTGAGGGCCAGTCACTTGCAGGGCCGGGGCCGGTGTCACTGTGCCGCAGAAACCTCTCCCGCTGCTGAGAGACACAGATTGCGTATATGTAGAAATTAAACTGAGCAGTCCGGGTGTGTCTGCGCTGCAGTGGATACAACAGAGGGCTTTTAATACCAAAGATGCGTGCGTGATTCAATAACAAGACTGCTGCTCTGTGCAGGTCACTGACTATTGTAGCTGCAGTTGAGTGCTTGAGCATAATGCCACCTCTGATATATGAGCTGTTGATGTTGTGTGCTCATCTTCATTCCTAATTAGTTGGTTTAAACCTTTGTTCTCCCAAGAAGAGTTTGTCTGCTACACACATATCAACACTTCATTGCAGGGTTACCCCCAGTGAATTGCAAGCATGGTGGTCCACCAGGCCTAAATTGTCCCCCAACAGGCCTGGGAATTACTTTAAGATGTTTTTTTTAAACTACAGTTAGCGGCTCGGTTTAGCTTTAGCACTGACTTAATGTAGAGCCCTATGGAGTCTGTCGTATATCTTTTTTAAATTCTCAATTTCGAAATTCCATTCATGATTCTGCTATCACAGAAACTATTGGGCTCTACATTAATGCTGTCATCTATTGGTGACTGGTCCCAACTGGGCCCTCGTCGAGAAAAAAAAAACACGCCGTGCTAAACAACTTTTTTTGGGGGAAACCCTGCTTTGGTATTCATAAATGAAAACATTTCATAACTGGACCCAACAGTATTTTTGCCTGGCATACAGCAGTTGGATATCATATACATCAGAGACAAAATTATCACTTTTTCAGGACTGCCAGTGGACATGTTACTGTATGTTGCTTAAGCATCGATTGAAAGACTGGAATTTTCTCATGGTAAATATCAATGAAAACAGATGGATAATACTATCAGGCAACAAATCATTCCATCTTAAAACAGTAAACAGTTAAAAAGTACCCTTTAATGACACACTAAAGTCGGTAGTCGTATCACTGCATGCAGGAACACAGTCCTTATGGTAGGGACATTAAGAACTGACTGGCTACCAGTCTGCTGATTGCACCTGCTACATTTCCTCCTCACACTTGAATTTCTGTTGCAGATTGTGTACTACATTAATGGATTAACAAGACGGAACTGTGCTGATTAGCTTGGCCTGCTCAGTCACACAGCCAGCCAGCTGAGTGTTTGTGGCTCACGTAGCAATCTCAACCATTTATTAAGTAAAGCTGTCAAGAGAACAGCAGGGGCTTTGGAATGATTTCAGTCAAGTTTGTGATGAGTGTATGACCAATCTCTTACCATCTGAACTGTACTGTACATTACAGGTTCAAGCAAATGATTATCTGAGAGGAGGGCCTGATCAACAGGTTAGATGTGCAAAGGCCACGTTATCCTCCCTGATCGGTCAGCTGCTGTTGATCGGGGGAGGGGGAAGGTTTTAGGGGTTGCAACCATCAGACAGAAAACGAGTCCAGATAATCCTTTACACAGAGTCACTAGCAGCTAGATTTGTCTAGACAAGAATTAGCTAGGGGTTTAAATAAGATGTTCTTTTGGTCACTAAAGCTCTACAAACACAATGGTAACTTTTAGATTTGACACACCAGGTGAGAAATCAGACACCCAGTGGGGTCTGAGACCCTTGGCGCCTGGAGGAGATTGATTACTTCCTAGAAAAATATGAAATACTTTAAGTCTCTTGAATTTCGGACGGCGGGAAATGTACATGCCACAATCTGCCTTGGTCTCTTCACTTTGCCTACAGCAAAAAAGGTTTTAAGGTTTTCTCAATGCCTTTGTGTAGTTAACTTGAAGCAGTCCTTCGAAGGGGTCCTTTGCAATCAAATGGGGGTTAATGGCTAAATGCACTACTGGGGGTTTGTGGCATGATGACACTACGCAAACCTGAACTTCTGGCAATTACATTGAGAAGATGCATTTTTTTTTTTTCCATAGACAGTATAAGAAATGGACAATGCAACACCGTTGTTTCCAACGGAGACCAGTGAAGTCTATTAGAAGCATTTTTCCAATGATGGCTGAGCGTTACTGCGCAGCCTCCAACAGAGTTTGAAGATGTAGCTGTGACGTGGACAACCTGTCTGAAAGGTGTAAGTCTTCTGGTAGCTGTGCAAGAGAAATCTCAAACATTCCCAGTAGAGATGGAGAGTTTGGTATATGTTAGGAGATAACGTAGACACAGGCTAATTACTGTTAAATAACATGCTAGTTAACATTAACATAGGCACAGGCTAATTACTGCTAACTTACATGTTAACATTAGTATTTAACCTAAACAGCTGATGGTATATGTTAGGAGATAACATAGGCACAGGCTAATTACTGTTAGATTACATGCTAGTGAACATTAGTAATTAAACCTAAACAGCTAATGTTAGTCCAAACTGTCTGCGAGCTTCTCCTGTACTATACGGTGATTCCTCTACTGTGGGACAGTAAGTCGCGTGGTGATGATGCAATCGTTAGCCTATTTTTATAAAAACATCTGCTATGGAGCCATAACGTGAGCTACAAAGTAGCAGAGTCTTTAATACATTGTTGTGTTTCTTTAGAAATAAACAACGGACAAACAGAGTCTTTAAACGCTTCAGATGTAAAGTTATTTACATCTATCATTAATACGTCAAAATGAATGGGAGTCAATGGGATGCTAATGGCGGGTGAGTGCTAGATAGCATCAAAATAGCGCCGTACGAGCTACGCTTTGTGGAGGCTCGCTTAACCCCTTGGGTTTTTTCAGTGACCTTCATCGCTGTTAGCACAAGTAACATTTGTCAAACATTATTTACATCATCTGCATCAAGGACACACAGGCAGACCACACACACACTCACGCACGCACGCAGGCACGCACACACGCTGGGAATCTGGCTCTGTAGATAATACTCCATTAGCCTAGGCTGCAGAAAAGCTTGCCAGTCCTTCAAAAAGCTGCCAACGCTGTTTTATGCCAACTCTTATTCCAAGAGAATACAAAAGAGAGCAGAGAAGAAAAAAAAACGTTTGGTCGAACCGTTGCTTCTTCTTCAACGCTTCTTCTTCATCTTTTAATTATCCCCTCTTTCCATTTATGTCCTCATAGTTTTAGACTGTACCACGAGTACGCCAATAAAATGGTGTCAGTCATATTAGGAACACTGTCCCTATTCAAAGCAATAAATGCCCTGTCACCTCTGTTCAGGGATCATTTCCCCAAAGCAAGGATATCCACAGAGTATGGCCTTGAGATTAAATAGACACTTTTACTGTCCACTGTATAGCATCAAAGCTATTTTCAGATAGAACTTACAGTGAGGAAAATAAGTATTTGAACACCCTGCTATTTTGCAAGTTCTCCCACTTAGAAATCATGGAGGGGTCTGAAATTGTCATAGGTGCATGTCCATGTGAGAGACATAATCTAAAAAAAAAATCCAGAAATCACAATGTATGATTTTTTAACTATTTATTTGTATGATACAGCTGCAAATAAGTAGTTGAACACCTGAGAAAATCAATGTTAATATTTGGTACAGTAGCCTTTGTTTGCAGTTCCAGAGGTCAAACGTTTCCTGTAGTTTTTCACCAGGTTGGACACACTGCAGAAGGGATTTTGGCCCACTCCTCCACACAGATCTTCTCTAGATCAGTTCAGGTTTCTGGGCTGTCACTGAGAAACACGGAGTTTGAGCTCCCTCCAAAGATTCTCTATTGGGTTTAGGTCTGGAGACTAGCTAGGCCACACCAGAACCTTGATCTGCTTCTTCCAGAGCCACTCCTTGGTTCTCCTGGCTGTGTGCTTCGGGTCATTGTCATGTTGGAAGACCCAGCCTCGACCCATCTTCAATGCTCTAACTATTGACCAGCTCCTCCCGTGTAGTTCTGGGCTGATTTCTCACCTTTCTTAGGATCATTGAGACCCCACGAGGTGAGATCTTGCATGGAGCCCCAGTCCGAGGGAGATTGACAGTCATGTTTAGCTTCTTCCATTTTCTAATGATTGCTCCAACAGTGGACCTTTTTTCACCAAGCTGCTTGGACATGTCCCCGTAGCCCTTTCCAGCCTTGTGGAGGTGGACAATTTAGTCTCTAGTGTCTTTGGACAGCTCTTTGGTCTTGGCCATGTTAGTAGTGTGATTCTTACTGATTGTATAGGGTGGACAGGTGTCTTTATGCAGCTAACAACCTCAAACAGGTGCATCTAATTTAAGATAATAAATGGAGTGGAGATGGACATTTTGAAGGCAGACTAACAAGTCTTTGAGGGTCAGAATTCTAGCTGATAGACAGGTGTTCAAATACTTATTTGCAGCTGTATCATACAAATGTTTAAAAAATCATACATTGTGATTTCTGGATATTTTTTTTAGATTATGTCTCTCACATGGACCTACGATGACAATTTCAGACCCCTCCATGATTTCTAAGTGGGAGAACTTGCAAAATAGCAGGCTGTTCAAATACTTATTTTCCTCACTGTATATTGAGATATTTCAGTCTGGACCAAAGTGGCGGGCCGGGCGACCGACACTGCCATCCATAGAGCCACGCCGCTAGCATGTCGATTTTTAGGCTCCTGAATGTGCAGCTTCGTAGACAGTAATGTCCTAACTAGGTGACAACAAAGACAATTGCATTGGCATGAAACTAGGTCTTATTACCGTGTGAGGTGAGAAAGGTAGCCTGCTTGAGCTAAGAGCTGAAGATACAATGAAAACCTCATCTGCACCAAGGTCGAGTTCAGTCAAACCGCTGCAGGAAAGGTCCACCTCTGCACTCTGGGAAACGTCCCCGCCAGCACTGACTGCAGAAACACAGAACAAAAATACAGACACAAAACATATTTAGAGAATTTATGACAATAATTGTTTTGAGTAGAAATGAGATGGAGCACAGAGCAGTTTCAGAGAAAAATCGCTCCAGCAATGTTTGCACAGTTTGGGTCAGTGTAATTATGTGTACACATTGTGAAGTAAGGACTGTTTGTCACTCAGAAAAGCAGCAGAGCGTATGATGTTGTACTGCAATTGAAATGGTTCAATGAAACAACATGCAGAGTAGGCTAATCGCAACTGCTGCTTTGTTTATAAGAAATGAGTTATAGTGTAAACTGCTTACACCATGACTGGAGCACACAGAGAGGGGGGGACTGTACTCCCCTGTTGTTCAAACTACTCTCAGGCTGCTTTGTGGGTTAAATGCCACAACCCACAAATCTCTTAGATTGTTCCAGGATCAAGCCTTTGTGCAGCTTTAAAACTAAAAAACTTTCCTTTCCATTGAAAACTTTCCTTTCCATTGAAATCTTAACAGAGGGTTCCTCATACACACTTTGTTTTAATTTAAGGTCATATTGTACAACATATTTATGACATAGTGATGTTTGGTAAATCTTTCCGAGGAAAAATCCTGTTTCACATTTCCAGAAACAGCAGTGGAAATTTGCTTGGAACAAATAGAAGAAGAACTGGGTGGTTTGCATGAGCAGAAATAGCTAACCAAAGATAACCAAACAAAGTGCACCACCTCCAGCTCCTCATCAGCAGAACATCCAACCCTGCACCCACTGTATGACTGACAAGTAACCTCCTGAGAGACATTTGTGGCACATTCCTCAAATCCCAGACCATCACTTTTAAATGGCTGCACTAAAACGATCAGATCACAGCTTTACCAGGAAATGAATTAATGGTAGATTTCTTTTTATTCCTGAAGGTATTATTATCATTCTTGAAATTGTTCTAGTCAAAAAGGTCTGTAAATATAGGTTGTGTAAATATAAATCAAAATGAATGGCATCCACAGTAAGTGCAATTCATGGGCCTGCTGCAAGGCCTCTCAATGATTTATTTGTCATAATTTGCAAGAGGAAGTGAGACCAACCAGAAGATAAATGTACATGAATACAGCACTTTTGAATAGTTTGAAAGGTCAACATCAACAGCAATCCCATATATCAATCTATGTGCAGGAGTGTGTTGTGTCGTCCCAACCTGAGTGTGGCCGGCTGTCGTTGTTGTTGTCCTGCTCTGTAGTCGCTTCCAGGTTGGTCTGATCCTCAGCCATCAGCTGCAGCTCGCTGACCTCAGCCCCGGTGTTCTGGACTCCCTCCGGCACCTGCACCACCAGCACAATGCCGTTTGGTTTATCCACGGTGCTTCATCATGACACCAAACATGTTAAGTACTGTACATGTGTTCCCAGAGGGGATCAAGCCCCAAAGCCAGCCAGCGGTAGACAACACAGATTCATGTATACATTGTGCATACTATGTATGCATATATTGTGTGTTGTCTGCATGTGTGTATTAGAAGTACTCCCTCTATCTGGCCCGTTGTAATGCTCTATGGGAAGAACAGTGTGGTGGCACAGCTTTCACTGTGAATATCTCATAAACTTCAGCAAAAACTCCATAGTAGCAGGAAGTGAAATAATATGTTTCTGTGATTCGGGTAGGGCTGCAACTAAAAATCGTTTTCCATTATCAATTTGCAGACAATTTTCTGGCTTAATCGTTTTGTCTGTAAAATGTCAGAAAATAGTAAAGAAAAAAAAATTGCCATATAATTTCCCAGAGTACAAAGTGGTGTGTTCAAATGTCTTGTTTTGTCTGATGAACTGTCCAACACCCAAAGTTTCCGTTTACTAGCACGTATGATAAAGAAAAGAATCTATCATCATATTTGAGAAGCTGGAACCAGATGTTTGGTATTTTTGCTTATAAAATAAAAATGGAGTATTACTTAAAAATAGCTATAAAAGTACTTTGATGCAAGATGTAATTGTTACCAAGACATAACTGACAGGGATAATAAAAGCTAACAGGCTTTAATATTATTGATATACAGCCTTTAGGGAGTTACTGCAAACATGTTCCTCCTCGGAGAGCAACGTAAAAAATGATGAAGAACACAAAGTACCAATTACAGCAGTTTCCAACTTATTATTTCATTATACAAATCACTAGATCTTGCTTCAAAACTGCATGACCTGATGTGAACCTGAGGTGGTGCAGCCCTGTGGGTAGCAGTGGACTTCAGTGGGAAAGAGTAATAAAGACAATATTAAAGAAATGTCCAGTGATCCCCAGATAAAGCTCTGTTTACAGAAGAATGCCAAACTGACAAATAAGGCAATAGAAGAAGAGCGAGAGTGAGTGAGGAGCGAGAGGATGACATGTAGAGAGAAGTCTTGCTATGCCAGACCTTCCTCCACAGAGCTGCGGAGGAGGGTCTGGCTAGTCCACACAGCATTCAGGGATGGGAAAAAACATGCTCTGGTATATTGGCATTTCTTTAAACCAATCACAATTGTCTTGGGCGGGGCTTAGTGCTGAGCGGAGCCACGGTGCCTCTGCTAAATAGTCTCAGGAAGGAACTTGTTTTGGTGGAACATGTGTACGTTTAAAAGTTGTTTTAGTCATCAGTCCATAGGGAGTTGGGCTGGGAACTGGAGAGTCACTGGTTCCCCATACAGACCAAAGTACGGAGTGTGGATTGGAAGCTGGAGAGATGCCAGTTCACCTCCTGGGCACTGCCAGGTGCTCTTGAGCAAGACACCGTACCACCCCCCCACCCCCCCCAACCGCTCAGGGTGCTGGCAGCCCAATCACTTATGAATAGGTCCTGAGCATGTGTGTGTATTTCAGGCCTCTGTGTAGTGATTCTAACAGGTAACCATAGTCCTCAGATTGGACAGATAGTCTAGCTAGCTGTCTGGATTTACCCTGCAGAGATCTGAGGACCAGGTAACCATAGAGATTGGACAGATAGTCTAGCTAGCTGTCTGGATACTGCAGAGATCTGAGGACCAGGTACATAGTCCTCAGATTGGACAGATAGTCTAGCTAGCTGTCTGGATTTACCCCAGCAGAGATCTGAGGACCAGGTAACCATAGTCCTCAGATTGGACAGATAGTCTAGCTAGCTGTCTGGATTCACTGCAGAGATCTGAGGACCAGGTAACCATAGTCCTCAGATTGGACAGATAGTCTAGCTAGCTGTCTGGATTTACCCTGCAGAGAGCTGAGGACCAGGTAACCATAGTCCTCAGATTGGACAGATAGTCTAGCTAGCTGTCTGGATTTACCCTGCAGAGATCTGAGGACCAGGTAACCATAGTCCTCAGATTGGACAGATAGTCTAGCTAGCTGTCTGGATTTACCCTGCAGAGAGCTGAGGACCAGGTCACCATAGTCCTCAGATTGGACAGATAGTCTAGCTAGCTGTCTGGATTTACCCTGCAGAGATCTGAGGACCAGGTAACCATAGTCCTCATATTGGACAGATAGTCTAGCTAGCTGTCTGGATTTACCCTGCAGAGATCTGAGGACCAGGTAACCATAGTCCTCAGATTGGACAGATAGTCTAGCTAGCTGTCTGGATTTACCCTGCAGAGATCTGAGGACCAGGTAACCATAGTCCTCAGATTGGACAGATAGTCTAGCTAGCTGTCTGGATTTACCCTGCAGAGAGCTGAGGACCAGGTCACCATAGTCCTCAGAAGTCCACCAAAGGTTAGAACACCAACACAAAGAAAGCGGAAGGTAACGGACATCGGGCCGGAAAGAATGAAATCCAATGGATTTTCCAGCGGCAACAGAGCAATCCCGAAAGCGAAAGATGGGGGAAGAAAGAAAACACAGTAGTGTCCGTACCTCAGAGTTGCTGGATGCACAGGAGCTGGCTCTTTTTGGACACAGTTTGGGTCTGGAAAACATACAGGAAAACACAGCAGTTTAGGTTATAATTACAGAAACATAAAAAAAAAACAGCTTTTATGAATGTCCCGGTTTTTTTTCCCCAAGAATAAAAATCCCTCTGGTTTTCCCAGTTTAACCAGAAATGTAAAAATGGACACTATCCCATACAACTGTACTGAAATGGGAGCTTTTTTGACATAGTAACTACCTCACTCAGTATATAATAGCTCCAACATACCAGTGGCTATTTCCCCTCAATAGTTGCTCTATTGTGGTGTTGGATGATGGAGCGAGATGCACCACGATCATGCATTCACACACATGCCACAATTCTAGCAATTCACATTGTGCCTGTTACTGAGATGTTATTGCTATGCATTGCCTTTTTTCCCCTGTAAGGATGCATCGTGGTCACTTTTCCCCTGGCGACAGCCATTGTCCAGTATTTGTTTCTTCACAGACACATTGGTGGATATTAATATTAGATTATTTTAACACTTAACCATTTTTATGATGCTTTCCTGTCCTCTTCTTTAGTTCATATGGACCAATGAAGCATGCAAAAATAATTGAGCAAGTACCCTCTTATTAAAAATGACTCTCACAGTTGAATGAGTTCATTACAGCCACTGAGGGCAGCCCCTGCTGGGACACTCACCACCCTTTGGTTGTTTTCTGACCAGAGGGGACTTGGAAGTTAAATCCTACTGCTGCTGCTTTTTAAAAACTTGCAAGATATTGCCTCGCCAGGCTAGTTGTTTTCCAATGATTTCTGTGAACTCATTTAAATTAATAGGGAACAAGTGAATGAGTTTTTTGCAGAAGTAAAAAAACAGATAATGAGGTGAGGGTGCCCATGAGTTTCATGGTAATGCATTTCCTGGCTTCTGAATGACTTGTGTTGTTCTTGTGTATTACACTTTCATTTTATTGAACACGTGTTTCCAATTTCCCTGTCATTAATTGTGAGAACCAGTGTAGTTATTGTGCCTAACGAATGAGTCGGAGACACCGAGCTGTATTTGAAATGAACACAAATCATATTTAACAGGGGTGTTTCTCACAACAAGCTGAACACTAAGGCCGACACAAACCTAAACCTTCCTGGATTTTGAATCCATCTACCCTAGTCAGGAAAAACAGTCGGCTTGTCAGAACAGATAGTATTACAAGCCACCTTAGTTAACCCCTCAGCTTGTGTTCAGTGTCCCCTGGGATGGACAAGAGGGAACAGCTTGTAAATTACACCTTTTGATTGTCTGACATTGCCAACGACACCAAACTCACATTGAGTTTTAATTATCCTTGTTGTCCCTTGTCCCCCCTATTTCCCCGCCCATTCACTTTCATGCAGCTTCTGAGTTTTTGTGTGCTGGAATTGATGCCAGGTGCTGTACCTTGAATGCCCCGCTGTCTATGGTGAGAATGCTCCACATCAAGGAAGCCGCACAGTTGCAGCCAAACCCAACTAATCACCAAGGGTCACCACATCAGGGACTGAGGCTTCCAGCTGAGTCAACATAACAAGTTGGTGACTTTGTATGTGCAAGTGAGTGTGTACATCACGGTGTGTGTGCATTTACTGTTAGATCGGCCCATTTTCATTCATGGGAGAAGAAGACTTTGTTCTCAGGAGAATATTTACACAGGACTCAGTTAAATGTGGTTTAGGTTTCAAAAAAGCGAGAAAAACTAAAATAACAATCTCAAAAAAGGTATAATCTAAGAAAACCAGATACTTTAAAAACTAAAGTTCCCAGCCATGCCGGCCCCTTTTGTGAGGCTGCTCTCAAGCTAAATGCTAATGTCAGCATACCAACATGCTCACCACGACAAGGCTAACCATGTTTAGATGGCAAACCATACCATGTGAGCATACTTACATTTGCTAATAAGCACAAAGTTAAGCTTAGGTTGATGGGAATGTAATTAGCTTTACAGTTTATTGAGGTCAATGGACAAATTAAGATTTCAACGTGATGAAAATAGACGGAATCCCCAATCATTCGGCTTCATTCTCTGGGGACCAGAAGGGACTTTAGCAGAGTTCAAGTCTGTCAAGAATGTTTCACTCTGAACCAAAAATGTCAGCTGACCCTAGAGGAACAGTCAGGGGATCATCAAAGTCACTAGAAGGTATCCTCTGGGGACCAGGAACACCTGAATATTTGTTGAGATATTTTGCCCTGAAACAAAGTGGTGGGCAGAATGACCAACCAAGACCCCCCTCTTTTGTGTGATTCATACAATTTTGCATTGTATAAAACATTTGTCTTCTAGTTTGAATTAAAAAATAAAATAAAAAAAAGTCAAAAAGCTAAAATACATATTAGTTTTTCTAAAAAAAAAAAAAAAAAAAAAATAAAAATGAACATGAAGCCAACATATTATTAGCATTTACAGTATATATTCCCCTGATGATAGGCTTACTGGCCTATAGGTAAGGGAATCACTAAGGACATCCACAGATACAGTTAATCCTAAGGATTCACTGTGCCACATGTCTGTTTAAAATTACAAGAGGACGGGCGCCCAGATAGCACCGTTGGTAGAGGTTTGCTGCATGTCATTCCCCCCCCTCTCCCCATTCATGTCTTTAGCTGTCCTGAAAATAAAGGCCAAAAACGCTCCAAAAAATATTTTAAAAAATAAAAAATTAAGGGGATTTAACAACACATGCCAACAATTATTACTTTAATAGCTTAGTATTCAAAGCAAAAATAGATGTTAAGGCCGCCCTACACGTTATTGTAAGTCCAGTTTAATCTGCAACTTCATTTTAAACTATATATGTAGTAGGGGGTCCCTGCTCCACCTCTCTTTCAGTTAAGGGGTCCTTGGCTTAACAAAGGTTGAAGACCCCTGTTCTAAGCAAAGTGACTCTATTACCTGAAAACGATGCAGAGGGCACTTGTGAGTATCATTGCGAAGAAGGTAGCTCCGCTCACAGCAGCCAGCAAAGAGTCTACCTTGCTGGCTGTGGGAGCAGAGACCCGGTGCCCCCCCCCTGGCTCGGTCAGGTTGTGGTAGTGGAAGAGAAGAGCAAAACCGCGGCCCCAGTGGGTGGTGGTGATGAGCTCCATGATGACCTCCACCATCTCCTGGTTGGAGCCGAACACCAGCTGGCTGCTAGGGGGCCGGTTGGACCCGCAGAACCTGGAGGAGAAGGTGATGAGGTCGGAGATGTAGAGGACATCGTGGGGGCAGGCGTCCAGCACTGAGTGCTGGGTTTCAGGGCTCACAGCTGCAGTGTCAGTGGAGTGGAGCGAGGAAAGGGTGGTGTCCTCCGCGACTGAGCTCGGGTTAGAAGTGGGGCTGAGGTCTCCGCTGAGGTCTCCCCTGAGGTGAGACGAGGAGGCAGAGTTGACAGCCTTGTCTCCTGGAGGCACGGCCCCAGGTAGGAGAAGAGAGGGAGGAGGCGGAGAAGATAGGCCAGAGGAGGCATCTGCAGATCTTTTGGCAGAATTTGAGACTTTGGCAATCTCCATCTTTGTGGACTGCTCTTGAACCACTACTTGTTTGACCTCGCCATTTTGAAAGGACTGCTGATTTTTCGTGACGTCCACTACACTCCGAAGCACGGGATCTTTAGCTGCTGGTGACGTTTCATCGGCCGCCAAGCTGCCAGGATCGAAAGTAACCTCTTCGTCTGTCTCCTCCTCTTCAAAATTAGAGATAGCAGAGTACTCTGCAGCAGAGTCATGGCTTTCAAACACGTCAAAGTCAAATATCTCCAGAATAAGCTGGTAATTGACAGGCACAACGAACTGCCAAACGCAGTGTGTCCCAGAGGAGTAGTTGTAGGGGAAGCCAGGGGACAGAATGAGGCCTTGGACATCCACCACATCCACCCTGGCACCACAGTCAAAGTATACCTGCAATGTGAATCAAATTAAGTTAGTTGTGTCATCATTTAAAACCTGCTTTGAAGGAATTATAACCAAAGAATTCCACGTTTTTGGTTTAATTTTAGGTACTTTTCTGAGAGTGACAATTACCGTGACTCATCCAGCTCTCCACGTAGAGCTCAGCACAAATACTCTCAAAGTTAGGTCTTTTGATTCCATATCATTGTTCTGTATTATGACCACTATTATATTACACACTGCATAAATTCTGAGATGAGTCATGTATTCTAATATTGGCCACACAGTGATTAGGTTCTCTAAGTCAAAGGCTCCGACAACCAAGGTACCTATCAGCAAATTATACATTAGAGTTGTGGTCTGATTACTCACTGACATAAAGCAGCATGAAACTGAACTATTTAATCCTGGTGCTCTGCCTTTATATCACAGCCTGTGTTTTGCCTGTACTGCCTATTTGGGTAACCCTGGGGAGGGCATTTCTGCAAACATGCTGGCTGTAATTCATCCCAGGTGTGTGAGGATGTAAGGGGGACCTGAAATCTAAGCAGAGGCAGATGTTTGGCTATGCCGGGGAGCTGAGGACCAGACCTTTGTAGGGGGCGGTGTGTTTATGAGCTTTACTGTTAGCCTCAGTTCTGGACTGTGGAAATGACCCAGACTGGCAGAACCCCATACAGGTAATAAACCAACACCCGTGGGCAACACTTGTGCTCTGGACTGGGCTTAAAAGAATAAGAGATCACTTTAAAAATGCAGTTTAGATGGAGGGAGAAAAAGGGGAAACAAGGACACAAGGAAAGCTCAGGTCTATGGAGCCAGACATGCACGTTGATTGCTCCGTGGACCATCTATCCCCATCTGAATGCATTTAACAAAAAGGCATTCCTCAGGCAGTAGACTTTCAGTAGCAAAAATCGACATGCCATTTTCCAGTCATTACTGGAAGAGAGAACACTCGGCCCTCTAGTCATCAGGATCAAACCAAAAGCCCTCTCCATAGTTTATACAGCTGACAGCCTCAGCCATATAACAGACACAGGGGAGGCCAGGGGAGGGCAAGGAGGGCAGCATGACCTAAGGATCAAAAGAAAGTATGTGCATGTGTGTGTGTGTTGTTTGGTAGAAGTTAAATTATAATACATATTGCATTCTGACTGAAGAAAAGATAATCAGAAATCACCATCTGCCCTGTCACGAGGGCAGACTAGACAGAGAATGAATGAGCAACAGGTCCACAGCTGGACTCGTACTCTCTCTCATCCTCTTTAAATGACGTGATCATTACAAGTAGTCTTGCTTTGCCAGATCTTCCTCCACAGCACTGCAATGGAGGGTCTGGCTAGTCCACACAGCATTCTGAGATAGACGAAAAAAGCATGCTCTGGTTTACTGGCATTTCTTTAAACCAATCACAATCGTCTTGGGCGGGGCTAAGTCCCGGACAGAGCCACGGTGCCTCTGCAAAATAGCCTGGGGAAGGAACTTGTTTTGGTGGAACATGGGTACGTTCAAAGGTTGTTTTAGTTGTACAACAGAAAACTCTGATTGGACAGATAGTCTAGCTAGCTGTCTGGATTTACCCTGGAGATATCTGAGGACCAGGTAACCATAGTCCTCAGATTGGACAGATAGTCTAGCTAGCTGTCTGGATTTACCCTGCAGAGATCTGAGGACCAGGTAACCATAGTCCTCAGAAATCCACCACAGGTTAGAACGTCGACACAAAGACAGAGGAAGGTGTGGGACATCCGAACCAAAAGAGGGTACCGGCGGAATTTCCGGTGGCACCTGAACACCTGTAGATTCTAGTAGCATTACTACAGTAAAAGCAATAGTTTCCTAATTACATTTGTAACACAATAGTTTTATCAGATACATTGCTCTATTTTTTATTACAATTCTGATTTGATCCTTTAAGTTAGTCGTGTGTTGCGTTTTTTTGTCTCCCTGACTGACATTTAGTAGTAACTACTTTAACACATGGCATGCTACACTGCCTACACACTCACTAGAAATGAATCTACTACAGCAAAGAATTACAGGGATGACATTTGAACGGGCCACATGCCATTCCTGCTGAGGCTAGAGAGAGTAAGCCGATTTGGGGTTCAGTGTTTGCAGCAAGATTGTGCAATGAGGGGAACCACTTCACAATATGGGGGCATAACAGGGGGAAGAGAAGGACAGCGTGTCCGCTTTTAGGGCAGGGCAAGGCAAGGCAACGACCAGTGGTGAGAGAATGTGTAACCTCCCTTAAGGACTTGTTTCACTCAAATTTTTACCCTGTGTGTTTAACTATTAAACTTAGAAAAAATTATTAATTATTTTTATATATACAAAGTATATATATATATATATATATATATATATATATATATATATATATATTAAACTGTGAATTAATCATCTTTTGTGTGAAATCCTACATCTGATGAAAGAGAACTGTGTCATGGACAGAGAATGTGTCATCTCTCCCACCAGGATGAGGCGGCCGGGAGGTCCCAGCACCCTGGGATGTGCATGCTAGACTACACATGAAAAGGGCCCCAAAGTGCCACAGTGTCAAATGGAAATGGGACATTCTTATAATGCCAAACATCTCAGTTCTGTTACATCACAGGCCGCTCCACTGGCAGGCCGCTAATTATTCAAGGATGCCTTTTCTCATGGCGAAACAATGGGCTGCAATGCCGTTTTGGTGAGCCACCCCACAAACGGGGAGGGCAGATAATATTTTAATGAAAGGATGCTAATAAGCACAAGGCAAGCTAAAGGTTTACATAAGAGGCGGCCTGTCATTGCCCCAGTTGTGCCACTGACAGATGGCTGCCCTGGACAGAAGTTGATCAACTGAGCACATAATTGTTTGAAATGACTTGTTCAGTGAAACATCAGACCAGCTGCCATCATTACTGAGAGGCCCCTGACAAATTATTAGTATTGCTCTAACGTTTTCACTTTGCGTCAGTACATCTTAAAAAAGAAAAACAAAAGAAAGGGGTTTCAAGCCGATTCCATGACGGGGTTCAAACATCTGTCTAATTACCACGGAGGTAACTTTAAATCCACTGACTGATGTTGTGGGGCAGGTTTCTTTGTACAGTACCATTGTATTAGAATAATTATTTTATTTTTTATTGTTTAATATATTATTTAAAACCAATTTAAACCAGTTTTTTTTTCCTATGGGAGGTTGCACTCTATATGTAAATGGCAGGATGTGGCAAACAAAAAGGAAATATTACTCTTCAGTTACTTAATTTAACTATGTAATGATTAAATTAAAGTTCTAGTGCAAAAAAAAACTTATAAAAAAGCAATTACATTCAATCTCTTTGTAGTATAAAAAGGTAAACAAGGCAAAAACACTACTTGTCTGTACACCTTTATTTGGACTGGCTCATAAACAGGCTGGCGGGCCCCTCAAAAGGGGGCAGGAATCCTCAGCAGCCCTGTTTACTGGAGGAGTAAAAGTGACACTGCTTCACAGGCTAGCGCCCGAGCAGCAGCAGGCCACAATCCCACTCAGTTCCTCAGGTCCGGACTGATCTCAACATAGAACAGCTTTTCAATTTATTTATTTATAGTATCAATTCATAACAAGCATTATCTCGAGACACTTTACAGATAGAGCAGGTCTAGACCCCACTCCAGAATTTACAAGGACCCAACAGTTCTAGTAGTTTCCTCCAGAGCAAGCAACAGGGCGAGGAAAAACTTCCTTTTAGGCAAAAACCTCGGTCAGACCCAGACCCAGACCCAGGCTCTTGGTAGGCGGTGTCTGACAACCGGTTGGGGTTACAATGAAGAGTGGCAATAACAGTCACAAAAAAAAAAAAATAATAAAAAAAATTTAAAAAAAGCTTTGTGGGCCAATAGTCTGTAGCTTGTCCTGAATTCATTTGTCTTTAATTTAATCAAGGGTTTGAGACCGCAGTGATACAGAAACAATATTAAGAAAAATGTAGTCAAAAACAAATTAGAACAGACATGCAAAGTGAATGCTAAAGTAGAAAGTCTGAGAATTTGTGTTTTAAAACCAATGACGGGGATGAGACAAATCTTACCACAAATCAAATAAAAGCTGGAGCTATTTGAAGATCGCCACTAATTCAATTAGAATAAAAAGCACTTTTTCCTCGAAGGGCACTGACGGAGAAAGATACAGACTTCTTATACAGTAATGCAGAATCCACTGACATCAGAGGACAGGGTGCACACAATACACACAATGGTAGGAACAGTTTAGGGCCAAAATACATTTCACTATGACCCCCCCCAGACTTCTCAGGTCGTCTGGGACCGGTCTGCTTTCTGTCCCCAGAGTCAGAACTAAAAGGGAGGGGGGGCAGCTTTCCTTTTCTATGCTCCTCATATCTGGAACAAACTCCCAGAAACCTGCAAATCCGCTGCAACTCTCAGCTCTTTTAAATCAAGGCTGAAGACCTTTTTTGATGTTGCCTTTCTTTAAATGGGTGTTCATTTCTTTAATGTTTAATTTCTTATACTGCGCTGTAACTTTTATTTTTGTGTTTTATCTGGTTTTATTATTTTTTTTTAACCCTTGTGTTGTCCTCCCGGGTCTAAAACGGACACAAATTTGACATTTTCTTCCCTTTTTAAGATTTAGTTTTCACGAACACCACCTTACTATTTTTACTACTTCTTGAAATTCATGGTCAATAACCCTCATTTTTATTGAACTGTACATAATACGAGTTAAAAAAAAAAACAGAAATGAATTATTTTGACTAATAGTTCAGATCAGAGGAACGAAAGTGATCAATTGTATTTGCAAAGAGTGTTGTAAGGAATCCAATCAATTTTCTCTTTTTTTTTTCTTTTAAATGTTAATTTGGTATAAAAGAAACTCATATTTGAGATATAGACATTTTTTAAATTTTTAAATTTCAAATTTGACCCGAGGACAACAGGAGGGTTAATTGTTTTTATGTAAAACACTTTGAATTGCCCTGTTGCTGAAATGTGCTGCTAAAACATTGGTTTCCCTATATACCAATCAGAAACAGCGACACGCCGCTAAAAACAAGATGAATGGTATCTTTAGGGTTTTAGAGTCTACATTCAGCAAGATGCCCCATTTCTGTTTTTCATCTCTTTTGTACAGCCCCCTCCAAATACCCAGATAGAAATAAACCTCCTTGAGGTCATATCGCCACAGCTGTGAAAGGCGCGGACACTCGAGCCCGGGACTTTATCACATATCCCCCCTGTGATGTCAGTGGCTGTCCTGATGGGCTGATGTCAGTGGCTGTAGTTCAAGCCAGGGCGAGTTTACTAACAACTGGTGTGTGGCTGCCTGTTAAGCCCAGGCATTTCTAGGGTCGCCCTCGTTGGCCATAGTAGCGCTGGCTCAGCACATTTACACCACCGTGTGCATCATGACTGACTTATGAAAAGCCTCTTTGAGCCATTTGCATGTTTGATCCACGTTTCATTTCCAGAACCGCCATGGCACATTTACCGTAGGCGGCACAGAAACATGGAACGCTGGGAATTATTACCGCTGTGGTCCTGGAACTCGCACGGATGTGTGACTGGGTGTGTGAAAAAAGTCTCGCAGTTCACGTTTGTGATGTAAAAAAAAACAACCTATTAACATATTTCCTTTAAAAAAGGAGGTGGTGCTGCTGCTGTGGTTGCTGGAACCCTGTGGTGAATCAGGGCCTTATCTCCACGGTGGTTTCAACCAGTTTGGAGAAATCATTTCCAGATTTTGGAATGTGACCCAGTGTATGCATCCGTGATAATTAGTACTGCTGCAGCACCCTAGTGAGAAGCTGGGCTGCACTGCACTGACACGGTTACACTGCAGTCAATCAGAGTCTAAATGGATACAACATTTCTAATGCAACCACAGCATCAAAATTGCCAGACAAGCTCTTTTTTTATAGACACCATCTCTCGCAACACTGGTTACCCCTGAACTACAGCCTATTCCACCTTAGCTGCTTTGATGCATTAAGCCCCAGAATTTGCCTCCCATGCGTTAGCACTGCAGTCCAGTCACAGAGCTAAGCATCGGATTTTCCTTCAGTTCTTAAAGTATTTCAAGAATCCACACACGTCTGACCATCAGGAGGAAAACATATTCCCTCTGCTGCACAACAAGAAAATAGTTTTAACTTGTTTCTCTTGTTGAGGGATGAAATATGAATTTTGTTAGAAAAGATAAAATACTCAGAGGAAACGTGGAGAATTCTACTCTACCTGGGGGGTCTTTCATGGATTATTTTGATAAGGTTTCTATGGGGGACCGGGAAGAGGAGTAATGCTACTCTGAGGATAACTAAATGACTTACCTGTATTTATATATTTTCTTAATTTATTTTATGTATTTATCTTGTTTAAAAAAATAAAAAATGAAATTTAAAAATGAGGATGCAAGGGGATTGGGGAGTGGGTAGAAGATATGTGTGTATGTATATTGTGCTGTATAATTGTGTAATTATGTACAATCGTATAGAAAACCTTTGAAAAATAAAGTTAAAAATGAAAGTAGTAGAAGGCAACGTCAATATATACAAGCATATGGGAAAGTAAAATTCTTTAATTTTGGTTCATGTTGAACAACTTGAGACATGTCTTTTTCAGGCTACCATCTTTGTTTGGGTTGGAAAACAGAGCCACTACTTAGGAGCAAAACCCCTTTCTTATTGTACAGCAGATGGCATTTTTTATCCAGATGGTTAGAAGAATCTTAATACAATCCATGAGAGTCATACGGATGCTAGCACCAACTAAGATCTTCAGGACATCCCTAGGAAGGTAAACCAAATGCAGCTATAGAGCTTTTATTTTAAACACCAACATGTTTTTGTCAGCCTAAATTTATGAAAACCTGGATTAAAACCTCATCCAGTATTGCCAACATCAATATCTTACAGTGTTGATGCGACCATAGGGCTGTATTGAAAATGAATCTACAGCCGCAACAAAAACAGGATCTCTCTCACTCGGTTTCTGTTCATCACTCTGCCTCTGGCTTTCCCCTCCATCTCCTCTAAAATCCCATTGCGGTTCACTGACACACGGTGCCGTGTTTATCTGTTGAAAGACTGTTTGTGTGTATATCAGCAAATTCACAGTTCACTTGGATCCTTCAACTCAATTCACTTAGAGATGAATGTCCCCGCTTTCCATTTTAAATAAAACCTTCCAAAAAGACAGAGCGGAGCAACAAAACAAAGCTCAAATTCACTCTCCTCTGTCCACAGCGCTGAATTGTGGAATGACAGGCTAGGATGCCTCTCCTTTTTTTCCAAGGGGATAGAATAAATCCCAAGCTTGTTTATGCTGTTCCAAAAATCAACTTAATACAAAAGGGGAGCGGAGGACAAAGACATCATTTACCGTGCCCCCTCAGGCAGATAATTGCAAAGATAGTGAGCAGCACCCTATGCACACAGGAACTGAAGCTGGAGACGCTGACAATTCCATTTACCAAGGGCTTTTGTTGTCTAGTTCTAAGAATTGTACTGTTGAGCAGCCATTGTCCATCAGCAGAAGAGGACGACTCTTGACAGGTGAAAGCTTCTCCTAGCTGACAATGTGGTCTTGATGTCCAAGAAAAGATCTGTGTCAAGGGTAATCCTTCTGTGTTATGACACCAGGCACTGTCCCAAATGCATAGGGACATTTTGGGGGCATCACCCATAAATCAAACACAGAATAATATGAGATTGGAAGACTGGCTGGGGGGGGTGCGGTTTTCGCTTTGGCAGGATAGTAAATAAAATATGAAGTACATCCCCGTCATTTTAAGAATGTTGCCGTTTTAATCCACTTCCCGGACCACAGGAATAACACATTTGATTATATTAAACAATGTCGATTAGGAGGATCCTCTCCCAACAGAGACAGCTAAGACTGCTAGGGATAGACACGACATGGTGGTGATCAAATCGCATATCAACAAATAAATTCTCTTGCTATCGTGCAGTGTTTTCTGCTCTGTGGAACGAGATCACTTTTCCTTTCTTCAAAAGCAAGTACCGAAGATACCCCTGCCACTGTCTTTGTAACTGTTCCAGGGAGGCTGGCAATGTAGAGTCCTGTCATCCTTAGTCACATGGGAACCGTAACCATAATAAACCAAATTATGGTGACACCACAGGTAATGGGATCAAAACAACTTCTAAACCTCAACCCATCCACTCTAACAGCACCCATACACAGCTAAGCCTCACTAACATGGCAGGAGCTTTGAGTCCACCACAGGTTAAGCTAAAACACGTCCAACATGAATCATGAAAAACATGCCCGAGAAGCAACTCCTGACTGTTTGTATTCCTGTTTTATCAAAGACAAAGTCTTGATCATTAACTCTGCGTGTCACAGGCAGAGCTTGGGAATTTGCCTCAATGAGTATGGGAAGTACAACACAAGGTTTACATGCTCTCAATGTGGTTCTCATTTCAGCAGTTTGGACTCTGCATGCCATTCTCTAACTCTGTGGAGTGCAGTCCCATCAAAACGTGCCTCTGCCATCAAAACATCCTCTTGAAAGCCCTACGACATAAACTCCCACGAAGTTTGAAAATATAGCCTAGAATTACACTTTCATACGCCTATCTTTGGCGTGAATGGCAAAGGTGGACAGTCAGCATGTTGTAAGGTGATTAAAAAACAGGTTTACAGGGTTTTATTGTATTTGATTGTAAAATAAGCACATTGGATTTTTATTAACAGAAATACCGAAACTGAACTTGAACCTTGAAATGCAAACCGCACTTAATTTCCAGTAGGCTAGTTCATTACTTAGACGACATGAGGCGGACGTGTTGGCGAAATGTTGTGGACAGACACCGTATCAAATAACAAGCTGCCTGACAACAAAACCACTTTAGATAACCTCTTTATGCAATGTTGTTTCCTACACAACTTTCGTAATTGCAGATCGAGGCAGCAGGCTTTGCTTTGAGAAGGCAATGTTACGTCCTAGTCTGTTGTCAAACAGCGTGCGCAAAACTCAATTGTAAAAGATGTCAATTTAAAAGTCCATCACTATTTGCCTAACTTTTCAATGCTCTGATCCATAAACTTGGACGTTGTTCGAAGCAGAGTGATCTTCTGATATAGTCGGCATCCATATTATCTAACAAAAAGCATTTACAGTATTAATATGTCAACTTTTAAAATACGAAGGCTACTATACTTTTTGCTATCGCCTACAACGGTGTAGACCACTGTAACGTTTTTCTAACAGTACGTTCCAAAAGTGTTGACCAGACGAACTACATTTCAATTTAAAATGTAGGCCTAGCTGCGTTTCTTTAACAGATATATGCCGAAATGAATAGTGGCACCTAACTTTTGGTCAAATGACTTGCTCGGAGTCCCTTGGTGTCAGAATGTTTGCCGAGAAGAAAGCACAGTTCAATATTAAGATTTCCAAACGGGATTCGTAGCTTGATTCTCCCCATACATGTGAGCACGGCACTCAACAGGGCTGGAGGTAAAGCTTGTGAATTATTGTCGGCTTATTGTCAACAAATGTCAACTTACTTTCTGTGCAACGCATCCCATCAGGAAGAGTAGATATGTTGTCATAAAAACATGCGCCCCAAGCGACGTAACACAACTCATTTTCCTCTAATTGTTCCTTTTTAATGCGACGCACAGTGAACCGTATCCCGCTCCTCTGCTTCCCTCTCATTCACCTGAAGTATCGGGAGCGCGCTTCCATCGTTCATGGGCGAACTCGAACACAGGACCAGACCCCTAGCACACAACTCTCACATTGTTGGCTTTTATAGTAACTTAACCGTCATTTAGGCTATATGAAATGTATTTTAAAACACAAACGTAATAATAGGCGTAGTGTATGACTGAGGCCGTTATGCCAGTGCAATTTATGATTAGGCCTACCATATTATAAGGTCTAGCAAATATATTTCTATAGCCTATAAATGCTTTCCTTCTTCCATAGGCTACTAGCACATAGAGAACACTGCATTCAGCAATGTACATTATTGTTTAATTTGTATAGGTTATGCAATCTAAATTAATGCATATGAGTTAACAACTATTTTGTATTTCTTTCAGAATTCTATTTAAGCCCGGTCAAAGCTCTCAAACAAATGAAATATAGGTCTATCATTATTCAATCATTTATAGACTTTGCGTAATAACTAAATCTGTTTTTATCTTGTTTGGAGCCTCAGACCATGAAATAAAATATGCCTATCTTTTTCAACTTTTCAACTCAAGGAGAGTGCAGGTCAGGAGTGTGTGTGTGCTTTCTAATGACACATCCCCTATCTAATTGCTGTGTGAAATGTAAACCTACTTGTTTATGCTTGTTGGTTGATTCCAAGATGTTAAATCAACTTTAGAGTCTGAGATACGTCATTTGAGTGAGTTATTCCATAATCAAAACAAACAATTAATTTAGTAGATGCACTAAGAAAAGTAGAAGCACAGATAGGCATAAACTGACCAAGCCAGAGACTTGCTAATATGGTGTAGTGAACCAACGTCTATAGTTGTAGTTCAATGTTGTACCCAATACTGTCCTTTAGGGACTGAATTTCAAAATATCATATAGAAGGTTCTGCATTAGCAGTTCTGATCTGCTATTACATTTTTTTAGAGAGACCCAAATCTTACTCAATTGCTAGATCTGATTTGCCCACATACCTTGGTCAGTGACATTAAATAAGGTGACTAAGATTGGTATAGGCAAACAGTTTGATTTTACTTAAAAGGGCAACTCCTTCAACCAGCTACACACACAATGTCAGATAAGCATCCAAGCTATTATTTCATGCACCACTCCAAATGTGACTTGACCTTTTGGCAAGCCTATGTGGGCAAAAGCAAAATGTTAAATAACCTACTTAAATTAGTGAATGCATAAAAACGCAGGGGAAGATAAACTATTTCCAAAGGAAGGCTACTGGAAACACAGACTCTCTCAGGAGAAGGTTTATAGCGTCAATATATCAGATATATCTGATGACTTATTGCGTTATGGGTGGCAGAAACAGTGACAGTGTCATTCTTGATACTACCACTAGATGGCACCAACGCACGACAGTTTGAAATCCTACACTTAGGCTTTAAATTAAAAATAAGAAATGCATTAAAATGTTTGACTTACCCTACCCTTGCCTTGTACTTTTATTTGAAAAATGCATCAAGGGTCTTAGTAGTTTACCTATATGTCATTTGACTGGAGACTGATAAAACGTAACACTAGACACATTACACATGGATTGCTGTTTCTAGTCCGTAGGCTAGTGTCTTTTGGGAGCGCTGCTAAGAGAACCTGCATTGGATGGTGCATAGTTTTTGGGCATACAAGGATCCTGTTTTAGGGTATATGCGTGCAGGTGGCAAGCCTAAGGGTAGGGTTTGTGGCTGGTGTTAATGATCTATTACAGCCAGCCCTGTAGGCCTATAGTCGACGCATTTTAAGTTCAGTTTAGGGTCTTTTTACAAAGATAATTATAAAAGTTGAATTGTGCACAAACATCCAACAGTTGAGAGCATTTGTTTCAAATGTGATAGTCTTATGTTATTAGAACGATTCACACACACACACACACACACGCACACACACACGCACACACACACGGAGTGGAGTAATAACGATAGCATATTAGCCTATATAATGTAATTCAACAAATTAGCTTATGGGCGACAGTGACAAGGTATTTTAAATAAAAGGCCAATATCATTTTAAAGGAGAATTTTGGTCAATTTCAACATGTAGCTCTGATGTTGTTGTTTTTTTACTTTGTAGTGCTGTCAGTAGCAAGACAAATGAAACCAATTGGTGACCAAGTTATCCCCCTGCTAGATTTTGGACCCAACAGGCTTAAACAGTTTTAAATGTGTTTTTAGCCTCTAAATATGCTCGAAATGTCATTACCAGTGCCTAGCCATGTGCAGTTATTCCTTCCAAGTGAACACAGTGAATCTGACTGCAGTAGATGTGACAGAAAGGCAGACAAGTTGTGTTAATCGAGTAGTGTGGACTTCACTGGAAAACAGGAAATAAACAGAGGTATGGATTAACATAATAATTATTAATAATTAATAATTGTATACCTTTCTGTCACATCTACTGCAGTCAGATTCACTGTGTTCACTTGGAAGGAATAACTGCACATGGCTAGGCACTGGTAATGACATTTCTAACATGTTTAGAGGCTAAAAACATGTTTATAACTTGCCCTGTTGAAGCCTGCTGGGTGCTAACTCTAGAGGAGGATAACTCGGTGTAGACACCGATGGGTTTCATTTGTCTTGCTACTGACAGCACTACACATTTTTAAAAAACAGAACTACATGTTGAAATTAACCAGAATTCTCCTTTAACTTACATCCTCTCTGTGAAATCCAGTAGACTACAATCTCATTACATTGAGCAGTGGCATTATGTAATGATGTGTTTATTCATGCAACCTGGCAGGCTCAAAATCAAAAACTGGCATTGATAGCACTTGATTTGATTTGATTTGATTTATTTTATTTTCACAACAAAAACATTAAGACAGTATTATATGTTTCACAACAAAGATGTGAGGGACGACTGCCGAAAAACCCTCAAGGGGCTTAATAAGTGGCAATCTCCATAGAAACAAATTACATTTAACAATTTAAAAACAATTTATATATTATATTAAAAGAACAATTAAAAAAAAAAAAAAAAAACACACAAAAACTAAAAAAAAAAAATTTTTTTACATAAAATTACATTTAGAGCACAAACCCAAATGGAAAAATCAGAGAACTTAGGAGCAACACTTTGACTCTCTGTTTAAACTGTTCTTTAGAAAGCTCAATTAGTGAAGTGGGGAGACTGTTCCATATCTTTGACCCTCTATACAACACACTAAACTGTGTTTGAGTTGTACGAGAGTAGGGGGGCCTAATAAGACAACTACCACGAGTCGGATACTGATGAAATTCATTATTAAAAGTAAAAAATATTACAAAGGTGCTGGGGAAATAACTTTTTATAGAGCTATAAACAAATGAAGCAATTTGAAGTTGATTCACTTGATAAATACTCAGAATACTTGCTTGAGCAAACAATAATTGAGAAGGGTGTCTACGATTAACAAAAAATATTATTCTTAAAGCTCGCTTCTGAAGTCGGAAAATAGATTCCAGTTTAGTTGGGTGGGTGCTAGCCCAAGCAACATTGCAGTAATTGATATATGGATACAACATTGAATAATACAACATAATCGCTACTTTTTATTAATCAGGTGCCGAGTTTTGCCTAGTATACCGACCACTTTGGCTATTTTTGTACTTGTGGCACTAATGTGAGGTTTCCAGGATAAAGAGTCATCTAGTATAACGCCAAGGAAACGAGCAGTTTTAACGTTATTAATAGAGATATTATCAATTTCAATTTTCATTGAAGATTTAAATGTATCAGACTTAATACCAAAAAATATAAAACTTGTTTTTTTTATGTTGAGTGACAGTTTGTTGGACTTGAACCAAGTAGATAACTTGTCAAGTTCTTCATTAACTACTTTTATTAAAATGTCAGTGTTTTTATGGGAGTAAAATACACTTGTATCATCTGCAAATAAAATTTTAGAAAGTTTATCTGAAACATTAGGGAGGTCATTAACATATAATAAAAATAACAAGGGACCCAAGATTGAACCCTGCGGTAAGCCACACTGAAGAGGAAGGGGGGAGGAATCTGTCCCATTATAGTTGACGGTTTGAAGCCGATCTGAAAGATAACTAGTGAACCAGAGTAGTGACTTGTTTCGTATACCATAATGAGAAAGCTTTTGTAATAGAATGAAATGATTAACCGTATCAAATGCTTTTGAAAGATCCAGGAAAACACCTACAGTATTTTCTTTTCTATCTTTTGCTTTGTATATTTCAGTCAAAAAATGGACAAGTGCCATGTAAGTAGAGTGTTGTTTCCTAAAACCATACTGATGAGCATAGAAAATATTATTATTGTCCAGATGTTGAATTAATCTTGTGTAAACAAGTTTTTCAAGAACCTTGGACAGGGCTGGTAACACAGAAATTGGTCTATAATTGTTAAAAATTGCAGGGTCATCTTCTTTATAAACGGGTATAATGTTGGCTAATTTCAACTCTACAGGCACAACTCCTTGAACTAGTGAAAGATTAAAAATATAAAGTAATGGTTTAATGATATCAGGGTAAATTGCTTTTAATATTTTACTATCAATCATATCATGTCCTGGTGAACAGTCTTTTAAGTTGACAATTATATCTCTAATCTCATCCTCGGTAACAGATGTGAAGTTAAAATCCTCAGACGTTGGAAGATTCATGTGATCTAGTGGACCAAAATGACTAGATTGAATTTTAGAAGCTAATGTTGAACCTACATCTGAAAAAAAGGTATTAAATCTTTTGGCAATTTGCTGTGGATCTGAGACAATAGAATCGTCAATCTTAAATTCATTTGGTAACTGTTTTTTAGAATGTTTTTTATTAAGAATACAATTGATGGTTCTCCACAAAGAAGAAGGATTGTTTTTATATTCAACTAATTTCACATTATAGTAGTGGATTTTTGCTGCTCTTATTACATGGTTTAATCTGTTTCTGTTTTTTTAAATTGCAACAGATTAAAAGGGGTAGGACAAAGAAGGTATTTTTTATATAATCTATTTTTGTTTTTTATTGACTTTATGATAGCTGGAGTTATCCACGGTTTGGACAATTTGTGTTTCAAAGGCACTGATTGGAGAGGACAACATGAGTTGTAAACCTGCGTAACATTTTTTAAAAACAATGAAAAGGCCTTCTGAGGATCTACTGTTTGATAGATTTCACTCCATGATAATTTACTTAAAGCGTGTCTGAAATTTATCACATTTCTTTCACTGAAAATTCGTCTATATTTAATATTTTGCAAAGGGGGGCAATTTTCGCTCTCGTTACCAATGATTAGAAATATGGGACAGTGATCAGCCACATCAATACACAGGACACCAGATTTCATACTCTTGTTATATACATTAGTAAAAATATTATCTATATGAGTTGCTGAGGTATTAGTCACTCTGGTGGGGACTGAAATCATAGGATTAAAGCTATAGGAATACATAGTGTCAGTAAATTCCTTGATTAACGTATTTCCCTGACTATTTTCAATATTAATGTTAAAGTCACCCATTATGTAACAGTTTTTCCTTTCCTTAGAAATGATATCCAGAGCATTTGAGATGTCAATGATAAACAGAGAGGTCACAATTAGGTGGTCTATAAATACATAAAATTATTACTAAATTAGTTTCTAATGCTACTACTTCTGAAGAAGAATCAAAAAGCTTTTCAATGTCATATCTTTTTTATAATGTTGATTAGAATTGATAAACAGAGAAACCCCTCCACCCACCCTTCCCTCTCTACATCTGAAAATATGTTTATAATCTTCTAGGTGAAAATTGCCAGCTGTACTGTCAGTCAGCCATGTTTCAGTAAGCCCTATCACATTAAAGGTATAATTCAAATTTTCAAGGCAAGTGGATAAGCCCACAAAGTTTTTGGACAAACTTCGAACATTAATATGAAGGAAAGAGAGATCATTTCTAATACTAAGAGAATTTATCAAAGTTTTAAAAGTACTTTCACAATAGTATTCAGAGGAGCCAGAATAATTCTGTTGTAGTTGGAGAATACTGTTTTGATCTGGATCAGAAGAAGTCATCATGCATGTGGACTGGATCAGAAGAAAACATCATGCATGTACGATGAAAGGAATTATTTAGACTCCATTGGTAGTTGCCATCTGATGTTGTTGACGGGGTTTAACTATGAGTCTATCATAGCTAATAACAGCAAAGTTTCCCCTCTCTCTGGCCTCCTTCATAGCTGGAAGCAGTTCGGCCCTCTTCTTCCTAATGCGATCTGAAAAATCTTCATTAACATAAACACCAGTGTTTTTGAGATGAGCCTTTGCCTTTGTGAGAATAAGTTCTTTGTCCTTGTAGCGTAGAAACTTTACAACAACTGGTCTTGATTTAGATGTTGATTGCTGCTTCAAGTTTCCAATACGGTGAGCTCTTTCAATTTCAATAGACTTCGGATCAATTTTAAGCTTGTCATTAAAAAATTCCCTCACCTTCTTCTCAGAGTCTGGCCAAGATTCAAATGCGTTATCCTGGGTTAAGCCATCAATTATCAGATTATTTCTGCGACTCTGATTATCAAGGGAATCAATTTTCCAGGCAAGATCATTCACTTCAGAGTTAGTGCACAGTGAAGAAAGCTGCTGCAATTGAGATTCAAATGAATCCACCTTTTTCTCCATTGCCCTAAGATCATCAATTTGAGCTTGGGAGAACTGAAGGCACTTGTGCATGGTGGCACCAGTGGCACACGCTGCAGGTTAGCTGCAGGTTGCCACTGCTGAAAAGTCATAGACTGTTAAAGAAAGTAGGGCGCATCTTTTTTGACCATAAGAGTGATGTCGGATGTGGTCAATGCTTCCGACAGATTTAACGTTACCAGTGCTAGTGTCCGTTCCATATTATAGTTCGTGTAATAAATGCAGCATTGCAACATGCATTTGCAATATATGTCTTAGAATTTTTTTCTATTTAAAATCCAAACGTTGTGTGCAGACACGCCGTTTTCTGACAAGCTTTATTTGTTTTTCCAGATGTGATGTGATGTGTTTGCGTCCTCTGTTTCCCGTCGGACAGATAAGGGACGGAAACCAAACAGCCACGTAGTAAAAGGCGAAGCTCGCAAAAGGGTGAGCTTTTATTGTCTTTTGTTACATTTACCGAAATTGTCATTTTATAACTTACACACAGGGTTTTGTAGCATACTTACCTGAGGGAAGGTAATTCGTTGATTTAAGTAAAATATTTGAGAAATCACTCCTCTGCACTGGCGCTTGCGATTATAGCTAACGTTAGCGAGTTAGCAAATGTAGCTAGCTTGACAGGTTCCGTGGTAAACACATAGCTAACGCTAGCTAGCTAGCTAGCTATGTATCTCTCGCTAGCTTTACGCCTAACGTTATTCTCCTGGTCATACTCGGTAACGTTAGAGTTTTACTAAACCCAGTTGACACATTAGGGCAGTATAAAGGCCTCTACGTGTACGTTTATAAATCACTGTCACGTCGTTATTCCGTCTGAAGTGGTGACTCCAGCTAGAAGACACTGTAAAACTGACCAGAGGCGAGCTGGAACGTCACAGTGTAACAACTCCGATACATAGCATGCTAGCTAGCTAATTTAGCGACACCACCTTGGAGTCAAAGGTTATCATAAAAATTTGAAGCATACGATAATTATATAACTTTAAACTTGCATGACTTTTGAATAATAACGCTTGCACCGCACTTCAAGTCCATAGCTGCATACATTGCGCTGTTACTAAAGCGATAACCTAATGCCAGACTTATCTTAAAATCCATAAATGCAAACCGGGCCTGTCGACAAATGTACACAGTTTGCAAACATGGCTAATATGTTTCTGAGTTGCTTGTGCAAAATTCGCCAAACTGCTTGAGATACATGTTAAAGGTTTGGATTTAAATGCCTGTTTACTGGTCGATATGGCTTATGTCTGATTTATTAACAGCTTCTACCGACTTCTACAAATATTTAATTAGCTAGATCTGTTGTAACGTTAGCCGTTGAAATTAAAATGTTTTGGCCTGTCATATTTTTTTAACGGAGTTTGTCGCATCTGTTTCTATGTCATAGTAAAATAATGTGTTGTTAGTTGCTAGTTAATCTATATTTAACGTGTCACAATCTACTTAACGTTACCAAGCCAGCTTGTTAGCCCTTGACTCTAGCTTATGTTTAAGTTAAAGCAGGCTGTGTTGTTACATAACATTATTATTGTTAAAACAGATCACTTCTAAGGAGCTACAGCATCTTCTGTGATGTATATTCATCTTTATAATTTGTCATTCTCCAAACATGGGCTTCACATTATAAATGTTCTCTCTTTAGTGCTGTTCAGGCGTGTTCCTGGACACTGGCATGGTTCCAGCTGGCCTGTCTCTTAACAAGATGGTTTTGTGAGAAGTTGTTTCCGAAGGGGCACCAGCAGTATAGGGACTGTTCAGTTTCTTTATGGAAATGGATACTAACCAATCAGAAGCAGCTCACATGGAGGCTAATGCTTATCAAGGAGACCATGTTACAAAATCCAAAGTGGAAGGTGAAAAACAATTGAAGCAACAAGGACTGGACAACACACAAGACCTCAAAGGGGATTTTCATAATGGTGAGTACTAATGCTGTCTCGATGGGACACAATTAGGTTTAGTGTACATAGGGATATGTCTGTAATGTCCATCTGAATATGCAATGATTTATATGCCGAAATTGAGTTTTCTGACTAGTGTGTATATATATAGCCCAACATCAGGGAACTAATGTCACAAAACATCAAGCCTGTTCTTATTTGTCAGTGAGTCTAATCACAAAGATATCAAAGGCATAGAAATCGTTTTGTGTTGGACATATTTGTAATCCAATCCAACTTTATTTGTTAAGAACTTTAAAACAACCCAAGTTGACCAAAGTGCTGTACAGAAAAATACAAAAATACATTATAACATGAGTAAAAATAATACCTGCGCGATAAAAGCAATTAAACTAAATAATTAAATGAAGTCGACATCTTACTAGGCGTCAAAGGCCACAGAGAAGAGGTTGGTTTTAAGACGTGATTAAAAAACATTTGTAATACATATACATATTTGTAATACATTTCTACTGGAATGACTGTCGTAGTGCTGTGCTTAGCTTTTTTCCAACTCTGATCTGTTGATCTGCAATGTTCTTCCCCCTTTAGGCATATTACTGGTAACACTTGCCATGCATGACAAGTTTTGGTGGCTACTACAAGGCCTAGGGCCTTCTTCTGCTCTTTGAAGTGATGTGTTAGATAGCTGAACTGAATTCTAATTTATAATCTTCAGGGGGCTTATAGTCTACAGTGTTTAATGTTTATTTTAATTAATAAAAAGCAAGGCAACAGAGACAGATATTCCAACAGGTTATTTTCTCAAACTTTTTCATAAATCTTGACTAGTTTGCTACGGACTGTGGGTGTGATTTGATCAGAGTTGTTTCACTGTGGCCTGGCAACATAAGCAAACAATCCCACAGCTGTCATCAGATTTTGATTAAGCTGTTGCTAAATTCTGATTGGTGCACAGACATATGAGACACCACTTCTTTCCAGTTAAGCCCTCTCATTTTTAACGAGAAGAACACAGACAGCAGGCAGAAAGTCTCATTTAAATATCCAAAACTTTTGCGGAAAATAAGGTGTTTTTGTTCAACCACATGGCCAATAGTTTGAAGCTGTTAGAGAAAATAGGTTTCAGGGCCTTTTTTACATATGTTTGTCTTGCAAGAATTGTGCTCCTTGGTACAAGAGTAGGTGCAGCTAAAGGGATGCATCTGTAGTCACATGCTGCATGAATGTTTCCAGCCACCTTTTTCTCTTAAGTTATTGTAGTTTGACAGAGTTGCCCAGCCAGCTTGCTAATGGCGTTTTTCCATTAATGGTACCTGCTCGACTCGACTGGGCTGCGGTGCCCCGTCCTCCTTTTTCCATTGCAGATTAGTACGGCCTAACGCGTGAGGTAAACGTGGCTGGTCCTCATAGCATGAAACTGCCATGACCTAACGCTACACACACACACACACACACACACAGAACGTGGGAGGTGTGTTGGTTTTTATTCTCGGCATGTGACTGTTTGCCAGAAGACAAATTTAGTTTCAAAAGAAGCTGGAGGCAGCAAAAAAAAACACAGCTGGTTAAACTACTGCGGTTTTGTTCAAGACCTGTTGCTAGCAATGATGGGCTTCTCTTCCCCCTTCTCTTTCAGGTGCAGTCAGTTTAGATGCAATGCCAAATGGAAATGGACTGGCAGAGGACTTGAGTGCTGCAAGGACGACTCATATAAATGGGTCCCTGTCTCCGACACCCCCTTCCCAGAGCACCAGCTCCCCTGTCAACTCCCAGACCCAAGAGCCCTCCCCAGGTTTGGCTGCTTTACCACCCATGATGCTAGAGAAGTCTCAGGGGGCTAGTGCTGAGATCACGGTTCACAAGGGTGATTCATTGCAGTCCCTCAGACTCAGTATGCCTATGCAGGAGACTCAATTGTGTAAGCATAAACTTGTGTGGAGTGAATGCCCCCTCTATACCCGCCTGTATTCTAACCCCATTTTGCTGTGGGATGTTTTGCTTGTTTTGGCTCATGTACACATCAGTTTTAACTCCCTTCTCTTTGTCTGTGTAATATGTAAGCACAAGGGTTCAGTAGTTTCTTTTAGTTGTTTGAGTCTACCCCCTTTCCTTAACTTGCATAGACATTTGATTGCTTGATTAGAATTTGGTGTGGGTGCTTCTTGGAACACTGAATGACTGCATTTCAGAACTTATCCCTCTAGCATGTTACCCTTTTGGTGGCACTTGAAAATTCCTATAGCATCTCTCTTGGTTGCACATGAACATGACTGATCCAATGTCTTCATTTAAGTCATTGCAATATTGGCAACACTAACAGCATAGCTGCTGCAGCCATGACTGAATTAAAAGTTTTTCATATGCATGTACACTAACCAAGGAAATGGACTGATCCAGCATAAGTCAGGTAAATGGTAACAATGTTGCAGTAATGGAGAATGTGGCGGTGCAGTTTGTGGATTACGAGTCACTGTGGCTTGTACCTAAAACATGTTTCCTGTCAAGGGTGTGGGATAGGAAACTTCAATTTGAATAATTTGTTTACAATTGCTGTGTGAGGACAGGATTCCATGCAGCTTCATTCCTCACCATCAAACAACAATATAGTACAAGCATTGAATCAATAATGCAACTGACAGCTCATTGCTAGGATTCAACTTTAACAGTCCTATAAAACCAGGTATTGTGTAAATAAAGAGCTGTAGTGTAGTGCTGCAGGTCTAACATACTTTCTCTTTAGCAAACCAGAAGCCCTTGTTGGAGATGGAGAATGAGGAGAAGATTCGCCTGGAGGCTCGCCGGCGTCTGGAGGAGCAACTCAAACAGTATAGAGTGCAGAGACATAAGGAGAGGGTGAGTGAATGGACTCACTGTCAGGTTATGGACAGGACAAACTCTTTCTAGTTTGCCCTCAAAGGTCCTCATGTTTTAAAAAACAGTTTCAGCAGCTTCTGCATCATTAACATGACATTTCTACCATTAGACAACTATCTATTTTATTGATGCCGTAAATGTGGCGTTCAGTTTGTGCTTCATGCTTATTGACTTATTGTCAGCTGAAGTTGGCTGCTAAACATGCTGTTTTCTTGTAAAATGTAACCCAGAAGATAAACAGTCTATCAGGTATTGAGGCCGCAGTACCATGGTTCATCTCTTTCTGTTTCTAGTCTCACCGTACTACCCCCAAGAACAGGCCATTCAGCACCCTGGATCCAGAGCTCATGCTGCATCCTGAGGGTCTACCCAGGGCCAACACTGTTGCCATGACAACAGAGTATTCCTTCCTGAGGACCAGTGTCCCCAGGGGTCCCAAACTGGGTAGCTTGGGAATTCCCCCTTCCAAGGAGAGAAAGTCCAGATCACCCCGGCCGAGCAAGATCCACTCATTGGCTGACTACAAGTCTCCTGGGAATGATGAAAATGGAGGAGGTGGAGCAGGAGGTGGAGGAAGAACAGCAGACCACACCATGAGCACCCTCCAGTCCACCATGAGCTCAGTGTCCACTTTGTCTGAGTTCAGTGTGACGTCGGAGGGCAGCCGATGTGAGACAGAGGTACAGCCTGGTGCTTTGCTCCAAGTCGGGGACAATGTCTCCGAAATGGACGGCAGTGAATCAGGAACAAGGCCGGGGAATGATGGCAACGACAGCGACAGCTCGTCCTACAGCAGTGTGTCTACCAGGGGGACAGTTGGGATGCTCTCGGCAGCACTGGAAAGGCAGCTGGGGCCCTACACGGTGGAGGGGAAGGAGATTGCCCCCGAGGCCATGGGTCAGTTCCCCTCCCTGCAGGAGGTGCTGCAGGCTGCCAGTGAAGAGCAGCACCTGCTGGAGCTGGAGCGGGAGAGAGAAGGCACTGCAGAGCCTCGCAGCCGCAGGGACAGCTTCTCCAGCAGGTACTTGGCTGCATCAAATAGAGAAGGAAAGAAATAACAACAAGTGGAAAGTAACAAATTACTCATGTTACTGTAATTGAGTAGTTTTTTTGTGTACTTTTACTTACTTAAAATCTGTACTTCTATTTTTACTTTAGTGTTTTTGTTTAAAATCTGTACTTCTATTTTTACTTTAGTGTTTTTGTTTGAAATATTGTACTTTGCTACTTTGCTATTAAATCACTTGAGTAGGTTTTTATTCTGGTAATTTTACTTGTACTGAAGTAAAAGTTCATTAAAGTAATAGTACTTTTACTTAGATTTTTTTTTGTACTCTTTCCTCCTCTGTAAAATAATGACTACAATTGACAATTCTAGATATTAACGTGTTTACGGCCAAACTTAAGCCAATATTGCATTGAGAGAGAGAGTGCTTGGTGAGAACTGCAGTTCCTCACATTGATTCCTGAAATTCACTCTTGTTTGGCATTTGTGTTTGTTGCTGTAGATTACTTGAAACAATTAGTTGATTATGTAAATTGTTATACATTTCTGTCAATCAACTAAATGACTAATCCTCAGAGCACTAATGTTGTTTGCGTTTGTTGCAGTGTTTCTTTGGAGAGTTCAGTGATGGGCCATGATGATATGCTGCAGGTGTTGAAAGAGAAAATGAGACTGGAGGGTCAGCTGGAATCTTTGTCATCTGAAGCCAATCAGGTAATATAACATCTTGATTTTGCACTCATATTTTCCATTCCTTTTGCACAAATCTCCCATCCGTGAATATTTTGTACAGGAGTGGACCAAATAACATAAAACCATGAAAATCATCTAATACAGTACCATTACAAACTACACCCTCAATTTGATTGTATTATACTGAAAGGTGTTGCTATATAATACTATGTCATTTATCACAGCATTCAAAAAGATTCAATTTAGCGTAATGTTTTTTTCAATTTACGCGCCCAGATGACACTATTTTGGAAACCAAGAATAATTGGGGTGTAAGTGCTGAGCATGCTCTCCTTTCCTCCAGGCTCTCAAGGAGAAGACTGAGCTTCAGGCCCAGCTCGCTACAGTGAATGCCCAGCTGCAGGCTAAGAAGGAGGAGGCTCAGCTCAGCCAGGTGAAGCAAAGCACCCTCACTACAGAGGTCGCCACATTGCGGCAAAACTGCAGCCAGCTGGAGAAGGCCATGGTGGATCTCCAGGGCAGTCTGGAGAGCAAGAATGCCAGTCTGACTTCTCTGAGCAATGACCTGAAGGTGGCTGAAGACCAATACAACAGGCTGATGGGGAAGGTGGAGGAGATGCAAAGCACTGTAATCTCAAGAGACAATACAGGTGAGTGACGGAGATCCAGAGAGCTGAGCGTAACAATAAATAGTCAGCATCTCTAATTGTGCTTTGAGTTAATGAACACCCAATATGAAATGAAGCTGTGCGGCCAATTCAAGAGTGGTCTTGTGAGATCGGCATTTGGGAAAAACAAGTCATATAAACATTTTTCTAGATTGGATGTCTACACTAGGAAGTGGGCAAGGTACTGGAGGTTTCTGGAGGGCTCCAAAGAAGCTTTGTGCGTATGTGTATGTGTGTATGATGGGCTTGTGGGGATCATTTACATGTATGTTTATTTTGTTTATAGTGTATCTATTTTGTTATTATGCTGTTGTATGGTCTTGAATATCGTAGATAATGTGTCATCTTTTCTTGTTTTGTGTTGATGTTTTTTGAACACCCAATACGATATTGGCAAACACCCCGACATGGCATATTCACACTCATGTTAAAATAAGATGTTTTTGTCTTTCACGTTTGCAGTCCAGGAGTTGCGTCAGCAGATGGGTGGTCTACAGAGCCAGCTTCAACAGGTCCAGCTGGAGCGCAGCACCCTGCAGAGCCGAATGAAGACATCCCAGGCCGAGATTGACTCTCTTCAGCAGCTCAGGCAGTGGTACCAGCAGCAGCTAGCAGTGGCGCAGGAGGCAAGAGTACGACTGCAAAATGAAATGGCCAACATGCAGGTAAGGTTGATGCTAATGCTGTTGTTTTTATCAGGGGATTGACATTTGTAATATAATTAGGCACAGTTCACTCTAAGGTATAGGTCTAACTTGTACTGTCCCTTTTAAACTTAACTGGGCTGAGACCTCTGTTGTGTTTTGACTAGAATTAGTTCACAGGAATGAGCTCATGCCTTTGAGAGGGGAATATGCTTCAGTAACTGAAGCATATTCCCCATATGATTAACTGTGTGTGCTGTATATGTATTTTATTTTTGGATTTGATTTGCTAATTAATGAATAAAACGTCCGACAAAAAAGAAAGGGCTTAACATTTGTCAGACAAGAGTTGACATGACACTTTATTGTTTTGTTTTTTTTTATTTCGCCCAGGCTGGACAGATGACTCAGATTGGTGTCCTGGAACATCTGAAGCTGGAGAATGTGACTCTGTCGCACCAACTCACCGGAACCCAACACCGCTCTATCAAAGATAAAGAGCGTATTGCTGTTCAGCTGCAGAGCATTGAGGTATACTCTCCTCCAACATCTCTTTCTGAATATGTCAACATAAGGTTTGTAAAGTCTGTATAGGAAACAACCAATACCTGTGAAGGTTTTATTTAGTTAAAAACCTTAGATAAAAGCAGGCTTTTCTAAATTACCAGGATTAAAATGAGGTATTATTGTTTCAATCAATCTGGCATATTGTGTAAAACCTTTTACTGTCTGTGACTTAGGCCGACATGCTGACCCAGGAAGCTGCTTATAAGCAGATCCAGGATGCAAAGAACATGGTGGAGGATGATCTGCAGCACAAACTGGAGGAGTTTGAGGATGAGCGAGAACGCTTAATTAAACTAGCCAACGCAGCCAGCGCCCTGGAAAGGGAACTTGAGCAGGTCGTCAAATCATAGGTTTTCCACCTTGTATAGGCAGTAAAATTTGTATTGAACTCTACTCTAAACCACCTTTCACACGCTATCCCTCTTAGGCCAAGTTGACCCTTTCCCAGAAGGACGTGCAGCTGCAGTCACTCCAGAAGGAGCATCTGGAGCTGATGCGCCAGCTAACCACCACTCAGGAGAACCTGCACACCAAAGAGCAGTCCATCAACCAGCTAGAAGCCCGCTACCTGGAGCTGGAGGCCCAGCTCACCGAGCTGCAGACAGAGAGCAGCGGCAAGGACGACAACATCCAGTACCTTCAGAACGAGAAGATTGTCCTGGAGGTGGCGCTGCAGGCAGCCCGCGCCGACAAGAGCCAACTCGACGACGATGCTGAGCGGCTTGGAGAGGATGTCCTGGTGGCTTCAGATATCTTGGATCAGCTCAGACAGGATGTCCAGGTCAAAGCTAATCAGGTATGACACAGGTGGGAGGTGGAAAAATCAAAACACCAACAAAAGTTAATGGCATTGATATATATAACCGGGATTGAACCATTACCAGTGACTTAACACCAACTATTGACATTCCTTCATTATACTTCTTCTACATTTGTAGTGACACCTTGAGTTACATATGTTATGGTTAAAATCGTCTTGGGGAGCAGCAATTCTTTTGGCATAAAGCATTGTTGTAATTGCTGAGCTGCTAGTGACTTGGTTAGCCCTGGTCTTGCATTTCTAAGACTCCTTCTTTTTGTCACCCTTTTGATGAAAGTGTGTGTTTTCCATTCAGTTTAAGAATTGAAATTCAAGAATTTAAACCTATTTCAAGTAGCATTTTGCATCCATTCTTTACCTCTCCACCACCACGGTGTAGTGAATAATAAATTTGTTTTTTGTTACAGATAGAAACTCTTCAACAAGAAAACAGTTCCCTGAAGAAACAAGCTCAGAAACTGAAGGAGCAGTTCCATCAACAGAAGGTAAGTCATCTCCTTTGCTTTTACAGTATATGTGACATTGTATACCACTCTCTTTTACTGGGTAGCGTGTGGTAGCCAGTGTAGACTGTAGACTTGGCTTACATTTATAATTATTTTTTTACATTATTTATAAAATCTGCCAGCTGGAGCTGTCGTGGGAGGATGTATTGTAGAGCCAGATGGCTGTCATCTCAGAAGAGTGCTGTTGGCACGCCTCAGTGGATTGAGCAATGATGGTTGCTGCTCATTTTGTATCCAAAGGCTGTAATAAAGAGGGTGGTGTTTATTGACAGAATGACAGAAATGAGAGTTGTATTGTATTGGACTCAAGTTTTTGTAGACCCTTCAGACTCATGCATGCACATTCATCTTGGTCCATCAAAATGTACCAGAGGCTGCTTTCAGAAAAAGCTTATTTAGTGTACCTCTCGTTGTAAAGAAGAAAAATCTGCATTATCAAGACACTAATATGTCCCTTCACTGTATCTGAAGTAACTTCATGAATGGAAATTCAGGGATGTGCGAGGTACTGTAGTACTTGTTAAAGATGTACAGGGTAGTGGGAAAAGGGGAATAATTGGGTATTTAGATGCTTTGTTCATTTTTTAGTTTGTAGAAAAGTGCTCAATTGCAGGTGATTTAAGTTGCTCTTTTCTTACTTTTCTGCATTGCAAGTTCACTCCTATCTTTTTTTTTTTTTTTTTATCAATTGATATTTATATATAGGCGATGCAGTGTGGGATTCAAATCCTGTTTTCAGCCCTCTCTTCTGCACTGTAGCTACATTGTGTTGTGGAAAGTATTTCACCTGCTGGCTCAGTGAAGAAAAATAGGAACATGACTACTTGCCCTCCTTAAAAGGATAGAACACTCCCTTTGTTAATTAGACACACCGTTATTAACTTTACAGGTGATGGTGGAAGCCTACCGTCGGGACGCCAGCTCCAAAGACCAGTTGATCAGTGAGCTCAAGTCCACCAAAAAGCGTTTGTTGGTGGAGGTAAAGGACCTGAAGCAAGAGCTGCTGGGCATTCAGGGGGAGAAGCAGAAGGCCGAGCTGGAGCAGGCCCGGCTACAGAAGGAGGTGGTCAGAGTCCAGGAACAGATGAACAACATGGAGGCTCATCTGCAAGCCATTCAGACAGAAAGGGATCAGCTAGAAACCCAGGTCCAGGTAATTATACATATTTTCATTTGGTCAATAATTCTTATCAAATGTAATTACAAAGTACCTTAACAATAAAAGTAGAGCCAGTGTTTAGGAAGTAGTATAAGCGGGTGTAAGTAAACACCAGGTATAGTGTGAATCCTAATGTAACGTGAAGTATTCTGTTTTTCCTCCCACTCCAGTCGTTACAGTTTGATCACAGCCAGCTAGCAGCAGTGACTGAAGAAAACGAAGGCCTGAGGAAACAGGTGGAGCAAATGGAGGGAGAAGCCAAAAAGTGAGTCATCTGCTGCATAGAGATTTGGAGAGCTTGGATGACTACAACAGTAATGACTTGGACCATGGTGCATCTCTGTTATCAAGGGCTATTTATAAATATAAATAAAGGGCATTCCTTATATACTTCTTGATCTCCACATAGACAAATAAGTCTGTACAGTCTGCACACAGTTATCTTAGGGCTGGACAATATATCAATATTATATGGATATGCCATAAGTCTTTTCCTGGTTTTCCAGACTGAATTAAAGTGATAAATCATTTTCCAGACTGCAGTTCTATTCTTTGCCCACTTAGTTGTACATCCAGATCATTAATGATTATTTATCTAAAATCCCACTGGTAAAATATTTTGTGAAGGGGTGCCTGGGAAGCTCACCTTCTTGAGAATGCGCTCCATGTGCATGGACTCAGTCCTTGCCACAGTTGCCGCATGTTCGATTCCGACCTGCGGCCCTTTGCAGCATGTTATTCCCCCTCTCTTCCCTTTCGAATCTTTAGCTCGCTTATCATGTAAAGGCATAAATGCCCAACAAATTATCTTAAAAAAAGAAATAATACAGTATATACAGTATATTTTGTGAAAGCACCAATTGTCAACCCTACAATTATTGTTGCAGTATCGTTATTGAGGTATTGGGTCATGGATACTACATCTTGTGTTGATATGTATGCATGGTCTGCTGTCAGAGCGACTTGATTTTATTGACATATTTACCTTTACCTTAATTTCTTATCTGCATCTAATAGGGCCATCTCAGAGCAGAAGGTGCGCGTGAAGCGGCTGGGGACTGATTTGACCAGTGCTCAGAAGGAGATGAAGGCCAAACACAAGGCCTATGAGAACGCTGTGGGCATCCTGAGTAGAAGGCTCCAAGAAGCTCTGGCTGACAAGGAGACGGCCGAGGCAGAGCTGGTCAAACTCAAGGCCCAGGTGTCGGATGGGGAACACAGCCAGGCCTTACAGGTGCTGTATAAATCTGCCAGACGTTTGCCGTTCCTTGAAGAATTCACTGCTACAATATATAGTTTGGTGTGAAGTTTCTGGCTATTAGTATAAGGAAAGGCATCAATGTTAGTGCTGGGTGGTATGACCAAAAATTTATATCATGTTATTTTTCAAGATTCTGGCAATTTCACGGTATTTTCTTTCTTTTGTGTGACTGGGTCTTTATATAAGTTTATAATGGCTTATTTTACTGTCAGTGTTCAGTACTGTCAGACTATAAAAAGAAACAATTCAATGTCATCATGTTTACTTAAAGCTTTGATTACTAAAGGGTTAGCTTGGCTCCACAACATACTCATGCATTATTGTGTATATACGTATACAGTATATGTAATATTGTATATACAGTGCCTTGCGAAAGTATTCGGCCCCCTTGAACTTTTCAACCTTTTGACACATTTCAGGCTTCAAACATAAAGATAAAAAAAATTATTTTTTGTGAAGAATCACCAACAAGTGGGACACAATTGTGAAGTGGAACGAAATCTATTGGATATTTTAAACTTTTTTTAGCAAATAAAAAACTGAAAAGTGGTGCGTGCAAAATGATTGGGCCCCCTTGCGTTAATACTTTGTAGAGCCACCTTTTGCTGCGATTCCAGCTGCAAGTCGCTTGGGGTATGTCTCTATCAGTTTTGCACATCGAGAGACCGACATTCTTGCCCATTCTTCCTTGCAAAACAGCTGGAGCTCAGTGAGGTTGGTTGGAGAGCGTTTGTGAACAGCAGTTTTCAGCTCTTTCCACAGATTCTCGATTGGATTCAGGTCTGGACTTTGACTTGGCCATTCTAACACCTGGATACGTTTATTTGTGAACCATTCCTTTGTGGATTTTGCTGTATGTTTGGGATCATTGTCTTGTTGGAAGATAAATCTCCGTCCCAGTTTCAGGTCTTTTGCAGACTCCAACAGGTTTTCATCCAGAATGGTCCTGTATTTGGCTGCATCCATCTTCCCCTCAATTTTAACCATCTTCCCTGTCCCTGCTGAAGAAAAGCAGGCCCAAACCATGATGCTGCCACCACCATGTTTGACAGTGGGGATGGTGTGTTGAGGGTGATGAGCTGTGTTGCTTTTACGCCAAACATATTGTTTTGCATTGTGGCCAAAAAGTTTGATTTTGGTTTCATCTGACCAGAGCACCTTCTTCCACATGTTTGGTGTGTCTCCCAGGTGGCTTGTGGCAAACTTTAGACTAGACTTTTTATGGATATCTTTGAGAAATGGCTTTCTTCTTGCCACTCTTCCATAAAGGCCAGATTTGTGCAGTGTACGACTGATTGTTGTCCTATGGACAGACTCTCCCACCTCAGCTGTAGTTCTCTGCAGTTCATCCAGAGTGATCATGGGCCTCTTGGCTGCATCTCTGATCAGTCTTCTCCTTGTCTGAGCTGAAAGTTTAGAGGGACGGCCAGGTCTTGGTAGATTTGCAGTGGTCTGATACTCCTTATATTTCAAAATGATCGCTTGCACAGTGCTCCTTGGGATGTTTAAAGCTTGGGAAATCTTTTTGTATCCAAATCCGGCTTTAAACTTCTCCACAACAGTATTACGGACCTGCCTGGTGTGTTCCTTGGTCTTCATGATGCTCTCTGCGCTTTCGACAGAACCCTGAGACTATCACTGAGCAGGTGCATTTATACAGAGACTTGATCACACACAGGTGGATTCTATTTATCACCATCAGTCATTTAGGACAACATTGGATCATTCAGAGATCCTCGCTGAACTTCTGGAGTGAGTTTGCTGCACTGAAAGTAAAGGGGCCCGAATCATTTTGCACCACTTTTCAGTTTTTTATTTGCTAAAAAAGTTTAAAATATCCAATAGATTTCGTTCCACTTCACAATTGTGTCCCACTTGTTGGTGATTCTTCACAAAAAATTAAAATGTTATATCTTTATGTTTGAAGCCTGAAATGTGTCAAAAGGTTGAAAAGTTCAAGGGGGCCGAATACTTTCGCAAGGCACTGTACATATACAATAACGTTATATGAAGGGGCGCCCAGATAGCTCAGTTGGTAGATTGGGTGCCCATATATAGAGGTGTACTCCGTGACGCAGTGGACCCGGGTTTAACTCTGACCTGCGGCCCTTTGCTGCATGTCATTCCCCCTCTCTCTCCCCTGTCATTTCTTCAGCTGACCTGTCTTTAAAGGCCTAAAATGCCTATGAAGGAGAATGTATGAAACATTTACAGAAACAATTTTTATTGTGCAAAATACAAAATAGTAAAAAAACAAGGTGGAGGCGGGGTGTGTGGCCTTGACCAACTACCAACTCTTGTTTGAATGCCATGATGTCTCTCTCATGGGTGGGCCAAATTCTCTGGACGGGCAAAGTAGAGAAAGGGGAGGTAACCTACAGATATTTGTCATTTCATTGGGAATCCTTAATAATTGCACCTGTTGACTTAACTAAAACATATTTTTTTATTTGTCATACAGGAGAAGATTAAGGCTTTGCATGCTGAGCTGCAGGCTGTTGGCAACAGCAAGACGATGCTAGAGAGGGAGCTGCAGGAAGTGATCACCCTCACCTCCACCGAGCTGGAGGATTACCAGGAGAAGGTCATGGAGCTCGAGGATGAGGTGAACAATCATTAGTTTGTGTCAATATGTGGAGGTTTTTGGACAGAACTGCTCTTTATGTCTAAAGGGAAATGATTTGTTTCCTGCATTTGATTGCAGCCCTGTATAAGGAGTATGTTTACACTTCTATCATCATTCAGTTCATCTGTTATTTTGTATCAATGACATGAATTGATTTCACAGCTTCAAGAGTCCCGATGCTTCAAGAAGCGGATTCGAAAGTTGGAAGATGCCAACAAGAAGCTAGCGCTCGAGCTGGAACATGAAAAGGGGAAACTGGCTGGACTGGCACAGTCCCACAACACACTACGGGAGCATTCCAACATTTTAGAATCTGCCTTAGCTAAGAGAGAGGCAGATCTTGTCCAGCTCAACTTACAGGTGAAAAAAATAGTTTCCTTCTTATAATATTGATTAACCCTGTGTTGTAAAGTGCTCCTGTATGCCAGAATAGAAACATTTGGTTGTGAAATCATGCATTTAAAAAAAAAAAAAAAAGTAACAGAACCTTGTTTTCCCATTTATCCTTTTTTACAGGTTCAAGCTGTTCTGAAGCGTAAAGAGGAGGAGGACCAGCAAATGAAGCAGGTGGTTCAGACTCTACAGCTTGCCTTGGAAAAAGAAAAAACCAAAGTCAATGACCTGAAAGAACAGGTAGAAGCTCTAAGCCATACATAAGAATGCAGTATGTTCTTCTTTTTAAGTTGAAATGCAAACTGCTCATTGTTTTCATTTTGCCTTTCAAATTTAAATTCCAAAGAGTCTGTCACTTGAATTTGAATATATTTAAATATTTATTTTAAGACCATTTTCTTGGGACAATAAGAATTATACAAGTTCAACAGCTGAATTGCAACATGTATGCATAGTCAGTCAGGTAGCTTTTCTGGAGCATTTGATTTTCCGGGGGTTTGTCTCGGGCTGTACTGATGTGATCCTACGATGTGTCCTTTAGGTGGCAGCAGCAAAGGCTGAAGCAGCCCACAGCAAACGGCACTACAGGGCAGCTATGCTGGAGCTGTCGGAGATCAAGAAGGACCTGCAGGCCAAAGAGGACCTGGTCAAAGCTATGCAGAGTGAATCCCACAAACTACAGTATGTGCATGTATTTGATTTAAGATGGGGTATCTTCAACAGGCGGTCTGGGACCCTTAGGGGGAAGCCACTGAGTTACTGTTTTGTTATTTCTTTTAAACAAAACCACAAAGGTAATTTACTGTATGTCTGGAAATATACATAAACATGGGTCCAACATATTAATGGCAAAGATAAATTGGCCCATTTTTTTTTAAATATTATTTACAAAACATTTATGACCGGCTACTGTAGGTAAGGCAGATACAATTTAGCTTAAGGATTCACTGTGCTATATGTATGTTTAAAACATGATGTATGAATGTGTATATTGTATTGCATAAATTTGAATACCTTAGTATTGTATGCACAATAAAAAGGTATGTGTAAAGGATTTAGGCCGCCCAACACATTATTGTAGGCCCAATTTAATTTGCAACTCAATCTTAACTTTAAGTATATGACTTATTTTTAAATCTAACATTGTGTTGTAAAATCTGTAGAAGTTGCACAGTAAATCATTAGCACCCATTTATACTATGCAGGGCTCAGGATGAGCTGCATGCTCAGGAGGTTTCCAGGTTCCAAGAGGAACTGGCTGAGGCCCACTCCCAGCTCCAGATCCTCAAGAAACAACTGGACGAGGAACTGGCCAAGCAGCCGCTTACTAACCAAGAGGTCAGAGACTGACTGGAATATCTAGCTGATCATGATAATGGTAGTTTAAAGTGCTCATATTCTGCTCATTTTCAGGTTCATAATTGTATTTAGAGGTTACATCAGAATAGGTTTACATTGTTTAATTTTCATAAAACACCATATTTTGTTGTACTGCACATTTCTGCAGCTCCTCTTGTGTGTTGAGCTCTCTGTTTTAGCTACAGAATGAGACAGCTCACTTCTGTTACATCTTTGTTTGGAGTCGCACATGCTCAGTACCTAGGTAAGGACTACTAGCCAGTCAGGCAAGTATGAGGGTCCTGACAGTACCTAGGTAAGGACTCAGCCAGTCAGAAGTATGAGGGCCCTGATAGTACCTAGGTAAGGACTACTAGCCAGTCAGGAGCAGAGTATGAGGGTCCTGACAATACCTAGGTAAGGACTAGTAGCCAGTCAGAAGCAGAGTATGAGGGCGTGTCCTGACAGTACCTAGGTAAGGACTACTAGCCAGTCAGAAGCAGAGTATGAGGGTCCTGACAATACCTAGGTAAGGACTACTAGCCAGTCAGAAGCAGAGTATGAGGGTCCTGACAATACCTAGGTAAGGACTACTAGCCAGTCAGAAGCAGAGTATGAGGGTCCTGACAATACCTAGGTAAGGACTACTAGCCAGTCAGAAGCAGAGTATGAGGGCCCTGACAGTACCTAGGTAAGGACTACTAGCCAGTCAGAGCAGAGTATGAGGGTCCTGACAATACCTAGGTAAGGACTACTAGCCAGTCAGAAGCAGAGTATGAGGGTCCTGACAGTACCTAGGTAAGGACTACTAGCCAGTCAGAAGCAGAGTATGAGGGTCCTGACAGTACCTAGGTAAGGACTACTAGCCAGTCAGAAGCAGAGTATGAGGGTCCTGACAGTACCTAGGTAAGGACTACTAGCCAGTCAGAAGCAGAGTATGAGGGCCCTGACAGTACCTAGGTAAGGACTACTAGCCAGTCAGGAGCAGAGTATGAGGGTCCTGACAATACCTAGGTAAGGACTACTAGCCAGTCAGAAGCAGAGTATGAGGGTCCTGACAGTACCTAGGTAAGGACTAGTAGCCAGTCAGAAGCAGAGTATGAGGGCCCTGACAGTACCTAGGTAAGGACTACTAGCCAGTCAGAAGCAGAGTATGAGGGTCCTGACAGTACCTAGGTAAGGACTACTAGCCAGTCAGAAGCAGAGTATGAGGGTCCTGACAGTACCTAGGTAAGGACTACTAGCCAGTCAGGAGCAGAGTATGAGGGTCCTGACAATACCTAGGTAAGGACTACTAGCCAGTCAGAAGCAGAGTATGAGGGTCCTGACAGTACCTAGGTAAGGACTACTAGCCAGTCAGAAGCAGAGTATGAGGGTCCTGACAGTACCTAGGTAAGGACTAGTAGCCAGTCAGAAGCAGAGTATGAGGGCGTATCCTGACAGTACCTAGGTAAGGACTACTAGCCAGTCAGAAGCAGAGTATGAGGGTCCTGACAATACCTAGGTAAGGACTACTAGCCAGTCAGAAGCAGAGTATGAGGGCCCTGACAGTACCTAGGTAAGTCCTGACTACCTAGGTAAGGACTACTAGCTACTAGCCAGTCAGAAGCAGAAGCAGAGTATGAGGGTCCTGACAGTACCTAGGTAAGGACTACTAGCCAGTCAGAAGCAGAGTATGAGGGTCCTGACAGTACCTAGGTAAGGACTACTAGCCAGTCAGAAGCAGAGTATGAGGGCCCTGCCCGTGCTAGCAGCTAGGTGAGCATTATAACGTGCGTTACAAAGTGAGAGATGTTTTGGGGACTTTGGGCCCTATAACCTGCACATAAAAGACACAATAAACACAATAAAGGAAATGGAAAAAGCATAATATGAGCAGTTTAAATATTTGACAAAGAGAAGCCATGGTCATCTACCTCTGGTATGACAGACACAATGTTTGTTTGATTATATTTAATATTGTTATGATTCATATTATTTAGCCTGAATTGATTATATCACACCATTTGACTGTGTACTCCTTTTATCATTGTCCTGGAATTTCATGAAGAGTTTTAGGCTTCCAGTTCTCTAATATCTGTTTGAGCCATCGCTTGTTGTTCATGAACAACTCTCAGTGACACTGATGTCTAACATTAACTGGTTCAGGTTGAGGACCTGAAGTGGGAGGTGGAGCAGAGGCAGAGGGAGATTGAGGCTCAGAAGCAGCAGCTGGAGCTGATGGAGCAGTGTCAACACAGGGAACTAGATAACCTACAGAGAGCTCTGCAGGCAAGTATTCACTTGATTGTAAAAAAAATAATGAACACAAAGCTTGCTACTTAACTAGATGTAGATGCTAACTTATGTTGGATTGCAGGGACCAACATATGTTTATGTTGCAAATTGTATGTTTAAAAAAGTGTTAATCAAAATAAAATGTCATTGTATTTAGAAATGCACAGAATTACTTTTTTAAAAGTGAACAGTGTCTAGAAGGAGACGAAGGGTAAACTGAGCACTGTGGTTATTTCTGTACAGTGTGTATGTCATCACCTCCACTTTCCCTTTTATAACTTCCAAAGATTCCTCTCTGTCTCAGAACATCAAGGTGGAGCTGGAGTCGGTGCAGGACGAGCTGAACAGCACCAGGAAGGACAAGTTCATGCTGCAGGCCAAAGTGTGTGAGCTGAGGAACAGCATGAAGACTGTCCTACTGCAGAACCAGCAGCTCAAACAGGACTTCAAACAGAATCGTCTAAGGAAGGTAAGGCGTCTTATTCCTCACTGTGAACGTTCTAGTGCTTTTTCATAGGCTTTTCAGCCACAACACCCTTTTCAAATTTTGGGGAAACTTACTCGTAGACCGGTCGGGCTCAAGTGTTAAGTCACTCTGTCTTGGCAAGAAGGCTTTCAGATACTTTGAATATGTATTTATGTTTTATTTGTATGGCTTCCACTGTGATTATATACCCTTCCTCAATGCTCCATAAAGAAGGATCATCAAGACGGAGAGCGTATGAACTGAATCATTACTCTATCCGCTTCACGCTCAGAAAGGAATATTGCGACTCATCGTTGAGTTAGTGAGACCAAACACTTTAGAAATACATTTTTAATTCAAAACTATAGAAATGAGCACTGAAAGTATAATCTTGATACTTTGAATATTAACATTTAGTTGTATACATATCTCCTATCATCGCACACAATTTGAAAACATAACTGAAGTAATTGAAAAATAACATGTCAGTGTTTTTAGCATTATACGAGGACAGCATTGAGATCTGGCTATGTTTTAAACATCTGCTGTTTACCCAGTCACTTCTATTAGTAATGCTTAAAAAACAACTTCCTCTCTTTTTTGAAGAAAGATATTAAGTCCATTGTTTTAAGTTTAAATCCACATAAGAAATGCTTGCTTAAGCTAATTAACGATTGCAAATACATCCCTGAAATAATGGTGGTGTTGGAGCAGCAGCGCATGGAGCTGAAGAGTGAGGGGAACCCATCCAACCCAGTGACACCAGTTAAGATACCTGACTGCCCAGTGCCTGCCTCCCTGTTGGATGAGTTGCTGAAACCATCAACGTCTGTCAACAAAGAGCCCCTCAACAACCTACACAACTGTCTACGGCAGCTCAAGTAAGCCTATTGCTCTAACCAAAGGACTTTGTTAACATGATCCCCTTACCTGACATGAAGTTTTCGGTTGTGTAATGCTGAGGAGCTGTCCAAATTCCAGAATACTTGTAATGTTTTCTTTTTTTCTCTCTCTCTCAGAGAGGAGATGGACAGCCTCCAAAGACAGATGGAGGAGCACACAGTAACCGTACATGAGTCAATGAGCTCATGGACAAACGCAGAGGAGGGACTGGCTCAACTGGAGCTTGAAAACAACATCTCCAAACCATCAGCACCGCTCAACATAGTGGTAGAAAATAACAATGAAGCAGAACAGCAGCAGTCATAACAGAAGAACTTTTCTCAGGCTGTTAGAGGGAGAGTGGAGTTTTATCCACAAAGGCACTTTTCAGCCCCTAATTCCCTTTTCTCTTTTCTTAACAATTGCTGCCAACATTTGGCATTCTCCCATCAGCACAAAAGTGCTTTCGCAGAGTAATACTTTATATACCATAGCTTTATTCTTTTCTCTTTATTTGACAGCTGTTTATATTTTTGTTATGCTATTGTCACATTTATTTATTTTGAGTTAATGAATTAGAAATCTGACAGCTTCTCAAGAAGTTCCCCCATCCTTAGTTTTGTTATCATACAAACATGATCTAGTATGGACTGTTTAACGAATCCGTTTTTCCCTGTTAAGTTGGCAGTTTTGTTGTCTAAAAGTGATTTAGTCATCATTGTCTTTGTAATAATGAAATCACTGAATGCTGCAGTATGATGGCTGACATTAATTCAGAAAGTGTTTTTGGTGACACCAGACTGGCTATGAACTGTTCTTCCATTTCTTTGTGCCTGTGTACAATAAGAGCAGTAGCTCATCTATGATTTAACTGGCGTGGTTACACATCCACATGGTTTCTAAGCAGTTGATGATGAAACATCATTCCTTTTCATGAAGTTCAAAGTCATGCATAATTGTGGTCAGTTTTTTTGTATTGCCTCTTGTTAAAAAGCAGTGTTTCTTAAATTTGTTGTAACCATATCACCTTGGGTTCTTACTCTTAAAAACATGAATCTCAGTTATATATGGAGGTGTTTTGTCTAGCATGGACTGCAGTAATTTGTATGCAAAAAAGCCTTAAGCAATCTTTAGTATGCTGTACTATGATTGAATGAGCATATTTCTGCTGAGGTCGTGCAGGATGTAATATGTTATATTGTATGTGTGTGCAAATCCTTACTGAAGAATGGTTTATTGTTAAAAAAAAAAGGAAAACAAGTGGGTCACATCAACTGACAATGCACACTAGATCAAAAACGTAACTGACGGGAAGGAAAAGTTTTACAACGAAGCAGAAATCTTACTACTTCTAACAGCAGGTGCAATCCGATGTGTTCATTTTCTGTTACATTTGGTACATATTGTATTTACTAAAATTGACTACCACTGAATCAGATGTTATACTTGTTTTATGGCTGTTTCATAGGTATTGGGATAAGTTAATTGTTAAGAGGTTAATATATAAATTAATTTCCTTTTTTGTATGATTGTAAAGTCATAATTGTGTAATAGTGTAACAAAGATGAAATATAAAATATCAAATGCGTACTATAAATCAAAGCCAATAGTAATTCTGGTACAGCTGCACTAAAGTTTCAGTGTAAAGGGGTCGATGAATGGTTCAGTAACTTGTGTAACTGTGCTGCAGTTGCTGTGCTGGTGCTCATTGCCACACTTTTTTTTTGTATCCTTCATTGTAATTATTATAAATTTCCAAAGGGACAATACATATTTTGAGGAGAATGCGTACTGAGGCAACTAACAAATATATAGATATATTGTGTTCTGAAAAATAAATCTTCCAAACTACCTTTCACTTTAACGTTAGGTAGTCTGTAATAACATTTGCTTTGGCGCGAGCGCACAATGCATATGCTCAATACCTGGCTGTATCTGCTTTTTATTTTTCAAAGGTTGGAATTTATTCATTCCTGTTTTAACATTTGTGTTGGGAGATGTGATTGTATTTATCATAAAATTGCACTATTCATCTGTTTTTGTAGTCTATGCTCATTCATTATATGTTGTCGACGCAACAAAGATTTGATAAATCTATACAAATTCTGTCTTCCCCACGTTGAAGGCGTACTTTTGTTCAGGCACAATGTTGGACTGAACCGGGTCCTTTCACTCTGCATTTTGAAACCATCGCGGTGAGAGAAGAAGAAAGAAGAAGAAGAATAGCACAGTAACGTTAGCCGGGGAGAGAGGAGGAGGTGGGCATTATTAAAATTATAATATTTACCAGTGCATTACAGTTAACTGCGATAGATGTGTTGTTCGGTAAAAATACTAAAAACCGTTCTTACTTTACGTCATTGCTAACCGGTGTATAGCGTGCCTTGCTAACTGTCTGTGTCTTGCCTTGCTAACTGTCTAGCTAAGGGATAACGTAGAGCGAGACGGCTCTTATAGCGAATACAACCCCGACTTTAAGTCAATGACCGTTAGCATGCCTTTGAGTTGAATTGAGTAGCTAAAGGACGTCACTCTAATTGTTTTTCCTTTTAACGGACGGTGAACTGTTATGGAAAATGATAGCTTTCAGTTTCTGGACGACAATCTTGAGAAACGTCACGCTCTTTGCTTGCCTCTATGTCTGATTGAATTGGCCGGCAAACGTGAAATTGTGCCAACACGAAAACATTTTAGCATGGTGTTTGTACCAGCAAAACATTTCCACTAATATGTCACTTGCATTTATTTTAATTAGGTAAATGTGTTAACCATAAAAACCTAGACCCGAGTTTGCTAGGTTATCGTGTTTGGATTAGCTAGTCGTGGAGAGCATGATGCTACATTCAGGCCTTCGGGAAAGTACGTAAATATAAGCGACGTTTAATTATTAGGTTTCTGTTTTGTTTTTATCATCGACCAGTGATGAATCCATATATCCATTCTCTCACGAACACGCGTTCAATTATAGAAGAACATGTGGTAAATGTAACGTTACAACTCAGTTATGTGAGAATGGAATTCATTGCCATGCACAACAACGTCTAACAGCTGTTGTTGTGATATTGATCGTAACTTCATACACATGCAAATTAGGTGCATACTGTGTTAGTCTCAAGGACCAGCACGTCATTTTGACTGATGTTTTATGAGAATATTACAACTGACAATATACGGCCATGCTACGAGAAATTGGGTAATGTGAAAGGAGTTCAGCAGTGACGTTCTTCAGTACAGTGTCACATGTCGGTTGCAAACTATCTAATTTATCTCTGCTTAGTGTTTTTTTCAAAGAGATGTGACAATTCACTTTATGTCCGGCGCCTGTCACCCTCAGCTCGTCCGATTTGAGTTTTCCCACAGTTCTGGAATGCAGCGTGCGCCCTCCCTTGAAACTGAGCATGCGCAGAACATGTTGTAAACAATGAGACTATTCCAGACCGTCTTCAGCTTTGTGTCTATCCAACAGTTTATCTGTGTAAAACTAATAACGGTTTCCCATAGATCCGCGTATATTCAATAAACATGTTCCTTGGTAAGTATAGGGGCACATTTGCTACTAGATGTCATCACGTACACGGATTTTTTTATCGGCATTATCACCACGAAGACGTTTCAGCCTGAAAACCCACCTCGAATTACATACTTGGGCGTGACATCATGCGAATGAACCGACTCATATTGTTATAATTTCTCCAGTTTTCTATATATTTGTGATCATTAATATTCCAGCCCAAAGTTATGTCCTTTACTCTGTCAGTCTAGATTTCCATCTGGGCAGATTCCCTCATGCTAGCTATGTCAGGCACATTCCCCAGCTGCTAAACATGACTTGTTGGTTAGCAAGCTAGCTAGCCGATGCTAGTCCAAGTCTAGTGGTTGAGTATGATAAGATATAAAGCGTTGGGTTAATATTGTGGGTCTCTGGAACTTTAGTTCCTCTTTATTGTATTACAGGGATTGTACATTGTATTTGTAAAAGACTTTGTAACGTTAGCTGTTGAGTGTACACATGAGATAGATATGCAAGAGACTTGTGCAGCCTACATGGAAATACCTTCCACTGAAGGGCACAGGTTAAGTTGTTGGTAAAATCTGTCTGTATTGTATTTTTCAATGTGTGGCAGCTTGTTGAATCTAAAAAAAAAAAAGGATAGATGGCATTTTCTATTAATATACACACAGCATGGATGGCTATGGGGAACATAGTGGAAATAAAAACCCACTAAGCTCACTTCATCTGCTAATATTGGTGATGGCCAAGCTATAGTGCATGCTAAATAATACCAAACTAAATAAAGTTATGTATTCCGACTGTTTAAAGGAGTCTACATACGTTGTTCTTTCGGAATGTATGGTTGTTATTTCTAAGTCATTGTAGTGAAGCTGTTTATTATAGTCTACACTTTGAATTGCCCTGATGCTGAAATGTGCTATACAAATAAGGCTGCCTTTGCCTTACATGGAACTGTACTTTTTAATTGAGATTCCCAAGTTAAAGAAATAATTTTTGAATAATTCTGACTTTGTAATGGTGCCAAATTATTATTTGAAACAACAAAAGTATGATTCTTGATGTGCAACAGCAAACACTAAAAAGAGACAAGTATCACATTTCCCTACACGGTGGTTATTTAGTTCATCAACAACTGCTGGTCAAATTTGCTGAAGTGTATGGTGTGGTGTGTTGTAGGGAGCTGAAGCATGGAGGCTGTTCTGAGCAGGCTGAGGGGGCTGAGTGCCGATGAACTGCGTGAGGAGTTTGCCAGAGCAGAAGTCAAGTGCGGTCCAATCACCGCTACCACCCGAGCCACCTTTGAGAGGAAGTTAGCCCGAGTCCTGGCTGGGCCAGAGAGCTGTGCCGCTGAATTGGACAACGCCTCTTTGTCGGGCGTCTTGGACAGCGCGGCCTCTGTTGCTGATAACGCCAAATCTGTGTCATGTGCCACATCTGCTGTTGCAACAAGCAGCAACCCCACTGAAGCTCCCAGCGAAGAGTTGGACTTTGGCTACGGTGTGGGTCTCAACCCTCCAGAGGAAGAGGAGATCTCAGTAAAGACGGAAGGGACTAACTCTCAGTCCAAAACAGAAACCCCTTCAAAGCCGGTGTCCCCAACCTTCTATTATGGCGTATGTCCACTGTGGGAGGATGTTTTGGCTAGAAATGGTAAGACAGACTCAGCTTGTTACTTTGTGTTGTGTCCTACAGATTTCACTGTTACATACAGAGAGTTAGCAAAAGTTACATCACAGTTCAAGATCACTTGCTAAGTGGTCTTAAATTTGGGAATCGCAACAAAGAGTTTAGATGATTGTAGGAAAAAAATACTTTTTTAAACCATAACTCAACTTCATAAGTAGTTGCAAAGCCAGCATCATTTCACACAGTATTATTTCAATGAGAGAGGAGAGTATACAATGTATTGATCATCAGTCTAAACTTAAATAATTATCTGTCAATATGAAATGAACATCATGCTTGTTCACATGGCAAATGGGTTGATTTACACTTAATACTTATTTTTATATTGTCAGAAGTGTTTATAATCATAGTGAGGATTGATTTTTTTTTTTGAGTGGCATAGTGTTTAAGGCACATACCATTTACTGTAATCCCAACATCCTCCGTTTTATTCCAGCTGTGTCCTGTGGACCTGTGTTGCATGTCATTCTCCTTTTCTCTTCCCACTTGTTTCCTTTCACCTCTCAACTGTCCGCTATCAAATAAATACACTAGAAACAAATACTTGTTGTTGATTCCATCTCGTGTAACTACTGGATGGAAACGTACAATTTAAATTAAAACCGTCCATTTATAATCAACAAGTTTGTCAATGTATTCTTTAATGTTTCACATTGTCTCAGACTTAAAAAATACTCATAAGTATTTTCTTTGATAGGTTCAACTTTGGGCTCTGTACTGACTTCAGGCTAAAGTCCACCTTTTAAAGATTTTCATGTTGCTTGTTTGTTTATATCGACTGTGTTTGTCCATATTCTGTATTTGTTTAGGAGTACTTGCTGCTGCTGTTGTCGAACCTTCACATTTAGGGGACAAAAACATTTGTTGGTATTTCTTTTGTGGTAATCAGCAAGGCAGTAGGACTGCCTGAACTCTCTGGAATAGAGAACTGATCTAAATTAAAGGTGCTAAGCCATGTTGGGTGACGGTACTTCTTCTGGGTGTCGTTATTGGCTGGAACGCTGGTACACTGGTTGTGTATGCTTCGTGGTGCAGGATGCCACAGTTGTTGTTGTTTTTTTGCTGTTTGTAGACCCTTGGTTGTCTAGAGCACACTTTTTTTTTTTTACAGTGTGATTAGGGGACAGGCAGCTAGCAGATAGTGAGGAGATGTTTTTTACAGTGTGATTAGGGGACAGGCAGCTAGCAGATAGTGAGGAGATGTTTTTTACAGTGTGATTAGGGGACAGGCAGCTAGCAGATAGTGAGGAGATGTTTTTTACAGTGTGATTAGGGGACAGGCAGCTAGCAGATAGTGAGGAGATGTGTTTTACAGTGTGATTAGGGGACAGGCAGCTAGCAGATAGTGAGGAGATGTGTTTTACAGTGTGATTAGGGGACAGGCAGCTAGCAGATAGTGAGGAGATGTTTCTGTATGTGACAACAAATAATGTAGCCTAAAACATGTGTGACATCACTTAGCGCACCTTTAATATTGAGCTACCACAAAAGTCAATGCTGGTGTGGTTAACCTGTCAGGGTGGGCTTTTATTGCCCTTTGTAGATCCTCATCAAAAGATCACTTAATAGGCTGACTGGAAAAAAAGGAAAGGAGGGAAAAAAATCCTTCAACCACCAGTTAGAAAGCCACATTAACAAACTAATAAATGAAACATGACATCTCGGCAATGTTAAACAGTGGAAAGAAAAGCTGATTTTTAGTGTTGTTTTGTTTTTATAGAGCGAGCACATGTATACACAGATAAAAAAGATGCCCTTCAAGCTGTTAAGATGATGAAGGGAGCCCGCTTCAAAGCCTTTCCCAATCGTTTGGATGCTGAGAAGTTTGCTAAGGGGATCTGCGACTATATCCCCTCTCCCAACAAATGTACACCCTGTGTATCTCCTGTCAAACCAGGCCTGGTCATTGGTAAAGGTAAGTAGATACTTGTCTGTAATAAAAAAAAAACTACTTAATACCCTCTGTTTGTTAGTACCTAGTACAATATAGGTTTCATCATGGTATGGCACACTGCTCCTTTTGGGCCAGAAGGTCAGAAACATGCTCAACAGAGAGCAGCAGGATCAAAACTGGAGTAAATTGTTTCCTTTCTCTGTATAATTAAAAGAATCATGCTAAGGCTACAACATTGCATGAATTTCCCATTTCAAACGGTCGCACTTTGAACCTTGCTTTAAGCAAGACCACATTTTTTAACTTCCATTTTTTAGTCATGACACGTTAATTGTCTCTAATTTTCTGCATTTCTGTCTTTTATTGCCTGATAGAGCAGTGCAAAGCCGATCTTTATTGGTAGGACAATTAATCCACTGTGTATATAGTGGGGAGATCCATCATTCTTCCCAAGTTTTGTCTGGTTATTGGTATCTGACACAAACAGAAAAACCAACAGATGTACGGAACACTTTCTTCTCCCTCTCCACATCAGACAATATGGAGGTTGATACCATCAACCGGGAGCGGGCCAACAGTTTCAAGAGCCCACGCACCCAGGACCTGAACGCCAAATTGAGGAAAGCTGTAGAGAAGGGCGATGAGGTGGCCTTCAGCGAACTGGTCTGGAGCAACCCACGCTATCTCATTGGCTCAGGGGATAATCCTATTATTGTGCAGGTGAGGGAATAAGGTCCTGGTGGACCTAGTCTCAGATTGTCTATTTATTGCAACTTTCTGAACCAGTTTCCTTAACATTAGGGGTGTCACAATTCAGCAGCTGAAGTTGCTCGATTGTGTTTTTTGCCTCGAACGTCGCCTTCCAGGCAGCTAACCATAACCACTTCCACTCTGCCTGGAAGGAGATATTGGGGGCAAAAAACACCAAACATTAACACGTGAAATTAAGGTCAGATGCTGCTTTTGGAGAAAATAAATCGTCCTTTCCTGTTGACAGGAGATTGCAGAGGATTATGTCCTGATCCATGCAGTTGTTTCACTGTTTTGTCTGGTTAGGAGGGCTGCAGGTACAACGTAATGCACGTGGCAGCCAAGGAGAACCAGGCAGGTATCGCCCAGCTGCTGCTGGACACCTTGGAAAACCCCGAGTTTATGCGCCTCATGTATCCAGACGACAAGGAAGACATGCTGCAGAAACGTATCCGCTACATTGTAGATCTTTACCTCAACACTCCAGATAAGGCTGTCAGTTCTTTTAACATACCAGCTAAATCAGATTAGATTAAATTAAATTATTACGATTTTGTTTTTTCTATTCTTTTCATTGTGTGTCTTTTGTATTCCAGGGCTTTGAAACACCACTGCACTTTGCCTGTAAGTTTGGGTGCCCAGACGTGGTCAACGTCCTGTGCTCGCATCCTGACAGCGATAAGAACCGTAAGAACAAGGATGGCCACAAGCCTTGTGATGTAAGGAGTTTTATTTTTTGACTTTTATTAAGCGTAGTAACAAGCGCGCTGAGTAAGAGAACCGCCAGCATAGCCTGGGTGGTCGTTGCTCGGGGTTATTACACAGAAAATATTCATGAATGTGTACATATGGGAGCTGTCTAACAGCTACTCAGCCTCGCGCAGTTCTGCTGAACACTGGTATCCTGGCAGTTGTTGCTGAGGGAGGTACAGTTATGCTACTCCCTCAGGTTTTGAAGCTGTGACCTTTTTTAAGCTTGCTTTTTAAATCTTTTGGCAACAATACCTCACTGCACATTGAAGTCTAAATTTAGATGGGCATTAGGAAAATTCTTTCCCTAGATAATCCAGTGTCAGCTGTACATACTGTATATCCACCATTCTTCTTTTTTCTTTTCTCTTCCACAGCTTATTTGTAGCAGAAAAAATAAAACACAAGAAGTGAAGCAGAAGATAATTGACTTTTTGGAGGGTAAGGACACACACATTTCTTATAACATTACTGGTTTTGTGTTCCTATTCTCCCCCTGGTTCCTGAAGGACACAGGCAAGTGCCAGTCAGCGTACTTTGACACGGAGAGAGGCCTGGTTAAATAGAAGCAACATGTTGCATCCAACAGTTTGAATTTGGCTGTGCGAGTCTACGTTGATTTATATGATGTTAGCCATGTAGGCTGATAGAAGGAATTAGGCTAAAAACATCATCAGTCAGTTGAGGTGCAATAAATTGGTGTAGTCGGGTCACTGCAGAGTTACTTCATTGACTGGCCGTAGTTACAATTGAATAAACAATAATTTTTTATTGCAACTCACCTCACAGCTCTAGTTGTGTGTGTTTTTGTTCAATCCCATGAGTCAGTCGGGTGTGAAAAAGTTGGATAAATGGTTCTGTACTGAATTAGGCACGAGTATGGCATTTGGCATGAAGTTCTGAACCATGTTTATCTTTGCTCACTGTCGTGTACAGACTGACAGCACCATATGCAACAGACATTTAACAGCACACTAAATTAGATTTTGTGTTAAAGGTCCCATGACATGGTGCTCTTTGGATGCTTTTATATAGACCTTAGTGGTCCCTAATACTGTATCTGAAGTCTCTTTTTAATAGACCTTAGTGGTCCCCTAATACCTGTATCTGAAGTCTTTTTATATAGACCTTAGTGGTCCCCTAATACTGTATCTGAAGTCTCTTTTATATAGACCTTAGTGGTTAATACTGTATCTGAAGTCCTTTTATATAGACCTGGTATACTGTAAGTCTCTTTCCCAAAATCCAGCCTTGGTCCAGAATTCCAGCCACTAGAGCCAGTCCCACAATGAGCTTTCCTTGGTATGTGCCATTTCTGAGTCTGTAGCTTTTGAGGAGGAGAGAGGGGGGCAAGGTAGCAGAGAAAGGGGAGGTAACCTTACCCCTTATGATCTCATAAGGGTCAAGATTACAGATCGGCCCATCTGAGCTTTCATTTTCTCAAAGACAGAGCACGATACCCAGGGCTCGGTTTACACCTATCACCATTTCTAGCCACTGGGGGGCCATAGACAGGCTGGTGGAACTCATATTAATGTTAAAAAAACACACACTTCCAGCTTAAAGTTTGATTCCCACTGATGCCAGCCTCATTGAAAACCTATGCGGCCATTGTTCCGTAGTGCTGTGGATAAAAGTCACGTCCATCGATCTAAACTTAAACTTTTTGTGTTTTCTGATAGACCGCTGCTTCGTTCCGTTGCTAAGGGCAACGGACAACACCTCCCAGCCAATCATTGGTGGTCTGTGGTCACCTGAGTCCTCAGAAAGTCTTTCGCTAATGCAGCTTCATAAAAGAAGCCCTATGGATCCCGTGATGACTGTCACAGCCTTCGCTGGCCCGCTGAGTCCTTCTAAAGCAAGTTCTTCACCTGAGTACATGTCTCTGTTTGCTCATGTCTATCACCACATCCTAAATAACCTTTTAGTGACCAGCACATATTGTTTTCTCCTGTAGGCAGATGATTTTCGTCGGTCCTGGAAGACGCCGCCCAGAGACCGGGCAGTGCTCCTCCACCACATTCTTAAGTCTGATCCTGACCGCGGGGCAGAGAGAGTGGGCAGGTATGTCCAAACCCCTATGTAGCCTATATTCTGAAAGATATTTTTAAATCTACTGAAGGGTGATTCTACTGGGCTTACTGCAGTCAACTGTGATGCATGAAGACAATACACTGCAGGAAATACTTGCACTAGCAGGATAAACGTGTCTTTGGGGATTATAGACGTGTTGCGTCATGTACTACACACCCTGGGTGCAAACCTGGTTCAGCCTTTTGTGAAATGTCATCTCCAACCCCTCTCTCTCTCTCTCTCTCTCTCTCTCTCTCTCTCTCTCTCTCTCTCTCTCTCTCTCTCTCTCTCTCTCTCTCTCTCTCTCTCTCTCTCTCTCTCTCTCTCTCTCTCTCTCTCTCTCATATATACACAGTTCAGCTTACTCTCATTCATGTAAAAAGGCTGTACAAAATAATAGAAACACCTGTCAGTACAATTCAATTGCACCTCAAACTGCAGCCTCTGAAATGTCTGCGCAGTTGAGTCAACACCTCTGTAAAACAATATCAACAAAAACAATAACCTTCATGAAGGCTGAATCTATCTTAGGGCTGTTTGTATTACACTATTAATTTAAGTAAGATTTACTTAATAAACTGGCACGCTGAGTGTAAATCCTTTGTCTCCACTTTAAGTGTGCATTAAAAAAGACCATGGCTTGCTTGGCGTTACACCCCTACTAAAAATCTGATTAGTGGTCCATTGGACAGCAGATTATTCTAAATCTTAATCGGTGAAAGATTTATTCACGCTCCAGCAACAATGAAAACACCAAGTTTTTACTAATAAATTCAGAGAAGTGGCTGAATTGTAATGTGTAATAATCAAACTGATAAGTCATCCTTTATCTCCAGAGACCTGGCTCATGAGATGGGCCACCCATGGGCTGAGTACTGGGACTTTCTGGACAGTTTTGTGGATATGTCTTCTACTGAGGGGCTCCGCAAGCTGGACGAGTACTTGAGCAAGAAGGATTTCAGCCCACGGACTTATGAAGAGGCTGGGGAGAATGAGACCAGCAACAGGTTCAAGACCCCCTCTCCAGGTACCTTCACCTATTCTAAATCAGGGAAGCTACAAGTCCTGGAAAAAAAGTATAAATTGCTAAAACAAGAAATGCACTGCATGCATTCTAGGTCATCTTCTCTAACTGAATCTGTTATTTGGCATTGTCGCATAATCAGTGTTTTTACATATAGCCTCTTGTATGATACGATAAGATATGAAATGGAAATGATTTTTGCAAATCTGCGTAATCTCCCGCAATGAAGATTTATATGATAAGATTACACTGTAATAATGCCTGGTTTTAAGTCTATTTCGGTCATCCATCATCCCTGGTTGCAGGCAAGCCCAAAAAGTTCTGCAACTCCATCTCTGTTGGGGCCTTCCTAGACGAGGGTGATGACATCAGCCTCGAGGAGATGAAGAACCGGCAGAACGCAGCGCTCACCAGCATCACGTCCTCCGCTGCGTCCATGGACGGCCTGAAGGGGGCCGTGGGTGGCCATCACATCCTGCCCATGGCACTGCACCACCGCGGGGCAGACCTGATCGAGACGGCGGCCGGGCAGGACCTGCTGTGCTGCTGCGATGCCGGCCTCCTGTCGCCCGGCGTCGTTTGCAAAAACGGGGTGTGCTCCTCCTCCTCCTCTAGAGATAGGACTCACAACGGAGACAAGGCGACGCCCCGCACCTCCCCATCCTCCTGCCTGCTGTCGCCTATCTCCAACCTCATGGTGGAGTTTGAGCGCATGTCGCTGCAAGAGCCGCTGGACAGCCCCGCCGGCTGCAGGGAGCGGAGGTGCAGCGGTGGGAGCCGGCATAGGGAGTTCCGGGACTCGTCCAGCTCCTCCTCGGCCATAGACGTCAGCTCCGGGCTGGGCCATCTGTCTCTGGGTTACAGCGGTCCGGACAGCGAGAGCATGGAGGGGCCAGGCTGGAGAACAGAGGGCGGAGGGGCGGAGGAGAGGCGCAGCAGTGGCAGCTCAGAGGAGTACTTTGAAGCAGAGGAGAGCCTGGAGGTGCTGGGAAGGACTAGGGGGTCAGTGGCGGGGGGGCGCAACTTCTGTGCTAGGTCCAAGTCATGGGACCATGGGGGGAGGGACCTGAGCAGCTCAGGATCCTCTGGCTCTTCCTATAAGTCCTTAGATAACTCCAACGACTTCCTACCCAGGACCCCGCCACACGTTAGAAGAGGACTTTTCATTGACGGGTGAGTCACACTAGTTTCTCTGCAGAGACCAATGATGTTGAGGGAACTTATAGCTACAATAGAAAGTGCCCCCGATATTGTTAAGATGGTGTGTCAGAACCATCAGACAAAGTCCTGTCTAATAGTTTTAACTATAGTCTCTAATTCTAGTCCAGACAAGTATACGGTGACACCAGCTGACAAACATATGAGTGGCAATGCTAATAAATAAAAGTAGATTAATGTGCTGTGATTTTACAGGGATTCACCATCCAAGTTGGACAGAGAGGTCTTTTCAGCCATAGAAGGCTTAGACGTCGATCCCCAGAAGTATCCCAGCATTCATAAGTGGAAGAGCACAATGACGGCGTACTCGGTGGCCGACATGCAGAGGTTAGTAGGCGCGGCTGACATTTTATTGCGATGCGTATTATTCTCTATTATTGGTCTACCTGGTTTTACTGTGTTTTGTCCTGGCCTAAAGAGTGAGGCTTTTGGTCTCAGTGGCTGATTAAATCGGATTATCAGATTAAAGGCTAAACACTGTAATACATATTTATTGTGTGGGGAAACAATTCTTTGTCAGAGCTCATTTTGTTAAATACATGGCCTCTGTTGTCAGATCATGGTATCACTGACTACATTTACATGTGTACATTCTTTGTCTGAATATGCTTTTATATTAGTCTGTGTCCTCTGACGGTGTTCATACAGTCGTCCTACCCCACAGAGACATTGTTTGTCTGGCCAACTATCTGAAGTAGGAAATGACTAACACGTGGACGATCCTGACTCCCCAAAATGTGATTTGTCTGAAAAATGTTACTTAATATAGCTTGAAAAAGTCCTCTAAATGACCAAAATGATGGTCACATAAAGGATGTCAACTAACCTCTTTTATGTGACCATCATTTTGGTCATTTAGAGAACTTTTTCAAGCTATATTAACTCCTAATTTCCACCGATTGCGGAACGTCTGTGAATCCACTCCGGAAGGCGGCGGAGTTGTAGGTTTCCATTAAAGTCGTATTTCCACTGACGGCGGCTGCGTCGCGACCCCGTCCCAGCTCCGGCAGTCCCAGAGACCCAGAGCTTCTAATTTTACCGGATGCCAGAGAGCTTTGCAGCAGTTCAGCACACGGCAGATAGGAAGTCGAGCACGGAAACAAAATAAAACATCACAGTCTATTTAATTTTCAAAATAAAAAAGAGCATTCTCACGGCGGGGACGTCGGGGGTTAGTATAGCAGAGATTCAACACAGATGTCTGGTGCAGAGTCGACATGGGCCGGTTATTGGTTTCAAGGTATACGGCGTTTTGAAAAGTTTCAAAATAGTTTAGAAATCCCTGTCCCTGCTGGTGTGCAGTGTGTTTAAAAATAAAATCCATAGGCCCAATCCCAAAGTCCGGACTCACGAACTTTAGTGCACATTCTTGTAAAATTCATAAAGACTTAGGGTCGTCCCAATGTGGAATTTCAAAGGGCGTGGGGGTGAGAGTACACACTTACCGAGCCTTTGCCGTGAGTCTGCATCGATGCAGACTTCACCACAGTTCATAGTGGAGTCTGACCGATAAAGGATTTTTAAGGCCGATACAAATATTTGGTCATTTAAAAATCCGATATTCCGATATATCTGCCAATATATATTTTTGAATTATATTTTTTAAATCCATAAGCGTGTTACAAAATATAACAAAAATTCTCTAACATTAGTTATTTGTAGTTATTTGAGTCCTCACTAAAATAATAAAATTTGTTTTGTCACAACAGAACATCAAAATATATTCAAGTTCTGATAAATAAAATGTATAAAAATACAAACTTAAGATATGAAACCTAAAGTCCTTTGAACAAAAACAAAATAATTAAAAACAGGGGCGTTGTAGTGAGGTGAAAAGAATAAATATGAAAAGACAAACAAGTATGACCCTTTCATTATTTTGCGCTCTTCAGATTTTTCAAGAAGTGTCAGGCCTCGTCATTCAAAATCAAATTTCAATACCTAAGGAGTGTATTGCATCAGCCAATTAGCACACAGCATGGTTGTACTAAGATCTAATGCTTATGATCGGCTTTGTAGAGGCGTGGGTGTGTGTTTTGTTATGTATAATGTAATTTATTGTTAAAATGGTATTAAAAAATAAATTTCAAAAAGTAAAAGTCCAAGCAAAGGTGCTGATGATGGCAGTGAAACATGCGTGGTGATTCAGTGTGTGTGTATTTTTTACTAACCGAAGGGAAAAGGCACCAGGTGCAGCTCTGTTTGGTCACTGTGCAGCTCGGCTGGGGCCTGTGGGGGGGCTTTGTGCTCTGGGACTGTAGAATCTTTTACCTTTTCAGTATTTGTAGCAACGTATTCTAGAAGTGAACACTGACTGGCGTTGATGTGTCCTCTAGCTGGCCCAGCCCTGCGGTGGTTAGACCACGACTCAGGATGCAGCATCAGACTCCCGGCTCCCCGGTCCTGATGTCACCCACCGGCCGCTCCAGTCCCGCCCGGCACGCCACCCCGACAGACTTCAGCCCCAGCCGCTACAGCCCTGCCAACGCTAGCTACATCCAGCGCATCCGCCTCAAGCACTTGAACGAGCCATCGATCTAACTGCCTACTCCCCCCACCTCCCCCCACTACTACGGCCATGCCATCTCTAAGCCCTAACCCCGCCCTGCCGCCTTCCCAATACAAATCCAGCTGCACCAGAGCTCAGAAACCACATACCTAACAGAAATATGCACAAGTGGAAGATTTGTATTAATGGTATATGGTACTGCTCCTTTGTAATACAGGAATTCTCATCACGTTGGGTTGTGATGTACACTCGTGAAAAGAAAACCTTGCCAATGTATGTTCTGTATGGGTGTGCACCATGTTGAATTGATGGTAACGTTATTTGTGGCAAGTGTGAAGCACCTGTATCATAGCCTGAGTCAACTTTTTTGAATATTGTGAATACAAGCCACACTCCCCAAAGTTAGTTCATCACTAAAACTATCCTCAACAGAATTATGGCACTGAGGATGTTCCTTTAAAAAAGGAAAAAAAAGTAAAATGTCAATATTTTAATATTATTTTTTTTGTATGTTGGGTCAGTAGCACAAAATTTAAATGTTTTTATTAATGGTGTTTAAACCGACTGCCATTTCCTATGTTTTCCTCAGTTCAGGAATTGCCTTAATTTTCTGAAGTGATGGACGAGTTCTGTCAGTGTGGACACACTTTCTCTAGCTCATACGTGAAAAAAAGAACTGATTAGACTAAGATCTTCCATGTTTTTTTTTTTTATTTTGTTCTTCAATAAATGCATACATTTATCTTTTCTCAGTGGTTCCTGGACATGTCTGGGCTTTTCTTCTCTGCCACTACCGGCGGCCTTAGACTGAACAATTTTTGTATTTTCTTTCTCTGAAATATCTTTCATTCACAAGCATCTCCCACAGTGTGAGTATGAATGACAAAACACCCCCATCAACAAAGTGTAATTTCAAATTTGTCTCGTCTGGGGCTAAACCTCCCAATTGTCGTCTTTAAGCTGTATCAGGCCATTTCTAACCACTAGGGGGCAGAAAGACTAACTCATCAGCAACCGAATCCTGATGCAATTATTTAACTGACATTATCAGGCTGACAAAGAAACTGCCTTAAGCTTACAGAGAACCTGACTGATGAGCTGAGAGCTACATAGAGTTGGATATTGATTTCCAGTGGGATCGGTGGTACTCAACCCTTTTCACGTTACAAAAGGTTTGTGTTCTTTTCAAAACTATTTCTTAATAGAGCTTTGATGCCCAAAGTTGTCAATCTCTTAGCTGGTTTAAATTGGCTTACAGGAAACTTATGTTGCAGTTCTCTGAAACATGTTAATTGTAGTATAATGGTAGTATTTTGAATGTACAAGAACCTGCTCTATACAAACTTGTAATTTAGGCATAAATTCACTGCTGTATGAGGGCTTATCAGCTATGTCTAGGACAAAGCCAATCATTTTAAATATTTAAATTGCCACTCTACTTTGGTTGAAAAAGTGTTCTGAATGTATATTTTTTGTGAACTAAACCTTTTATCTGCGAGCACAAACTACTTCACTGAGAAGATTGTATTGTCATCCTTGTGCTCTCCAGTGACGACAGATCAAAATCTGGTCTCTGAATGTTTGAATGTGGAACTTTGCAAAAATGCACCTAAAAAAACTTGCTTGTGCATTCTGTGCTTTATAAAAAAAAATGTTCATGGTAAATTCTTTCTGTATGTCTAGACCTCATTTGCTTTCAACTAATCAATAAAACATCACTCCTAATTTACAGCCAATGTGTCTATTTGAATTTATTTTTTTTAAAAGCGACAAACTGCCATTCAGTTTCTTTTATTTACTACAGCGGCACCATACAACAATAATCCTCAGACTTCAGCATACTGTACTGACACGTGTAACGCTTAGAACATTTGCATTTACAACAGATATACAAATACAACTTTTTTTGTTTTTTGGTTTAAAAATCAGCCACTTGTGTAAAAATCCTCAGTTTACATTCACTGCAGCTGTTGATCACTTCTGCTGGCGCTCTATGGCACGGAAGTAATCACAACCGCTGAGTCTCTCATTACATGATGGTAGTTCAATTTCAGAATAAAAACATCAAAACGTAATTTTCAAGACACTTAAGGAGAATACTGAGCTTTGACCCTGCGACCAACTAACTGGGCATCGGAGTCCCAGAAACCTGCTGTTGGGGCCGTCAGGTCCGTGTTAGTTTGTCTGGGGGCATGAATCCTGCGTCCCCCAGGGTTCTGAGGGCCACCCTCCCGCTCGGCCGGATGGTGAGCCACGTGATGCTGCCGTTGTTCAAGCCCATACGTAGCCAGCCCTCTGGGGGAAACTGCAGAGCCCTGAGGGAACAAAAAACAAAGATGAGCAGCTGAGAACTATATTGTATATTTAACAAATTATTTGATTTGTGTGTGATCTTGTCCCATTTGAAGGATATTAAAACTAACTAGATGTACTAAATGTACCTTTTCAACCAGATGTAGCAGCTAGAAGATTTACATTAAACAGGAATTTTCTTTTAAGAATTCTATTAAGAGCACGATGACCCAAGTGAAGCGCATACTCGATCAAAACATAATCGCTTGAAAACCAAATTACGGCATAGTTCAAACAATGATGAGCAAAGCCCACACTCGGGCCTCAGCTGAGCTGAGACCACCGAGTCCGCCGGCGGGAACAAACCTGCAGACAAAATAGCGGATGACGTTGGCGTGACACACGATGATCTCGTAGCTGTCCTCCTTCTGCTTGGCGTCGGCTCGGTGGATGTAGCGGCGGAAGGCGGCCTCGATGCGGGCGCGTCTTCGTGGTACTGCTGGAGGACGGTAGAGAGGTTGAAAGCCAGCTTTGTCACATGAAAGGGTTCTGTTCGAGCCCCTCGGTCAGTACAGTCAACACATGATGCTGCAGTGCATTGTGGGGGATCTATGGAAAAGTTCAGTAACAAAATGAGGCCGACCGCATGGAGACCGTTACTTCTGCTAGAGGCTAAATCAGCAGTGAATCACTGGGGGGAGAAAACAGCTGCTGCACTGCTCTCAGGAGGAAATATTAATGTAACATTAAAGTTTACTGTTTGATATTAATGAACGTCCATTACATGGGGGCTGGGGGTGTGGCCTTGACCAACTGCCACTTTGCTCGTTTGAAAGCCATGATGTCTCTCTCTCATGGGGGGGGCCAAATTCTCTGGACGGGCAAAGCAGAGAAAGGGGAGGTAACCTTCCCCCTTATGACCTCATAAGGGGGAGATTCCAGATCGGCCCAGTCTGAGCTTTCATTTTCTCAAAGAGAACAGGATACCCAGGGCTCGGTTTACACCTATTACCATTTATAGTCACTGCGGGGCCATGGGCAGGCTGGGGGAACTCATATTAATGTTAAAAAAAACTCATAAGGGACATTTACATGTCATGGACCTTTAAATGAATCAACGAATGAAAAGATTGATCCTCAGCTGCCAGACCCCTTTAAACGTTGACATTTTGGTAATCAACTCTTCCTAGGACCCATTCCTGTGGCAGTGCGCTGATTGGCGCATTTTTTTGCAGCCTAAAGAAACAATTGACAGGACACCTGCACGGACATGTGGGCAGCAGAGCGCTACCTAAGCAAGGATATTATTATGCTAATCATATGGAATATTGGGCCTACAGCACACTCTAGAGGTACAGTGGGTGTAGCTTCTCTCACCACTGCGTCGGGCTTCCAGTGAGTGACCGGTGGAACCGGCTCGATGGGTGCACCCTCTCTCAGCAGATCACAGCTCACCAGCTCCACACCTAGACCCGTACGACATTCGGGGAGAAACAACAATATTATACGTTAATATACATTTGTGATGGTCAGAATTTCTGCACCAGCTTTAATGTGTGTCATACAGAAGCATACAACAATGATAAAAAGGGGTTATGAATACAGGGGTTTTCCCCCCGAGAAGTGTCAGGTGTCTTTTTTTGTGTGACTAGGGCTCAGAGTAACAGCCTGATGACAGCATTATTGTACAGCCCAGTAGTTTGAGGTAACAAAATCATGGGCCGAATCGTGAAATTAGGAATTTAACCCTTGTGTTGTCTTTCCGTCAACCATGAAAAATGTTATTGCATTTTCTGACATTTGTCACTTTTTCAATGTAGTGGGTCCTTTTTTTGATGTTTTTCCCAAAGTTGTTTGATATTTCTAATGATGACATTTTTAGCTTATTTTGAAGGCCCATTTTTTGTAATGAAAAAAACTGAACATGGGTCAAATTTGACTCGAGGACAACATGAGGGTTAAAAAAGCTTTAAGACAGACACCATAGGGGCCTACATTTAGTCAGTGCTGAAAGATAACTAAAGATTTGAGTAAGAGTATGACTACGTTTAAGTTTCCAACTGAGCTGCCCAACTGTAGCTTAAAGGAATGATTTGGGACTATGTTGGGTGGAAGTAACCTACAGCCGAAGCACTGCTGCATGGCGCCAAGATATCACGCAGCAACTATGTGAGTGCAGGTCTAATATAATATTTCCAGACTGGTGTTAGACAGTGCGGCTCTATCCACTACCTGAGAGGTGTTTGCTGATAATATTTGCAGTCTCCGTGGCCCGGGCCATGCTGGAGTGGACCAGAACATCATACTTGAGTCCCAACGCTGCCAACCGCTTTCCCGTGAACTCAGCCTGCTCACGACCTGGAGAGAGGAGACACAAGGGTCATTTTAAAAACTAATGGCTGGTCTGTGAGAAACAGTAGAACAGGCAAGAAAACAAACGAAGATCACTCTGCTGTCAGGGCGGTACAGTACACCAACAGTACTTTAATGAAGCTAAATCCACACATCAATCCTCTGTGTGACTGAAATGACTGGTCAACGTTCCAGGTGACTTTAGTAGAGACACGGACCTAACGGAGTGAGGATCCTCTCCTTGTCGCTGTTCCCACTCAGGATGTACTGGGAGTGTCTGATGAGGAGAATATTGCGTGTAGCTTTTGGTTTGCTGTTGTCCTGCTCGGAGCTGGGGTCTTCACTTGCGTTTTCTTTCTTCTTCCCATTGGTCAGTGCAGATGGGTCTCTCCTAAACAGAGGTAAGATCTTGAGATTAGGAGTGGCTTTGTCTGACATGGTTAACTTGAGGGGTGGTTGACACACCCTATGATTTAAGATGATTATACTGAGTATAATACTATAAATCATCTTTGTTTTGAAGAAACCTTCCCCAAACTCACATCATTGTGACTCAATCTCCCAAATCCTAGTTATGGTTATTGGTCCCAGATTCAATATGCATCCAAAATACCAACTCATGTTAGTAAGATATTGAAATGTTGTGTACGTTCGTTTTACAAAATCAACCTACATTTCCTACAGTGGAGGATAGCCTGTTATTAAAATTGATGTAGCCTATTTTTGACAGAGATTTGGAGTGGAATGGAGGGAATAGAATGCTATTGATTACGTCCAAATAATCAGAAAGCAACGCTCATGCAACTTCATGATGTCTTCAAGTGCGATCGGAAATGTGATAACTTTAGGTTGAGAGCACCACCAGAGTACAACCCATTTGGACCTTTAAATGCTTCTTGAAATAGAAAGATTAAAATATATTTTTGATACACATACCGTTGCAAAGATTTACAGCTAGAAGGCTATTTTAAGCAAAAAGGTTTACTTCAAGGTCCATGTAGTTACTGTTCTTAGAGGCACCTACTTATCCCAGTTAAAGTCCCAGGCGTGTCCAGTGGGGGCTGGTGTGTGGCTGGCAGGTGTCCACGCCGGCTGCGCAGCTTGAAGAACGGGGAGTTTGGACCACCGTCCCGCCTCTCCGCGCTGCTCACCGAGGTATCCGCGGGAGTCCGCGGCGGCAGCGGCGAGTACCAACACAGCAGAGCCCCCCGCGAGCCCGCAAACAAGTTTCAAAGTTTTCCTGTACGACATCCCGCGAGCCGCTTAACAAGCTAACTATTGCTAGCTAATTAGCTGAGCTTAACAGGTCTAACGCTATCCCTCCTTACAAATGTATTGCTTTCTTCTGCTTAATGACGTTTGACTGTTAATTCCAACTCCAGCAAGGGAAACAAATCCCGCTTTTTGTAGCACGACATCTACCGGGAGGCGGCTCTGGAAACTAAAAATACACCAGAGACAGCAAGCTAATCTCAGCAGCTTCCCACCAACAATACAGTGGCCCACCCGAGCTTCCTTTTTCTTCTTCTTCTTCTTCTGCTTCTTCGTCTTCTTTTTTTTTTCTTCTTCGGCGTATAACGGCAACAGGCATCCGTAGTGTTACACTACCGCCATCTGCTGGAGGTGGTTAACCCTGTCGTTCTCGGGTCAAATTTGACCCGTTTTTAAAAGTTTCTACAACGGAAATTTGGTATTCTTTCATTCAAATTGTCCAAATATTACATGGATGGTTCCATATAACGCTGAAGGATCAGTTCACTACTTCATTGAATTTTGGGTGTTTTATTTCCCCCAAAAAAAACTTTGCCAAAAGACAAAAAAATGATATAATTTCATATAAATGACGTTTCTTGACCATAAAATTGAAAAAGAAAATAGTGTAAAACTAGTGGTGATATATTGGTGTTAGTGATGTGTACAATATACTGATGGTAGTGTTACAAAAATGAAAAAAAATTGGAAAAAAGCATCAAAAGTGAAAAAAAGTATCTCAAACTAATCAAAAAAAGTGTCAAAAATGCATCAAAAGTGTCAACAAAGTGTCAAAAAAGAGTCCAAAGTGTCAAAAAAGAATCAAAAGTATCAAAAAATTGTTCATTTTCAGTTTTGACTGAGGTCAACACCAGGGTTAACTCCTACAGGCTCCAGTTTGTCCATCAGTGTTTTACTGAACTTGCACGTTTTATCACGCAATTATATATCCTGTTTCTCTAAACGATACATTAGTCTTTCATTCACCAGACGCAGTACAGCCTGACAGCCAGCCTGGCCACATAGTGAATATTGGCTAAAGGAAATCTAAATTATGCACAATTCCTTTTACAGAATTCACAAACTGTGAGATATCTGTACACACAACATCTGAAGAAACAAATAGAACTGGCAGATGAACAGATTACTGTCAGCGAAATAAGTCTCCAGGATCTGGACCGTGGTATGGAAATAAAAAAAAAAGACTGAGCAAATTGGATCTTGAGATTACAGAAGCAAGAAAATGAAGTAAATGACTCCAATACACATTGTAAGCATGTCTGTATTAATCATGTTGTTTTTCTCTCTCTTCCAAGCTCCATGCACCAAAATTAAAAGATTAAGAAGCATTGTTGCGTTCCCTGTGTGATCAATGTAGACTACACAACACGATATGGGCCAAGTTATTAGTCCAGTGATGTGAGACTAAAATTGAGAAGGTTATGAAACCAAAGTAATCTACCAATAAAGAAAAAAACATTAGGCATACATATTAAGGAGTTACACAAACTACCCTTTATTAGAGAAGGACAAGACAACGAGATCAGTCATCTGAAATAATGAATGCATTGACCAGTCATCTGGGAATACAGCTGCGTTGTCCCACCCAATCTCCGGGGCCAGTGCAGGACTCCTGTCCTTCCTCAGACAGGAAATATTAAGTAGGCCAGTGCAGGATAGTGATGTCACGGCCCTGTCTGGGGAAAGCCTCAGGTGATGGAGACGCTGAAAGCGTGACTTAAGAAGGCCAAATGCCAACTCAATTTGGGCCCTTGTTCTTGCATGGGCAAGACTGTATCCATGCTGTGCTGCTGTCTGAGGGTCTGCAAGGGGGGTGAGAAGGTACGTCTCACAGGCAAAACCCTTGTGTCCCAGGAGAACGCCAGAGAAATAGTCACTGGGAAATTGTACTGGACCTAAAAACTCAGGAGTCATGGACGGACCCAGGCCACCTTGTCTCTACATTAGCCTACTAATGATGCCGGCAGCATCCCAGATCATCTGAAACAATGTAATGTTGCCTATTCAGTAGATTTAATGCACAGAATTCATTTTGGCTAGTTGACAGTAGCCTAACAAAATCATTTTTACCTGAACATTGACACTGTGGACGGATTTTCTGTTGAGATCATCTCCCTCATGGGCTCCTGAGGGGCGTTTAATGCAGATCTGTGTGCAGTCCATTAGGGAGCACTGTAACACTAAATAGTCAGAGTATCATGTGACTGTGTCACACTTTTTTGTAATCTGTAATTCATGTTACGTGCAATCTTGTAGAAATCCTCTGTGATGAAGCACATTCTTCTGTGGCCAGGGAAGGTGAAGATGTGTAGTAACAAAGTAGAACTACTTCACTTCTGTACTGTACTTGAAAAGATCCGCTACTCAGTTTGTAACTCAGGTGGGAGGTTTCAGGGGGTGTGGGGGGGCCCTTCTGAAATACTTTGAGAGTCTTCAGTCAACCTGAAGGTCTTTTCTTTTCTCTTTTTTGCTCCTTGCTTGTCTTTCTGTCAGCTACATAGTCTGTCTTTGTCTATGTCTGAATTTGCCTTTTCCTTCCCATTTCTCTTTATTTCTCTATCTATTCATTCTGGTATATTTTATAATTTGTTAGTATTTACAATTGCGGCTTGGTACTTGACTTCCAGCAGATTCGTGCAGTGCTCCAGGAACAGTGCTCCATGGGAGATGTTGTTTGTGGATGTGTCTAGTGGGAGGGGGGGGGGGGTGCTTTGACACTTTGAAAAAAAGAGAAAATGTGCATTGTATGAGCATTTCTGTGTTTGTGATTGAACTTCAATACAAATATCTGAGAGTAATTCAACTTGTTTTTGTGCAACCGAGTCACAGCCAGGATAAGTTGAATGTCTTAGCTTTATAGAAAAGAGAAGTGCCTTGTTGAATTACTTAATGTTTGTATTGATTAAAGCTCTCTGTCTTATTCATTTTTGTTAATTTAGAAGTTAATTTCAATGTATCAGAATATATTTCATCTCGTCTTATTAATACAAATAATCATAGGGTTTTCTTATTGTTTTATTTTATTTTTGTAATTTCCTATATTTTATGTGTATGCTGCTTAGAATAATTTGTAAAATGTTAACCCTCCTGTTTAAAAATGTGTATATCTGAAATTTGAGTTTCTTTTTAACCAAATTATCACAGAAAAGGGATAGGAGTCCTTACAACACTCTTTGTAAATACAATTAATCACTTTCATTCCTCTGATCTTAACTATTAGTCAAAATAATTCATAATTTCTGCTTTTTTAACTCAAATATTAGGTATTTTCTATATTGTAATTCTATATAAATGAGGGTTATTGACCATGAATTCCAAAAAGTAGTATAACTAGTAAGGTGGTGTTGGTGAAAACTAAAAAAAGTCTGAAAAAGGAAAAAAAAAGCCAATTTTGTTCCGTTTTGACCCGGGAGGACAACACAAGGGTTAAGAGATATAAAAATGCCTGCTTTGTATTGGAAAGCGTTGAATAAAAAAAATAAACACCGCAACGATGACGACTTCCGCTCCACACCTCGCGCGATGGTCCTAAATCCCGACATGTGCCACTTGAGGGCGCTCTCATCCCTAAAGCCACAGCAGCGCAGCGGACTGGCCTTGGCCTGGCCCGGGTCTATGGCTGTCTCCCGGCAGCACTAGTACTATGAAGTCCATTCAACATGTCACACTGCCCCTGCTTTCTTGTTGATGGTAGGGCTGTGGCCGCCATGGGAAGAGTCATTTTAGCCAATAAATGCCTTTTTGGTATAATATAACCACACCGAATGCAAGAGTGGAAGTCGACTATTTGCCAAAGTAACTATGCCTGCTGTACATGTGCACGCGCGTAGGTAAGCAGTAAAGGAACATCAAACTGCAAGATTTTAAATTAAGTTTGGTGCTGGAGAGAACAGCTCCCAAAACATAAAACAGCTTTATGTTACATTCTTGTATTGCTACATTAATAGAGTCTGTGAGCATGCTGCGAGAAAAGTAGGCCTAGTTATTCTTTACATCCGCGAAATATCCTGGTTAAAAAAAGAGAGCAGCGACTACAGACTACTTTCAGACGAAAGCATTAAATGCAAGAATCAACATTGTTGCTCCGATCGTTTTCTTCTGGAGACTCTTGCCGGGTTTGCACACAGGCTCCACCTTTTCAGCGGTTCGGTGACCTCAGCAGTGGGCTGGATTGGAAGGGTGGGATTTCCAGGCTTCGAGTGAGCTGAGCTCTGTATTCCTGCCTCTCTATTTTAGGATCTATGCGGCTTCAGCGACAGCCCAGACGGACCGGTTGCACCTTTTAATAGCCATAGAAAGGCCGATACATTGCACTCTGGATCTTTTTTCTACATGCGACTCCAATCGGAATAAATAATTGAGGAATGTGGAAATTACAGAATGCCCAACAGCGCTGGAAAGAGATTTAAACCCACCAAATACATCCCAGTGTCCACTGCTGCCACACTCCTTGTGGGATCGACCACTTTATTTTTCGTCTTCACGTAAGTTTGCATCGCTTCTCATTCGTTGTGTGTGCGCGAGCGCGTGTGTGTGTGCGTGCATACAGATTACACAGACATGAGTGGATTTACAGTTCAAAGTTTGCATGGGTGGATTCAGTCACTTCAGGTAGAAGAAGTGATTTTCTATATCTATCCCAACGCTTCCCGTGCAGCCTCACACACACACACACACACACACACACACACACACACACACACACACACACACACACACCATTTTGCCGTAATACCTACAAGGTAAACTTCAATAAACCATGTAAGTTTAAGAAGCCTGTAACGGTGCAGGAGACCACAGTTTAGGCCGCAGTTACTCACTTTCCATTGAAGAAATGCCGCAGGCAGTTGTTGATGCAATTAAAATGGTTGCATTGGCCCTGCAGGCGGTTGTGTTTAATACTCACACAACCCAACAAGAGGCATTAGAATCCTTCTAAGTCTGGGGTAACGGTTCCCAAAGTGGAGTCCTGCAGGAGACCCCAGCTAGGCTGTGTGGCGTCTATGTCTCACCCTATAGCCTATACAGCAGCCTTTGGAGGGACATTGAGGATTATCTGCGACCTCTGACCAATTCCAAACGGGTCCTTTACTCTCTCAAAAGCAGATATTAATGCACTTCTATGAATTCCTATGAGTGGATTATCCAGTCCTGCAATCAGGATGATCCCATACTGTAGTCAGCATTGTCCCAGACCCCTCCATCTGATGAAAGAGTAAGTTAGGGATATCAATCTAATATAGAGCCATCACCATACAGAGGGAGATAGGAGCAGAGAGAGCGAGAGGGATGCATCTGGTCTGAATCATCATTCCCACATACAGTACAGTACATGCTCCAAGCCCCAGGTGAGTGGGTTTTCAGTGAATTATCTGCTCACTCTCACATCTGCAAGGAACTCATAGGTGTGGGGGGGTTGAAATACATGTTGGAAACCTCTGACCTGGACTGAGGACTATAGGGATATATCATCCAACCTTTAGCCGATGCAGAGTCACGTTATCTGCAGAAGGACTTTCTTCATCTTATGTTGCTGTGGCTAATGGGAACATGTTGGGTGTGTAGATGATGTTTCTATCATTTCTAACACATTTATATTCCAAATACTGTAAGAGCTGTTGTTGATCTAAGGTGTGTGTGTGTGTGTGTGTGTGTGTGTGTGTGTGTGTGTGTGTTTGTACCATTAAATCATGTATTGCTTTTTGACACAGATCCATGTGAGATACAAAAGTGTGATACAGAGTGTGTTCTTCACTATTTGTATGAACAAGAAAATGCAGGAAGACACAGAAAATGGTTAAACTGCACCCTGAAAGGTTTGGCACCCTCAGTCCCCGGGCAGGGACAGAGACTGAAGGAAACATATGGTGTTTTGTGTAGTATCGGTAGGAAGTACCTGCACTCCTTGGTGTAATGTCTAGGGCTTTGCATAAACAAATGGCCTGATTTACAAGTCTTGGTGTTAAATGCATGTGTTATGATTTAATAAGAGATCTGCATCAGCCATATTGTTCGCAAATAGCAGAAGTCAGAAATATTGCTACCCAGAGGTTTAACAATTATATACAGTATAGCCTATGTATATAAGTTGTTCTTTTGTTGGGGTTCAGATCAGGCTACACATTAACGTTCATCCTCCCAGCAGATGGTTCAAGGGTGAGGATTAGGACTTTGCTCCTTCTTTTCCCAGTAAAAGGTCTGGAGGATTGAGTCCCGTATAATGGAACCCCCTGGGGAGCAGTGCACATCCAAACTAGGTCATATCTCCTCATTCTTATAGAGTGTTTCATGTTGGACCCAGTCTAGCCTTGTGGTATGATATCTAAAATGTCTTAACTAGAATAATGTACAACAAGTGCCAAAGTAGAAACATTTTACATTTCTATTTTGGCACCTTTTTTGGTAGCCACAAGCTTAGATGTGCAGGGGTTAAAGCTAAAGGACTAGTCCCTCATATACTGTATGCTCAAGTACAGCTGAGTGCCAGGGACACAGATCTTTTTTTATTCCTAGGCCGCAGTGTGTTACAGGTCTCACTGTTGCCAGCAGGCCACTTGGTGTCATATGGGCAATGGAGGATGAGACTTGGGGCCAGCACTGGCACACACACACACACACACACATGCATAGTGTGTTACTGTGTTTGGCTTACTGACGCCTGACAGTTTGTATTTCCCACCGCGATTGAATTAGAACACATTAGTACAGAATTATTTATATCTGCACACAGCATGACCACAACTCATCACAAAAATACAGATGATGAATTCAGCTTTTAGTCATGGTTTAGCCATCATAATATTATCCCAGCCTTATCTGGGTCTACAGCAAGATTCTATTATACAGTAGCTTAGGCGTCTCGCTGTGTCTCAGTTTGTCCCAGCTCTGTATGGCTCCACTGAAGAAGCTTTCTTTTTACCTTTTTAAGTAATTCCTCAGGATGGCTTTATCGCTGCCCTTGACCGTATGCCAAAAGGATAACCTGTTCAGGAAACACAACTGCCAGGGTGACCATTATCATTTGCTGCTAAGACTAATAGTCCATACTTTGGAGTATGCATGGATAGATGTGTGAAAGGTATCAATTGATCATCTGGACAAGACCTCTGTTGAGCAGTTTTTGTTGTCTAAAGGTGAATTATGAGAGAGGCAGTGAGCGGTGGAGCCACCAGTCTTAGAGCAGAGCTGTATGAGAACAGCCCTGACAGAATCTAATCTTCAGCTTCCACATCTGTTTCCTCCTTTTCACTGTATATCCATTGAGTCTGACTTCATTCAGATCCTAACGAGTGCATTGTTTTGCATTTAGGCTCCACTCAAAGGTTCTGGTCGAGATTTTTAAAGGTATTTCCGATTGTAGTTCAGAGTTGTCAAAATATGGGAATGAGGGGGAGGATAGTGCTCCTCTGTTTAACCTTTTAGGTTCTATATCTTGGTACATATGTGGCACTTAAATGGTTAAATATATATAGCCATTTTACAGGGTTACCTCTGTATATACTTACCTCATTTACACAGTACAGGAACTTGCTGTTATCTGTTCGTGGATAAATGTTACTTCATATGAATTCGCTTGCCACATACCGAAGTATTTCCAATCCATCAAAACGCTGAAATCTTTTGTCCCAGTGCTTTAATGCTTTAATGCTCTCTATGGGCTTCTCTCTTGACTGTATGCCTCCACACCCATCCGATTGTCTGCAAGCCTCTCCTGACTATACGGTCATTTCTCTACTGTGCGACAGAAAGTTGTGTGATTATGACACAATCTTTAGCCTATTTTTACAAAAACGGCTGCCCCCCGTAGGCAATAATGTGACATACAAGGTAACAGAGCCTTTTATACATTGTCGTGTTTCTTTAGAAATAAACAACGGACAAATGGAGTTTTTAAATACTTCAGATGTAAAGTTATCCACTGTCAAAGTGACGTCAAAATGAATGGGAGTCAATGGGTTGCTAGCGGAAGGTGATGCCTGGTTAGCCTCAGAATCTCCCCATAGGAGGTAGGCTTTCCGGATGCACGCTTACCCC